>OW052252.1:22665000-23362500 GCA_932526585.2 Philonthus cognatus
AATAAATCAGGCCAACTCGTGGGTACACATTTTCACTTTAATTTGGACCATTTATGGCAGTTGGCAAAATAAACTATAATCTGTTCTCTTTTAGGTTAGGACAAGACTAATCATAAGTTATGTTGTAAATCAACTTTTAATTTGTAGGCTATGTGAAGGGAAATCTGACATTAATACGACAATTTAATTAACTCACAAAGATTACGATTACAAATGAATTTACCTATCACCGCCTCAAATTATTTGTATCTACAGGGTGGGGCAGAAAAACCTATCCGATTTCAAAACGTTATAAAATTAAAACCACTCAACTTGACAAAAAATTTTTTTTATTAACATATCGCAAATTTTATGCCATTTTTAAATTTAAGTTTTGAAAAGCATATCACTCAAATGTCGTCCTTGGGAGCGGATACACTGATTTAGGCGCTCGCGGTAGCTTTCCATGACTTTCACCGTCATTTCCACAGGAATTTCTTCAATTGCCCGAGCAATTTCCCTTCGTAAAGCAAGAAGGGTCCTTGGTCGATGCTGGAATACCTTCGATTTGAGGTAACCCCAAAGGAATAAGTCACATGGAGTGAGATCCAGTGAGCGCGGCGGCTAGCCAATATCACCTCTCAGAGAAATGAGGCGTCCGGGAAACAATTCCCTGAGAATGTCCATTGATCGTCGCGATGTGTGGGCGGTTGCACCATCCTGTTGAAACCACACATTTTCCAAGCCATTTTCTTCCATTTTAGGTTGAAGAAAATTTTCCAGCATGAAACAATAGCGCTCGCTGTTGACCGTTACGGTTTGCTCATTTTCTTCAAAAAACTAAGGCCCCCAGACGCCTAGGCGGGAAAGAGCACACCACACAGTCACTTTTGGGCTATGGAGGGGTTTCTGATAGATTTCCCGAGAATTTTCGTCACTCAAATATTGAAAATTCTGCCTGTTTACGGCGCCACAAAGGTGAAAATGGGCTTCGTCCGTGAAGAGCACAACATCGTCTATTGGGAGTTCTCGGAGATCGCGACACAGGTTAATACGGGTTTCAAAATCTCTTTCAATTAATTCCTGTGCAACAACCATTTTGTAGGGATGCATTTTGAGGTCCCGGTGCAAAATTCGCCAAATACTGCGGTTGGAAATCGCCAAAGCAAGCGAATGTTTTCGTGCCGAACGACGCGGGGAACGTTCAATCGCGGCTCTCACTTTGGCCACGTTTTCAGGTCCTGTTGCTGTTCCGGGACGTCCAGGCGACTTCTTTTTCAATGCTGAACCCGTCTGTCGAAAATTTGACACTCACACTTTAATCGTAGCGTGATGTGGAACAGGATCATGACGCCCGAGTCCGAAATGAATTTGAAAAGCACGTTGTGTAGCAATTATCGAACCGCCGTTTTCGATAAACCGCTCAATAACAAAAGCACGATGTTCACCAGACCAAGGCATGTTGACTAATGACAAATGGCATAAAACCGGCTTTCTAACGGTTTTTACCCCACTACTCTACCTGTTCCCTCTTCTGAGAAAAAGGGATTTGAAATCGGATAGCTTTTTCTGCCCCTCCCTGTACTACCAATTTAATAAAGTGTCTCTGAGGATCAGGTAGGATAGGAAGATCAGATAATATTCCATCCTCAGGAATATCGGTATTCTTTATTACCTGCCTATTTATATGTTCAAATTTTAAAAAAGTTCTAAATACAAGGAATTTTTCTTTTACATACGATTTTTCAATGTAAATTTTCAGACATTCGTAATCCTATTAAAAACGTTCAATTTGCAAACTCTAACGAGTGTTTTCCACTCCCAGACTAAGCATGAAGTAAAATTTCGAGTTTAGAAAAGCCTGAAAATTTGGCTCGGGCGCGTAGCGAAGCGGAGCGACCGAGCCAAATTAGGCTTTTCTAAACTCGAAATTTTACTTCATGCGCCACGCTGCGCACACATTAGAACAATAAGATCAGTCATCTTTAACTCAAGTTCAGCTTGAACTCGAGTCCAACGTTTTTGGTGCAACTAAGCCCTAAACTTTACCCAATTATTCATTCCACAAATGTTAATCCCATTACTCTGTAAAGTTCTACTATTCTACCTTAAGGGGGGAAACTCATTTAGAAAAAATTTTTTTAGCAAAAAATTTTTATTGCTTTAAACTACTTCTTATATATTTAAGAATGAACCCGTAAAAGCGTATGGCCATCCGGAACTTTTTTGCAAATATATATCCATTTTAGTGAGCCCATGTCAGACGGCTGAAATACGTCTGTGGCGCGCTGACTGAAATTCATCTTTCAATTCAAATGCTTCTCCTGAAAAGTTGTGTTTTGGAAATCGCCGGAACATTTGGAGACCAGAGATTTGGTCGGAATTCATTGCGATTTCGTGGGCTGAATAGAAAATTCAATTCTCTACTTCGGTAACCTAATTATTTTCGTTTAATGTAACCAGAAGTAGTATTTTTTTTTAAAATAAGTTGAAAAAAAAACTCAAAAAAAGTGATTTTTGTTTCAACTCGAAAAATTTTTACGAAAAATTTTTTTTTTCAACATACAATGAGGTCTCTGAAATGCGCTGTCATGTCAACTGTAAGGCCCTATTCTTTTTTTCTGTTTTAGTCACGATCCTGAATCTCCACAGAGGCCGGCGCAAACCGCTACACACGAAACTCGAAATTTGCGCATGTAAATAAAACATGTAAAATAAAACATTTTCCAAAAAATTTCTACACGGTTTTACACTTAAATACATGCCCAACAATCTGCAAAAACAATGATATAGTTTCATTCATTTTACTAGCCGCAATCCACTCCCAAAGTTACTCGAATTTTTCGGCTTCTAAATGAGTTTCCCCCCTTAACCATCCCACGCACACACCGACAAATTCTAAATTTGGAATCCCTTTATGTCTATAAATACACCCACATCCAAGGGGCGACTCGTCAACAACACAAAATAAATAAAAATCACGCATTGAATTAAAAATCTTACACAAGCATATACCATCAAACAATTTCCCTGAAGCACGACGGCGTTCGACGCCAGCTCCTGCGGCAGCGTCTCCCTCTCGGAGAACCTCGTCCACCTCCTCGAGGCGAAATTGAACTTCCACAGCTCCTGGAACAGGGGGAACGAGTGCACGGTGAACTCGTCATCGTTGCGCGTGTCGATATCCGGCTGTATCAACGGGTTATAACCTCCGAACGAATACAAGTTCCGCGTGTCACACACTATCCTGTGCCCCGACCTGGGCAGCGGCACCCTCTGCTTAACCACTTGATCCGGCTCCACTCTCTTGTACTTGAACACCCTGAAGTAGTACAGATCGCTCCTCGGATTGTTGTTGTTACCCATCATTGATTTCAACAATTTTAAAAACTTGTAGAGGATTTTGTAAATCATTCATTATTTTTGGTGTTAACTGTTGTGCTGGTGATTTTGGTCTAACATTTTTGCTTGAGGTTTTTTTCTATTTTGCACAATCAACCTTGCTATTTGTCAATATTGTTACACCACGACCAGCTGAAAACTAGCTTTTATGATGTAATATCCCTTCTTTCTTTCTAATGCAGTTTGAATAAGAGAGATGGAGATATCACTTCGTGTGTGTTCTCGTGTCGTCGACTTACCTTGAGAAAAGTTTGTTTTACGCACTGGTAATTACGAGAAGAGCAAGTGCAGAACGTTTTTGCGACATTTTCTTTGTATTCTATTTATAATTTAAATCGTTTATTATTGTTCTTTGTGATTGCACAAAAATGACGTACAAATAATAATAAAATATGTTTCTGAATACTTTCTTTTATAATTCACAATGTAAAGGTGAGTCTTAGGTTTAGTTTAATAATAAATTTAGTCTGTATAAACTTTAAATAATATGATTAATATGAAAAAAGAGCATTGTTTGGGATAATATTAGAATAGGTATATATGCAACCCAATTAACACATTTGAAAAAGTTGTCAAAAATCATCATTCTTCCTTTGTGAAATTATGACCCAAAATGGGCAAGTGATGGCAGATTTTGTGTTCTCTATTTCACAGTACAGTTATTAGTGTCCAACTCCAACGGATGTTAATTTTCAGTTGGCTTGGTGAAACGTATCTTCAAAAACAAGCTGTTTCCTTACGTTTATAGGCAACTAAAGCTTTTTACGTTATTTTTATTGTATGTTTACTATTATTATTTAATAAATAAATAAATGTTATTATATTCCCCACAATATATAGCCAATCATAGTATTTCAATTTAATAATACATATGAAATTTAAATGTATGGGAACGTGATATATGCAAATATGTATACATTTGTGAGTTGATGTATGCAACTTAATATACCTTCGTGCATAATTTCGATATAGGCAACTTAATATACTTACTCAACTTGAAGTTGCTTATATTCTAATCGCACAATTTATTTATTTAAAAATATTTAATTTATAACAACTTAAAGCTGTTAAATTATTGTTTAGAAATACACAAATACATTAATAAACATAAAAAAAAACAAAACAAATAAAACTATCAAGAAATTTCAATAAAATTGATTGAGATAATATTAATATCCGTATATATGCAACCTAATTAACACATTTAAGAAAGTAATAAATAATCATCATTCTTCCTTTGTGAAATTATGACCCAAAATGGGCAAGTGATGGCAGATTATGTGTTCTCTATTTTACATTACAGTTATTAGTGTCCAATTCCAACGGGTGTTCATTTTCAGTTGGCTTAGTAAATGTATCTTCAAAAACAAGCAATTCCCATACGTTTACTTTTATAGGAAACTAAAGCTTTTAAAGTCATTTTTATTATGTTTACTATTATTATTTAATATATAAATAAATTTTATTATATTCTCTACAACACTAGGTAAATTATAGTATTTCAATTTAATAATACATATGAAATTTAAATGTATGGGAATGTGATATATGCAAATATGTAAGTAACCTGGGCTACAATACAGACATTATATTATTTTAATTATAAGTACTTCTTTGTCTTTATATGTATTTCACCACTTTATGCAAGCTAATGTTATTATAATCTTATCTCTTCGCTTATTCAGCTTCCTTTTCCATATATAATCTTTGTTTCCATATTACGAGTTTAGTGTTAGTAAGTAAAGCGAATCGCTGTCAGTCTGTATTTTAATGTGTAACAAAAATAAAAGTTCTTTTTAAAAAGTACATTTTCCGGAGTAATCTTATAATTTGTATACATTCGTGAGTATAAGTAAATATATGCAACTTAATATTCCTTCATGCATAATGTCGATATAGGCAACTTATGATACTTTCTCCACTTGAAGTTGCTTGTACCGGGCTTTCATTAATTCCCGAACCCCACGTGACCAAAAATAATAGGCAACCAAATGTACAAGTTGGTATGGCTCACACAAAAATTCCCTAGATTTAAAAATATTTATTCGCCGGCGTATTTTTATGACGACTGAAAATATTATATTTAAAATGATTAAAAAATAGGCTCATCTTCAAAAATGTAACTAATTTTTATTAATTTTTTTTCTTAAATACGAACAGAACATACAAAGTTAACAACAAATAAAGAAACAACAAATATTAAACCTAATAACTAAAAAGATTAATAGCTTAAAATTAAAAAAAAATTATAATAAGTGTTCTATATGTCCTCCTTCTTCTCTTACACATAAATTTATCCTACGCCGCAAATTATCAAACACATGATGGAGTTCATTTTCGGTGATATTTTGTACCTCTTGCATAATTGCTACTTCTAAATTTTCGAGAGTATGGATCCTATTTATGAAGATATTACTTTTTATTCGACCAAATAGATAATAATCACACCTCTACTAATTATTCTGTTTACATAAAATTCAGCTAAATACCGAATGGTTGCATTTGCAGTATGTGCTGTGGCCCCATCTTGCTGAAAATAGCCCAATCGAAGCTCATCGTCGTGCATTTGTCCAATAGCTTCTTCTAAAATTAACCGATACCGTTCAGCAGTGATAGTTTCTCTAAAAAATATTGGGCCAATTATCCTTCTCCTAGACATAGCTATCCAAATTCCTAGCTTTTGGGGATGCATAGGTGTTTCCTCCAATACATGGGGATTTTCTGTGGCCCATGTCCTGTAATTTTGGCTGTTCACGTACCCAGATAAATGTATCCACGCTTCATCAGAAAAAAACGTAAGATCAAGTACGTCATCATTATTTAACTGTTCATTAAACCACTGGCAGTATCGTACACGCTGAATAAAGTCTGGTGGATGTAATTGATGCACTACTGAGACTTTGTAAGGATGCATATTTAGTGATTTTGTGAGTGCTTTATGGCAGGTTCCAACAGAGAGTCCTATAAAGAAGCACATTATTAATCCACGGTTAATTTATACTGGAATTTTTAAATATAAAAACCCCAAACAATAGGATTTGTTTTACCTAATTGGACTGCCAATTTCGGTACGGATTTCTTAGGACTTCGTTCCATCCTCACTCGAATATCTTCGACAACATCATTAGTTAAGACTGTCGGTCTACCAGTGGATTTTCCTTTGCAAATGCAATGTTTGGCTTCATATCTTTTAATAAGAACTTGCTTATGATGTTTAAAAGTATCATACGCAATTACCGCATCTGGAAATTCTTCATGAAACTGCTCAATGCAAGACTGCAGAGAATAACTCCAGTTGCCGTCAATATTACGTGAAGCACTACGAAAATGTGCCATCAGAATAAACGCGTCTTGCTCCGTTGTAAATACCATTTTCGCAGTATTTGCTTATCCTAGCAAATTGACTCTGCAAAATAAATAGAAATAAAACTCAATGTTTCAGAATAATTAAACAATTTTTGCTTACCTGAAAATTCCGGGCGAATCTTGTAAGATCTCAAAGGTTGGTTTAACGATGCACCGCGCATAAACGTTTATGTCAAATTTGACTTTAGTAACGTTTGGTTACTTTTTTCAAAGCCTCCAACGTACAAATACAATAATTTACGCGGCAATTTTAAATTTAGTCACGTGGGGTTCGGGAATTAATGAAAGCCCTGTATTACAATCCCACAATTTATTTATTTAAAAATAATTAATAGTAATAAAAAGCGGTTAAATTCCTGTTTTCACTGTAACCGCTTTTTATTACTATTACAACAATCTTCACATAACTCACGAATACATAAAAATAATTAATTTATAATAACTTAAGCTATGAAAATCTTTGTTTAAAAATACACATTAATAAATATTTTTAAAGTAAACAAAACAATCAATGTATGTTAAATTACTTTTAATAATAAATTTAGCCTGTATAAATTTTAAATAATATGAAAAAAAACATTGCTTGAGATTATATTAGAATACGTATATATGCAACCTAATTAGCCCATTAAAAAAAAAATCAAAAATCATCATTCTTCCTATGTGAAATTATGACCCAAAATGGGCAAGTGATGGCAGAATTCGTGTTCTCTATTTCACATTACAATTATTGGTGTCCAATTCCAACGGGTGTTAATTTTCAGCTGACTTCGTGAAATGTATTTTCAAAAACAAGTAGTTCCCCTATGTTTACTTTTCTAGGAAACTAAAACTTTTTAAATTACTTTTATTGTATGTGTACTATTATTATTTATTAAATAATTTATATTATAGTCTTTATAACATTGTGGCCTATTATAGTTTTTCAATTTAATAATACGAATGAAATTTAAATTTGTGGGAATGTGATATATGCAAATGTGTATACATTCTTGAGTAGAAGTTTATATATGCAACTTAATATACCTTCCTGCATAATTTCGATATAGGCAACTTAACATACTTTCCTGATCACAATGAAAAAACTGTTTTTATTACTTACTTCACTTTTATTTTTATGTGTTAGATGTACATTTCGAGTGCTAAGCACTCATTATCAATAACTAATGCTCTTACAAACTAGGTGCGCAATTATATATACCTGAACAAAAATAGTGGAAACGGGAAAACCTAAATATAATTACATTTGTGTCGCAAGGTTAAATAACATTAAGGGACTGTTGAGGGGATTACGATTTTTCGGGTTTTTCAAGAGATTTAAGAGTGGATTGTCTAACGGGCTTAAATCGAAATTCAATAATTTATCCTTCTGTTTGTGCATTTCTATGGCCTCCAACATATTTAATCGGAAATGTGATGATTGTTTTAGTAATTTAATATTATGTTTCGAAAAAGAATGTCCTGTCTTTAAATTATGGTCAGCTAAAGCGGATTTATCTATGTTTCTATTTTTGACGTGGTATATGTGTTCTTTGAATCTTTTTAACAAATTCCTTTGGGTTTGGCCTATGTAACATTTTTCACACTCATTGCATGCAATTGAATAAATTCCGGACTCTTCTAAGTGGCTCCTTTTTGTAAATTGATTGCCTAGTAATGATCTTAATTTGTTGGTATTATAAAATGCAGGAGTCATATTGAATTTACTCAGGAGCTTTGAACTGCACAATTAACAAACTAATTAATAAACACAAAAGAAACCAAAAATTAAACTTGACCACAAATCTCACACCGCTTAAAGAAAGAAAAAACAACAAATTTGCTAGGTTTTTATACAACAACAACACGGTTAACCAATTTTCAAAGCTCCTGAGTAAATTCAATATGACTCCTGCATTTTATAATAACAACAAATTAAGATCATTACTAGGCAATCAATTTACAAAAAGGAGCCACTTAGAAGAGTCCGGAATTTATTCAATTGCATGCAATGAGTGTGACAAATGTTACATAGGCCAAGCCCAAAGGAATTTGTTAAAAAGATTCAAAGAACACATATTATACCACGTCAAAAATAGAAACATAGATAAATCCGCTTTAGCTGACCATTATTTAAAGACAGGACATTCTTTTTCGAAACATAATATTAAATTACTAAAACAATCATCACATTTCCGATTAAATATGTTGGAGGCCATAGAAATGCACAAACAGAAAGATAAATTATTGAATTTCGATTTAAGCCCGTTAGACAATCCACTCTTAAATCTCTTGAAAAACCCGAAAAATCGTAATCCCCTCAACAGTCCATAATGTAATCCCCTTAATGTTATTTAACCTTGCGACACAAATGTAATTATATTTAGGTTTTCCCGTTTCCACTATTTTTGTTAAGGTATATATAATTGCGCACCTAGTTTGTAAGAGCATTAGTTATTGATAATGAGTGCTTAGCACTCGAAATGTACATCTAACATATAAAAATAAAAGTGAAGTAAGGAATAAAAACAGTTTTTTCATTGTGATTAAATACTCCACATAACTCAAATCAAACAATTAGTGATACTTTCCTGACTTGAAGTTGCTTGTATTACAATCCCACAATGTATTTATTTATAACAAAGATTTTAATAGCTTCGGTTATTATGAATTAATTATTACATTTATAATAACTTAAGCTTTTAAAAACTGTCTTTAGAAATACACAAATACATTAATAAGCATTTTCAAATAAATCAAAAACAAACAAAACTCTCAATGTATGTTAAACTAATTTTAATAATAAATTTAACTTGTATAAACTCTAAATAATATGAAAAAAGAACGTTGCTTGAGATTTTATTAGAATACGTATATATGCAACCTAATTAACATATTTAAAAAAGTAATCAAAAATCGTCATTCTTCCTATGTGAAATTATGACCCAAAATGGGTAAGTAATATATAATATACCATTTATGTGTTCTCTATTTGACATTACAATTATTGGTGCCCAGTTCCAACGGGTGTTAATTTTCAGTTAACTATTTAAAATGTATTTTCAAAAACAAGCAGTTCTCTTGCGTTTACTTTTATAGGAAACTAATGCATTTTAAGTTACTTTTATTGTATATTTACTATTATTTATTAAACAAAATAAATTGAATTACATTCTCCTTGACATTGTGCCTAATTATAGTATTTCAATTTAATAATACGAATGAAATATACATTTGTGGGAATGTAATATATGCAAATATGTATACATTCCTGAGTAGAAGTTGATGTATGCAACTTAATATACATTTGTACATAATTTCGATATAGGCAACTTAACATACTTTCCCGACTTGAAGTTGCTTGTATTACAATCCCACAATTTATTAATTTATAATAGCTTAAATCTATTAAAATCTTTGTTTAAAACGACACAAATACATAAATGGACATTTTTAAATAAAATAAAAATAAAGAAAACTATCAATGTATGTTAAATTACTTTTAATAATAAATTAGAATACTTATATTTGTAACCTAATTAACACACTTAAAAAATAAATCAAAAATCATCATTCTTTCTATGTGAAATTATGACCCAAAATGAGCAAGTGATGGCAGATTATGTGTTCTCTGTTTCACATTTCAATTACTGGTGTCCAATTCGAACGGGTGTTAATTTTCAGTTAGCTTGGTGAAACGTATCTTAAAAAACAAGCAGAGTAAGCTTATTTTCTCGAATTCAAATAGTTTTGAATTTGAATTTATCTTGTTAAAAAGCTTTAGTTTTCTACAAAGCAAATGTAAGGGATTTGCTTTGTAGAAAACTAAAGCTTTTTAACAAGATAAATTCAAATTCAAAACTATTTGAATTCGAGAAAATAAGCTTACGCTTCTTATAGTTTGCACACTTTAAACATAATATATAAAATTACGAAAAAACTATTCGTGAACATGCAAACAGTGTCTTAATTAATAAGACAATTTAAGACGATAAATATCCATTGAAACAACTACTTCCCGTGCAAATACACCTCCGGATATTGAATTATACAATGAAATATTTAAAATCTTATTTAATTTGATTTGTTACAACGCTGTAAAGTTATATTATTTAGTATTTTCAATATTTAACACTTATTTAATATTAAGTAGGTTCTTTTATTCTGGGTGAGGTTAAAATAACTTGATGTTTTTATATAACGAATATCAATTCTATTTTCTTAACTGAGAAACTTGTGAATATTACAATATAATATATTTAGAAACTTTAACTAGCTTGCTTAACGAAGTTTATTGAATTTAATCGGAGTAAGTAATATTTTCATTGTCTTGCATTCGAGAGTCAAATCAGCAGTCCCCGAAATAAATTCTAATAGTAATGAATAATGATGGTTCTTCGTTAAGCAAACAATGCGTAAGAAGGGTCACGCATAAGCCGGGGTGAACTTTATCATCTTTAGCGGAATTTTTCCATTAAGTACAAATTCTAATTAACTATTTATTCTTCCCAGGCTTATCTGTGCTCTAGCATTAGCAAATGCATTCTGATAATAACATTTAGCAATGAATAATATTTAAGTAAAAATAAACAACAAACATCAATAAGTGAAACAAACATAAATAACTTTAAATATGATTATCAAAAATGCACGATACTAAAGTATTAAATTATATAAATGAAATAAATATGCAGATGGGTACTTTACAACGCTCTATTAAAGTATATGTAACGTTTAGGTCAAATTCTCTTCAAACCAACTAACAATACAATTTAAAATGAAAGGAGAGATAGCAACAAATTAGAAGTGAAAGGACTTGGATTAAAACTAATGTCTTAGGCCATCTATAGACGCGTTTCGAGATTTATCTCTGCTAATGACATAATCCCCTTTTTTACCTATAAATACCGACCATCATTTTCACTCATTCTATTTTTGTGTACCTGTTCATTCCACACACAACACTTTTTCCAAGTAAGTTTGTTTTAATTTTATTCCTAATTTTTTTAAACGTCCTAAGCAAAGCTATACTGAAGAGAGATAAATCTCGAAACGCGTCTATAGATGGCCTAAGACATTAGTTTTAATCCAAGTCCTTTCACTTCTAATTTGGCAAAATCTTCTATGGCAAAATCTTCTATGTTTGATATTTTCTTATTGGTAAATAATATGGCCTTAGTTTTATTTGTGTTTATTTTCAGTGAGTTACCTCTTAACCAGTTTATTATATTGTTAAGATCTAAATTGATTGCGATAGTGTTTTCTTGTATATTATTCGATGTTGTGTATATAATTGTTTCGTCCACAAATAGGTGACCCACTGAACACGGAAACATTTTAAACATTGTACGAATATTAAACATGATACTAAAATAAAACATTGTATTAAAATTATTACAACAAAGTTTTAGCAACGTTACAAACATTGTATAAACGTTATCCAGACAATATTGATTTATATACATTACCTAAATGTTAAAAATGATACTAAAATTAAAAATTGTTTTATACCGTTTCAAAAATACGCACTGTTTTTGAACACAACATTATATAATCATTACAATTTGACTTTTATACAAAATTGTATTGTAAACATTGGATATACAGGGTGAGTCGGGAGGAGCCCACCAAACTCTAGGAGTGTATTGTACACGTGAAAATAATGTAAAAAAACTCATTTGTTCTTATCCGATTTTCATTTGTTTTCAAGTAATGGCGTAATTAAAAATGTTCATCTAGCTTTCCACTTCTATCTGAATTTTAACATTATCAAAGTATGCCATGTTCGACTTGTGGCGTGGAGAGCTATCAAGCGCGTCCCCAGGTGGCGGATAGGGGATCGGCCATATCGACCCAGTTGAAATGGCTAGTGGTAGCTACAGGGATCACTCCAGGCCTAACATCCTGCGTGGTGGTACCGAAGGCTATCGCCGCGGACCAACTCCCCTCATCCCGGCTGTCGTATCGTGGCTAAGGGATTGCACTGAGGTTAACGATGCCGAGGTCCACATACTGCCTGGCAGTGTGCCCTCGTAATACCATTCAATCTCTGTTGACGTGGTCATGTCTCGCGGGCAGAGATTGAGGGGGGTCGTGGCTTAACCGCCTGGACCAAGAGGAGGACACCTCAATAAAATCCTAAATCTTAAGGTAGGGGACTGGGCCGATAAGATGCGTGGCTAGATAGAAGACTAGTCTTTACCGGTCCCAACCTCCAAGGAGATGGCGCCCCCTGGTTGCAACTAGCCTTCTCGTAGCATGCGGGGCTCTGTTACGGGTGACCTGTTACTTCCCTAGCTTCTCGTGGGAACAAATATGAGAACAAACAAAGAAAAAAAAGAAGGGGATACTACGTCCCCCCCCACGGATGTCACCGACATTCCTAAAAATCTGGAGCAGGCTGAGAGGCCTGGCCAGAACACAGAGGATCAATCCTCAACTAAAGGATTTCAATATCCCAAGTTAGGTGGTGCGGCAAAGAAGAGGTATAGATTCCTCCTGCGACAAGGGGTTACCATGGAGGAGGCCCGAGCACAAGCCGTAATTCCCCTTAATCCTCCCAACTCCAAAGAAGCGGGCCACAACAAAAGGCCCAGGTCCGATGGCAGTACCCCGGAGAAAAAAGCTCCAACTAAGAGGGTGAAGGCGGGGGAAAGACCTTCCGGCAATCAGACCGCAAAGGCTGAGGCTGGAGGCTCCAGACCTCGCACCTCTCCCTCTGCTGCTTCCTCCTCGGGAGCAGCAAAAAAACGGGCAGAGGCTACCAAATCAAGGCCTCCCCGTAAATCAACTGAAGGCGAAGGTCCGAAGCCTTCCTTCAGTCAGGCAGCAGGGAGCATACGGGTAGGTATAATGCCTAGTAAGTTCCCTGAGGCGTTAGCTGATGCGAATCAACTAACAATGCTTCAGGAAGCAATCCTGGATAAAATTGTGGAGCTAAAGGAAGGGGACATTCGCCCAAAATTCCTAAGCTCCAACAATAGACCAGGATGGCTTATGTTGGTATGCGCGGATAAGGCCACTGCAGACTGGCTAAAGTCCGTCGTGCCAGCACTAAAACCGTGGGATGGCGCCTTGCTGAAGTATGTGGAAGAAAAAGATTTTCCACATACGGATATAGTAATTGGCTACTTCCCATCGAGCGCAGGATACTCCAATGAGAGGATACTGCAGCTTTTAGAGGCCCAAAACAGCCTCAAAGCCTCACAAAGCTGGAGGGTGCTAAGGAGAACCTCCAATGGCCCCACAGTAGAGCTCGCCCTATCAGTGGAAAGCATATCGTCGGCAAGCCTCAAAGAGGCTGCATATAGGGTGAGCTACAAATTCGGCCACATACAATTAAGGCCGAAAAGGACCACGGGGGCAGATAAGACAGCCCCACAAAATGAGCCCGAAAAAGCGGATGCTCCAGAAATCATGGAGCTGGAGAACGCTCCAGAAACCATGGAGCTAGAGGAAAGGACGGACGAGATGCCCTACTCACCAGCTTCCGCACCCAATGCCGAGAAGGAGGTTGGACCGGCAAAAAACAACAAGCCGGACAGCCCATCCGTAGCAGGTGAGGGGATCGGAGAAACTGGCCCCAGGGGAAAAGGAACACTGAGTCCTGCCCCCGGAAAGCCAAAATGACCCGATCACCTCAAAAACTAACTTGCGTCCAAATAAACCTCCACCATGCTAAAGCGGCCTCGAGCGTACTTTCAAGGAGGTTTATTAAGGAGCAGTTAGACATAGGGCTCATTCAAGAGCCCTGGACCAGAAGAGGCCAAATTATGGGACTCCAATCCAAAAACTGTAAGTTGATCTATAGTACCTTACACAATAACGTTAGGGCCGCTTTGTTATTCAAAGCCGGCACTAACTACATTCCTGTTCCAGCATTCATCACGAGAGATCTGGTCACAGAACAAATTAGAGTCACTAAGGGGACGAGCAAGAGGACAATCATTATAGCCTCGGCCTACTTCCCGGGTGACTCCACTTCCCCTCCACCAGAAGAGGTCAAACGCCTCATCACCTGGTGCAGGAAGGAAAACAAACACCTGGTCCTGGGCTGCGACGCCAACGCGCACCACACTGTATGGGGCAGTACGGACACCAATAGAAGAGGTGAGTTCCTGCTAGACTATGTTTTAGGTGAAAACTTAGATATAGTCAATAAGGGCAATAAACCTACTTTTATCACATCAGTTAGAAAGGAGGTATTAGACATCTCACTAGCTGATAATTACATAAGCCAGTACATACAAAACTGGCACGTCTCAGATTACGTCTCACTATCAGACCATCAGCATATACGGTTTGACATCGATAGTGGTAATAACCACATCAATGGATTCAGAAATCCCAAAAATACCGACTGGGAGGCCTACCAAGAGCGCCTTACGTCGGAACTTGCGGGACCACTGAATCCTATTGAAACAGTCGAGCAGCTAGAAGCAGCATCGACAGAATTACAAGATGTAATCAACATCGCTTACGAAAGTAGTTGTCCACTAAAGCAAAGGGCTGTTGTTAGAGAAGTGCCCTGGTGGAACAGCGAACTCGCGAGCCTAAAGGCCAAAACTAGGCGTACTTTTAATAGGGCTAAAGCCTCTGGACAGTGGGAGGATTACAGAAAGGCCCTTACGGAGTACAACAAAGAACTGAGAAAATCCAAAAGGAAAACTTGGAGGACTTTCTGCGAGGGGATAGATGATCTACCTCCCGCACAACGCCTCCAAAAAGTCCTTGCAAAGGATCACACGAACGGTATTGGACTACTAAAAAAGTCCAACGGTGAATACACTGGAACCCTAAAAGAAAGTCTAAGAGTACTCCTAGAAGCTCACTTTCCTGGGTCTCAGGCAATTAACAGTGAAGACTTACCTGCCATCGGCTTTGAGGTAGAAGAACGCCCTACCAGAGAAAGCAAAAAACTGGCAACAAAGATCTTCACTCCAAGCATAATAACATGGGCGATCAACGGCTTCAAGCTGTTCAAATCCGCGGGGGTAGATGGCATCTTTCCAGCCCTTTTGCAAAGGGCAGGGGAGGAGTTTTTACCACGTCTCACGCAAATTTTCAGAGCTAGCTACTCTCTTGGGTATATCCCCAAGCAGTGGAGGGAGGTGGCGGTGGTGTTTATACCAAAGGCTGGCAAACGCGAAATTGACGAGCCTAAGTCATATCGCCCCATAAGCCTCACCTCCTTTCTCCTAAAATCAATGGAGAAAATCATTGATAGAAATATCAGAGGGAAAGCTCTTCAGTCGTTTCCCCTTCACAAACACCAATTTGCCTATCAAGCAGGCAAATCAACAACAAATGCCCTTCACACACTAACAAGTGTAATAGAGAAGAGCATCGCAAGCAAAGAAGTGGCTCTATGCGCATTCTTGGACATCGAAGGTGCATTTGACAACACCTCCTATGAATCCATAGACACGGCCACCAAATCAAGAGGAATTGATGCCTCCACATCCAAATGGATCCATGCTATGCTCAAAGGTCGTAGGATCACACTGTCCATTGGCGATGAATCGGCAACTGTGTTTGCAGTAAAGGGGTGCCCACAAGGCGGGGTTCTATCGCCCCTGCTGTGGTCACTAGTTGTCGATGAGCTAATATCGGTGTTATCCAACGACGGTTTTGACGTACAAGGCTATGCTGACGACATCGTCATCATAGTTAGGGGAAAGCATGACGATACGGTGTCCAACCGCATGCAGTCAGCCCTTCGGAAAGTAAGTACATGGTGCGTGCAGAAGGGGCTCACTATCAATCCCAACAAGACTGTAATTGTCCCATTTACAGGTCGTAGAAAATTAAATCTTAAGGCACTAACCATGAATGGGACACTCATTGGGCTTTCCAACACAGTTAAATATCTCGGCCTCACCTTTGACCAGAGGCTAAACTGGAAAACCCATGTGGATAACATCACTGCCAAAGCAGTAAGGGCAATATGGGCTTGCCGCAGGCTATTTGGCAAACGATGGGGTTTACACCCCAAGATGATATACTGGCTTTTCATTACGGTGATAAGACCAATAATCACCTATGGTTCCGTTGTCTGGTGGACGAAGACAACGGAGATCACAACCCAAGCAAGGCTCAGCAAGGTTCAACGGCTGGCATGTTTGGGCATCACAGGGGCTATGAACACCTGCCCCACTGGAGCAATGGAGGCTATGCTAAATCTCACACCTCTGCATCTGCACGTGAAAAGGGAAGCAGCACTAGACGCATTAAGAATAATCCAGACAGACACACCAAAATTTGGATACCTTAACGGGCACCTAAAAATCCTCAACACTGTGTGTGAAAGAGCGATATACATGCCCAAAGACTACATGTCAACTGACTACGACTTCGACACAACGATTGAAGTGGCCATCCATGGCCGCCATGATGTTGGAGCGAGGGTCAAGCAGTTACAAGACTCCTCGATAGTTTGGTTCACTGACGGATCCAAAACTGAAAACGGAGTCGGAATCGGTGTCACTGGCCCTCGATGCGAGTTATCAAGGGCCTTGGGACGATCCCCATCGATATTTCAGGCAGAAATCGAGGCCCTGAACACATGCGCCCACATATGTTTAGACAGGGGATACAACAAACAGAGGGTTTGCATCTGCTCAGGCAGTCAAGCTGCATTAAAGGCAATAAAATCGCCTACATGCAAGTCTAAATCTGTCTGGGAGTGCAAGCTATCCCTAAAGCAGCTGGCTAGGAACAACAGAGTCAAGCTGGTCTGGGTTCCGGGACACGCAGGGATCAAAGGCAATGAAATTTCCGACAACCTTGCCAAGGAAGGGTCCAAGACTCCATTTGTCGGACCAGAACCTTACAGTGGAATAACTAAAGTCCGCATCAAGGGGATGATCCGGGAATGGGAAGATGCTGCTAAAAGTGCTCACCTGAGAGACACACCTGGTCTGCGGCAGGCGAAAAGGTTCATCGCCTTCTCTGCCGTAAGAGCCGGACAGTTTCTCAGGTTAAGCAAGGGCAACCTAAGGCTCATAACCGGCCTTCTAACTGGACACTGTCCTCTGAAGTACCACCTCACCAAGATGGGTCAGACAACTGATGCCAACTGCAGGTTCTGCAACGAGGCACAAGAAACAGCAGAGCACCTACTTTGTGAATGCCCTGCCTTGTCCCTTCAAAGAGGGAACTACCTGTCATCGGCCACTTTAAACACCGAGGAACTGGTACACATTAACCCTCAAGTTATAGTAGACTTCATAAGAAGTCTAGACATTGAGGGACTCAAGTAGGTCAGGGATAGTTACAAAAGATCGACCCACCGACCCCATACCATACCATACCACCATGCCATGTTCGAGGCTTATAAACATTTGATAATTCTGACGTTTTGATGAACTGTCAGTGTACGGTGAACAGTAACTGAACGTTTAAGTTCAAATTAATGTGATTGTTAGTGTTGCAAAATGCCTAAGTATGTGGCAAATTTAGAATATGCAAATATGGTGTTTGTATATGGTTTCTGTAATGGAAATGCTACAGCTGCTGTTGAAGAATATCGTGAACGTTTTCCACACCAAAGACATCCTGATAAAAACATATTTATTAGAGTTTTCAACAAATTGTGCGAGACTGGTAAGCTTCCCAGTGCTAACATAACATATGAGCGCGCTGCTCGACAAGGTTTTGTAGAAGTAGAAAATATTCTGCATCTAGTAGAAGAAGATGCAACTACTAGCTCACGGAGAATTGCCACTCAATTGGCAATTCCACAAAAAAGAGTGATGAACACGCTACACGAGCAAGGCTTATATCCTTATCACGTTCAAAGAGTACAGCACCTACAACCAGGGGATTACGCTAACCGTACGTATAGATTAAGGATGATCAAATGTTTATTTTATATATATATATATATACATATATTTTTCTATGTTATTATATAGCAAAGATGCTAAATAAAGATTATTATTATTATTATAATTTTGTCGGTGGATAAATAATAATCATCGTAATGTATCGAGTATACTCTTTACGGATGAAGCTACATTTACCCGTGATGGCATTAACAACACTCGTAACTCTCATGTATGGTCTGATGAAAATCCCCACGCAACAGTCGAAAGCAATTTTCAACATCGGTTTTCTGTAAACGTGTGGTGTGGTATGGTTGACAGTTATTTAATCGGCCCTTTCATTTTGGAGAATCGTCTCACAGGAGGCAACTACCTCAATTTTTTACAAAATGAGTTACAAGGCCTGCTAGAAGATGTTCCTATAAATATTAGAATGCAGATGTACTATCAGCACGATGGAGCTCCTGCACATGTCGCTCGTCAAGTCAAGCAATATTTGGACGAACGTTTTCCAGGGCATTGGATTGGTCGTGGAGGTCCTATTAATTGGCCTGCAAGATCTCCAGACCTCACACCACTAGATTTTTGTTTATGGGGCTGGATGAAAAATGAAGTCTACAAAATAAAAGTGGACACACGGGAATCACTAATTAGACGAATTGAGAATACTGTAGCCCATATAAAAGAAAAAAGAAATGAATCAATTGGGAGAGCAACAAACGCTCTTCGTAGACGAAGCAGAAAATGTTTAGAAGTCAATGGCGGTATTTTTGAACATTTGTTGAAAGAACGCTATGATTAAGAACATTTTTTTGTATAATAACTTGTTTATTTGTTAATATGCTATAACTTGAAAACAAATAAAAATCGGATAAGAACAAATGAGTTTTTTTACATTATTTTCACGTGTATAATACACTCCTAGAGTTTGGTGCGCTCCTCCCGACTCACCCTGTATATTGAAAATGGTAACATTGCATTTCTAACATTGTATAATTGTTGAAACTGTTGCTGTAATGCAGCCTCGGGGTTTACACATTTCTTGGACATTGAACATACAGAGAGCTTTTCATTCAAGTAAACATGTCCCAATTATATGCTGTAAACCTTCGGATTTTCGTTGTTTTTTAAAAGAGTTCAACTGAAAATTTTAAACGAGTGTTTTCCACTCCCAGACTAAGCATGAAGTAAAATTTCGAGTTTAGAAAAGCCCCGTGAAAATTTGTCGAGGGTCGCGCAGCGACCCGAGACAAATTTTCTGGGCTTTTCTAAACTCGAAATTTTACTTCATGCGCCACGCGTATATATCACTTACTTCAAGTGAAGTTCATGCACTTGTGAACAATATTTTAATGTTTTCAGAGTTTAAGGGTACTACGTACTTAGGTACCGGGGTACTGTCTGCCCTAGACTAAACATTACTTTTTGTAAGACAGTTTTTTTTTAATTGTTTTCTTTTTACCAATATATATTTGCATTATTTGACCCATTTAAACCCAAAAATAAATTTTGCATTGAACAGAATTCAAACAAATGTCATAGTTACCAAGCTGCAGATCCTAGTTAGTTTGTTTAGACAGGTAATGCGAATAACTCGTTTGTTTTGACAGTTGGAGTGAAATGCCTCGGTTAAAAAGTGTACGGAATTGGCTTTAGTTTTCATTTGCTTTCATAGAATTTAGACAACTGTCACCGTTGCTGATATATCGCCTGTAGTTAGTTTATTTCGACAGTTAGAGCAATACTTCAAAAGTGAAAAGTATGTGTAATGTACTCCAGTTATCACTCAGGGACGTAGCCATGGGGGGGGGGGATGGGGGGGGACGCCACCCCCAAAGCTAAGGCAGTTGGCAAATTTTACTTTATAATGAAAAATTGCTAAACCAGTTGGCATTTTGAAAACAGAATCTGATATTACTGATAATATTGAATTATCAAATATTGTGAACTTCTGGGCTAAACTAAAGCATAGGCGAGTTATAATAAACTAATTCAAATTGTAAAACTCCATGTTTTATTAGGTATTGGTTAAATGTAATTATGTACATATGTTATAAAATATATTAGGGAGTACAAAGCACTATATTATTGGATAATAAATTAAGCTTAATTTATATAAATCAATGTACTACGTTATATTAATTTGTTAAAATAAAATAATATAAAAATAGACATTTTTATTTTAATTTTGAAGTTGGAAAATTATAGGTGTTCCCCCCCCCCCAAAAAGTTAAGGCTTCGCTACGCCCCTGTTATCACTTTTATATAAATATAAATAAATATATAAATAAATAAATTTAAACACTTTCAAATATTGTAAGCTGATTGACTATTCATCTACCTGATGAAGCCACAGTGTGGTAAAACAATTGTTGTAGTACAATAAATATAATTTTGAAACCTAAACAAATTAACTGTTTTATTAAAGTGACTTTGAAATATGTATTGTATAACGCTACAATTGTTTCGCCACACTGTGGCTACTTCAGGCAAAGAAGTTTTATTTGTTTAAACAAAATTTAAACAAATGTCATAGTATCCGAGCTACCTGCCCACTGAACAAAAACAAACAAATAACGTTATATCAACATTGTAGCAACATTAAACTTTGTTTTAATGTTGATAAAACAACAATGAATATTTATCGTCTTAAGCTGTCTTGTTAATTAAGACATTGTTTGCATTTTCACGAATAGTTTTTCATAATGTTTTATCAATAATATATCAAATTATTGATAAAACATTACTTAAATGAATTTGCTCAGTGGGTGGAGGCTGTAGGTTGGTTTATTTAAACAGTTGACGCGATAACTCGTTCGTTTTGACAGTTGGAGCGAAATGTTTTGAATATAAAGTGTGCGGGATTGAGTCTAGTTTTCATTTGCTTTGACAGAATTCAGACAACTGTCATCGTTATTGAGTTATCACCCGTAGTTAGTATATTTTGAGAGTTTAAACGAAACTTGAAAAACGAAAGGTGTGCGTAATGCAATATATTTTTCATTTGTTTTAACAGAATTTGAACAACTGTCACAGTTTTGGAAACGTCAAATTAATTTAATTATATGTCTAATTACGACGTATGTTTACAGTTTACAGTTTATTGACACTCGTAAGTTTTATTTTATTTTATTTATCAACGAAAATCTCCTTTATACATCAATATACAATTAAAAATAGTGATATAAGATAAACATAATATTACTTTGAAAAACATATAAATAGAGTGAGAAATATAATACAACAAACAAAAATACACTAATTAACAATATCCAGATTAATAAACTGTAAATGGCGTTTGAATACACTGTAAGAATTACTAAAAATGTAAAAGTTGGGATACAACATAAGGACATTACAATACCGCATTATACGTGCCACAGGATTATGGGAACCATACAATGTTCGATGCAAGTTTAAACGAAATAAGGGCCTACAACGAACTGGAGTTGTTAAAAAATAATTAAAGTTCAACAATGATAATAAAAAACTGCAATTGACATGTCCATTAATCAGTTTGAACCGATAGCATAAGTCAAATGATATTCTTCTATATTCTAAAGATTTTAAATTAAGACAATTCAATATGTGTGACCGACTATAGTCAATGCGTGTGATCCCCATTTTAAAAGATACTAGTAGTAAGAACCTATTCTGAACTTTTTCAATGATTTCAATGTTACAGTTGTGGTAAGGAGACCAAATTGCAGAACAATATTCCAAATGTGGTCTTACCAAACTGAAGTAAAGGGTTTTGAACGTATCCACGTCAAAGTGTTTCGCAAATCTATTAATGAAACCGAGCATAGAAAGAGCTTTACTAGAGATCTTATTCAAATGGGTAACAAAATTTAAGCGAGAATCAAATATAATACCCAAATCACGCACTGTCTCGACCAGGGGCAATTTATTATCATTAATTGAATACTCAAACTTGCTATTATTGCTATGGCGACAAAAAGAAATTGACATACATTTTTTCAAATTGAGATGAAGATGATTGCATGCGCACCAATTAGCCAAGTTATATAAATCAGATTGTAAAAGCGCATGATCCGAACTTCTCTCAATTACTTTGAATATTTTAACATCATCAGCAAACATCAGAAATTGACTATTTTTAATATAACTCCCAATGTCATTTATAAAGATCAAGAACAGAATTGGCCCACAGTGTGAGCCCTGGGGGACCACAGATGTAACGTTGATTGCTCTGGAGACGAAGTTATCAATCTTAACAAACTGTTTACGTTCCCTTAAATAGCTTGCGAACCATTTTGTCACAAAATCCCTAAATCCCAAGCCTTCAAGTTTAGTTAAGAGAACAGAGTGACTAACACGATCGAAGGCTTTGGAAAAATCAGTGTAAACAGAATCAACCTGACGACCCCTTTCCAAAGCACTCATCAGATACATCTGGTAGGAAAGCAAATTAGACGTTGTAGACCTGCCCTTTAAAAATCCAAGTTTACCCTCATTATTCAGTGTCATTTGTTTCTAAATTTTTGACAAAATAATAAAAATAGTGTTGTACAAACCAAGTTTGTACAATACTAAAGTGTTTTATTTCGGTTTAGGACGTTTCATCGCCGCCGATTCATTGCCACCGATTTATCGCCGCCGTTCCATCGCCGGGCCAGTTCATCGCCGGCGGTTTCATCACCAGGCCTGTTCATCACCAATATTTTCATAAAATAAATTTTGAAAGAAAAATCGTATTTAATGATAAAATTTCAAATATTACCCAATTCTGGAAATTCTCCACTAATTTAATATTGACCTATCCTAACCTATCCGCGCCTATCCTAAACTATCCTGACCTTTTTTTTTTTTTTGTAGAGGGAAAAATCTGTACGACAGACACCACGTCGCCAGGTTGACGTGGTAGTGTGGGGATGGCTGGATAGTCTGGCCGACCCACTAAAAAACCCCCTTTACCGATGTTGAGTCCTCCCTCGGAACCGCCCTAGGGCATTACCTCGAGGAAGGTCGGTAGCGGCGTACGTTGCGTTTCCGTCGCGTAGATGTTGCTGGCTTTCCACTTATAGTTCGACTCCAATAATGAAAAGTTCGAGTTCACTGCACAAGCGTCCTTTCGCCTCACCATATAGTTTACTAAGCGTCCTTTCGCAACACTCGTTTCAAACCTAAGCGTCTTTTCGCGTCACTTCTATCACCGGTTTATCACGACACCCTTTCGCTTCACAGATACATGTTCGTCAGGTCACCGCACCAGCGTCCATTCACCACACATTTCACCTCAGTCCAGCACAATTTCAGCCTCGATCCTTCGGTTTTCGTCGTCCTTTTTGCGGAGTACGGTTTCCGAAAATGATGCCAGGGCGTCCCACTTGGCTTCCGTTTCCAGGATGTGTAGAATTATGGTGTCGGCGTTCACTTCTCCTCCCAACACGACGCACATAGCAGCTCTCTCTTCCATCCACTGGGGACACTCCGTGAGTGTGTGTTCCACATCGTCCACCGCTGCATCGCAGTGCAGGCATGTCTCGCTCGCCACTTTACGAATTCGGGCCAAGTAGGCCTGGAAGCACCCGTGTCCAGATAGCATCTGGGTCATCCAGTGCGTCGTAGACCCATGCCGCCTGTTAACCCACAGTTCGATGTCCTTCACTAAGCGCTTGGTCCACCCGCCTTTATGGTCCTCGTCTCTCTCCCACCTCTCCTGCCAGCTCCGCATCGTTTGGGCACGTGCCTCCTTTTTGCAGTTCGCCTGTTCTGCGCCTGCCTTTAATTCGGTATGGATTGTCGCCCGTTCCCTCAGCATGAGGTCTGCTGGGACCAGAGACGCCAGAACTTCAACCGCTGTCGTCGAGACCGTACGGTACGCCCTAGTTATTCGCAAGGCTCCAATGCGTTGCGCCCCTCGCAGTCGTTCCCTGTTTCTGGCCGTCTCTAGACAGCCGCTCCAGGCCGGTGCTCCGTATAACAATTTTGATCGTGCAACACAGGCCAGCAATCGCCTGCTCGCCTCTGACGGCCCTCCGATGTTCGGCATTATTCTCGCCAGTGCCCTCTCCGTCCTTGCGGCCGATGCCGCTGCCTCCACCACCTGTTTGCTGTGGTTAGTGTTGGCTTCCAGTATAATTCCCAGGTACTTGGCCTCCTTCCGCACTGGGACTTCCGTTCCCAGGATCGTTATGGTCTCGTTGCGGTTTCTCCCTGCTCTCCTGGTTGATAGACACACAGCTTCCGTCTTTTATGGGGCTAGTTCCAGACCCATCTCCTCCAGGCAGTCTGCAATCCTGGAGGTGGCCGAGGCTGCGTTGACCTTTACGGCCGTCATATCCCTGTGTGTTACCACCACAGCCAAGTCGTCGGCAAAGCCGAAAAGCTGAACTCCCTCTGGAAGCTTGAGTGCAAGTACGCTGTCGTATAAAAGATTCCAGAGCAGGGGCCCCATAACTGACCCCTGCGGTACCCCTCCGGTCACGCTCATACGTCGGGTACAGCTATCGTCATCATATAATAGCCACCTATCTCGCAGGTAGCTTGCAATCATGTTTCTCAGGTAACCTGAGGTTCTTCTCGCCTCGAGCGTCTCCCTGATCTTCTCCCACGGAAGGGAGTTGAACGCGTTGCGTACGTCCAGTGCAATGAGTACACAGTGTTTCCGTTTTCGAAGGGGTCCTGTGTTCGCCTCTGTTGCCACTGCCTGGACTGCCAGTCCTGCCTATCCTGACCTATCATAACCTATCCTAACATATCATAACCTATCCTTAACTATCCTGACCCATCCAAACCTACCCTAACTTATCCTGACATATCCTATCGCAATTGGCCTGGCGATGAACTGGCCTGGCGATGAACTGGCCTGGCGATTAACTGGCTTGGTGATGAAACAGCCGGCGATGAACTGGCCCGGCGATGAACTGCCAGGCGATGAACTGGCCCGGCGATGAAACGTCCCAACCCCTTTTTATTTTATTGAATTGACAAATTGTTAGTTCTGTTTGGAGTAAGAATTAGACAGAATAAATAAAATTAAATAAAATATTAAAAATTGTGATGTTTTTCCGTAAACTTTAAAGCAAATTTATACGGGGCTTTTTTATACTCGAAATTTTACTTCGTGCGACATATATTTGGTTTGAGTTACGTGAAGAGTTGAATATAATAAACTTAATAAAAGACTAACACTTTCTTCACTAAAAACATTTATTTACGCTAAATGTACATTTCGAACACTACGTGTTCATTATCAATAGCTTACTGAGTAAATAACAATAAAGGGCGGGATACTTATACCTAAAGAGATTATGGGAAAAACCGTGGGTGAGGTTAGCACTTGTGTCTGTCGCAGTTATTTGTCGGAATTACCTCTAACAAGGGATTATTCAGGGGACTTAAATCAAAATTCAGCAAATTATTTTCGTATTTCTTCATTTGAATAGCTTCCAACATATTTAATTTTTTATTTGAAGAATGTTTTAATAATTGTATATTGTTTTCCAAAAACTTATGACCGGTAGTTATAGTGTGATGTGCAACTGCTGATTTTTCAGGGTTAAGGTTCTTTATGTGATAATTATGTTCTTTAAATCTAATAGCTAATGATCTTTTTATTCGTGCGACACCCGTGCAAAAAAAAAACACTATGTCAAAATATATTAATTATTTCGTTACGTCGAAATTTCGACACGTTGAAATTTCGATACATGAAAACCTCAACCGACAGAAAAACCAATACATGGAAAATTCGTAGCATCGAAATCTCGATAGAGGGAAATTTTATTGCGCCGAAATTTCGTTACATCGAAAATTCAACTAAAAGAAAAACCTATACATGGAAAATTTGTTGCATAGAAATCTGGATACACGGAAGTTTTGTTGCGTCGAAATTTCGTTACATCGAAAACTCAAGCGACAGAAAAACCAATACATGAAAAATTCGTTGCATCGAAATCTCGATAGACGGAAATTTTATTGAGTCGAAATTTCGTTATATCGAAAACTCAACCGACAGAAAAACCAATACATGAAAAATTCGTTGCATCGAAATCTCGATAGAGGGAAATTGTATTGCGCCGAAATTTCGTTACATCGAAAATTCAACTAAAAGAAAAACCTATGCATGGAAAATTTGTTGCATAGAAATCTCGATAGACGGAAGTTTTGTTACGTCGAAATTTCGTTACATCGAAAACTCAAGCGACAGAAAAACCAATACATGGAAAATTCGTTGCATCGAAATCTCGATAGACGGAAATTTTATTGGGTCGAAATTTCGTTATATCAAAAACTAAACCGACAGAAAAACCAATGCATGGAAAATTCGTTACATCGAAATCTATATTGACGGAAATTATGTTATATCGAAATTTCGTTTCAAAACTCAACCTACAGAAAAATATATGGAAAATATCATATTTCACACTGGAGCTAGATATTAGGAACCCAAATTTTTCAATAATATCTCCGACGTTATTAAAGAAATGCCAATAAAAACATTTAAAGTTTGTATAAATCTTATTGTCTTATTGGAGAAAGCCTATTTTAGCTTTGATGATTTTCTGAATGAATCTAATTTAAGCTCAATTCTAAAAACTCTCTAATATCTGATGAAGTTTTTTGTTTTCCAGAACATAACTACCTCATTTTAATGTGTTTTAATGTTACATGTATTTATATTTATTGTATTTTTTGTATTAGCGTAGTTTCCATTTACCTGTGTACCACAATTGTGTTTAGCATTAATAAAGTATTATTATTATCATATTTGACATAAGAGATTTTAAAAGCCAAAGGCAATAGCCGTTTGAATACTAAGAAATTGCATAAATTTACTTTTTTTTTTTTTCAATAATAACTTCATTGCTAAATAATAGCCAACTTAAAAACTGTAATTTTTTTATTTTTATTACATTAGACATTATATTTCTAAATCCAATAATTCCCAATATGTTGTTTTTCAAAAATGTTATCGTCGAAAATAAACTGAAATAAATCTTTTATTTAAAATTACGTTCTAAAAAATTAAATTAGTATGGCTTGGAAAAAATATTCAAATGCATCAATTCTATAAATTCGGACTTCATTTTGAACCAATGTTTTATACCTGTGGAGCATGAAGTTAAATGTTGAGTTTAGAAGAGCCCCGTGATAATTTGTCGAGGGTCGCTGCGACAAATTTTCTACGCGGAGCTTTTCTAAACTCGAAATTTAACTTCATGCTTCGTCTGAGAGTGAAAAACACTCGTTTTGTCGATTTATAAAAGGTGTTTACTTTTATTGAAAACTAAAAAATTTTAAGTTATTTTTATTGTATCTTTACTATTAATATTTAATAAATAATAGTATATTATTCAACGAGCGCATAATGAAAGCTATTAATCATGAGAATGAGGTTTACGGAACGAGCCGCAGGCGAGTGGAGTAAATCATTCGAATGATTAATAGCCATTATGCGCGAGTAGAATACTATACTTTATCCACAACCACAAAATGTATATTCATTCTTGCTTACTGCAACTTTTCAAGAATAAGATCATAATTCATTAAATCATTTACTTTTAATTATAACTAAGAAATACATACAATAATACTATTTATTAGGATTAATGTTAATAGTAACGTTAGAACAATTATTAAACACAATAGGGGGCATTGAAGTGGGTACACCAAGATTTACGGTTTGATCCAAAATATCGAAATTAACGAAATTTGTGCTGGAAGATGCAGCTGTTACATTATTTGCTGTCGATTCTATTGACGATGTAATTTTTCTGGCCGTTTCCTTTTTGTTTTCCAAAGAATCGTTAATATAGCCTTCTGCAACCGCAGTTGACTTCCATCCTCCATGACGTTTTAACGCAGTGATGTCTCCACCAGCATCAACCAAAATGGTGGCTGAGGTTCTTCTAAAGCTATGGCCTGTATATTGCTCAGGATTGGGTAATTTCAAAAAACTGGCGATATCCCTTCTCATTTTTGTAAATTTATTAATACCAATTCGCTGTTTAGTACACTTTCCATTTTGAAAATTTTGAAAGAAATAATCACAGTTTATCTGCTTTCGGAGGCACAAATATTTTTTTACAATGTGGTAAAAATTACCAGATACCGTAAATTTCCTACAAATTTTAGTTTTTGTGGTTGGCACCTTAATCATATAGCAGGAATTAAGGTCTTCTTTATCTTTAATTTTCATGTTATACAGCTCATTTGAACGACAAGCGCCCATTAAACCCATAATTAATGCAACCTGAAGAAAAAATTCGTGCAATTTTTAAAAAATATTAAAATAATTTAAAACTTACTTTTGTTGCAAGAAATTTGTCATCCGGTGCATTTGCAATGAAACTGTTAACATTTTGTGGGGAGAAAGTGTTGGCTTTTTTCGGAGTAAACCCTTTATTTTTTCTTTTCAAAAAAGCTAGAAGTTTGCCATAGTTTCCAATATTGATGTTTTCAAAGATTTTCAATGTACTTTTTAGCATCGAATACTTCTGCCACAACGATGAGGTGTTGTATTTTTTTGATAATTCAGTAAAATACACCAAAACTACCGACTCAGTTGAAGAATGTGCTTTTTTCTCCTTTTTCCATTCACAAAACGTGTTGTATGTACTTTGGTATATGTTGCGAGACTTTTTAGGCAACAAATTGATGGAAGCGATTTCTGCCGCGTCCCTTATTTCCGGGGGTGTCAACAAGTCAGGATCGGATTCCATGTTGCTTCTTTCACCTTCGATAAACTATTAACCACACTATCACAACACAATTAACACAATTTGCTTTCAATTTATAAATTGTTTTTGTTTATGTCAAAATTGATTAACATGAGGTATCCTGATTTTGTAGTGATTTCTTATTATTCACAGTTGAGCAGTGATAAGTCAAAATATTACTCACAGGTATCATAACCTATTTATAATAAACGTCATTATTATTGACTCTTAGCATGTATAATTATAATATTATAGAGTGGTTGTGGATAAATATAAATTATATGATATTCTCCACAACATTGTGGCCAATTATAGTATTTCAATTTAATAATACAAATGAAATTTAAATTTGTGGGAATGTGATATATGCAAATATGTATACATTCGTGAGTAGAAGTTGCATATATTGTGACATATGCAACTTAATATACCTTCGTGCATAATTTCGATATAGGCAACATAACATACTTTCTCGACTTGAAGTTGCTTATATTACAACCCCACAATTTATTTATTTCAAAATAATTAATTTATAATAACCCACTGAGTAAAAAACCAACAAATGACGTTATATTAACATTGTAGCAACATTAAACGTTATTTAAATGTTGATGACACATTACTTGAATGGATTTGCTCAGTGGGAACTTTATAACTTAAAGCCATTAAATTAAAATCTTTTTAGATAGCTTTAATCAATTTATTTACTCATTCAAAATCTGTAATTCCACATGCATCTAACTTAACATTACACTTCTGTCCTTCCTTAAGCTGCGAACTTTTCATAACACTAACTTCACACCGCTGCGTATCCTTAAATTTACGAATTCTCAGCCTTGTATTCGGCACACTTCTCCAAAACTTCCCACACCCAATTTTCTCCACAACCCCCGATTTATCTAAAAAATCTCCGCTCTCCCTCCAAGTAGTTACACTATTAACCACCAAAAAAGCAATGTGATACTCTACAGCCAACAACCGCATGATATTCACCAAGCAGTTTAAACTTAAATTAACTTCATCGTGCCCGTTATTTTGGTAAATTAACGCCGGTAGTGAATCGATTATAATCATTCGAAGCCTGAAGTTTCTTCCTAATTTATCTTTTATGTGGTAAAGGGAGTTTATTAATTCATCTGGGCTTGTTATTTGTTGGATTAGAATGTTTTTCAAGACGCCTTCGTAATCAGATGTTGCTATAATTTCTTGTAGACGTAATGGAGAGAAGTCGTATTTTGTGTCGATGTAAAGGATGTTTTGTTTGTAGTTTTTTGCATACTGTGATAAAATGGTGTAGCAGAGTTGCGTTTTTCCACTGCTGGGTAACGAGCATATCTCGTAAATGTTTCCTGTATAAAATCCGCCATCTAAAATTTTATCGAAACTAAAAAAAAATCACATTAGAAGAGTATAAATTAGGCAACAGCACATTTAGAAGGTTAATAATACAGAAACGGTAAAAGATACGATAATTATGAAAGCAACTTCAGCGTTTTGGTATATTTACAGGAATACTAATTACTAATTACTAACTTGAATTGTGTATTTTAAACTTCATTTTAAATCGGTGTTTACACGCCTGGCGCATAAAGTAAAATTTGGTATGGTCGCCCCGCTTCCCAACACATAAACTTTATTTATTCAGGCATTCGATGTTTTTGAAGATGGTTCAATTTGAAGCTTTAAGCGAGTGTTTTCCACTCCCAGGCTAAGCATGAAGTAAAATTTCGAGATTCACCAAATTTTCAGTCTTTTCTAAACTCGAAATTTTACTTCATGCGCCACCGCTACAAAACACTGACATATTACGAAGTTTAAAACACACCGCTAAACTTTACATTAAATCAGTGTTTTGTACCGGTGGCGCATGAAGTAAAATTTCGAGTTTAGAAAAGCCTGAAAATTTGGTTTGGCCGCTCCGCGCTTCGCGCTACGCGACCAAACCAAATTTTCAGGCTTTTCTAAACTCGAAATTTTACTTCATGCTTAGCCTGGGAGTGGAAAACACTCGCTTAAAGCTTCAAATTGAACCATCTTCAAAAACATCGAATGCCTGAATAAATAAAGCTTATGTGTTGGGATATGTATACTTAAAAAAAAGTCCCTGTAGGGGGAAGTGGGGCAGATTCATACAAGGGGCACCGTCATACACTAGATATATCTGATGTTAGGCGCACATCAACTAATATACATGTATGCGTAGCTTACTTATGTGTGTGGTTGCTGGCGGAGTTTGACAGCAGTCGGTGTGAAACGTGCGTCGGTGCGACACGGAACGTGATTCGGCCACGTGTAAGTAATTTAATAACCTCACTTTTAACATCTTTTTTATAATGAAAGCTGCTCTCTAGATTATTCAGTTCTATTTTATTTAAAAGGTAATAGGGTCAAGTTTGTAAATTGATCTGTGAATAATTCTATATATGGTTGCCTTTTTTTAACAATATTTTTATTTTATATCTTGTGATGGGGTAGGTCCATACAGAAGTATGCGGGTACATTCATACTGTATGAATGTGCCCCACTTTTCTATTTTACGATGAAACTCAGGAATTATTTTAGTTTGTAGAATTGAAGTGATATCATAATTTTGTTTTGCAGAACAATTATGGTCAGAAATTACAAGAAATGGGAACTAGGAGTGGAGAGGTAGACGAACAGGCAATGTTAAAAGCTATCGATGAAGTTTTGGAAAACAAGCTCTCTTTTCGGAAATCAGCAGCCAAATATGGAGTTAATGCACAAACACTACAAAGCCGTATAAAAAAATTACGCAAAACACAAGATTTTGGTAACGAAACTCGTGTATTCGAATATAAATTTGCATCGCAGCAAGTTTTTACAAAAACAGAAGAGGATCTTTTGAATAAATATATCTTAGAGTGTTCTAAGATGCACTATGGATTGACGTGTGTCCAAGTTAAAAAACTTGCATATGAATTTGCTAAGGCCAATGAGATTAAATAACCTGCACGTTGGAATGATAATAAGATGGCGGGAGAGGATAGCAAGTTTCCGAAAACGCAATAAAAATTTAAGTTTGCGTAAACCTGAAAATACTAGTGCTGCCTGATCATTCGGTTTCAACAAAACGGCAGTGAATGATTTCTTTCAGAACCTGGAGAATATATACCGCAAATACAATTTTACTGCCGATCGGATTTTCAACTACGACGAATCTGGTATTTCAACTGTGCTGAGCACACCTAAAATTTTTGCTGAAAAGTGCCAAAAACAGGTTGGTCAAATAGTGTCTGCCGAAAGAGGAGAGCTGGTCACATTTGGTGGTATTATATCAGCAAGTGGAAACACCATACCGCCCTTATTCATCTTCCCTCGAGTACATTTTAAGGACCACTTTATAGAAGGTGCTCCAGAAGGCTCTTTGGGTGTAGCCACGAAAAGTGGTTGGATAAACTCGAGCATTTTTGTTGATGTTCTAAAGCACATCCTGAAACACACCTTATGTTCGAAAGAAAATCCATTATTGCTTTTATGTGACAATCATGAAAGTCACATTTCTATTGATGCAATCCACTACTGCCGTGACAATGGGATTGTGTGCCTTTCATTTCCACCACACACGACTCACCGTCTTCAACCATTAGATAATGGCGTATTTGTACCATTAAAGTCGAAATTAAAAACGGTATTTAATGACTGGCACGTTTCCAATCCAGGAAAGATACTTAATATTTATAATATCCCAAAACTTACAAAGATACCTTATTTAGTCATTCAATGGTAGAAATATTACCAGTGCTTATGAAAAAACCGGAATATGGCCTTTTAATAAGTTGATTTTCAATGATGATGATTTTGCGCCGGTTCAGGTGTATCATTCAAATCCTGTAACAAATCCCAATATAAGCACAAGTGGTGATGAGCTTGCAATAGCTGGTGATGAGCTTGCTACAGTTGGTGTTGAACTTGGTGATGTTACTGCTCGAACACCGCCGACTTTGTCCAGAGATGTCTCGTCTACATTGCTTTCACAACAGCTTGCATCAACAGTGATAGATCTTGATAACCCTGCACCATCTACTTCCAAAGTATTGAAGACGCCAGAAATGATAAGGCCTTTCCCGAAAGTTCAAAGATGCACACAAACAAAAAAAGGTCGATCACTTGGAAAATCGAGAATTTATACGGACACGCCCGAAAAGAATAGAATTGAAGAATTGGAAAACATCAAAGAGATGAAGAGATTAGAAAAAGAACGAAAAAGTAAAGCAAGAGAAATAAAGAGAGCGTTGTGTTTATTAAATGAAGATTATGTCAAATCGAGTAAACCAAAAAGAAATAAAACTAAAGAGATTGAAACAATTTGTAGCGGCAGTGAAACAGATATCAGCCTAAGAGAAAGTTCTGCTTCACCTTTCGACGTGCTTGAAGAAAACGAAGAAGAAGATGATCATGAAGTGCCTGTTGACCCTGAAAATGTCAAAGATGGTGACTATGTGCTTGTAAAATTTGAAAAAAAGAAGTCCGTTATTTACTATGTCGGACAAATCATCAAACACTACAGTTTGACAGAAGTAATGGTTTCATTTTTGAAGAAGAAACCAGGATTTTCTATGAATTTTGTCTTTCCAGACGTCAAAGATGAAGGCTCAGTAGATCTATCAGATATTGTTTTGACATTACCGGATCCTAAATCAGCTAAGACAGCTAGGACCGCCAACATTTTTAGTTTCAACAAAGATCTCTCTTTTTATAACGTACATTAATATTATTGTTGCAAAGATAAAAGAAAATATTGTCTGACATCACATCTAACGCTATTGGTTCGGATTGTCTATCCATACACATGCTGAAGATCTGTTGTCCTTATATACTTCCATACATTACCCACATTGTTAACTGCTGTTTAGAACAATCAGTCTTTCCCTATGCTTGGAAAATAGCCACCGTTAACCTTATTCCGAAAATACATAATCCATGTGAGATTGGTGATCTCAGACCTATCAGCATACTTCCCGTACTTTCTAAAGTCCTCGAACAAGTCATGAAACAACAACTTTCCAGCTTCATTGAAACTAACAATATACTTCCAGCAAATCAATCAGGATTTAGAACCAACAATAGCTGCGCCACATCACTGTTAAATGTCACTGATGATATAATCTCTGCTACAGACACTGGCAAGTTAACTTGTCTAATTTTAGTAGATTATAGTAAAGCGTTTGACACTATTAACCACAAATTATTACTTGCCATACTAAAATATATAGGGCTCAGTGCAGATGCACTAGTTTTGTTAGAGGACTTTCTGTGCAACAGGAAACAACTTGTCGAAATTGATGAATTGAGATCTGACTATGCCACTCCTGTAGCTGGTGTACCGCAGGGCTCAATTTTGGGACCAACTTTGTTTTCGATATATACATCATCTTTGTCAAAAAGCCTCGAACATTGTACTTGTAATCTGTATGCTGACGATACTCAGTTATTATATTCTTTCAAATTAGAAGACATTGAAACCGCCAGCAATAATATAAATAAAGACCTGTCAAACCTGATGTATATATCGAGCAAACACTCCCTTAAAATAAACCCTAAGAAAACTACCGCAATAGTGTTTGGTCCTAAAAACAAACGCGAGGTCGCTAAATCCCTACTTAAAATAAAATTAGATGGATCTGATATATCCTTCACGAACTCCATACGGAATCTAGGTCTAATTATTGACGAGGAATTACGCTTCAAGTCACACATTAGTAAATGCATCTCTAGAGCCTACGCTAATCTCAGAATGATTTATGCAAACAAAAATATTTTAAGTATTCACACAAAAAAAATATTATGTGATACCTTGGTGTTAAGTCACTTTAACTTTTCTGACACCGTGTATAATACATGCCTAGATAAAGTAACTTCTGATCGAATACAGAAGATACAAAATTCATGCATTCGTTTAATTTTTGGAATCCGAAAGTTTGATCATATCTCAGAAAAATTCAACGAGATAAACTGGATAAAGATGGCTGATAGGAGAGCAGTACATTCAGCAGTTTTTTATTTTAAAATAATAAATTTACGCACTCCACCTTACCTATACAGTAGAATTGTATTCCGCACCGATGTCCATAACATCAATGTTAGATTTCGGGGTTTAATATCACCTCCACAACATAAAACCGCATTTTTTAAAAGGTCATTTTCATACAACATTTACAAAACGTTTAATAAAATTCCGGAACACCTGAAATCTCTCAGCTTAAATAATTTTAAAACAAATGTGCGTATCCTAATCTTACGTGGTGAACTCTGAAGTTACTAAAGTTGCAAGTCTCAAATTTTATTTTGTCTAATAATAAATAGTCGCTAAACATAGAATTAATTATTAAGTTTGAAAGTAGTAGGTTAAGTGGAAGTAACAGGCTTAGGCCTGCCTGAACTTCGCCTACGCGAAATGTATAAAAGATAATTGTAAACATTGTATTTCTTTAAATTAAATAAAGACATTATAATAATAATAATAATTCCCTTCAAGATAATTAGTGTTTAACATTTAAGATTCCTCATGTTGATTGTGATATTTTTTTTAATTTTTCATTATTGATAGTATTAGTAAATAAGAATTAAGCAATACGTCACAGATATTTAAATAGTGATATGACTGATTAGAAAGACTGTTAGGTTAACTTAGTTCCCTCTGTGCTATAAAAAAACTACCTATATTTATGTTATTCTCTCTTAATTATATAATTACTTAGTATAATTTGGTTATAGATACTATTATTGCTTTTGTTTTCATGAAAGTTGTGTTTTGATATTTTGATTTTGAAAAATAAATAAACATTTCATGCTCAACTTGTGTATTTTCTCACATGTATGAATCTGCCCCATAGCCTGTATGAAAGTGCCCCGTATGTGGGGTACATACATACATTTTTATTTATTCTTTTAAACTGTTACAAAATGCCTTACAAGTGTATTTACACATTTTACATGTTTTTGATATAAAGTCAGATAGTAAGAGTATTGATTTTTGATGAATCGATATAGATATCGATTACCGAGAAAATTCTATAAGACAAAATATAAAAACTGTATGAAGCTGCCCCACCTTCCCCTATGTACTTTACAGAAATACGTAAGTAATGTTTGTTTCTCTTGCCGTTTGTTACGGTATTAACCTTTTAAATGTAGTATTATAACTAATCAATTTTGCATTGATTCTAACCTGTTTATTCCTGTTGAAATAATAGCAGTTCGACTCAATAATTCTTTGTAGTATTCATCAGCTATTCTTGTCAGTGAAGAATTTTTATTTAAAATGTGCTTTCTTATTATTAAAATATTCTGAAAAGGAAATAACTATTTATAAAAATGCAGCAAAAATATTTAATTTAATTTATTATAAAATAAATTAAAACATAAAAAATATCGTAATCATAAAAATTCTCAAATAGTATAATTAAAGAAATTATCACAAATTGAATGGTGATACAATTTTGTGGTGACAAATACGAAAAACTTACCAACAAGAAAACATATCATTATGACACGAAAAACCTAAACAGTCTTACAAAAACTAACATATAAATGATACGAGGGTTGCCTTTTATATTTCAACCCTAGTGTTGCAATCTGGCAACTAAGAGCTCTATCGTAAAGTTTGACATTTTTGAGGTTATACGTACTCAGAACGTTTCGACATATGAGCGTTATTTGTGTCGTTTACATTAACTTAAAAGATTTATCTCGGCCAAAGAATGGAATTAAATCGTGAACATTTTCGTGCGATTATTTTTTACAACTTTCGACGTGGATTAACTCAACAACAGTGCATGGATGAACTTAATTCAATTTTTGGCGATGAAGCTCCATCAAGGACCAGTGTTTATCGATGGTATGGTGAATTCAACCGAGGTCGTAGTTCACTCCAAGACGAATTTCGTGGAGGTCGTCCAAAATCAGTTGTTGTTCCGGAAACCATTGATGCTGTGCGCAAACAAATATTACAAGATCGTCATGTGACCTATCGTGAGATTGAGACAACCTTAGGCATTAGTCGGACCAGCATACATTCAATATTGCATGAACATTTGCCTGTCAAAAAAATTTGTTCGCGTTGGATCCCACACAATTTGTCAATCGCTCAAAAAAAGGCTCGTGGCGATTGGTGCAAAGAAATGCTAAAAAAATACGATTGCGGTGCTTCGAAACACGTCTATGACATCGTGAAAGGTGATGAATCATGGATTTACGCGTATGAGCCCGAAAGTAAACAGCAGTCGACCGTATGGGTGTTTCAAGATGAGCCAAATCCAACAAAAGTTGTTCGCGCACGGAGCACTTCCAAGCAAATGGTCGCCTGTTTTTTCGGAAAAACTGTACATGTCGCAACCGTACCACTAGAACAACGCAGAACAGTCAATTCTGAGTGGTACACAACCATTTGTTTGCCAGTTGTCATCCAAGAAATCAGGAAAACCAACCGCCGAAAACGGATCACTCTTCACCACGACAATGCGAGCTCTCATACATCGGCTCAAACAACTGCATTTTTGAGCACGCAAAACATCGATTTGATGAGTCATCCGCCATATAGCCCTGACTTGGCACCGAATGACTTATTTTTATTCCCATCCGTAAAAAATAAAATGAGAGGTCAACGTTTTTCGACACCTGAAGAAGCGGTTGATGCGTTCAGAATGCATGTTTTGGAGATACCTCAATCAGAGTGGCAAAAGTGCTTCGACAATTGGTTCAAACGCGTGCAAAAGTGTATAGATCTTAATGGGGAATATTTTCAGAAACAATAAAGCGATTTTCAATGATTAATATTTATTTTTGTTCTCTAATCCCGAAATATAAAAGGCAATATCCACACAGTGTGTTAAATCGCATGATTCTGCCTAGAGGTGGGAAGGGTAAACAAAATGAAAATGCAAATTAGCGAAAATAAAAGCCTATCAGTTTAAAGAAAGTTGGAACCTTCAGAATCTGGCTTATTCATATTTATACATCAATTCCTTGTCCTGCAATTAATTCCTAAAGTTGTCCTGAAGCGCAAATCATACATTTTTAAACAATTGATGACTGATCTTGTTTTATCAATTACTATAATTTATAATGTACTCGAAATTTTACTTCATGCTTACTCTGGGAGTGGAAGACACACGTTCGGAAATTATCAATGCGTTCTTCAAAGATTTTCATTTATTTATAAATTCTTAGCGGTTTCTAAGATTTTCGTCAATTTTTCAGATGTTTGCAGTTTTCATGAGTTTCCGTCGTTATCAATTATTTATATAAAAAAAAAAAAAAATACTTTTTCATAAGTTTCCAAGGTTTACGAAATTATTCAAATTCTTGAATTTTCATGTTTTTAATAAAAAAAAATCAAAACTTAATTTAAATTTCAAAATTCAATTTCATTTTTCAAAACTTAATTTAATTGGATTTCACGAAAAGCCTCGAGATTATTAAAAATTTAGGAAATTCATTTTGAAAATTGACGAAAATCCGCGAAATTTGAGAAAATCTCAAAATTTCACAAATCTAAGGAAAATCCATGAAAATGTTGATAATTTAAAAATCTGATGAAAATTTTATAAATTGACGAAATATTGAAAATCTCAAAAATGTATGAAATCGTCGAAAATCTGGAAATATTGAAAAACTTACAAACATTTTATAAATTGATAAAAATCAGGAAATATCGAAAATCTATGAAAATGTTAATAACTTAAAAATCTGATGAAAATTTTATAAATTGACAAAAAATTCGAAATATTGAAAATCTCACAAAAAATTATTTAATCGTCGAAAATCTCGATATATTGAAAATCTTATGCAAATTTTATAAACTGATAAAAATCTGATAAAAACTTTATAAATTGACGAAAATTTCGAAATATTGAAAATCTCACAAAAATTTATCAAATTGTCGAAAATCTCTAATTTAGAAATTTTATAAACTGATGAAAATCAGAAAATATCGAAAATCTATGAAAATCGCTTAAATTCGTATTACTATTTTACCCCATCAAATAATCGCTTAAATTAGTAATTACTAATTTACCCGATCAAATAATCGCTTAGATTAGTATAAACTTATTTACGCATAATAATCGATTATATCGATATATTTCAATAATCGACTAATTACTAATTACTGTATCGATTATTCCCATCACTAGTCTGTACCTTTCATTTTATGCTTACTAGAATTTCTGGATACAGATGTTTATTTATTTCATGAGTAAGTTATGGCTCGCTCTTGAAAATGAATTCGTCATCATTCTTAACTTATGATTTTTTTTCCGTTAATATTTAGTTTCAATTTATTTTTTTATTATTTTTTTTTACTTTCCCCCGTATGTAATACAAAGGGAAAGTATTGTTTTCGTGAAAATTTTCGAATGAAAAATTTTAGCGGAAATATCCGTTTTGAGGTCCCCTGAGTCGAATAAGACCATTTTTAAAAAATGTCTGTCTGTGTGTCTGTGTGTGAGTCTGTGTGCGCTGTACCGCAAAAACCGCTAAAGATATCGAGATGAAACTTGAAACTTAAGCTTTTGATACAATTTGGTGAAAATCGGAAAACCGGAAGTGGTACTTTACTCGTAGCGTTTTTCAGTTTTTTCAGATTTTTTCAATAAATGTTCATCAAACAAAAAATTCTTTCAAATAAAAGTTGTAGACAATAACAAAATGAAGATGTATTGTTCATTTACTTTATGCCATAGCACTCTTAGTTTTTGAGATATTTCAAAAGTTGTGTGTTTTATCTAGTTATTGGTGTGTGACAGTGTATGTGTCGATACAATTGAAAAATGTTTCAAATAAAAGTTGTAGGAAATGAAAAACTAAAGATTTTTTGTATCTTCACTTTTTGTCATAGCACTCTTAGTTTTTGAGATAATTAATAAATAATGTTCTTTTATCTAGTCATTGGTTTGTCTCAGTGTATGTGTTGATACAATTGAAAAATGTTTCAAATAAAAGTTGTAGTTATCAAAAAGTTGAAGACATTTTAAAAATAATAATGCTACAAATATTTTAAAAGTGATTTAATACGCAATTTACGGGGGAAAGTACCATGATGGACACATCACCATTTTTTTTTTAGTCATTATTTCTGTGCATTTTGCAAGTATTTATTTCTTTTCATATACTTTTAGTGATTAGTTTTGTTGAATGAACGAAAATATATTTAGTCTTGGTTTGCCATATATTTGGTGTTTACCCGTGTTTTTTCATGTACCTATTTTTGATTGTTTATTTTATTATTTTTACCTAAGTGTTGCTAACTAGCATTACCGAATTCAGAATGTTTTTCCTTGTCTCTTTTGTGAATTTATTATGCGCGCTTTGTGCATTCCTGCATTTCTATTAGGGATGGGCAAGATCGATCAAAAAAGATAGACTGATCGATCCTTGCAAGTTCGAAATGATCGAAAAGATCGAGCCGCTCAAAGAGATCGAGCGGCTCGATCTTTTCGATCGGATCGATCTTTTCGATCGGATCGATCTTTTCGATCGGATCGATCCTTTCGATCGGATCGATCTTTTCGATCGGCTCGTTCTTTCTGATCAGATCGATCGGATCGAGCGGCTCGATACTTCAACTGATCGATCATTGCTTGATCGATCTTTGCAATGATCGATCTTGCCCATCACTAGTAGAGATTGCGGCCTCTACCAGCGAAGCTAGATTTAATTATTGTATTCCTTTTATTTTCTTATGTTTTGTTTGGTATCGTTACAATAAAGTATAATATCTTTGATTACACATATACAATTAACAATAGTTCGCTCTCATCTGTTAAAGTTGTAAATGATTTAGGTGTTTTATTTGACCAAAAATTGACTTTTAAGGAACATATATCTCAAATCACATGCAAGGCCAGTAAAACGTTGGGGTTTATTAATCGGTTTTCATATAATTTCTCAGCTAATACTTTGCGCCACTTATATATTTCGTTAGTACGTCCTATACTCGAATATGCTGCACCTGTATGGTCCCCTCATGTCAGCTGTGATGTCACCAGAGTGGAGAGAATCCAAAATAAATTCTTGAGACTCTATGCCTATCGAAGTGGACTGAATAATTATAATAAATTGTACATTCGCAATGTTTTAAATATTCCCTTGTTACACACACGTAGACTTGTTGCTGATTTATGTATTTTATATAACTTAATTAACGGTGATTTGATATGCAGTAATTTGTTAGTTCAACTTAATTTTAGTACATTGCCGCCTCATTTACGTAGACATAATAATCTTTTTAAAATAAAATTCCATTCGTCAAATTACGGATTTAACAATACTATATGCAGAGCTATGAGATTATTTAACAAATTGCCGAATGATATTGACTTGTTTAATTCATCAATCTCATTGTTTCGTAAAAAATGTTTATACTACTTAAACTCTATTAATGAATAACATGTGTCTTTATAGTTTATAGTTCGTAGGTATTTTGTTACTCATACAAGTATAATTTAATTTTTTAGTTTATTTGAATAATCTTGTAGTATCTAAGCCAGCATAAGCGCCCATTTTTGTATTTTTGTTATTGATATGTTTCATTTATGTATTATTGTAAAAGTTGAAACGTAAATAAATAAAATAAAATAAAGTGTTTTTAATTGTAGTAAGATACGCTGTTTTAAACATTCTACTAACCTCATAGCCTACTATATTTTAAGATTTTAAATAATCATAGATTAACTTACATATTCGCTTTCAAAAACATATAAATGGGGAAAAGTGATCGTTATTCTTTAAATTATTGTTTCTCACCTCTTGAACATAAAAGATAAAAGCCTAAAGACCTACTAGATTTTAAAATAAATTTTTATGTGGTGCGCGGTTGTTAGTGGGTAAATCTACCGACTTTTTACTATATCTTTGGTTAGGATAAAGATATCACGATGAGGTTTTCGCTACTTTTCTCAGTATTTTTTCCTGCAATAAACTAGCGTAGTAGAACTATAGCTTATAAACAGAAATTTTTAAAATAATTTAGAAAATATAGCGGTTGTTCAAAAAACGCCGTCTGGCGCTTTCTAAACGAAAGTAAACAGTAATTCAAAGTGCTTTCAATTATCTATCAAATAAGACTAACTTGATTAGTTTCGGTTAATCCTAGCAAAAGTTACACGCAGTTTAATGATCACATTCCCGCTCTCCCCTGCTTCATATCTGCAAGATAAAGAAGCAAGTGCGTAATTAAAATTGAGGTATATTTAACCGATGTTAAGATAGCCATAGATTTTCCAGCCACGGATTTGCCCGGCGCATCCACCATCAATCGTAAATTAAAATAAATATTTTTCTTAATTTAAGGCATATTATTAATGAAACAAAAAAAAACTAAACTAATTCAAGCCCTAAAAATATAGCTCATCCAAACTTAAATTTATTTTCGTATATAGGCTTTATCAAACACAAATAGATAGTCCTCCCAAAAGCATGTAATAAAATGACCAGATTTCAAACTTAAATTAAAAATATGTAGTTGTGATTAAAATTATTTCTTTTAAGTCTTATGTGTAGCTTGAAGCCTAACTAAGCCATTTAAGCTATAAAATTTTGGCAAAAATGTTAAATGAATTTTTTATAAATTTTTTCCATCCGAACGACTCGAATAAAATGACCAGATTTCAAACTTAAATTAAAAATATGTAGTTGTGATTAAAATTATTTCTTTCAACTCTGACGTGTAGCTTAAAGCCTAACTAAGCCATTTAAGCTATAAAATTTTGGCAAAAATGTTAAATAAATTTTCATAAATTTTTTCCATCCGAACGACTCGAATAAAATGACCCGATTTCAAACTTAAATTAAAAATATGTAGTTGTGATTAAAATTATTTCTTTTAACTTTGATGTGTAGCTTAGAGCCTAACTAAGCCATTTAAGCCATAAAATTTTGGCAAAAATGTTAAATGAATTTTTTATAAATTTTTTCCATCCGAACGACTCGAATAAAATGACCAGATTTCAAATTTAAATTAAAAATATGTAGTTGTGATTAAATGTATTTCTTTTAACTTTGACGTGTAGCTTAGAGCCTAACTAAGCCATCTAAGCTATAACATTTTGGCAAAAATATTAAATGAATTTTTTATAAACTTTTTCCATCCGAACGACTCGAATAAAATGACCAGATTTAAAACTTAAATTAAAAATATGTAGTTGTGATTAAAATGATTTCTTTTAACTCTGACGTATATATTAAAGCCTAACTAAGCCATTTAGGCTATAAAATTTTGGTAAAAATGTTAATTGAATTTTTTATAAATTTTTTCTATCCGAACGACTCGAATAAAATGACCCGATTTCAAACTTAAATTAAAAATATGTAGTTGTGATTAAAATTATTTCTTTTAACTCTGACGTGTAGCTTAAAGCCTAACTAAGCCATTTAAGCTATAAAATTTTGGCAAAAATGTTAAATAAATTTTTTATAAATTTTTTCCATCCGAGCGACTCGAATAAAATGACCAGATTTCAAACTTAAATTAAAAATATGTAGTTGTGATTAAAATTATTTCTTTTAACTTTGATGTGTAGCTTAGAGCCTAACTAAGCCATTGAAGCCATAAAATTTTGGCAAAAATGTTAAATGAATTTTTTATAAATTTTTTCCATCCGAACCACTCGAATAAAATGACCAGATTTCAAACTTAAATTGAAAATATGTAGTTGTGATTAAATTTATTTCTTTTAACTTTAACGTGTAGCTTAGAGCCTAACTAAGCCATTTAAGCTATAAAATATTGGCAAATATTTTAAATGAATTTTTTATAAATTTTTTCCATCCGAACGACTCGAATAAAATGACTAGATTTCAAACTTAAATTAAAAATATGTAGTTGTGATTAAAATTATTTCTTTTAACTTTGACGTGTAGCTTAGAGCCTAACTAAGCCATTTAAGCTATAAAATTTTTAAAAAAGTGTTAAATGAATTTTTTATAAATTTTTTCCATCCGAACGACTCGAATAAAATGACCAGATTTCAAATTTAAATTAAAAATATGTAGTTGTGATTAAATTTATTTCTTTTAACTTTGACGTGTAGCTTAGAGCCTAACTAAGCCATCTAAGCTATAACATTTTGGCAAAAATATTAAATGAATTTTTTATAAACTTTTTCCATCCGAACGACTCGAATAAATTGACCAGATTTCAAACTTAAATTAAAAATATGTATTTGTGATTAAAATTATTTCTTTTAACTCTGACGTGTAGCTTAAAGCCTAACTAAGCCATTTAGGCTATAAAATTTTGGCAAAAATGTTAAATGAATTTTTTATAAATTTTTCCATCCTAACGACTTCAATAAAATGACCAGATTGTAAACTTAAATTAAAAATATGTAGTTGTGATTAAAATTATTTCTTTTAAGTCTGACTTGTAGCTCAAAGCCTGACTTAGCCATTTAAGCAATAAATTGTTGGCAAAAATGTTAAATACATTTTTTATAAAGTTTTTCCATCCGAACGACTCGAATAAAATGACCAGATTTCAAACTTAAATTAAAAGTATGTATAGTTAGGCTCTAAGCTACACGTCAGAGTTAACAGAAATAATTTTAATCACAACTACATATTTTTAATTTAAGTTCGAAATCTGATCATTTTATTCGAGTCGTTCGGATGGAAAAAATTTATAAAAAATTTATTTAACATTTTTGTTAAAATTTTATAGTTTATATAGCTTAGTTAGGCTTTAAGCTATATGTCAGAGTTAAAAGAAATAATTTTAATCACAACTATATATTTTTAATTTAAGTTTGAAATCTGGTCATTTTATTCGAGTCTTTCGGATGCTAAAAATTTATAAAAAATGTATTTAACACTTTTGCCAAACTTTTATAGCTTAAATGGCTTAGTTAGGCTCTAAGCTATACGTCAGAGTTAAAAGAAATAATTTTTATCACAACTACGTATTTTTAATTTAAGTTTATAATCTGGTCATTTTATTCGAGTCGTTTGGATGGAAAAAATTTATTAAAAAAATTCATTTAACATTTTTGCCAAAATTTTATAGCTTAAATGGCTTAGCTAGACTCTAAGCTACACGTCAGAGTCAAAAGAAATAATTTTAGTCACAACTACATATTTTTAATTTAAGTTTGAAATCTGGTCATTTTTTTCGAGTCGTTCGGATGGAAAAAAATTATAAAAAATTCATTTAACATTTTTGCCAAAATGTTATAGCCTAAATGGCTTAGTTAGGCTCCAAGCTACACGTCAGAGTTAATAGAAATAATTTTAATCACAACTACATATTTTTAATTTTAGTTTGAAATTTGGTCATTTTATTCGAGTCGTTCGGATGGAAAAAAATTATAAAAAATTCATTTAACATTTTTGCCAAAATTTTATAGCTCAAATGGCTTAGTTAGGCTCTAAGCTACACGTGAGAGTTAAAAGAAATAATTTTAATCACAACTACATATTTTTAATTTAAGTTTGAAATCTGGTCATTTTATTACATGCTTTTGGGAGGACTATCTATTTGTGTTTGATAAAGCCTATATACGAAAATAAATTTAAGTTTGAATGAGCTATATTTTTAGGGCTGGAATTAGTTTAGTTTTCTTTGTTTCATTATTAATATGCCTTAAATTAAGAAAACTATTTATTTTAATTCACGATCGATGGTGGATGCGTCGGGCAAATCCGTGGCTGGAAAATCTATGGCTATCTTAACAACGGTGTATATTTAGCGTAGATTACGATTTTAATAATTTTAACCTAGCTCAATTAAGCAGTTTTTTGATAGAAATCTGATTTTGTATTTGGCGATAGATGTTACGCTCTCTAGCGCCGGGGGTAGGGACTTAAAACTTATTTCCAGTTTGGCCACTTTGACTCTACAATTTTTTACCCCAACATGCTACGCTGCATAGTTTCCGAGATACAGCCGGTGGCCACGCTTAATCAAACACCCTGTATGTATACTGGATCTTATGAGTTACATAAATTAACACAATCTTCACGCTTTGCAATAACTGTAGCATTTTCAACAAACTCGGTAAATTTGTAAATGTTCATGCTTTGTATTATTGACTTCAATAGTTTTAATCAATTTCGACATTTTTCATGATTTTAATATATTTTAATTAATACATTTATTTTAGTGATTTGGTCAATTCTGCAGTTCCTATTTTGAAAATTTTATTATTGCTGATCTGTTCAATATATCCGATTTTGTTAATATTAACCTATTTTTTAATATTCTCAAAGTTTTTTAAGTTACTTTTGTTATCTTGTACTTTTTGGAAACCCCACTGAACAAACACATTTTAGAAATGTTTTATCAATATTAAAACAACGTTTAACGTTGCTACAATGTTAATAAAATGTTATTTGTTTGTTTTTTGCTCAGTGGGTTGTGAATTATTAATTTAATTCTGACTTCCTCTTAGCTTTATAATTAATAAATTATTGTATTTAATGCCAAAAAATTAAGTTGGATAGATAGCCAAAGGGAGATGCGGGACCAGGCCCTCCCCAGCCACTGATGTGTTAATTAATATTCAAATTAAAATCTTTTCATTACAAATTAATAAATAAATAAAGCTAAAAACTCACCTTATAAGTTAAATTCGTAACTGTGCATAACTGTTTTAAATCAACATCAACGAACTGCTGCACAGTGAACACATTCCTCCTCCTCAACTTCCCCAAAACCTCCTCCGTGAGCAAGGGATGCATTCCAGTCGCGAGCGCGGACATTTCGACAATTCAAATCTCCCGCGCTGTTTCGAAAACGTGCGCACGTTGACCGGAACTTCCGCTCATGCGCGCAGCACACCGAAATCTAGCTGGCGGGTGCCGGGGCGTTTCACGCGACGTCTAGTGAAACGGCAGTCGCCATGGTTTGGACCGACGCGTTCATCGTTGTTGGCATGTAAAATGACGAATCCTCTGCGAACAGAGTCGGAGTGAAAACAACGTGGGGTACCCAAACGCGCGGCGAGTCTTCATCAACGCACCGGTGGTATTTTCGGACGTGGATGAGCTTTTAACGTGCAGATATTTCGCGATTACATGATGGTAAGTTTCAGCCTTGCGAACAGTTTTTCGGCAAAATGGCGTCGCTACGTAAGTACGTCCTTTGTCTCGGTTTTTTTCAACACGGTCGATTCAAATTGAAATCCACCTTTACAACTCTCGATTTTCAAATCCTAAGCTAAATTTAGTGAAAAACCCGGAATTCATAGCGTACTTTCATAATTATCAGCTCGCGATGCGGCTTCGCTGGATTGCGGATTCCACGGCCCTAGCCGACTAGTCAATATAACAACATTTGCGTCACTATGGTATCGATTCAATTTTCAAATTTGTAAACAACAAACAATTTATGCAGCGCGAAATTCCGCCGCTTTTCCGCGAATTTAAAGCCACGCTCTCTTTTACCGCCAAACTCGCACACACTCAAACTTTCAGTCTAATTATGTATTGTGTGCATTATAACCTAATTTTCGGTTTAGTGGAATTGTGATTTTTTTCTACTGCAGGTAACCATTCTTTTGGAATGGGGTAAAGGACCACGTGTTACACTCTCAGTTGAGTAGGCGATGAGTGATGAAACTCCGGGGGCAGGACAGAGCGCCTTGCCCCCGAGGGAGGGCGCAGCTCAGAGGCCGGCGGTCCGCATCACTCAGGTTCCCGGTGGTCAGTACGTCCTCACGACGCAGTCCCATGCTGTTCCCGCCTTGGCACAGGTAAATACTTTTTAAAATAACAAAACTTATAATTTAATTATTAAATAATATTAGCCCATTAAGCGGCATTGATGCGTACACGCAACATTATAAATGTTTTGTTAATTATTATATTACTAAATAAGTAATTTAATTATTAAATAATATTAGCCCATTAATCGGCATTGATGCGTACACGCAACATTATAAATGTTTTGTTAATTATTAATTATATTACTAAATAAGTAATTTAATTATTAAATAATATTAGGCCATTAAGCGGCATTGATGCATACACGCAACATCATAAATGTTTTGTTAATTATATTTATTATATTACTAAATAAGTAAATTTAATTATTAAATAATATTAGCCCATTAAGGGGCATTGATGCGTACACACAACATTATAAATGTTTTATTAATTATATTACTAAATAAGTAATTTAATTATTAAATAATATTAGCCCATTAAGCGGCATTGATGCGTACACGCAACATTATAAATGTTTTGTTAATTATATTACTAAATAAGTAATTTAATTATTAAATAATAGTAGCCCATTAAGCGGCATTGATGCGTACACGTAACATTATAAATGTTTTTGTTAATTATTATATTACTAAATAAGTAATTTAATTATTAAATAATATTAGCCCATTAAGCGGCATTGATGCGTACACACAACATTATAAATGTTTTGTTAATTATATTACTAAATAAGTTAATTTAATATATACTATTTGACCTGGCTTGAAAATGTAAGGAGAAAACTGTCAATATTTCGTTATTTTAATATTATTACTCATTTATAAAAAAAAAATTATGTGAGTGTATTTCTAACTTCACAATATTTCAGTGTTTTACACGCGTGGCGCATGAAGTAAAATTTCGAGTTTAGAAAAGCCTGAAAATTTGGTTTGGCCGCTCCGCTTCGCGGAGCGACCAAACCAAATTTTCAGGCTTTTCTAAACTCGAAATTTTACTTCATGCTTAGTCTGGGAGTGGAATCACTCGTTCTAAACTTCATACTGCACGTTTTTATATAGGATCGACCATTGCCTGAAATTTTACAGCATATACATTATGTATATTTAAAAGAAAAATTCACAGTATGTAATACAGTTAGTCATTGATGGATATTGTAAAAAGAAAGGGCAGGTGGTGGCCGAGCGGTAACGTCGTCGGGCTGTATCGCTCGGCAAGCCACAAACTCGGGTTCGATTCCCGTGCACGGGGAGACTTTATTTAAAAATAATTTCTCGCCGTGTCCCTGGGTGTGGTGTGAATGTGTCGTGACGTCCAAATATATGTTAAATTAATTAATACAATCATTGTTAGTGGCTGAATGGCTAGAACCTATGCCAAACATACAAAAACAAAAAAAAAATTATAAAAAGAAGTGCAGAATTTTACCTAAAATCAACTTTTAGAGTCATCTCTATAACTGCTCGGCCGTTAATGGGTTAAAGGATAAATTAAAAACACTTTATTTGTTTCAGTATTTGTTTCTATTTACTTGGCTAGTTTCGCTTTTTACGGCATTATCAAGTGTTTTTAATTTATCCTTTAATATCATTTCAAAATGTTTCACCAAGTGATAAATGAAAAAGTTATTCAAGAAATATTGATTATTAAAGGTTTCAAAATTGAATAAAAACCCTTGGTTTGGAGTTAAGTGAGAAATTAATTAAATATATAATTTAATTAATATGACGTGAGATTTCTATTTAAATATCGAGATAAATACATACAGTAGTGGAAAAAAGTAGAGCAACTTTTGAAAATCGTTTATTTCTTTAATCAGTAATGTATGACATAGCCATATTTTTTTTATAATAATCCACAACTACAAAAGCAATTTATTTTGGGGGTAAAAATAAATATTTTTTGTATGAAGTATTTTTATATTTAAAGATAATTTTTGGGTGGAATTGTTTTTTTTAAATACAAATAGTTAAAAAAATATATTAATTAATATTTTGTAAAGAACCCGTTATTCTTAATAACATGTTGACAACGTTTTGGCATCGATTTTATCAGTTTAGAAATAATCGCAGTATCCATATTGACCCATGCTTCGTTCAAGGCTTCAAACAATTCTTGGTGATTGCGATAGAATTTTCCTCTGATTTTGGAATCCAAAATGTCCCACAGATTCTCAATTGGATTGAGATCTGGGGACTGTGAAGGCCATTCCATAACAGTGATGTTTTCCTTTCTGAACCATTCTTTTACGAACCAAGAAGTATGCTTAGGATCATTGTCCTGTTGAAATAAATGTCTTAAAGGCATAATCTCGTCGGCGTATGGGACCATTTGGTTCTCTAATATGTCCTTATATTTAAATCGGTCCATAATACCTTCTATTTTATAAAGGGGCCCCATACCATATCCCGAAAAACAGCCCCAAACCATTACCGATCCACCACCATGTTTTAAAGTTGGACACGTATACTTAGGGTTGAGTCGTTCATTGGCAGGACGTCTTACATACATAATACCATCACTTTTAAATAAAGAAAACTTAGATTCATCGCTCCAGATAACCTTTTTCCAGTCATTCTCAGTCCAGTGTTGATGCGTTTTGGCAAAACTTAAACGGGATCGTCTGTTTTTCTTAGACAACATGGGTTTTTTTGCTGGTCTTCTAGCAAATAATTTAGCTTCTAGTAGTCTGTTTCTCACTGTCCTAGAGGTCACATTTACTCCAAGTTCTTCAAATATACGGTGCTTTATCATGTTAGATCCGAGAAAAGGCTCGGTTTTGGCAATTTTTATAATTTGTTTATCCGTAAAGTGAGTGGTTTTTCTAGGTCTCCCTGATTTTTTTTGGCGGATGTATCTCCCTTTACACGATATTGCTTAATTATTCGCGACACAATAGATTTATTTAACATAAACATGTTTGCAATGGTAATCTGTTTTTGACCACTATTGTATAAATCAACAATCCGATTTTTAATATCAGCGGATAAATGTTTGCCTCTGGGCATGTTGACAAGTGAAATACGTTAAACTGATGAATTTAAACTTATACTAAACTAAATACATTGCAAATTTATCAGGTTATTGAAAAAGTTGTTTTATTTATTTCCATTCTAAAATATTCTTTTTTATATCCAATGGAACAACGAAAGAAGAATGGGGATTTTTTATCAGCAAACTATTTATAAATATCGTATGTTTTTATCTACAGACAAATTATGGCCAAAGGTAACATCAGAAATTTTATTTTAGCAATATATTAAAGTTGCTCTATATTTTTCCACTACTGTATATTATTATTAAAAATTAGATATTTTTATAAATGTGGAAATCAATTGAAGGGCTTATTATAATATCCCATAAGTAAAGAGAACGGAGATATTGGACTTTAAAATTAAAAAAAAAAATGTATTAAGAGGAAGTCCGACCGTTCTCTAAACATATAAAACTAAGCATACTGCCGTCTTAATTACATCCGTGTTTAGGGATGAAATATTTTGAAAAAATAGGCATTCTTTAAGGAAAGTGGAATCTTAATAATAATAATAATAATAGCCTTTATTGCCCAAACAGAAAAACCCAATACAGGACAAAATCAAAATAATATAATAGATTCAAAAATTACAGTAATAACATTACAGATATAGAAAATGTAAAATATAGAAATTAAAAAAAAATAAAAAGAACAAAATATAACATATAATAAAAAAAAATAAACGCACTTAACGATAAAATGATAACATGAGAATGATTATTATTAATGATTATGATTATGATTTCTTAACATTACAAAAAATGTCGTCGAAATGTTTATTACCATTTATACATACAAAGAGTTTTATGTAACACCGAACATGCTAAGATGTACTCGATGTAGATTTTCCTATGTTCGATGTGTTCTGGGACGCATCAAAGCATTGAGTGCGATTTCATTGGCTGATTTTAGTAGTTCTAACGCAACTTACATTTAACGTCAAAATCAATTGTCATTCATTAATCGCCTACATCATTAACCGAATGCACAGAGTATGGAGTAACCAGAGTATTCACGCTGGTTGTGCGGGGGGCGGCTCTGTCAGGTGGCTCACCCAGCAGGCGTGTGATTTAGAGTAACTACTAGGTTTCCCCACTCTTCCCAATTCATTTGTATATCGGATCCGCAGAGGAATGTTTATATTTTTTCCTCTCTAACGGTACCGACGGAACGAAAAATGATGACGCTCGGTTTGTTTATTTTATCAAAATAAACAAATCGAGCGTGAATCTACACCATTCAATTTTTAATTCCATATATAATATTGACATCTAGATTTACTCTCATGTAATGCAATTTAAATTAAAATAAATACAGGGGATTGGAATACCGGCATACCGGTTAATCGCAAAAATTGCTCATCAAAATGTACCGGTATTTTGGTAAATCATATCAACATTATGTACATTTATTTCACATCTTTAACTATACTTCTGACAAAAATAGTAGATCGATTATGTGTTTTTGAACTTCATAATAAATCAGTGTTTGTACGCGTGGCGCACGAAGTAAAATTTCGAGTTTAGAAAAGCCTGAACTCGCTTCGCTCGTGCCGCCAAATCCAAATGTTCAGGGTTTTTTAAACTCGAAATTTTACTTCATGCTTAATCGGGGAGTGGAAAACACTCACACAAATCCATGTTTTATATTTATAGATTTTTTAAATAGGTTTTTCACTAATTTCCACGATTTCTTATTAATCCACTTCTTTTGAAATGTTGTAACAGGTTTTAAGTTTTTGCCAAGATTTTATAAATAAAATTCACTTTGTATGCATTGATTGCAGGCTTTGTGCAAGTTATTTTTTAAACTTTTACGAATTTCTTTAAGCTTATCAATTTATTGATGTTAAAACTATTTAAAATACATAGGCTGATATTTCTGTAATTTTGACCCAATTTTAATCATAAATTAATTTGTATTTTTAAAAGTGCAGTTTGGAATTATTTTGAAAATCAAGAACACGAAAAAAGAAATTTCATTATGATTTTGAATCCACCGCTTTTAAGACAATCATACATATTTGGTTAAAAAAATGTACGTTTGTGGGAATATTTTAGGCAAATCTATTATACTATACAGGATGAGTTTTTTTAATATTCTCTATGGGGATCTCGGAAACTCTAAGAGATAGAGATACGGTGCGGGTCACGTTGACACAAACCTGTAGGTAAACTTTAACTCAGACTTGTATTTAAATTTTACACAAGTATTGCGTTTGTCATTATTAACAAAAAGGGCAAGATATCTGATCACCCCAAAGGCTAAATCAGTTCTCAAAAATCAATTAAAATTTTAAAAGTAAACTCAAAAACATTATAAGTGGGGAGAAGACGTGTGCAAAAGAAATCATTAATGTCCTTTTGTGCATCACAATATTTGCACATACATTAAATGCCGATGAACGCTAATTACTAATATGTGATGATTGAAATTTACAACAACGGTTAAATAGGCAAAGTAGTGCAGTTTTACAAGCTGATTAAAAATAAACTTTGAAATACTTCGAAAAAGTCAAAGATAACTATATTTTGGTTTAAAATTAAATAGAAAATTGTTAAAATTCAGGTGATTTTATAAATAAGTAGGTCAAGTGATATATCTAAAGAGAAAAAATACCTTTTTAATAATGAAATAGCCAACTATAGTTTCCATTTAAAAAAACGTAAGTTTGTGATATTAGTGTAATATTATATAAAACTTCACCCTTTCTAGTTTTTTCTTTCTCTTTTAATAACCAAGAAAAATCTATTTAAAAAATTGACACTATTGACATTTTTCAAAGTATCTAATTTTTCAAAAAAAATACAAGTGGATTTTTATTCTGCTCGCTAAGCTGCATTATTTTGTTCATTTAACCGTTTCTCTATCTATTAATGTGTCCGAGTTCTCCAAAGAGAACTTGAAAATAAATGTAACCCGTATAATTAAAAACAAAAAATATAGGGTAGTAAATACATGTAAATATGACTTTGGATAGCGTTTCTTTTCCCAACGATCTGATATAACGAATAAAAGTCGTAACTTTTAAAAAATAAATCTCATTAAACACTTCGCTCTCTTTTCGAAAATCACAAATGAATAAACCTTTAAAACGTGCAATATAAAATTGTTGAACTTACCATATATTCCTTAATCAATTAATGTACTCGTATATGTACAGGGTGTTCCAGACCACCCGTACACCCCTTTTAAAATTTCACGGATGAATATTTTTCAAAAACTGAATGTGGGGTATTACTTATGTTCATGTGCTCTATCTAATGACGTATTACTCGACCACCCCTGCCCCCCCCCCCTGAAAGGGGATGGGGGGTAACTTTAAATTTTCAAATGGCAATTTTTTATTGCAGATTCGAATTCTCTATAAAAAAATATTAAGAATTTATTCGGAACATTTTTTGTACGACCAACAGGAGGCGCTACAATCGCAAAAAACTCTTTTTTGATACATTTTTTGGATATTTTAGGACCGTACGTGGATGAATATTATTCGAAAACTCAGTGCGGGGTATTACTAATGTTCATGTGCTCTATCTAATGAAGTATCACTCAACCCCCCCTGCCTCCCCTGAAAAAGGGCTGGGGCAACTTTAAGTTTTTGAATGGAAACCCCAATTTTTAATTGCAGATTTGAATTTTCAATTAAAAAATATGAACAATTTATTTAGAACATATTTCTGTACGACCGGCAGGTGGCGCTACAATAGCAAAAAACTACTTTTTGAATCTGCAATAAAAAATAGGGGTTGCCATTTGAAAAGTTAAAGTTACCCCCTGTCCCCTTTCAGGGGGGGGCAGGGGGGGTCAAGTAATACGTCATTAGATAGAGCACATGAACATTAGTAATACCCCGCACTGAGTTTTCGAATAATATTCATCCACGTACGGTCCTAAAATATCAAAAAAATGTATTAAAAAGCAGTTTTTTGCGATTGTAGCGCCACCTGTTGGTCGTACAAAAAAATGTTCTGAATAAACTCTTAATATTTTTTTATAGAGAATTCGAATCTGTAATAAAAAATAGGGGTTGCCATTTGAAAATTTAAAGTTGCCCCCGCCCCCCTTCAGGGGGGAGGGGGGGGGGTCGAGTGATACGTCATTAGATAGAGCACATGAACATTAGTAATACCCCCCATTCAGTTTTTGAAAAATATTCATCCGCGAAATTTTAAAAGGGGTGTACGGGTGGTCTGGAACACCCTGTATAAAATGTACACCCAATAAATAAATAATATTAATAATATAATTTTACACTAAATTTAAATGTTTTTTAAATTACTTAATTTTCGTTTAGATTTTCGGGAATTTGTTAGTTCTTTACTCATCCATAGTAATGTCTTTAATAATAGCCGATAAATGAGAAATTCCACTATAAAAGATTTGTGTTCGGTGCACTCCTCGGGTTCATTAAACCACATTGAATATTGTTCATTAATTTTTTTAAGACATTTATTATTTTGGACTTTATATGAGCCAAGTGTTTATTTTTATCGAATTCTGTTTGAAAAATATTTATACACATTAGAAACATATTTTTTGTGGGGTTTGTTGGAACCTTTAAATACTGTAGTTGCTTTTTAGTGCCGAAATCACGATTTATTATTAACAATTGATCGGGAGGGATCATCTAGATTTCTATCTGTTTGCAAAATTGTCTTACATGAAATACACTTAAATTTGTTTATACACTTATTAACTACATATCCACAGTAATACACGGCACTGTTAATTCCTAAATGATTCATTGATATTGAATCCGATTCGTCGTTTAAAGAAGTCCCGGGTTGAAATGCAGTCGCCGGTTGCTTTTTCTTTTTTATTAATTTATATTAATTTACATTTAATTCAAAAATATTAAATCTAAACGGGGAAAGTACTATGATGGACACATCACCATTTTTTTTATATGGGCGTCAAAGTTGGCCATGATATCATTTTGTAGGCATTTCTTTTTTAATTTGATGTATCATATGGTAGGTTTGTTTTCATTAATAGGAAAACTGGACGATATTTTCATAGTATTTGAAGTTGGCTATGAATATACCAAAATAAATGAAATAACAATAACAATACTAACATAAAGCGTTATTTGTTTTTGAAAAAATAAACATATCATATGATATACCAAATTAAAGAGAATTAAAAATCTATAAAATTAGCTCATGGCCAACTTTGACGCCCATATAAAAAAATTAAATTAGTATGCATATATTGGAAAATATTTGCTTTATGATAAATCTGACTACATATTATTAAAAAGCATAAAAAAGTGCCCTAATAATGTCAAAATATTATCCTTCTATCATCAATAATAAGTATGGTCTGAACTTTCAACTGTTTTGTTAATTATATAACGGATATAGCTAGTACTCATCGTCCTGCATATTTTCTCCCCTTTAACCAAATCTATATCTCTTACCATTTAGAAGATACCCATGCATGGGCTGCTTAATCGGGACACCCTGTATAGGTTATTTAACTTTTTTTTAATTTAGTAAACCTTCATGGAATTCGTTTAAATGTCAATTTTGAACTTGAAAATATTACAAAAAGCATTTCAGTGTTTGCCTCCCGGCGAATCCAAATTTTCACGCTTTTCTAAACTCGAAATTTTACTTCATGCTTAACCAGGTAGTGGAAAACACTTGTTTATAGCGTCAAATTGAACTTTTATAAACAATAGAAAATTGGAAAATGTGTACTTAAATATTACATACTTACTTAATTTTAATATTTTTCATTACAAGAATATTTATATAGGAACAATAAATTGTAGGCGTTATTTCCAAAGACAATATATGTATTAAATAATCATCAATTTTATTTATTAAATTTGATTATACAGTAAACAAAATATCCAAATTTTCAGGCGTTTCTAAACTCGATTTTACTTCATGCGCCACGCGTATAAAACACTGATTTAATGAGATGTTTAAAAAACGTATTTTTTTTTAATTACTCTTGTTCCCTCATGAACACCGATAATAATAAAATAAACCGTTCAAAATACACGTTTTTATTTTTCAAATATTATATTATAAGCTCCCCCAGTTACCCCCGTGGATCCGTGCCTGATTGACATAATTAGTTCTCAGGTAATACCTCGGCGGTGGCGGAGAACTTTGCTTAATCGCAGAGGAAACAATATTATTGTTTACTGTGTGGCTATATATTAGCGGAGATATAAAAGATCAAATTATCTATAAACTGAACGCATTAAAACAATAATGTTATTATTTCACATCTGTCAGTCAGCAGTAAATTGGTGTATGGGTCTATTGAAATATGAGTATATTTATGTTTACATTAACATTCCAATGAACGAATCATCCTTTAACATATGTTTTTGTGCCTTAAATCGCCATCAACATTACAGGAAACTGTTTTGGTTGAAGGTTTTAATAGGTGGATGTTTTGATAATTGCCTCAGAGATGGCTACACTATGCAAACTGTGGATTCCGAGTTACAGGCGTGATTACTCTGGTTATTCTTTCCTCTGTGACAGTATGTAATACAATAAGTCATTGATGGATATTATAAAAAGAAGTGCAGAATTTTACCTAAAATCAACTTTTAGAGTCATCTCTATAACTGCTCGGCTGTTAATGGATTAAAGGATAAATTGAAAACACCATTTGTTTCAGTATTTGTTTCTATTTACTTGGCTAGTTTCGCTTTTTACGGCATTATCAAGTGTTTTTAATTTATCCTTTAATGTCATTTCAAAATGTTTCACCAAGTGATAAATGAAAAAGTTATTCAAGAAATATTGATTATTAAAGGTTTCAAAATTGAATAAAAACCCTTGGTTTGGAGTTAGGTGAGAAATTAATGAAATATATAATTTAATTAATATGACGTGAGATTTCTATTTGAATATCGAGATAAATACATATATTATTATTAAAAATTAGATATTTTTATAAATGTGGAAATCAATTGAAGGGCTTATTGTAATATAATATCTCATAAGTAAAGAGAACGGAGATATTGGACTTTGAAATTTAGAAAAAAATGTATTAAGAGGAAGTCGACCGTTCTCTAAACGTATAAAACTAAGCATACTGCCGTCTTAATTACATCCGTGTTTAGGGATGAATTATTTTGAAAAAATAGGCATACTTTAAGGAAAGTGAAATCTTGATGCCTGTATTAATAAAATATTTCAGACTTTGACCGTTCTTTTATAAAAAAATATTAAACATTGTTAGACTAGCGTAATCGCATCTTCAATATAATTTTTGGGGACCCTCGTGGGTCAGTGAGTAGAGCTCCTGCTCTTGGGCCAGAGGGTCGTGGGTTCGAATCCCACTGGGGGGAGTCACTTTCTTATGGGGAAATTGGCACCCTCTGGAGCCATGGATGTTGTATGAATGCGTTGTGACGTCCATATGAGTTGTATAACGTGTGTATGTGGATAAGTTAATTTAAAATCGAAAAATAATACAAATGGCTGCTGACTGTAAGGCCAAGAGCCGAGGTCAAAAAAAAAAAAATTGCAACATTTATAAAAAAAATTGGGAAACTAAATCAGTCACATTGTAAAAGAATTTAAATTTTTTCCAATTATTTCTATCGTACAATAAATTCACTGGGATGTCGCGCGATAATGAAGTTTCAGAAAATTTTAAAAACTGTTTTACGCCCGACATCCTGGTGACTATATTTAAGCAAATAAATAAATGAAAAAAATCACATATCTTTGCAAAGGAATTATCTACAATGTGACTGATTTAGTTTTTCAATATTTTTTATAGATACTGCAGACAAAAATAAAATTAGGAACGCGATTTTGCTAGTTTACCAATGTTTTTTTTTTCTTTGTGAACTTTATTTATTGAAACTTGAGTTGTGTTTTTGTATAACGAAATGCATTTTATTTGACTTTTACAAATTGTGATTCCAATTCGTAAATACCGACCGATTAGCTAGCTTTGTCATCATAATCAGCCCACTCTTTCTCGGATAAATCGACATCGGTGAAAGTTTTCCCGCTTTCCTCGACTCTTACAATCCAGCCTTCTGAGGGGGACAAGTCGACAGGTTCTATCCCGCGACAGTCGAACGTCACCAAAGATTTGAATTTGTTTTGATCGTGTAGTCCGGGTGTGACGTGTAAAGCTCATCGATGTTTTCAAACGAAGCCTTTATTTGCAAATTTATTTTAACCATTTTTTGATTTAAACTTACTTTATTGGTGTTTTCTAATTTTATTTTGCAAAGAGAAAACCTTAGAAAAATGAAAAAAATGTTTGATATTATTTTTTTTTTAACGGTAAAAATATAAAATATTTTATTGAGACGGGCCTAAAGATTGTACTTTCCTTGAAGTATACCTATTTTTTCAAAATATTTCAACCCTAAACAAGGATGTAATCAAGACGGCATTATGCTTAGTTTTATAAGTCTGTCGACTTCCTCTTAAGCATTTTTTGGTTGTGTGCATAGAAAACTCTATAGAAATGTAACTCCGCATAAAACGGGACCACTTATGATTTGTTATTTTAAGCAAGGAAAGGAATGCAACTTAACAATATGGGCCCCATACACTGGTACAGCAATTAAAAAAATTGAAATGGTGCAGAGCAAATTTTTAAAACTTATGCAGTTTAGACTGGATGGCCCTAATTCAATCTTTAGCCATAGCCAGATGCTGATTAGATTAAATATTCAATCGTTGGCGGAGAGGAGAAAGTTTCTTGACATTTTGTTTTTATTTAAATTAGTTAATGGGATTTTGAATTGCGGCGAACTGTTGGAGATGTTAAATTTCAATATACCAAGAAATGCTCAGTCTAGACATAAACCCTTGTTTAGATTGGCATTTCACTCAACGAACTATGGGATGTTTAATCCCATGGATCGTATGATGCGTTACGCAAACCTACTGTCGCGTAGTAACGACTTTTTATTATTCACATCTTCACTGCCGCAGTTTAAAAACCGATTAAAGCGCATTAAGTTGACAAATTTCATATAACCAGTGATCATAATTATTTATATTTATCTTTTAATTCAATATTTTATTCCTACATGTTATTTATTGCTTTAATGTTGTTAATTTCTATTGTAAAAAAGGTGAATTCCGTAAATAAAGAATAATAATAATAATAACAACACCAATATATAATTGACAAACAGTCCTACCACTACAGCAATTCTAATTGAAAATTTAGCGGGATATCACAATAAAGTTGCGAACAATTTGAATAAACGTTTTATTAGTATGACAGTTTTAGGAAATTAAACAAACGCAACAGATACATTTATTATATTTCTTTTTTAACATTATACAAGGTGGCCAGAAAAGGTGTGATAATCTTCAGGTAGAGTGGTTCATTGATTAATTTCAAGCAGAAAATTTAAGTAAAAAAATATTGTATTGTGGCTTATAACTCCTCACGAGCCAATTTAAAGAAATGTAAATTTGGCAACAATGGATCAAACAAGTGTTTAATTTAATAATAATCAAAAATTTAACAAATCTACAAAAATTAATATTTGAAGTATACATCAAAAATGAACGATTAAAGTAAATGTTCAAATTGATAACCATCCGTTTCTAAGCAGATCTGGAGCCGTCGTGGGATAGAATTAATTACTCAGAGCAATATCTCTTCAGTAATTAATTCCACTGCAACACGAATTCTATTCATGACGTCTACATTGTCCACTGGAGGTGTTGCATACACCTTTTCTTTTAAAAATCCCCAAACGAAAAAATCAAGTGGATTCATATCCGGCGACCTTGCTGGCCATAGTATGGGTCCATTGCGCCCAATCCATCTATTTGGAAAATGTTCGTCGAACCATTCTCTTGAAATTCTTGCTGTATGAGGTGGTGCACCATCATGCATGTACAGCATGTTGTTTACTAAATTTAGTGGAACATTCTCCAAAACTTCTAAAATATTTACATAATTTAAGGCATTTAATCTTTGATGAATAAAAAAAGGCCCAATTACACGTAAATTTAGAATACCAAGTCAGACGTTAACTGAAAATTTCCTTTGATGTCCCATTTCTCTAACCGCCCGAGGATTTTCTTCTGCCCAAAAGTGATAATTATGACAATTAAATACCCCATTTCTAGTGAATGTACATTCATCACTCCAAAGAATTTTAAATAAAAAATTTGGTTCTTCCCGAATTTGATCTAAAATCCTGTCACAAAACATACGTCTAAGCTCGTTATCATTTTCATACAGTGGTTGAACTTTTCCTGCATGAAATGGACGCATTCGATTTTCTTTCAATACTGCATGGACTGTTGTTTTACTGGGGACATTTAACTGTTGAGCTATTTGTCTCGTACTAATATTGGGATCTTCTTGAACTGCATTCAATATCTGTTCTTCTAGGTGAACAGTGCGACGTTCCCTAGGTCTCCCTCCATCTATGTTATTATAAACGAACGACCCAAAAGTACGTAGCCTTTGGTCTAATTTTCTAAACGTATTTACGCAGGGCTGTTGGCGATTTGGATATCTTCTTTGGTACTCATCTTTGGCACTAATTGCATTACCATTGCAGAATCCAAATATCATGTACATATCTGCATACTCGTTGAATGTGTACATCTTCAAAAAGTATGATGAACTTATACAAACTTACACAAATAAATTATGACAAGTATATGTCAAAGTCAAGTGGAATTTAATAAGGTTACATATGAAAATACATAGTTGCCAGGTCTATTTTTATTAAAAAAATGCTTCTGAAGAAGTTATTAATTTGGTTAAGTTTCCAATTTATTTATCACCTATGTCATTTAAATTTTACAAATGTGTGATTGATTGTAAGTTCTATTGATTTTTTCTTCCAGAGATATGTTTAATATTTTAACGACCTCGTGAGATGTTACGAGGAAGAATACAATATTTTTTTATTTAGATTTTTTATCCAAAATTAATCAACGAATCACACTACCTGAAGATTATCACACCTTTTCTGGCCACCTTGTATATACAGTCTGTTTGATTTATTGTGACACAGCACATATGTCCGTTATTAGTATAGATAGAAAAAAAAGTTAAAGACAAATGTTTTAGTATTTTTCATAGTCTATTCAGTAGCATTGTCAGAAAAACAATTGAAAATCAACTAAACACGTGAAAGCTATTAGCTTCATTTTCTTTAATGGAACACCCTGTATATTTTGTTTATTTCAAATAGGTAATAACCTTAGCTTTATAATAATACCACATAAGTACCCCTTCATTATATAAGTAATGCGACAATTGCAAATAAATGAAATTTATCAGTTGCCATGGATAACAATTGACATAAAACAATTTGTTAACGCTTTAATGTCAAAGTGGTGTAGTAACTTCCCGTCTTGCGTGTTGTTGATTCAAATCTTTAGAGATGGGTGATAATTACTATTCTAATGATGAAAAAATGGATATGCTAAAGGTCTTCGTTACATGCAACGATAATTCTAGAGAAGCTAGTATCACTTATGGAAACATGTATCCAGAAAGAAGACAACCACATTATTGCACTTTTGCAAGACTTGAATAAAATTTATGAAGAAATGGGTGTTTTAATAATAAATTACGAAGGAGAAGACAAGAAAGAGAAGATAATAATGAAGTATTGATATTGGCCTATTTTAGAGCACATCCACGTAAATCAATACGCGAAGCAGTGGCTGACTTAGGAATAAGTATGCATAAAATATTTTCTATTCTGAGAAAACATAAAATGAGACCATATAAAATTAAGTTAGTACAAGGTTTAAGAGATGGTGATTCTGACAGGAGGATAGTATTCTGTAATTGGCTTAGCAACAATCAACATTTCTTAAATTTAATTCTTTGGAGCGATGAATCAAATTTCAACAACAACGGAATCTCCAACCGAAAAAACGACCATTACTAGGATACTGAGAATCCACGTCAAATTCGAGAATGCAGATTCCAATAAAGATTTGCAGTTAATGTGTGGCTTGGTGTGTTAGGTGATACCATAATAGGACCTTTTTTTTATCAAGGAACGTTGAATGCGGAGCGATATGCCAACTTTCTTACGATAGAATTTGAAGATTATTTAGATGATATCCCCCTAGAAATACGTCGAGATATGTGGTTCCAACAAGATGGAGCTCCTCCCCATAACGCAAGAAATGTCAAAGATATTTTGGAAAGAAAGTTTGGTTTGAAATTGATTGCAAATGGTGGCCCCATAAACTGGCCAGCAAGATCGCCAGATCTGTCTATTTTAGATTTTGTAATTTGGGGATTTTTAAAGCAAAAAGTGTATGTTACTCGTCCAGAAAATCTAGACGATCTGAAAAATCGTATTCGTATGGCATGTGGCCAAATAACACCACGGATGTTGCAAAAAGCACGACGAAATTTAATGAAGAGATGTGAAGAATGTATTGCAAACAACGGACGTCACTTTGAACAGACACTTTAAATAGTTATTCATGTCAACTGATAAATTTCATTTATTGGCAATTGTCGTATTATTTCTATTTTAAAGGGGTACTTATGTGGTATCATTATAAGGCTAATATTAATGCCTATTTGAAATAAACAAAATATACAGGGTGTTCCATTAAAGAAAATGAAACTAATAGCTTTCACGTGTTTATTTGATTTTCAACTGTTTTTCTGACATTACGATTGAATAGATCATAAAAAATACTAAAACTTTTGTCTTTAACTTTTTTTACTTTCCCCCGTATGTAATACAAAGGGAAAGTATTGTTTTCGTGAAAATTTTCGAATCAAAAATTTTAGCGGAAATATCCGTTTTGAGGTCCCCTGAGTCGAATAAGACCATTTTTGAAAAATGTCTGTCTGTCTGTCTGTGCGCGCTGTACCGCAAAAATCGCTAAAGATATCGAGATGAAACTTGAAACTTAAGCTTTTTGTTACAATCGGAAGAACTGAAAAGCTTTTGGTGAAAATCGGAAAACCGGAAGTGGTATTTTATTTACTCTTAGCGTTTTTCAGTTTTTTCAGATTTTTTCAATAAATGTTCATCAAACAAAAAATTCTTTCAAATAAAAGTTGTAGATAATAACAAAATGAAGATGTATTGTTCACTTACTTTTTGTCATAGCACTCTTAGTTTTTGAGATATTTAATAAATAGTGTTTTTTATTTAGTCATTGATTTGTGTCAGTGTGTGTGTTGATACAATTGCAAAATGTTTCAAATAAAAGTTGTAGGTAATTAAATATTGAAGATTTTTTGTGGTCTCACTTTTTGTCATAGCACTCTTAGTTTTTAAGATATTCAATAAATAGTGTTTTTTATCGAGTCATTGGTTTGTGTCAGTATGTGTTGATCCAATTGAAAAATGTTTCAAATAAAAGTTGTAGTTATCAAAAAGTTGAAGACATTTTGAAAATAATAATGCTACAAATATTTTAAAAGTGATTTAATGCGCAATTTACGGGGGAAAGTACTATGATGGACACATCACCATTTTTTTTTATATGACGTGTAGAAAATGGTCTCTTTAAAAAAAAAATATAAAATTTCCAGAGATCATTTTGGAATTAATATACATTTTAATAATATTTTAATTTACTTATAACATTGTTTTTAAATCAAATTGCAGACGAGTAACGGTGATTTTCTTTAAACGTGTAGAAAATGTGAGTCTTCTTTTAAAAGAAACTTCCAAACATCACCAAACCTCTAAATGTTGATCAAATTTGTAAAAAGTGATTGAGAAATAAATAAACTATGTTTTAAATTAGAATATACAGGGTGTCTGTATTTCCACAGAATGTATGGGGATCTCGGTTATTTATAGAGATAGAGGGTTAAATTGGGGCAAAATTGCGTGTTGTAAGGCCTAATATTAATGTAAAAACAAAATTTAAATATCTTCTTTCGTTTTAGAGATGTTGTACAAAAACGGATTTTTTGAATTCTCGTTTTTATTTTTTCATTCAAAAACTATTGAATCCAGACATTTACAACTTTGACATTTAACTTTTGTTTTTCTTATGGGCGCCATTTTAGATTTTTACAATTTTTGGAAGAATATGTTTTTCTGCATACAATGATGTACCACACTTACAATTTATTTTGTACATTTTATATGTAAAATCTTAATCAAAAAGATTAATTTCCCCCGTATGTAATACAAAGGGAAAGTATTGTTTTCGTGAAAATTTTCGAATAAAAAATTTTAGCGGAAATATCCGTTTTGAGGTCCCCTGAGTCGAATAAGACCATTTTTGAAAAATGTCTGTCTGTCTGCCTGTGTGTCTGTGTGCGCTGTACCGCAAAAACCGCTAAAGATATCGAGATGAAACTTGAAACTTAAGCTTTTTGTTACAATCGGAAGAACTGAAAAGCTTTTGGTGAAAACCGGAAGTGGTACTTTACTTTTAGCGTTTTTCAGTTTTTTCATATTTTTTCAATAAATGTTCATCAAACGAAAAATTCTTTCAAATAAAAGTTGTAGATAATAACAAAATAAAGATGTATTGTTCACTTACTTTTTGTCATAGCACTCTTAGTTTTTGAGATATTTCAAAAGTTGTGTGTTTTATCTAGTTATTGAGGACCACTTCGTAATATGTTATAAAAAGAAGAACGTTTTTCGGGAACTTTCAAACACAATTTTCTACAGGGTGATTCATTAGCCTCTTTACAAACTTTAAAAAGTGATTTAATACGCAATTTACGGGGGAAAGTACTATGATGGACACATCACCATTTTTTCTATCTGTACTAATAACGGACATATGTGCTGTGTCACAATAAATCAAACAGACTGTATATACCGGGTGTTGACTTGGCGGACGCAACATAGGAAATCGCATGTTAATTTTAAAGTGTTTAAATACTGGCTTCCCTATTTATTTTAGAGACAAAATGTATTTCACTTTTTTGTAGAGGGAAAAATTCTAAATTTATAAATGTTCACACTTAACACTTTACGTTTCTCTAAGTTAAAATAATTAAGAAAAAGTAATGTGATTTTATAAAAAGAATGACATACCATGGAATAGATCAATTGCGGATATTTCCTGTTTTTTTTAAGTTCAATTTAAAGCTTTAAACAAGTGTTTTCCACTTCCAGTCTAAGCATGAAGTAAAATTTCTAGTTTAGAAAAGCCCCATGAAAATTTGTCGAGGGTCACGCAGCGACACGAGACACATTTTCTGGGCTTTTCTAAACTCGAAATTTTACTTCATGCGCCACGCGTACAAAACAAAAATATTGTGAATTTATGTATATTTGAGCCACACTTGAAATCAGTGTTTTATACGCGTGGCGCATGAAGTAAAATTTCGAGTTTAGAAAAGCCCAGAAAATTTGTCTCGGGTCGCTGCGCGACCCTCGACAAATTTTCACGGGGCTTTTCTAAACTCGAAATTTTACTTCATGCTTAGTCTGGGAGTGGAAAACAATCGTTTAAAGCTTCAAATTAACCTCTTTTAAAAATCAACGAATGTTAGAAAATTCACAGCTAAAATAATTAAGGACAAGTAATGTGATTTTATAAAAATAATGACATCCTATGGAATTGATACAACAATTGCCGATATTTACTGTTTTTTTTAAGTTAAATTCAAAGATTTAAACAAGTGTTTTCCACTCCCAGGCTAAGCATGAAGTAAACTCGAAATTTTACTTTATGCGCCACCGGTATAAAACGCTATAATGTTGTCGAATGTACGCATATTCGAACTTCACTTAAAATGTATTTTATACGCGTGGTGCATGAAGTAAAATTTTGAGTTTAGAAAAGCCTCGTGAAAATTTGTCTGGGGCCGCTGCGCGACCCTCGACAAATTTTCACGAGGCTTTTCTAAACTCAAAATTTTACTTCAGGCTTAGTCTGGGAGTGGAAAACACCCGTTTGAAGCTTCAAATTGGAAATAAGAAATTTAGTTAAAGAAAAGCGAAAAATAAGAAGAAAATGGCAACAATCTAGGGATCCCTCCCACAAGACTATTCTAAACAATATAACACAGAAATTGAGAAGGGAAATCACAAAACTCAAAGAAGACTCGTTAAACTCTTACCTGCAAAATCTAACACCAGATGAAGAAACAAATTACTCTCTCTGGAAGGCGACCAGGAAGATCAAGAGACCTATCACATCTAGTCCACCAATCAGAAGCGACATGGGCCCATGGGCTAGAGATAACAAGCAAAAAGCAGATATGTTCGCAAAACATCTAGCAAACATATTTACCCCGAACAATACGCAGGAAAAGATTAATCTGCCACCATTCAAGAATCGAAAATCTGAAGACATCACTCCAGTCACTCCGAAAGAAATATATGAAGAGATCAAGAAAAACCTTAATCCAAAAAAAGCACCAGGATTTGACCTAATCACCGGCGAAATCCTGAAACAACTGCCTAGGAAAGGAATAATGCTATTAACCTACCTATTTAATGTCGCTTTTAGATTAAAACATGTACCTGCATGCTGGAAAGTAGCGGAAATGATTATGCTGCCAAAACCTGGAAAACCACCAAATGAAGTAAAGTCATATAGACCGATTTCCTTATTGCCAATAGTATCTAAACTATTTGAGAAAATACTGCTCAAAAGACTTAAGATTATAATAGAGAAAACATGTCTATTCCCAGACTTTCAGTTTGGATTTAGACATAAACATTCCACGATTGATCAAGTGCATCGCATAACAAACATCATCGAACAAGCACTTGAGGGCAAGCAAGTCTGCTCCACAATATTTCTAGATGTTGCTCAAGCCTTCGACAAAGTTTGGCATGAAGGCCTAGTATACAAATTAAATAAAATGTTACCTAGACAATATGTACAGATATTAACATCCTATATATCAGACAGATTGTATAGAATTAAACAGGAGGAAGAATACTCGGAACTAAAAGAAATAAGAGCAGGTGTACCCCAGGGCAGTGTTCTTGGTCCTATTCTATATGTTCTATTCACAAGTGATATACCAACTCTAGAAGAAACAACAATAGCAACCTTTGCGGATGACACTGCATTATTAGTAGTAGATCAACAACAAGAGGTCTCCACCAGGAAACTTCAAACAGCAATTAATTCAATCATGGATTGGACCAAAAAATGGAGGATCAAGCTTAATGAGCTCAAATCTATCCATATCAACTTCACAAACAAAAGGATGACTAATCACCTCCCGTTAGTAATAAATGGCGCAATAGTACCTAACGAACTAAATGCAAAATATCTAGGAATGACCCTTGACACTAAATTACGATGGAAAGTGCACGTTAAAAAGAAAAGAGCTGAACTATCATTAAAATACAGACAACTATATTGGCTCCTTGGTAGAAATTCCAAGCTTTCAATACATAATAAATTGGCAATATATAACCAAATCCTGAAACCTGTTTGGCTGTATGGCATCCAACTATGGGGATGTGCTAGAGAAAGTAATATTAAAATCATTCAAACATTCCAAAACAAAGTGCTGCGCAACATTGTCAAAGCACCATGGTACATCCGAAACTCTGATCTTCATCGGGATCTTCAGATACCTACTGTTAAAGAAGAGATCAAGAGGTACGCTACGAAACATGAAGCAAGACTACACCTCCACACAAATGCAGAAGCTCTACAGCTGCTGGACAACCACTATCAAGTCCGAAGACTGAAGAGAACAAAACCATCAGATCTCGTGTAATGTGATATGTGTAAAAAGCAGAGCATAGTGCCCGAGTGAAATGTACATTTCAGAAAAACTAGAAGACGTCACTGGACCATCTCTAGAATAAAACTACCTAAGTTAAGAATGAATCAGATGTAAATTATTGGTTAGTCACTGTGACTAGTTATAATATTAAGTACAAAAAAAAAAAAAAAATTGAACTCTTTTAAAAATCAGCGTATGTCAGAAAATTCACAGCTAAAATAATTTAGAATAAGTAATGTGATTTTATAAAAATATCGACACCATGGAATTGATACAACAATTGCAGATGTCAAAGTAGCTCAAGATATTGCTGTTACTTAATTAACAAAAAAAAAAAAACATAACGCAACATCGTGATAACTGTGGTCTGCGTAATACCACTTTATTAGGAGGAGGATTTTTCTTGTAAGTGTAGATCATTTCAAAAAAATTTACTTTAATCAAGTGACTGCGATACCTTTTGCCATTTTGACATCCGCGAGTGTTGTTTCAATTCCATGGCATGTCATTATTTCTATAAAATCACATTACTTTTTCTTAATTATTTTAACTTAGAGACACTGAATTAAACACAGTTATATTCCTTTCTTCACTTTTAAAAGTGAAGAAAGGAATATAACTGTGTTTAATTAAGTGACTTAACACCTTCACGTAACTCATACAACTACATTAATTAACTTAGAGAAACGTAAAGTAATAAACGTTAACACGAATAAATTCAGAATTTTTCCCTCTACAAAAAAGGTTGTTTGTTGTTGTTTCTAAAATAAATAGGGGAGCCAAAATTTGAATATTTCAAAATTTACATGGGATTTCCTATGTTGCGTCCGCCAAGTCAACACCCGGTATATATATACCGGGTGTTTGCACTTAAGACGCCTCGGACCATAGCTACGATAAAAGCTATCGAAAAAAATCTAAGAGCAAAGTGGTGCATAATTACCGTCGCTATGTTTCAAAAATATTTCTAATCATCAGTGGCGTGCCGTACTCCAGTGGCGTACCAAACTTATGTTTTTTTAAATGGAATGCCCTATTTTTTATTCCAGATTTGGAAAGTGTTCGAAGAGTACTTATTTTTTTATCTAACATGTTATACCCTTCACTTTAGCGGTTTCGCTGTTATAACCCCTTCTTTCAAAACTGCGCCCCATTTTTGAGATTGTTTTGTAGAGAAACTAATTGACGCCGGCGCCTAAATTTTGAATTGGGGTACAGGTTAAGACCCTCGTATACCTTCACATAATTTTTTTTCGGGTAATTTGTGGAAAAAAAATAATTTTTGATTGAACTTCGCATGTTGTCATTTTTTTCGAAAATTTCAAATGGCACCCCCCTAAAAAAAATACGGCGTTGTACAGCCAAATCTCTAAATTTTTCATTGGTACAAAAAAAATTACACATTGCATAACAAAATTTCGGACAAAAAAGGAATTTCATCGCAAATGTCGGGAAACGTTTTCCGTTCCCAAGAGTGCCATGAGAAAACAAAAGATTGGTAATTGTCAAAGTAAATTATTAGACGCCAGTAGCAGCCATAAGTCATTTTTGATAAACGTTCTAAAAATGTTCCGAACTCAAGAGGAAATGGTTGACATGATATTTATTCTTGGAGAATGTAACAAGAATTGTTTCTTGGCGTCACGAGTGTACGCTGCGAGATATCCGCACAGGGCACATCCAAATGAACGTGCGTTTCAAAAAGTGTTAGAGAGATTTACTACTACGGGAAGTGTGAAACGGCCAAGGAGAGTTAGAAAGCAGACAGTTTTTACCGAAAATAATGAACTGCAGGTTCTGGAGGCAGTTATTGACGATCCTCATACCAGTATCCGTGATATTAGTAGGAATCACGATATTTCAACGCGATCCGTACATCGTGTTCTTCAAAAGTACAAATTCCGTCCATTTAAGATTCAACTGCACCAAGAATTGCAACCTCAAGATTTTCATGCGAGGCAAGATTTCTGCTTGTGGGCTATCAACAAAATTGAGCTGGAGGAATCATTTTTTATCCGCGTATTATTTTCTGATGAAGCGATGTTCCATAGAAATGGGCATGTCAATCGCCACAACTACCATTATTACGCCGATGAAAACCCACACGCCATGCGAATGATAAACCACCAGCAAAGATGGTCACTGAATGTTTGGGGAGGCATACTTGGAGAACACCTTTTGGGTCCTTATTTCATCGAGGGGCACCTGAACGGCAACAGTTATTTGAGGTTCCTTCGCGACGACTTGGATGATCTCTTGGAAAATGTCCCTCTAGCCGCTCTACGACAGATACTTTTCCAGCACGATGGAGCTCCTGCACATAATAGCCGTGTCGTTCGGGAATTTCTCGATGAAACGTTTCCGGACTCCTGGATTGGTCGTGGGGGTCCTGTGAGGTGGCCGCCAAGATCACCAGACCTCACTCCCCTTGACTTCTTCCTTTGGGGCCATATCAAAGACGAGGTTTACAAGACGGTACCAACTACGAGGGTTGCCTTATATATTTCGGGATTGGGCAACCCTAGTGTTGCAATCTGGCAACTGAGAGCTCTATCGTAAAGTTTGATATTTTTGAGGTTATACGTACTCAGAACGTTTTGACATATGAGCGTTATTTGTGTCGTTTACACTAACTTAAAAGATTTATCTCGGCCAAAGAATGGAATTAAATCGTGAACATTTTCGTGCGATTATTTTTTACAACTTTCGACGTGCATTAACTCAACAACAGTGCATGGATGAACTTAATTCAATTTTTGGCGATGAAGCTCCATCAAGGACCAGTGTTTATCGATGGTATGGTGAATTTAACCGAGGTCGTAGTTCACACCAAGACGAATTTCGTGGAGGTCGTCCAAAATCAGTTGTTGTTCTGGAAACCATTGATGCTGTGCGCAAACAAATATTGCAAGATCGTCATGTGACCTATCGTGAGATTGAGACAACCTTAGGCATTAGTGGGACCAGCATACATTCAATATTGCATGAACATTTGACTGTCAAAAAAATGTGTACGCGTTGGATCCCACACAATTCGTCAATCGCTTAAAAAAAGGCTCGTGTCGATTGGTGCAAAGAAATGCTCAAAAAATACGATTGCGGTGCTTCGAACACGTCTATGACAGGTGATGAATCATGGATTTACGCGTATGAGCCCGAAAGTAAACAGCAGTCGACCGTATGGGTGTTTCAAGATGAGCCAAATCCAACAAAAGTTGTTCGCGCACGAAGCACTTCCAAGCAAATGGTCGCCTGTTTTTTTCGGAAAAACTGGACATGTCGCAACCGTACCACTAGAACAACGCAGAACAGTCAATTCTGAGTGGTACACAACCATTTGTTTGCCAGTTGTCATCCAAGAAATCAGGAAAACCAACCGCCGAAAACGGATCACTCTTCACCACGACAATGCGAGCTCTCACACATCGGCTCAAACAACTGCATTTTTGAGCACGCAAAACATCGATTTAATGAGTCATCCGCCATATAGTCCTGACTTGGCACCGAATGACTTCTTTTTATTCCCATCCGTAAAAAATAAAATGAGAGGTCAACGTTTTTCGACACCTGAAGAAGCGATTGATGCGTTCAGAATGCATGTTTTGGAGATACCTCAATCAGAGTGGCAAAAGTGCTTCGACAATTGGTCGCTAAATTAAATGAACATAGTGAGATGATAAAGCAAAATCATACAGATTTAATTAAAACCAATGATAAAATAGAAATAGCTAATGTTAGCTCAACGGCAAACCAAAACAAAAGCAACGACACCTATAAATCAGTGTTAACAAATGCTCAACAATCATCGAAAAAGAACACTGCCCAATCCGCTAATAAAAACCTACAACTCGAAAATACCAAAAATTCGGCGTTAATCAGCACGGACGGGAAAGCGCAAGCGCCCCTGCCTAAGCGCACGAAGAGTTCAAACTATCAGGATCGGCCTCAACTCGAAACTCCGAGTACGCCAACCACATCCGCGGAGGAATTCACCTTAGTCAAACACAGAAGAACAAAAAAAGTAATTGTCGGAACAAAAGAAACCAATATTACAGCGGTTGAAAGAAACGCGTGGTTCCATGTACCAAACGGCCCCACTGTGCGCCATCTTGAATTTTTTTAAATGGAATTCGATTTTTTTTATTTTACAACTTTTATAGACCTTATAATTCTGATTACAACCATATACCTTTTTTTAAAAATACTTGTCTTTTCATCGATAAACCGGACTTTGAAAAGTATGGAAACAGCGAAATATTTTGAGAACGGTTTATCGGAATGTCCTGAAATTTTGCAAAGGTTTAGAGTACGTTAAGGCCTTCAACTTGCATTTTTTATTTTTTCATATTCATTTGTTTTGTAAATATTCTATTTTTGGTCGAAACTTAAAAATAAAAATTAACAATTTCAACTTAAAAAAATAGTTGCCTTTGAAAACAGTTTTCATTAGCCTGTCAAACTTGTAAAAAACATTAGTAAGTAACTGGTTCTTGCAAAAATGCAACATTTGAGTGAAACGGATCGCATAGAGATTCTCATGATGATTGGGTGTGGGGATAGAAAACGAAGCTTTGCCGAAGCTGCTAATCTTTTCAACGTAAATCATCCAGATCGAGCACCTATTTCCAGGTCAGTTGCATTTAAAACATGGAATAGGTTTAATGAAACTGGAACTGTTAAAAATCGTCCAAAAGTTGGACGACCAAAAACTGTTACAAATGAAGAAAATTTATTTAATCTTATGATAGATGTAGTTGAAAATCCAAAAACTTCGGTGCAGCAATTGGCTTTCAATAACAACATGAGCAGGAGATCAGTTCATAAAATAATGAAAATTGAAAAGTATCATCCCTACAAAATTCAGCTGCTACAAGAATTGAATGAAGATGACTTTGATCGTAGAATTGAATTTTGCGAAACAATGATGAATAGGATAAACCAGGACGCCAATTTTATTAATCGTGTGCTCTTTTCCAATGAATCAACTTCCTGCTTAAATGGACAAGTTAACCGCCATAACTGTAGATACTGGTCAAACAAAAATTCACATTGGATGGAGCAGATTCATACGCAGCGTCCACAAAAAATTAATGTTTGGTGTGGTATAATTGGGCAGCTAATTATCGGCCCTTTTGTTATTAATGGCAATTTGACATCTGAAACATATTTACAGCTTTTGCAAGAACAGGTTGTTCCCAGACTTAGACAAATATTCCCAAATTATGAAACTCAGGCTAATCCAGCTGAAAACATATGGTTTCAGCAAGACGGAGCACCAGCTCATTTCGGACTAATAGTACGTGAATATTTAGATGTAACTTTTCCCGGCAAATGGATAGGCAGGAGAGGAATAATTGAATGGCCTGCTAGGTCGCACGATTTAACTCCACTTGATTTTTTCCTGTGGGGACATTTGAAAAATCGAGTTTATAACAACAGGCCACACAATATACAAGAATTAGAAGAACGCATAAGAACCGAAATTGCAAATATTCGTCCTAATATTTTAACTAGTTCATTACAACACTTTGTCCAGCGTATTCATTACTGCTAAGAAGTTAATGGAGAGCACTTTGAACATATATTGTAAAATAAAAAATCACTTATTGTTTAATATTTTATTTTTTCATTTGACTGTTTAATATTTTTTTAAGTTTTGATCAAAAATAGAACATGCATTTGTGGTATTGCAGCATTTAGAAAAAGTACTCGTTTGGCTGTTTCCATACTTTTCAAAGTCCGGTTTATCGATGAAAAGACAAGTATTTTTTAAAAAAAGGTATATGGTTGTAATCAGAATTATAAGGTCTATAAAAGTTGTAAAATAAAAAAAATCGAATTCCATTTAAAAAAATTCAAGATGGCGTCCGTATGTGAAAATCCTGAGAATCATTTTTGATTTTTTTCACGCCAAATTGTTCAAGAAAATATCCCATTTCGAAATCCCAATTTTGGTGGTTCTGTTTTTAGCCGTTTTCACGTGTTTCCATACTTTGTAGAGACCCTGTACATACATATGTGCAGTAGCCACCTACATAACAAGACATACTATATAATACAATAATGACACCGGAACGTTTTACCTAATCAGGGCGGTACGCAGTCAATTGTTAAAATTAACATCTTAAAAAAAAAAAAAAAACCTGAAAAATGACCCCCCCGATATATCCGAATCACGGTATCTCGAGGCCCGGTGTAGCGAGGTTCTACTGTATTAAATTAGAAATTTAGGGAAGTCCGAAGTGGTCCAGGAAACTCAATTAAGATAACCAATTAGTAACAAGATTGTGTCAACTTGTTTTATGTTAGATATGAAATTAGATATTTTTATAAATTTGGAAATCAATTGAGGAGCATATTGTAATTAGTGATAGGAGTAATCGAGATACGATAACCGAGTTAGTAGATTATTAAAATACCTCAAATAACCGATTATTGTATATCAATTATTATATCGATAATTTCTATTAGCGATTCTTAAATTGTGAGTCGTGAATCAATTTTCTATGGGTATCTACCAAGCATATTTTGAACTTAACATTAAATTATGGTTTTACAGGCCTGGCGCATGAAGTAAAATTTTGAGTTTAGAAAAGGCTAAAAATTGGATTTGCCGGGGTGCGACTCGCTTTGCTCACGTGCCCCGGCTATTCCAAATGTTCAGCCTTTTCTAAACTCGAAATTTTACTTCATGCTCAATCAAGAAGTGGAAGACACTCGTTAGAAATTTCAAATTTATCACCTTTGTAAATTGCCCTCAGTATCTAATTGGTGACTGACTAATTTAACCTAACAAATTAAAAACTAACCTGACCTTATAACAGTCAATATTTAGCCAATGTTAGGTTAGGTTAAAAATGTACTTATTTTTTTAACCTAAATATTTAGCTAATGTTAAATGAGTACATTTTTAACCTAACCTAATATTATGAGTACATTTTTAACCTAACCTAACATTATGAGTATATTTTTAACCTAACCTAACATTATGAGTACATTTTTAACTTAATGAGTACATTTTTAACCTAACCTAACATTAGCTAAATATTGATATATTGAAATATATACAGGGTGGGCCACGAATAACGCCCATTAAATGTTTTCGGGATTCCTGACAGAGGAAAAATTTGAAAAAATTCTAGATTGCACGGTTGAATGCGATCACCTCATGGAAAATATTTCGACTTTCTATCACTTCCAGTAGTACCGGAAATGGCTACCAACTTTGTTATTTTAAATGGAACATCCTATATATTAATTTTTTTTTAGATTTCCCGTTCAATTGCCTCTCATATGAATTTATGTCCACTTATCTCTTACAGTTTTTGAGTTAAAAATTTATTTGTCAAATATTGACCTCAAATAGACGTTTTGAAAAATGCCTATAACTTCTAGTAGGGACAAGATAGACAGACGAGCGGCATCTTAAATTGTTACTTATAGATCCCTCTAGAATTAAAAAAATTGACATCTGTCAATTTTGACAATAGGTATTTCAAAAATGTCAATATTTCAGTGCCCACTTAAAAACATCATAATTCAATGTTTTCAAATGGAATGACCAATATTTTATCTCACATGGTGATTGGCAAGACAATTTGCAACATAAAAGTATTATGTCTCCCTATATCTAGAGCAAGTAGTTTTTGAGTTATTTCGAAATTTCTTTCCTCCCAGAATGCTTGCACAATTGAATAATTCCTGTACTATTCACACGTGCACCATAGTAGGCTACTGTCAATATTCGCTGAACCGAATCTGTCAATATTTTTGAACGCTCCGTTCGAGTAATATTAAAATGAATAAGTATACCAATCAAGAAATTATGAATTTATTCGTCATACATGTTCAGTGCAACAGAATTGTTGAGAGAACTTACAGAATTTTCAACAAAACTTACCCACACTTACCGCCGATGGATAGAAGAAAATTTAGACGACTGGAGTCAAATTTTGTACAATTTGGAAAACTAAACGCAGAAAAGAATCAACCAAAGCCAATAATGCAGAACGAGGAATATATTGGACAAACCGGCAGATCTTTCGAAATCAGAATGAAAGAACATAAAAAATCTGTTTTAGATAATAAACCAACAACTGGCTTTTCCAAACATTGCATCGCATTCAATCACTTATTTAATCCGCATAATTTTAAGATTTTGCATTCAGGTAACAAGGGATACGCACTAAACCTCAAAGAGGGCCTGGAGATTAACAGGGCCATAAAAATGGGGAAAAATATCGTAAACGACAACGAGGAGATTTGGAATTCCCCAATTCTGACTTCTCTTATTACCTGAAACAAAAATATTGTATATATACTTAGGAAATAATTTTTTCTGTACATTCCTTTGAAAATGGTCTAACAAACCGAAACTAGTCGGAATAAAGATTTAATTGTGAAACAATACCAAGTGCCTTTCCTTTAATTAACTTTACATAGTGTAATATGTTTCACCAAGTGCCAGATGAGAAATTAATTCAAGAAAAAATCAGAACGAGGAAGTTCAAGTGAATGTTTTGGCTTATTTTCAAGCAAATCCACGCGCATCCACCCGTAGTTGCCAGGAGGATTTGGGAGTAAGCAGAACATGACTGCGAAGAATTTTGAAAATATATCGTATGCATAATTATAAATTTAATTTGGTGCAAGAATTATTTCCTCAAGATGCAGTGAACAAGATTGATTTTTGTGAGTTTTTGTTGGTTAAAAATCAAGAAGACAATGACTTTTTAAAAATAATTATTTGGACCGACGAATCAAATTTCTCTCGTGAAGGTATTTTCAATAGAAAAAACAATCACATGTGGTCAACTGAAAATCCACATGCAACGCTTGTACATAAATCCCAACACAAATTTAGTTTCAACGTATTTTGCCTTTTGATGGACACGCGTGTTACTTTTTATTTGTACCATTTATTTGTACCACGAAAGATTAAATAGTGGTAGATATTTACAAATTTTAAGAAATTTTGTAGAGAATTTTTTGGATGAGCTTCCTTTGAATTTAAGGATAAGTTCATGGTATCAGCTCGATGGAGCCCCAGCTCATTGCACACACGAAATATCGCAGCAACTGACGAATATGTTCGAAGATAGATGGATTCGAAGGTTAGGTCCGTGGAACTGGCCCGCTAGATCTCCAGATCTTACTCCACTCGACTTGTTTCTTTGGGGTCGTATAAAAAATAAAGTTTATGCCACTGTCGTCAATACCCGAGAAGAATTGGAAGCAAGGGTGCGAGCTGCATTCGCGGAATTAAGTGCAGAAGAAATTAGGCGAGCAACAACAGAGGGTGTCGCAGCACGTGCTGCACAGTGCTTATACGTTAATGGTCATCATTTCGAACAATTGTTATAATTTTTTTTTGAAATATTGACATTTTTGAAATACCTATTGTCAAAATTGACAGATGTCAATTTTTTTAATTCTAGAGGAATCTATAAGTAACAATTCAAGATGCCGCTCGTCTGTCTATCTTGTCCCTACTAGAAGTTATAGGCATTTTTCAAAACGTCTATTTGAGGTCAATATTTGACAAATAAATTTTTAACTCAAAAACTGTAAGAGTTAAGTGGACATAAATTCATATAAGAGGGTAGACAATTGAACGGGGAATCTAAAAAAAAATTAATATACAGGGTGAGTCGGGAGGAGCGCACCAAACTCTAGGAGTGTATTATACACGTGAAAATAATGTAAAAAAACTCATTTGTTCTTATCCGATTTTCATTTGTTTTCAAGTTATGGCGTAATTAAAAATGTTCATCTAGCTTTCCACTTCTATCTAAATTTTAACATTATCAAAGTATGCCATGTTCGAGGCTTATAAACATTTGATAATTCTGACGTTTTGATGAACTGTCAGTGTACGGTGAACAGTAACTGAACGTTTAAGTTCGAATTAATGTGATTGTTAGTGTTGCAAAATGCCACATACTTATTCAAATTTAGAATATGCAAATATGGTGTTTGTATATGGTTTCTGTAATGGAAATGCTACAGCTGCTGTTGAAGAATATCGTGAACGTTTTCCACACCAAAGACATCCTGATAAAAACATATTAGAGTTTTCAACAAATTGTGCGAGACTGGTAAGCTTCCCAGTGCTAACATAACATATGAGCGTGCTGCTCGACAAGGTTTTGTAGAAGTAGAAAATATTCTGCATCTAGTAGAAGAAGATGCAACTACTAGCTCACGGAGAATTGCCACTCAATTGGCAATTCCACAAAAAAGAGTGATGAACACGCTACACGAGCAAGGCTCGACAAGGTTTTGTAAAAGTAGAAAATATTCTACATCTAGTAGAAGAAGATGCAACTACTAGCTCACGGAGAATTGCCACTCAATTGGCAATTCCACAAAAAAGAGTGAAGAACACGCTACACGAGCAAGGCTCGACAAGGTTTTGTAGAAGTAGAAAATTTTCTGCATCTAGTAGAAGAAGATGCAACTACTAGCTCACGAAGAATTGCCACTCAATTGGCAATTCCACAAAAAAGAGTGATGAACACGCTACACGAGCAAGGCCTGACAAGGTTTTGTAAAAGTAGAAAATATTCTACATCTAGTAGAAGAAGATGCAACTACTAGCTCACGGAGAATTGCCACTCAATTGGCAATTCCACAAAAAAGAGTGAAGAACACGCTACAAGAGCAAGGCTCGACAAGGTTTTGTAGAAGTAGAAAATTTTCTGCATCTAGTAGAAGAAGATGCAACTACTAGCTCACGAAGAATTGCCACTCAATTGGCAATTCCACAAAAAAGAGTGATGAACACGCTACACGAGCAAGGCTCGACAAGGTTTTGTAAAAGTAGAAAATATTCTGCATCTAGTAGAAGAAGATGCAACTACTAGCTCACGGAGAATTGCCACTCAATTGGCAATTCCACAAAAAAGAGTGATGAACACGCTACACGAGCAAGGCTCGACAAGGTTTTGTAAAAGTAGAAAATATTCTACATCTAGTAGAAGAAGATGCAACTACTAGCTCACGGAGAATTGCCACTCAATTGGCAATTCCACAAAAAAGAGTGAAGAACACGCTACAAGAGCAAGGCTCGACAAGGTTTTGTAAAAGTAGAAAATATTCTACATCTAGTAGAAGAAGATGCAACTACTAGCTCACGGAGAATTGCCACTCAATTGGCAATTCCACAAAAAAGAGTGAAGAACACGCTACAAGAGCAAGGCTCGACAAGGTTTTGTAGAAGTAGAAAATTTTCTGCATCTAGTAGAAGAAGATGCAACTACTAGCTCACGAAGAATTGCCACTCAATTGGCAATTCCACAAAAAAGAGTGATGAACACGCTACACGAGCAAGGCTCGACAAGGTTTTGTAAAAGTAGAAAATATTCTGCATCTAGTAGAAGAAGATGCAACTACTAGCTCACGGAGAATTGCCACTCAATTGGCAATTCCACAAAAAAGAGTGATGAACACGCTACACGAGCAAGGCTCGACAAGGTTTTGTAAAAGTAGAAAATATTCTACATCTAGTAGAAGAAGATGCAACTACTAGCTCACGGAGAATTGCCACTCAATTGGCAATTCCACAAAAAAGAGTGAAGAACACGCTACAAGAGCAAGGCTCGACAAGGTTTTGTAGAAGTAGAAAATTTTCTGCATCTAGTAGAAGAAGATGCAACTACTAGCTCACGAAGAATTGCCACTCAATTGGCAATTCCACAAAAAAGAGTGATGAACACGCTACACGAGCAAGGCTCGACAAGGTTTTGTAAAAGTAGAAAATATTCTGCATCTAGTAGAAGAAGATGCAACTACTAGCTCACGGAGAATTGCCACTCAATTGGCAATTCCACAAAAAAGAGTGATGAACACGCTACACGAGCAAGGCTCGACAAGGTTTTGTAAAAGTAGAAAATATTCTACATCTAGTAGAAGAAGATGCAACTACTAGCTCACGGAGAATTGCCACTCAATTGGCAATTCCACAAAAAAGAGTGAAGAACACGCTACACGAGCAAGGCTCGACAAGGTTTTGTAGAAGTAGAAAATTTTCTGCATCTAGTAGAAGAAGATGCAACTACTAGCTCACGAAGAATTGCCACTCAATTGGCAATTCCACAAAAAAGAGTGATGAACACGCTACACGAGCAAGGCCTGACAAGGTTTTGTAAAAGTAGAAAATATTCTACATCTAGTAGAAGAAGATGCAACTACTAGCTCACGGAGAATTGCCACTCAATTGGCAATTCCACAAAAAAGAGTGAAGAACACGCTACACGAGCAAGGCTCGACAAGGTTTTGTAGAAGTAGAAAATTTTCTGCATCTAGTAGAAGAAGATGCAACTACTAGCTCACGAAGAATTGCCACTCAATTGGCAATTCCACAAAAAAGAGTGATGAACACGCTACACGAGCAAGGCTCGACAAGGTTTTGTAAAAGTAGAAAATATTCTGCATCTAGTAGAAGAAGATGCAACTACTAGCTCACGGAGAATTGCCACTCAATTGGCAATTCCACAAAAAAGAGTGATGAACACGCTACACGAGCAAGGCTTATATCCTTATCACGTTCAGAGAGTACAGCACCTACAACCAGGGGATTACGCTAACCGTACGGAATTTTGTCGGTGGATAAATAATAATCATCGTAATGTATCGAGTATACTCTTTACGGATGAAGCTACATTTACCCGTGATGGCATTAACAACACTCGTAACTATCATGTATGGTCTGATGAAAATCCCCACGCAACAGTCGTAAGCAATTTTCAACATCGGTTTTCTGTAAACGTGTGATGTGGTATGGTTGACAGTTATTTAATCGGCCCTTTCATTTTGGAGAATCGTCTCACAGGAGGCAACTACCTCAATTTTTTACAAAATGAATTACAAGGCCTGCTAGAAGATGTTCCTATAAATATTAGAATGCAGATGTACTATCAGCACGATGGAGCTCCTGCACATGTCGCTCGTCAAGTCAAGCAACATTTGGACGAACGTTTTCCAGGGCGTTGGATTGGTCGTGGAGGTCCTATTAATTGGCCTGCAAGATCTCCAGACCTCACACCACTAGATTTTTGTTTATGGGGCTGGATGAAAAATGAAGTCTACAAAATAAAAGTGGACACACGGGAATCACTAATTAGACGAATTGAGAATACTGCAGCCCATATAAAAGAAGAAAGAAATGAATCAATTAGTAGAGCAACAAACGCTCTTCGTAGATGAAGCAGAAAATGTTTAGAAGTCAATGGCGGTATTTTTGAACATTTGTTGAAACAACGCTATGATTAAGAACATTTTTTTGTATAATAACTTGTTTATTTGTTAATATGCTATAACTTGAAAACAAATAAAAATCGGATAAGAACAAATGAGTTTTTTTACATTATTTTCACGTGTATAATACACTCCTAGAGTTTGGTGCGCTCCTCCCGACTCACCCTGTATAGGATGTTAGTTTTAAAATAACAAAGTTGGTAGCCATTTCCGGTACAGCCGGAAGTGATAATGCTGTAAAACGCGAAACTAGTTGAGTAAATAGTAAAGTAAAAAAAATTGTGAAACAAACCAAGTGTAATTTAATTTAAACCTTCAATATCAATAGTGATACAAAGTCGAAATATTTTCCATGAGGTGATCACATTCAACCGCGCAATGTAGAATTTTTTCAAATTTTTCCTCTGTCAGGAACCCCAAAAACTTTTAATGGGCGTTATTCGTGGCCCACCCTGTATATATAAATATATTCGTTTTAAGGCAGAATGAACAAAATCGATGCATTCTGAACAAAATAACAGTTCTGATTTGACTGTCTTTTAGGACAGAGTGTGATATCACGAAGAAGTTGATGTTCCAGAAAAATAAAAATGAAACGTTTGTTCATTTTTGATTAAATTCTCAATGACGATTTAATTATTGTGAATAAATTTTGTTTAAAATTTCTAAACAGCACACCAGTTCAAACAGAGAAGAACAACAGTGTGTTCTTTAATATGTTGTATTAGTTTATTCATTTTGAAACCTGCTTAAACGTTTAGTTTTATTTTTCAATATAGTGAAGTAACAAATAAAACAATTACAAATTCTTAAAACGACTTTACAGAACTAAAAGAACGATATCTAGTAGATTTCGATTTCAACTACTTGCGTCAATGAAAAGTTGACAAAATCTAGCTTTTGAAAAATAAAAAGTTGTATAATTGCAATTATAGTTGGAACTAATTCCCACTTAAGAGCTAATTAATGTAATTAAAAGATATGGATAAGGATATTTAGTAGATTTTGACTTCAAATTTCAGTCAAACGTAACTGCTCAATGATTTTGTTTTAGTTACGTGAAGTTATTTCAACTGTTTTTAATTGTTTTATTCATTACTTTACTATATTTTATTCAATTTTGTTAATTTAAATCGACATTATTAACTCCATAACAACCGTAATAAACAAGGTTTTATTCACTAACGAACTAAAATTTTTTAGGTCACTAGTGAGTTAAAAAATTTATTTAAAAATAAATGTAAAGTACATTTTCTTTACAATTTCGTCAAAATTGAATAAAAACATATATACGTCACGTGAATTAAACACCTTTATTCACTCAAAGAAATGATTTCACTCGCGCCGAGGCGCTCGTGAAATCAAAAATCTTTTCGTGAATAAAATCGTGTTTAATTCACTTGATGTATAATATTTATTATTGTGTTCGAAATAGGCATATATATATAGCCTTATTAAAATATAGTGAAATAAAGATTAAAACAATTACAAAAATCTACTAGATATGCTTTTTCAGATTTTTCAATCTTATTCTAAACCGAAGCAGTAATAAGTCAAGTATTTAATAATAATAATAATAATTTATTTCCCAACAGAAATACACATTTCAAATTACAGGGAAAAATATACAAAATTCTAGCAGAAAATTATTACATATACAATATTTAATTCAGTTAAACAATACTTAACGCAGTAATAAGCAATACTTAAGCAGTAATAAGTCAAGTATTTAATCAAATTAATTAGTTTTTACATATTTAGTATTTTTATTAACGCATTTATTATTCGTTGAACGAGTGTGTTCCACTCCCAGACTAAGCATGAAGTAGAATTTCGAGTTTAGAAAAGCCTGAAAATTTCGATTGGCCACGTAGCGAAGCGGAGCGGCCAATCCAAATTAGGCTTTTCTAAACTCAAAATTTGACTTCATGCGCCACACGCATTAAACACTGAAACTGAATTAAATATTGTATATGTAATAATTTTCTGCTACAATTTTGTATATTTTTCCCTGTAATTTGAAATGTGTATTTCTGTTGGGAAATAAATTATTATTATTATTATTATTAAATATCGGAGAGTTTAAAATATACAGCTTTAGCAATCTAATATGTAGATGTACACTTAAGTGCATAGAAATCGGCCCACCCATTATTTTTTATAGTTCATAATAAAATCACGTTTGCAATACTACCAACAAAACGTTTGGTATTTTACGATAAAATAGACTATCAAATAGACATTGGATGCTAGAACGGTTAACATTACGCACTCTGGCCACATACCACTAGCTTCGCCAATTTTCCAAAAAGAGCTACAGCTTTTGCACAATCTACAGCACTTAAAATCATGATGAACACAGCAAAATTCAATGGGTCAATTCCTACATCCACTGAAGATCAAAACAAAAAAGCAAAAACAGTGAAACAACGTAGACATTTTGATACTTTATACATAATGTCGAATGCACAGCATATCTTTAAATTTCATTTATGATTATTGTTTATTAAACAAACTGATAAGTACCATACGTTGTTTATTTCTATACCCTGATAGTCTATTTCATCGTAAAATACCTAAAGTTTTATTCGCAGTATTGCAAGAGTAATGCTATTAAAGAAATCAATAATGGGTGAAACGTTTTCTTTGCACGTAAGTGTAGATAAAACGTGGGTGAAATTCTGAGCTAAACAAATTGTTTAAAACGGTGATTATAGGCAACCCAATAACGTATATTAGGTTGCCTATAATCGTTGTTGTATGCGTGTTTTTTAACTTCACTGTGAATAAATCAGTGTTTTCAAGCGTGGCGCATGAAGTAAAATTTCGAGTTAAGAAAAGCCTAATTTGGATTGGCCGCTCCTCCAACTGGAGGAGCATATGAAGAAGGTTAAGAAGGAGCAGAACAGGACAGCTCCTCCAGTTGGAGGAGCATATGAAGAAGGTTAAGAAGGAGCAGAAGAGGAAAGGGAAAAAGAAGAAAAAGGAGAGGCTGTCCAAGTCAAAGAAGTGGGCTTTGAAAATCACCAAACCAAACAGAATCCTTAAACGTTTTGAACTCATCCATCTCCCTCTCCTCATTCTTGTCCTTCCTCCCAGCGATTTTCAAAGCCCACTTCTTTGACTTGGACAGCCTCTCCTTCTTCTTCTTTTTCCCTTTCCCCTTCTGCTCTTCCTTAACCTTCTTCATATGCTCCTCCAACTGGAGGAGCATATGAAGAAGGTTAAGAAGGAGCAGAACAGGACAGCTCCTCCAGTTGGAGGAGCATATGAAGAAGGTTAAGAAGGAGCAGAAGGGGAAAGGGAAAAAGAAGAAGGAGAGGCTGTCCAAGTCAAAGAAGTGGGCTTTGAAAATCACCAAACCAAACAGAATCCTTAAACGTTTTGAACTCATCCATCTCCCTCTCCTCATTCTTGTCCTTCCTCCCAGCGATTTTCAAAGCCCACTTCTTTGACTTGGACAGCCTCTCCTTCTTCTTCTTTTTCCCTTTCCCCTTCTGCTCTTCCTTAACCTTCTTCATATGCTCCTCCAACTGGAGGAGCATATGAAGAAGGTTAAGAAGGAGCAGAACAGGACAGCTCCTCCAGTTGGAGGAGCATATGAAGAAGGTTAAGAAGGAGCAGAAGGGGAAAGGGAAAAAGAAGAAGGAGAGGCTGTCCAAGTCAAAGAAGTGGGCTTTGAAAATCACCAAACCAAACAGAATCCTTAAAAGTTTTGAACTCATCCATCTCCCTCTCCTCATTTTTGTCCTTCCTCCCAGCGATTTTCAAAGCTCACTTCTTTGACTTGGACAGCCTCTCCTTCTTCTTCTTGTTCCCTTTCCCCTTCTGCTCTTCCTTAACCTTCTTCATATGCTCCTCCAACTGGAGGAGCATATGAAGAAGGTTAAGAAGAAGCAGAAGAGGACAGCTCCTCCAGTTGGAGGAGCATATGAAGAAGGTTAAGAAGGAGCAGAAGGGGAAAGAGAAAAAGAAGAAGAAGGAGAGGCTGTCCAAGTCAAAGTAGTGGGCTTTGAAAATCACCAAACCAAACAGAATCCTTAAACGTTTTGAACTCATCCATCTCTCTCTCCTCATTCTTGTCCTTCCTCCCAGCGATTTTCAAAGCCCACTTCTTTGACTTGGACAGCCTCTCCTTCTTCTTCTTGTTCCCTTTCCCCTTCTGCTCTTCCTTAACCTTCTTCATATGTTCCTCCAACTGGAGGAGCATATGAATAAGGTTAAGAAGGAGCAGAAGGTGAAAGGGAAAAAGAAGAAGGAGAGGCTGTCCAAGTCAAAGAAGTGGGCTTTGAAAATCGCCGGGAGGAAGGACAAGAATGAGGAGAGGGAGATGGATGAGTTCAAAACATTTAAGGATTCTGTTTAGTTTGGTGATTTTCAAAGCCCACTTCTTCGACTTGGACAGCCTCTCCTTTTTCTTCTTTTTCCCTTTCCCCTTCTGCTCCTTCTTAACCTTCTTCATATGCTCCTCCAACTGGAGGAGCTGTCCTGTTCTGCTCCTTCTTAACCTTCTTCATATGCTCCTCCAGTTGGAGAAGCATATGAAGAAGGTTAAGGAGGAGCAGAAGGGGAAAAGGAAAAAGAAGAAGAAGGAGAGGCTGTCCAAGTCAAAGAAGTGGGCTTTGAAAATCGCCGGAAGGAAGGACAAGAATGAGGAGAGGGAGATGGATGAGTTCAAAACGTTTAAGGATTCTGTTTGGTTTGGTGATTTTCAAAGCCCACTTTTTCGACTTGGACAGCCTCTCCTTTTTCTTCTTTTTCCCTTTCCCCTTCTGCTCCTTCTTAACCTTCTTCATATGCTCCTCCAACTGGAGGAGCTGTCCTGTTCTGCTCCTTCTTAACCTTCTTCATATGCTCCTCCAGTTGGAGGAGCATATGAAGAAGGTTAAGGAGGAGCAGAAGGGGAAAGGGAAAAAGAAGAAGAAGGAGAGGCTGTCCAAGTCAAAGAAGTGGGCTTTGAAAATCGCCGGGAGGAAGGACAAGAATGAGGAGAGGGAGATGGATGAGTTCAAAACGTTTAAGGATTCTGTTTGGTTTGGTGATTTTCAAAGCTTGCTTCTTTGACTTGGACAGCCTCTCCTTCTTCTTCTTTTTCCATTTCCATTTCCCCTTCTGCTCCTTCTTAACCTTCTTCATATGCTCCTCCAACTGGAGAAGCTGTCCTGTTCTGCTCCTTCTTAACCTTCTTCATATGCTCCTCCAACTGGAGGAGCATATGAATAAGGTTAAGAAGGAGCAGAAGGGGAAAGGGAAAAAGAAGAAGAAGGAGAGGCTGTCCCAAGTCAAAGAAGTGGGCTTTGAAAATCGCCGGGAGGAAGGACAAGAATGAGAAGAGGGAGATGGATGAGTTCAAAACGTTTAAGGATTCTGTTTGGTTTGGTGATTTTCAAAGCCCACTTCTTTGACTTGGACAGCCTCTCCTTCTTCTTCTTTTTCCCTTTCCCCTTCTGCTCCTTCTTAACCTTCTTCATATGCTCCTCCAGTTGGAGGGGAAGTCGTGCATGCGCCTCCGAGTTTTCGTTGTGAACTATACATTTAACATAATTCGGATTGTCGACCTATGTGAAGATCACGAACCCCCTACCGGCGGGAGCATGAATCTACTGCCAGTGTGGGTTCTCAGTACATGACCAAAATCGGCAATATAGCTCGTGTTTGAATCTATTAACTTTTGTTTTAGCCGTTCAATGCGTTAGCATCGACAAATATCATATATTTTATAAAAAAAAAACTCTAAAGTGCCATGAAAAATATTCTAAGTTAGAAACTAAAATTATACAGAGAGTTTTATGTAACACCGAACATTTTTATAACGAAAATTATTTTTTGAAGTATCCATATTAGACTGTGCCAAAAAAAAATCGACATTTTTTGATTTCGCTCTTCCTCTGGTATATGATTCCCCGTTTAAAATCCGGCGGGTTCCCCGTCTAAAACGTGTTTTTAACATTTTTTCCTCGATTTTCGAGAGGTTTTAGCTTACTGTTCCAAAATAACGGGATGTTTGACGCCTGAGACACATTATTACATTCCAATACAAAGTATTCAATGCGTTTCAGTCGCCAAATCTACTTTCGGAAAGATATATTGGCTAAAAAAACAATTTTTTTAAGGCCTAAAAACCGTGACTTCAACTTTCAAGTTCAATAACTTCATATTTTTAGGTCCGCGATGCGTCAATTGTTGTTTGAACATAGTCTAGTATCACATAGCATTATTTGAATTAAAAATTCCAGAGAAAATCGGCCATCAGTTGAAATAATCTTCACTCGAGGGAAAACACGCACTACTTGAAAATGGACCAAAATGACAAAAATTCAGATTGCAATAACTCAGCTGTGTTTAGTCGAAATTGTATGAATTTTTGAGTTCTAAATAGGTTGGGATCTTTCGTTTAATGGAATGCATATAGCGAAATCCATTCCACCACCTCCCACTCCGATAAGAAAAAACTTTTTCATGATTTTAACTTACAAAAAACAGCTAGTAGGTAGTGCCAACAAAATCGTGGTTTCAATCAGACAACAGAGTAATAAGTTTCAGTCATTTTCCTTTCAGTTCCCTAAAATGTCCAGTTTCTAAGATGATTGGTGCAAAGTTATGAATTTTTTCAAAAAAAGCTGCATCTTGCTCTTTTTTGGCCACAATTTTACCAATTTTGCACCATAATTGTTGATTTTTAATAACAATAATCGACAAATAATCAAATCAATAAAATGTATTGAACACAGAATTTATTCGAGTATTTACAAGTATTAATGTAGTTGTATGAGTTACGTGAAGGTGTTAAGTCACTTAATTAAACACAGTTATATTCCTTTCTTCACTTTTATTTTTCTTGCTAGATGTACATTTCGGGTACTAAGTACCCATTATCAATAGCTATTGATAATGGGTACTTAGTACCCGAAATGTACATCTAGCAAGAAAAATAAAAGTGAAGAAAGGAATATAACTGTGTTTAATTAAGTGATTTACAAGTATATTACAGGAACGCTTTTTTTGTAACGCTTGGCATTCGCCGCCTGTGCTCCGCGACAACTTTCAAAAGGTACTGCCTTTGTTCTTCGCTCGTTGTCAATTCGGAATTATATTTTGTTATTAAAGCTATACCCCTTTCCGCGGTATCGTTCGTAACGCGTAAAAATGAAAGTTTGTTTTGCCTCTATGTAAGACTCGTTGGATTCCCACGCAGATGGATCTTCAGTTAAGAACTCGCAGTTCACATCAAATCTTTCCAACAATTTACGTGTATGTTGAGAGAATAGTTCAACGATAGAACGCGTTCTCCATATCTCTAATTCGGTGTCAGAATTTGGATTTAATAATAACCTTTTAACCGGCTCGTCGGACTCGTTACAACTGTCTAATGAAAAAACCATTTTACATTTTATGTCCGCGGGAATACTGTTGTCAAACAAAGATAAACCTATCGCTTCGTCTGCAAGGTACCAGAGGTGGTTCGCAAGTTTCCGTATAGCGGCTAAAGCAACAATTTCGTTCTCTTCTTTGTACTTAATCAGGCTCTGAAGGAGTCGCAGATCATTCCACGGGCTGGAAATAGCGTGCGTCGCGGTAAACCAATATTTTACATAAAAACGCACTATAAAAATACAAACTTAGCGCAAACCCCTTAATTCGCTTTTAGTTAGCTGAAACTAGTTTCTGAACATAAAAATCTTGAGGGCGTACAGCGCTTTCGACATCCACCTTGCGTGATGGATTGCCCCTGGAACTCGAAACTTGGAATCGCCGACTTGCGTTTCCCCCAGAAACAGAATGGTCAGGTCTAAAAACTCCTTGTAATCACAGTGATATGCATGATATTTAAAGGGAAGATCCCAACCTATTTAGAGATTCATACAATTTCGACTAAACACAGCTGAGTTATGGCTATCTGAATTTTTGCCATTTTGGTCCATTTTCAAGTAGTGCGTGTTTTCCCTCGAGTGAAGATTATTTCAACTGATGGCCGATTTTCTTTGGAATTTTGAATTCAAGTAATGCTATGTGATACTAGACTATGTTCAAACAACAATTGATGCATCGCGGACCTAAAAATATGAAGTTATTGAACTTGAAAGTTGAAGTCACGGTTTTTAGGCCTTAAAAAATGGGTTTTTTGGCCAATATATTTTTCCGAAAGTAGATCTGGCGACTGAAACGCATTGAATACTTTGTATTGGAATGTAATAATGTGTCTCAGTCGTCAAACATCCCGTTATTTTGGAACAGTAAGCTAAAACCTCTCGAAAATCGAGGAAACATTTTTAAAAACACGTTTTAGACTTGATGCACCTCTAAATATCAACCGATTGGCTTCAGATTTTGGGAACCCGCCGGATTTTGAATGGGGAATACTAGAGGAAGAGCGTAATAAAAAAATGTCATTTTTTTGGCACAGTCTAATCCATATGCATACGTTGCACATTTTCCGATGCTCAGTTTATTAAAAGAATTCAATTTGAAGCTTTAAGCCAGTGTTTTCCACTCCCAGGCTAAGCATGAAGTAAAATTTCGAGTTTAGAAAAGCCTGAAAATTTGGTTTGGTCGCGTAGCGCGAAGCGCGGAGCGGCCAAACCAAATTTTCAGGCTTTTCTAAACTCGAAATTTTACTTCATGCGCCACCGGTACAAAACACTGACATTACGAAGTTTAAAACACACCGCTAAACTTTACATTGAATCAGTGTTTTGTATCGGTGGTGAAAAATTTGTTACTGAAATCTATGTTGGATGGAAAATACAATACTGTAGAACCTCGCTATACCGGGCCTCGAGATACCGTGATTCGGATATATCGGGGTCATTTTTCAGGTTTCTTTATTTTCTTTAAAGATGTTAATTTTAACAATTGACTGCGTACCGCCCATATATCTGTGGCGGAGAGGAAAAACCATCTAAGTCCACTTGTTTTCGAAATTGAGTTATTGATGGAGAGGGGTAGATTTTTGTTCTATCTTTCATATAAAACAGGTATCGAAGCATTATGCAGCTTAGTTTTCAAGTTATTCTAATGTGGCTAACCATTTAAGTGCAATGGGAGGGGAAAAACCATCTAAGTCCTCGTGGAAGGGGAAAAACCATCTAAGTCCATGTAAAATTGAGAGGATGTTTGTTATTTGTTGCCCAGTCCTTCTAGATATACTTTTAAGTGTATATTCTATAAAAAAAACTTTAACGGGACAGCTTATGGTACTATTTAAGGTATAAGTGATTAATCGAAATACGTGAATATTATAAGTTTTTATCACTAATCCACTAAAATATTTACAATGTTTAGTTATTACTCTATAGTTACAATAATTTAAGAATAGCTGTAATTGATACTTTTCAGGTGACTAAGACGGTTCGACGGACGAACGTTCTGTACATTTTTGGGTGCCGCATCCGTTTCAGGTACTTTGGACTTCGATTTCCGTTTAGTGGTGTCCTTTCGTTTCGAGTTGCTACTCTGACTAGTTTGCTCGCCTCCATCATTAATCAGATCTAAATCTGGATCGATATTCCTCTCTTCCCCGCCTACGCTTACAGGCAACTGATTATAAAAATCGCGAGCCTCTGGTCTTATGAGACTAAGTACAGACAGTAGATCTCTCTTCTTTTCAACGCTTATCTCTACCGGTTCGTTGAACAGTAGCGTGACTTCGCTCACGTTTACATTGGAATTCGCGTTCCTTCTTAAATCTAATACAGAAAATGTTTCATTTTCCGAAAGACTCTTTTTATACAGAATGATTCCTTGCTCTTTCTGATATCGAAGCCACTTTACCTCTTGTCAAAGGAAGCGTTCGTCTTGAACATTTTTTTGACGGGCAACTAAGTCAGTTTTATACAATTTCTGTAAATCGTAAAAACTGTCTTGAGTCATCACAGTATCTATTCTATTGAAAGTGAGTGGGTAGTTATGCTACCCTCCACTGCGACCGCAAGGATCTATTGTGGCTCACAATTAAGGTCGAACATCCGACCTTACAGCTCACCTTCCAAGTCCATCTTCTTGATGAAGTCAAGGATCTTGTCAGGTGAAGTGTTCTCCAGGTCCTTCAGGTTTAGCTTCGGTGTGCCAAACACCGTGGTCCTGATCTGGTTGCCAGCTGGACAGGCACATATGACGTGCTCTGCTGTTTCATCATCCTCTAGGCATAGGCGGCACTCAGTGGTGTCGCTTAGTCCTAGTTTGTTAAGGTGATGCCTTAGACGGCTGTGTCCAGTGAAGAGAGCAGTTAATGTGTGAACATCTGATCTGCTCAGCTTCAACCATGAGGCCGTCCTGGCCGCAGATGGTCCACTTGTTACCGCTCTGAAATGTCTCATCCCAGGGCGGTTTTGCCAGAAATCCTGTGCCTCGTGTCTCATCCATCCGTTGTTACGGTCTCTAGCTGTTGATCTGGGTATCCCCAGAGCGGGTTCTGGTCCGATGTAGGCTGTACGCGCCCCCTCTCTGGCTAGGGAATCGGCTAATTCGTTTCCCTTCACGCCAGAGTGGCTTGGCACCCACATCAGACTGACCCCGTTTACCTGTGCCATTTGGCAGAGGGCTTCCTTGCAGTTCCGTACAGCCAGCGAGGAGCATCTAGAAGATGCCAGGGCCCTAAGGGCCGCCTGGCTGTCCGAACATATTTTTATTGTCCTGCCCGCTCAACCCTTTGAAAGGATTTCGTGGGCGCACATTTCAATGGCGTATATTTCAGCCTGAAGTATGGTAGCATACCTGCCAAGGCTGTAGTAAAGTTCAGTCCTTGGTCCGACGACTGCGGCTCCTGTTCCAGTGGACAGTTTTGAGCCGTCAGTGTACCAGTAGGAGTCAGCCTTTTCTGGGGTGATTTTGTGTCGCTCCCAGTCGTCTCTGCTTGGGAACAGGACCTTGTACGGCTGATCCTCGCAGTAGTCCGTGACTGCGTAGTCAGTCCTCATACTTAGGGTGTCATCCGCCTCAATGGCAGTTGACTGCCCATTTGGTGTGAAGACTATCACTTTCGGATCCAATAGGGCCGCGTGGTGATATCGATACGTTGCCAATCTGGCCTCGCCCTGTATTAGGATATGCAGGGGGGGTGAGGTTCAGTAGCATTTCTAGCGCCGCTGATGGGGTAGTGCGTATGGCTCCAGTTACCGCCACTGTCGCCATTCTCTGCAGTGAGGAGAGCCTTGATATGGCCGTTTTTCGAGTTGTAATCGGCCACCAGGCGATACTGCCATAGGTTATTATTGGTTTTATGACCGAACCATATAGCCAGTACATTTGCTTGGGGTTTAATCCCCATGACTTCCCGCAAATTCTATGGCACGTCCACAGGGCGTACCTTGCTTTGCGGATTGTCTTGTCCAAGTGGGAGTTCCAATTCAGCGATTTATCCAGGGCGATTCCTAGATACTTCGCCTCCTCCACAAATGGTATGGTTTCTCCCCGTAGAGTAAGAGGTCTCAATTTCAGGATCCTCCTTCTCGTGAACGGGACAACTGATGTTTTGCTAGGGTTTACGTTTAACCGTTCCCCTATACACCAGTTCTGAGTCGCATCCAGTGCCTCCTGCATGGCTTCACAGATTTGGTTTTCATCCGTGCCCCTTGCAAGAATGACTATGTCATCAGCATACGCTTGCACTTCGACGTCAAGCGTATCTATTATTGCAAGCAGATCGTCTACCAGTAAAGACCACAGCAGGGGGGAAAGAACCCCTCCCTGCGGGCATCCCCTGGCAGTCCTCAGCTTGACCGTGTCGCCACATAGTGACGTTGTCACGGTTCTGGTGTCGAGCATTGCTCTGATCCAGCCTGTAATAGCCGGTGGAACCCCTCTGTCCCTCGCGGATTTGCAGAGTGATCCCGTCAGGGCAGCGTTGAAGGCCCCTTCTATGTCCAGGAAAGCTGTTACCGCAATTCCCTTGTAGTCCAGGGTTTGCGCAACTTTCCCGGCTAGGTTATTCAGCGCCAAGTCCGTTGACTTCCCCTTTTGGTAGGCATACTGGTGCACACTAAGAGGGTTAATACTCAGTATCTCCCTCCTGATGTAGCCATCCAGCACCTTTTCCAGGGTCTTTAGGATAAATGACATCAGGCTTATAGGTCGGAAGGATTTTGGTAGGGGATCTGTTTTTCCCACCTTAGGTAGATAGACTACCTTTACTTCCGACCAGCTAGTTGGAATGTAATTCCACGCTAGGCTCGCCCTGAACAGTCTTATAAGGTGGAGGATTACTTTCTCCAAGCCTTTTTGGAGTAAGACAGGGAAGACCCCATCTATTCCTGGTGCTTTGTATGGTTGGAAGGATTTGACCGCCCAACTTACTGATCTGTAGGTAACGATTTTGTTTACCACCTTCCAGTCCTGCTTCCCCGGTCTCTTAGTTCGATCCCGTGGAAGCATTGTATCCGGTGTTTCGTTACTTAGAAGGGAACAATCTGGGAAGTGATTTTGGGCCAGGATCTCTAACGTCTCTTTACCAGAGGCCGTATGTGAGCCATCAGGTCGTTTTATCGACCCAAGTGCTTGCGCCGGCTCTCTGGCTAGAATCATCACAGTAACTTCCATTGGGTTCGAAGCTTTGCAAGTGGCAACAAAATCATACCAGTCAGCAGGCAAGTGAATTTGGGGGGGACGATTGATTCTTCGCACGTTCAATGATCGCATGGTCAGAGTCACATTCCATGTGCGTATGGCCAGGTTCAAGAAATTTGTGATCGATGGTATGAATATGTGGGTGGTTAGCTACAACGGTAGAGAACATGGCAGAGACAATTTTATTTTTGTTCTGTCCTCCACACGAATCGGAGTAAAATGTAATCTTGGAAACTTCGGGATCAACTGTTTTTAGGTATGTATTCAGACATGATGCAATTTCATTGGCTCCTCTCCTAGCTATCAATTCGTGCCACATGAAACAATCAGTCTTCGCCAGCGTGTTATTATTTACAGTCAGAATGAACGTCCAAAGAGGTCGCTTATAAAAAGAGACGGATGTGTACAGCAACGGTGTCGGTAAACACTGCTGTAAATCAAAGGTGCAGGTGAGGTTTGTTCCATTCGACGCTTTCGCAGTCTTTTTATCACTAGACTTGCACTTATATGCTGAGTCTGCCGCGTTCTGATGAGCAGTTCGCTGCTCCAAAATCTGTTGTTTTTTATTTTCATCGAATTCGTATTTTAACTGTGCCGCGTAAGTATCACACTTATGACAAGTGTCAAGTGCAGGCTGTTTGAACTTGAGACCTGTCGCACTAAAAACTTGTCAACATGCATCGAATGGTCAACCCCACTTGCAAGTACTTTTTCGAAGTATGTGATCGCGATTAATGACTTTCGTAAGCCGGAAACTTTCTGATGTGACTCTATATTTCTGCGGTTTGCTGTGCGGTAGTTTTATTTGGAGGGGGTTTCTTGCCTCTTTTTTCGCTGTTGGGAATAACTCCAACATTCACCCAGCGTTTTGCCAAACGATTCTGAAGGAACGATTCGGTTTCTCCTATAGTCTTTCTGAAACATTTCACGTTAGTACCCTCGGAACGTAAGAAGTACTCTGCCGTACACTGTCGAATTCTCAGGGACTCTTTCCTTTTTCTATATCTTTGTTTAGGCTTGACTGTAATCAGTTTTTGAATGTACGTAACACGTTTAGGATAACTGCCTTGTGCCCAGTAGTCGTTGAACACCAGTAACTGGTCTTCTCTTGTGATCTTCAAGTTGCAGTCGCTTCTGCAGCCAGTCAATACCAAGCAGGATCTCTCCTTGACCGTTTTCCCAGTCTTCGCAGTGTACGATTTACCAGCATTTCGTCGTTGTTTCCTGCATTTCCTTCTATGCTTGGTAGACGGTTGACTCGATTCCATATCTAGATACAATACAATAAGATTTATTACGTGCGTCGGCTATTTAATATAACAAATAAATAAGAAAATATCACATTAATTAATTTATAAAAATAATAATATTGTCTTAGTACCTTGTTCACCTTCCATAGGAATCTCTTCTTGTGACGATTCGTCTGCTTCAGATGTCTGGCTAGAATCAGGCTCAGCTGCGCCATTTCTTTCATCAAGAGCATCTTCAATGATTCCACGATCTTGAACTGTTATATGATTAATGTATATTAATAAATTGCACAAATTCTCAGTAATAAGTTCAAATATTACAAACATTACAAAATGTTCTTTGTTAAACTTATATTTCAAAATAAGCCTTCTGAGAAAATGGAAAAGTTTCAAACACATTTACAGATAAAAGCATTGCTCATGGTTTCCATAGTAGTAATCACCATCTGTTACGTCTGGTCCGTCCTCTGTGGTTCCCGGTAGATGATCGAGTAGGTGATGTGTATCGGCATCTGCTCCTAGAGCACCCTTGTCTTGATCTTGACGAGCTTGCTGCCCTTGCGGTGCAGGACGACACCCTCCAGGAACAGCCCATTCACGTAGACGCCCTCTAGCGGCTACTTCTTGATGTAGTCCGTGTTGTTCCTGGTGATGAGGTTCTCCAGTACCATTGAATCCAAGGCCGAATCCTTGTGCGCCCTGGTCACATCCTGAAAACAAACATTTTATAGTGTTTTCGAGCAAATATTGGAGTAAAAAGTCTAGCCTACCTGTCTCATGGCAGTGGAAAATCCTTGCGGGTTGAACCTTCAGCCGAAGGTGGTCAGAGAGAACCCCGTAATCCAGAAGGTGCTCGGTCGCCCCACGTTGGCCCAGAATCGGAACTGGTGGTCCCGCTCCAGCAACGCCAGCCAGTGACGATGAACTTAAATATTCTTGAATTAAATCCATTCCTCAGGATTGAGAAACGCACGGAAACCAACGGCTTACATTGTTGCAAATTACTTACATCGCATCAGCAACGAAGTTGTTTATGTTTGATTTTCTACCATTTTTTGACATGCTGATAGTTCCATATTTCTCTAATAGATGGCGCCACAGGCGCCACACCGAATGAATGTTTTGAAATTGTCCGATAGCGCGATATGAGATTTTTCGATCGGTTTGCAAATATAATATAGTTCAAAAGGTACGTGTTCGTAGAGAAAACGATCCTCAATCCGAGCGGTGGTGTGAACAACCTGCGACTTAATGTTTAGGCGCAATTTTACGAGGTTAGAACATGAAATCCCGTGGGTCTGAATATCATTTCAATAAGTTTTAATAAATTTGTAATAAATAAATAAATTTTAAATACATTTAATAATTTTCATCGAATTCTGGGCGATAATCTCTCCAACAAGAAAGGGAATTTCATCAAATCTGCATTCATATAATGAAATTGTCACTCCCTATAAAAAATAGCAAGTTAATCAATTAATTAAATCAATGATTTCATTCAATTAATTTATTTTTATTGAACTTTATAATTGCCAGTGAAATCTAGCTACTCAAAAAGAAGTAAAAAGTAGCTAGTTTTTCTGACGAATATACGTCATCCAAGGACGTCGAAATATACCGAATTTATTGCAATTTATCGATTTAAATCATTATACAGGGTGTCCCATTAGTGCGGTCTCGGAAGATATCTCAGCTCTCGTTAAAGATAGAAAAAAAATGTTTTCACGAAATTTGCTTGATTTTAAGAGCTGCATAACCTAAAATTATTTTCAAATATACAGGGTGTCCCATTATTCCATACTTAATACCAACTTTGTTATTTTAAATGGAACACCCTATATATTATTTTTTTATTTGATCCGTCTTTAAATAACCTACACAAAGATATATCATTATTGGCACTTTAGGTTATTTGTTACTTCAGAAAAAAATATTTTTTGAAAATTTTGGCAGTTTTAGTACTTTACTTAAAAATTCACTGTGTCCTTATTTTTTAAGATATCAGTCTGTAATTTTACACACATATGCAGTAAAGAATGCTCTATCCATTGACTATAACACATTATAATATTACTTATAAAACCTAATAAAAAACTACCTTCTAATATTTAATATTTAAAATGTACATAACTTCATTTTCTTAAATGGGACACCCTATATTTCTTTACTTTATCAGATCCGCAATGAAAAATGCTTTATTTTTGTATAGCATACCCTATATCTATTTTTATTAGTTTTTGAGATATTAACATTTTCCTGTCATATATGGGAAATTAGGCCACAATCAGCATTTAATTAATCTCTAATGGACGTCTAACTTTAATGGTATTTAGATATTTCAGTTTTACTTCAAATCATTTATTTATGACATAATATAATTACATTTATAATATCAAAGTAAACAATATAACGACAATGGAAACAAGTAAACCGTATTAATATTAACAGATTAGCATATAATGAATTTGATAATTATATTAAGTGTTCGATATGGCCTCCATTTTGGTTTTGGCACACTTGAAGCCTCCGTATGAAGCTTTGATTGACACTTACTAAGTTGTCTACAGTAATGGCACGCATAACATTACTAATTCTATTTTTCATATCCTCTTGTGTTGTTGCAGGTATTTTATAAACTTCTTCCTTCACAACACCCCATAAAAAAAAGTCCAGTTTTGTTAAATCGGGTGACCTCGCTGGCCATGGAATTGGTCCTCCTCTTCCAATCCATTTGTTAGGAAAAGTTTGGTCTAAATATTGTTTAACTTGTCGACTATAGTGTGGTGGTGCGCCATCTAATTGTAACCATGCATTTTGTAACGTTCTTAACGGCAATTCATCCAACCAGGTTTCGAACTGATTTTGAAGAAAATTTAAAAACGTATCACCAGTAACATTTCCATTAAAGAAATACGGACCAATAATCCTATTCCCAATAATTCCAGCCCAAACATTAAGAGACCATTTATGTTGATGGTCTATACAAACAATATGGTTCGGGTTATGGTCATCGTAATAATGATAATTATGTCTATTAACGAAACCATTTCTATGGAATATCGCTTAATATCGCTTCGTCGGTAAACAAAATATTGTTAAAAGAGTTCGGTTCAACTTGATGTTTTTGTAACGCCCAATTACAAAAATCCAATCTTTTTAAAAAATCATTCTCACCTAATTCCTGCACCAACTGAACGTGAAAGGGATGAAATTTGAATCTCTTTGTTATTTTGTTTATTGTTGATTTGGGAATATCAAGTTGTTTTTCTAACTGGCGGGAAGAAATTTGAGGGTTCTCAACAATGGACTGAATTACCAAATGTTCATTCTCTTCTTTCGATGTCCTTTTCTTTCTCTTTAATTTTAGAGGGTACATGATACTTCCTGTGCTTTCAAATCGGTTCTTCAATCTCACAAACGCTGCTGCATTAGGATGCCGTTCCGCATTTGGATACTTTTGTGCATATATTCGACTTGCAAGAAAACAATTTTCTTCACTTGCACCCAAAACGTATGTCATTTTTATTAATTCTTCTTTTGAAAAATTCATTATTGCGTTATCAAAAATTCAATAATATTAATAATAGTGTTAACAGCACTTTATTTATCTGTATGTCAAATAAATACGTTTGTTTACTTTATCAATTGTTTTTCATGGCCTCCTTTATTGCATTCATGATATATTAAAAAATGACAAAATTTGTTTATATTGTTTACTTTGATATTATAAATGTAATTATAATATGTCATAAATAAATAAAGTAAAGTAAAACTGAAATATCTAAATACCATTAAAGTTAGACAACCTTTAAAGACTAATTTAATGCTGATTGTGACCTAATTTCCCATATTTGACAGAAAAATGTTAATATCTCCAAAACGAATGAAAATAGATATAGGGTATGTTATACAAGAAATAAAGCATTTTTTATTGCGGATTTGATAAAATAAAAAAATATAGGATGTCCCATTTAAAAAAATTAAGTAATGTACATTTTAAATATTAAATATTCGAGGGTAGTTTTTGACTAGGTTTTATAAGTAATATTAAAATGTGTTGTAGTCAATGGATAGAGCATTCTTTACTGCATATGTGTGTACAATTTCAGACTGGTATCTTAAAAAATACGAACACAGTGAATTTTTAAGTAAAGGTTATGCCCTGGCGTTGCATGAAGCCGGGTATGGGTTTTTCTCCGGGGAGCACCTGGGGGGGCGTTTCAGCGGATTTCACCTTTTATTTCAGTTCCATTATTTTGGTGAGGCTTTTCGGGATGTCTTGTTGGTGTTTTTAAAGTTAGTGGGGCGTTTATTTTTGACTTTGGTGCTTTAAGCCGTTCAGCATTTTGCTTTAGAGGATCCCAAACACCCCTATGTTTACGTACTGGGATTTTTCTTCCCATTTTGTTTCACACTTTTTCCAATCAATATTTTACACTCGATTATGTCAAATTTAATAAATTCAGTTACCGCACTCACAAAACACTGCTTATTTACAATTTATCCTTAATACACGTCTTAGGAGATTTTTAAGGTTAGGAAATTGTAAATAAAATTTGAGGTTAGAATCATAGAAAATTTAGTAGATGGTCTCCGGGGGGGCGTCACGGCAATGAAGATTCCGATTTTTGCTATTGTATTCGAGTAGATTTTACCTGTACTCGGAACAGCCACCTCTGCTTACAACGAAACATTTTTGAAAAATCAAGACTTACGAGGTTTTGGAAGTAATTTTAAGTATAATATTCTTTATGTTCGGTTTTGATAATATTTTCGATTTCGAAAATATCATCTTTAAGACCGAGAAAAATTCTACCGACCGTTTTGGGTCCAGTACGTGACATAACAATGGCATCTTCGTGTACCCAGAACGAGGAATGCAGTTCAACGCCTGTAGTGCGGTTTATTAAGGGTATTCCTAATACCCGCGCGAAAGTGGAGTTCCTCGAAAAGGGCAAATCCAACGGGACTTGCACTTAATGAGTTTTTATTCGATCCCTTTTTCCGAGTGCAGACTAGGTACCTGAAAATCTCGGTCTTGTGAAGTGACGTTTTTTGCGCCTGTGTCGATTTTTTGCCCCCACCATCTAACAGACATTTTTCATTGAATTTGTAAATATGTAACTAGTATTAAGAGCGAACTTGTACATAGCACATCAATACACAAAACATAAAAAGATCTCCTGACGTATTATTTCTGGTCAAATAAGTTACCCTTACAAAGTAACGACTTTCCTAAAAGGAAAATCAACATAACGCTTTTCCTTCGGAAAACCCAACACTTTATTTACAAACATTCATTACAATAATACTGTATTTATAATAAATGGTATTGTAAAAATTGAAATTTTTCTTTTTTCCTTCCCTACTTCTTCGCCGCGGGATCGTTGGGTGATTGTTCCCATCTCGGGCTACTGGTATCGAGGGATATATGTTTTGTACATTTTCTGCTCCGATATATTTACTTAATTTATTTTGTTGTTTAGTATTGATTGATTGATCGATATGTACTTTATTATTAAAAAATAAAATTAAAAACATTTTTGAAAAATCGGGAGTTTTACGAGGTTTTGTAAGTAATTGATCGTTATGTACTTTATTATTAAAAAATAAAATTGCAATTACTGTATTTTTATTTATTTATTTATTTTATTAACAGATCAGTGGTCACGGCCAAGGATTACAGCAAAGCGTCGCCCATATAATAAACATAAGCCCATCAAGATCGGGCCAACCGTCACCGCTAAGACCGAGCTTGACGAATCAAAGTATCGTTAAGGCCCTGACCAAATCGAGACCGCCCACAAATGTACGCCTGCAGCTGTTCCCGTCTTCGGACGCATCCGTATCTCACTCACCCACCAGATCGCCGCTTAAGAGATCGCTGCCGCCCACTCCAGAGAAGCGGGACACTTACGCCGCGAAGCTCCAGCGGGTGATGAACCATCGAAACGTCCGTTCCACGATTGTAAGGGAGAAGTATAACGAGCACCTGCAGGAGTTGTATCATTTGGAAATCGGGGGGAATATCTTGGATTTGCATCAGTTTGCGAAGAGGCCTAAAACCCAGCAGTATTTGGCGTATTTGAAGGAGAATTCGATTGATCCTAAAGAGCACGCTGATGAGGGTGGGAGCACGAATCATACTGCCGGGGGGGTGGTGCAGACTGTTATTCCGACGCCCACTGCTACGGCTGTTAGTTCATTGCCTGGGCTTTCCGTTAACACACCTACGACCTCAACAGCATCAACTCCGCTAATGTTGAGCGGTAGTGGTGGTGGTGGTGGTAGTAGCAGTAGTAGCACACCAAATAACTCAATACCACTAGAGACTAGCACAAATTCAACACCTAAAATTGTACCGGTAGCGACCAACAAAGTGAAAACGCCAGTCGCTTACTCTTCAACGATGAACAACCAAGAGCAGATTGTAGAAAAAGCCAAACAAGAAGCGTACGTAGTGCACCGGATAGCCGATTTACAGAAAGAAGGCTTGTGGAGCGAGAAGCGATTACCGAAAGTGCAGGAAATGCCGAGGGTGAAAGCCCACTGGGATTTCCTCCTCGAGGAGATGGTTTGGCTGGCGGCGGATTTTGCGCAGGAACGTAAATGGAAGAAAGCGGCCGCGAAGAAGTGCGCTAAAATGGTGCAGAAGCACTTCCAAGACAAAGCCCATGCGGCGCAGCGCGCCGAAAAGGCGCAAGAGCAGCACATACGGAGAGTGGCCGCTTTCTGCGCTAAAGAAATTAAGAACTTCTGGAATAACGTGGAGAAGTTAGTCGAGTATAAACAGAACACCCGGTTGGAGGAGAAGCGCAAGAAAGCGTTGGATCAGCATTTGAGTTTTATCGTGGATCAGACGGAGAAGTACTCGCAGCTCCTGGCGGAGGGCATGAACAAGCCGCTGAATAACGAGAACAGTGCTGCCGCGGTGAATTCTAGTTCGAATCCGGTGTCACGAGTTAACTCAGACGGTATTGCAGGAATACGACTTGAATTCATTTTCATGCATGTTTGACTGTTGTTTTTCTAGATGAGTTTCGGCCTGATTGTGATAGTAGTGACGATGAAGAGACTATTGCGCAGGAAGAGGCTGTTGGTAATGAGGAACAGAGTGAAGAGGTGGCGGCCCTTCAGAGGGAATCGCAGATGGACGACAATGATTTTCTTAGTTTTTCCAAAGACTATTTACAGAATCGGGATAAAATTCGGCTTAGTGACAGTGAAGGAGAATCATCGGTAAGTTTTCACATAGTATTTTTTTTTACAAATGTACAATTTATTAATTGAGTGTACTATAAAACTAGAGGATAATTTTAATAATTGGTATCCTTGAATTTGGCCAATGTTTACCTTAAAATTGCTCCAAGTTAATGATCCTGTAATGAGCTTAATGAATTAATATCGTATTTTCAATAAAAATAAATCTGTAGAGTGCCATGATTTAATTTTTTTTTTCTATTAGGTTGGCTACACGCTTAAAATTGACATTTAAAATGTCAGACATGATAATTATAATATATAACTTTAGAGTTTCCAACCTACAATATTTTTCATAGCACTCTAGAGGTTTTATTTTATTGAACATACGATATAAGCGGCTAATATGTAGAACAGGGTACATAAATTCTGTTTTTTTTTTAATATCACCAAACTTAGGGTGTATTTACTGCGAACAGTTGCAGTCCTGCTTTAACACTAGGGTATTTTAAACATCAAATTTTTAGATGTTCGTAAATGATTAAATAAATTATAATTTGTGAAATAAATTGTCACAATGCAGAAATTTTCAAAAAAGAGAAAGCTACAACTTGCTACTTTACAACACGTACAGGGATTTTTTCCTTTTAAGTATACTTTCACATATTCCTTATAAATATTTGTAAAATTAATGAACTAAACAAAACTAAGGCGAAGTATATTTTGAACTTTCGAACTTTAAATCAGTGTTTTATACGCATGGCGCATGAAGTAAAATTTCGAGTTTAGAAAAGCCTGATTTGGCTTGGTCGCTCCGCTGCGCTACGCGACCAAGCCAAATCTTCAGGCTTTTCTAAACTCGAAATTTTACTTCATGCTTAGTCTGGGAGTGGAAAACAATCGTTCGTTTTCGTTTTTAAATTGAAAGTTTTTAATAAAATCACAAATGTCTGAAAATTTACATTGAAAAATCGTAACATGTATACCTAAAAGAAAAATTCCTTGTATTTTAGACCTTTTTTTAAAATTTGAACATTAAATGGGCAGATAATAAAAAAGACAGATACTCCTGAGCAAGGAATATTACCTGATCCTCCTATCCTACCTGATCCTCAGAGACACTTTATTAAATTCTTAGTAGATACAAATAATTTGAGGCGGTGTTAGGTAAATACATTTGTAATCATAATCTTTGCAATCTGTCATATTAATGTTAGATTTCCCTTCACATAACCTACAAATTACAATATAATAACTGGTCGAATCATTACAATATGACTAATCAAATTTGGCATTTTAAGAATTTAGTGGTGTGATGCAGGTTGTATGTTTTAGGTTAGGACAAGTTTAATCTTGTACTAACCTAAAACATACAACCTGCATCACACCACTAAATTCTTGAAATGCCAAATTTGATTAGTCATATTGTAATGATTCGAGCCCTAGTTATTATACAAATTTATAATTTGTATTTTTAATCGTACGTTGTGTTGTGTATGTAGCATTATCGTAAATATTGTATCTTTCTTCCCTTTTAATGACCAGTAAGATGTGTGGACAATAAAAACAATGAGTTTAACGGATGCAAAGTTTATTCACCTCGATTATGACATTTCTAAGTAATTTGTATATCTTAAGGGGGTTTCTCAGTGTAGAGCTTCAATTTTGACATCATTTTCAACATTTTTTTTAAGGGTGATATAAAAAGATAAGTAAGACAATGCCTATATCATTTTATTCATCAACATTTTTCCTACATTTTTCGATTTTTGTCGTCCAAAAATATTCATTTGTCATTAAATAAAATGGCGCCGAAGATGGCCATGCACGCCGCGCTAAGGTCGACGGGCGTCACTCGTTCGGGTAACTGGGAGGTCTGAAACAGACGAGACCAAAAAATTATTAAAATATATTAGTGTAGCTATGGTAGCAGCCTTGGGCAAGTCAAATCGTCAATTTTTGACAAAATGGCGGCTATTTGAAATAACATGTCGAAAAAATCGACTTTTTTTTGGCATTCAAACGTGCGAAAAAAAAAACGAAATTGCGAAGCAATTTTAATGATTCTGGGTTTCACCATAGCCAATTAAATTTCCTACAAAACCTGCTAAGCGACATCAAAATTGGTCAAGTAGTTTTTCGGCAATCCACGCGCCCGTCCCAAAAAATATGACTTTTGGGAAATCGCGTTTAAAGTTTTGGAAATGGTTTTAGTCGTTTTTGGGGAACTTACCGTCAGTCTGCGATGCCTGGGGCATAGAGTACACCTTCCTCGATCTCATAGTTCTCGTTTGCATGCACTGCTTCCTCCCGGGCCGCAGATCTCGCCTCCTTGCTGGCCGTAGACGCACGGTGCTCCGAGCGTACAAGGCGGTCCGCGTTGAGCCTTCTACAAAACTCGAACGCCGTGTTGCCGAGTTGGATGCCCATGACATTCATGGTGTGTGCGATGCTGGTGAAACCGTCGTTAAAAATAATTGTGGCCAAATTATTTGCAAGTTCCACCACTTGAAGACCTGAATAAATATGGTTAGGGGAGAACGACCAAATCAGCGAATTCAACGACTCGTTACTGTTTTGGGTGTTAGCCCCAACACATCTTTCCAGCAAGTTGTCATTCGACAGATCTTCGTAGACAGATATAACTGCTTCTTGAACTTTTTTGTCAAGTGGTGGTTTGTGCACGTAATTCGCCAACGTTCCACCTGCTTCAGCCTTCTTCCAGTCTCTCGTGTCGAGGTTCGTCGTCCGTTGAAATCTTATGGTAAAAAGTAGCCCACACTGCTTTCTTCATTTCGTCGTCCTGTGCGTTTCTCCTGATCGCCAACCCGTAGTACTTCGTTAGATCCAGTATCAGTTTGTCCGTCAGTTTGCCAGAGCCTTTGCCACAAAGACCCTTCGTTTTCTTCTTCAGTGCTCGTAGTCTGCTGCCCATCCGCTTCTCCACATGTCCAACGCATTCCTTCTTCATTACAGTGACGTCCTCTCCATATGGATCCAAATCCAAGATGGCCTTGAAGGTCTTGGAGTCGCCGTCTCCTATGTAGGTGCCGTACTGAACGCCATGCAGTTCCTCTGACCTGGAAAACATCTCCTTCACCGCATCCACTTCCATCTTCACAGCGCTGGATGAATGATTCGCCGAACAGCTCTCCTGATGATCAGCATACCAAACATCATATTCTGCAGTGCCCCGTTTGGCTTTCCAGGAGATACATATTCGACAGAAACTGCATTTCACGAAACTGTCAACTACTTTCCCACATTCTCTGCCGATTAACGTCGTGACGCCGATTAGAGATGAAAAGCCTCGCTTCTTCCAGGTCCCATCCCCAGACACCGCTAGAATCGAAGAATTTCCAGTCTTCTCCTCAGTCAGCTTCTTTTCCTGGGCAGCAGCTTATTTTGTAGACAAATCGTACGTGGCTTTAGAAGCAGTTATTATGTTCTTCAGACAACCGTAGTACGTCCCGGACGCTAGCCCAGTACCTAGGTCCATCAGTCCACAAAATAAATTGAGCCCCTGCATTCCGATTCCCAGTAGACGCATAACAACAAAGGCGATTCGACGATTTACTTCATAAGCGTTTCCAATATATGTACATGAAGGAATCTCTTTTTCTCCACACACGCACAGCATACAAATCTTGAAGCCGAGTCCACGCTTCCCTTTCTCATAAAAACTCACGTTTTGCTTACACACTTTGCACTCAACGAAGGAGGATATTGTGTTAAACACCACAAAGAAGTTCAGGAGGCGGTAACCTTGGCTTTGGTGAACTGGAATATCATCTTCGTTGAAAGTTGAAGTCCGGAGTTTCTTTGCAGAAGTCGATGTAAACTCGGTCTCCGCTTCTGCTGTATGCTGATTGCCCGTAAAAGCCCTTTTCCTGTATTGTGTCTGTCTCCTTTTGCCGCCCGAACTTTTTCGGTCCATCGTAATGTAATGCCGGTGCTAGGCTTGTTTACAAACTAGCAGACACGCGAAACTTGACTTGAATTATGCTATATCAAGAAGGCAGACATACTGTATATTGTACGTGTGCATGTGGCGTAACCTAGGAGAAACATTATATACTACATGACTCCTAAATGCACGTGGTGCCATCTCGAGGCAATAGGAGACCCTTTCCAGCCGAGAGAGAAAGTTACTCCGAGCGCCCTCGGTAGGCGCACAATGACGTGCGACGCCTGGTCTGATCATCGAATATTTCGACCAAATGAAATAGTTTCCCGGCAAAACGGCTTTGCCCATATATTCTCTATAATATAAGGTATCGAAATATGCAATAAAAAAAAATCGATTTTTTTTAAATTCTACACTGAGAAGCCCCCTTAAATTAATTATATTCTCAAAATACTTGATTATTCATTTGTACTTAGAAGCCATGTGCATTTTAGTTAAACTCAAAAAGTATATGACGCTACTTGTTTTTTTTTTTTTTTTTTATTTAACACCTTTAATAATTAGCAATCTACCCATGGGCATTTATCTAATGGTTTAAAGTACATTTCAACTGCGTGAGGTCAAGGTCTACATTAAGACTTTAACTAATTGTTCTTAAATATATGATGTGTTTTCATTATTTAATTTAATTAATTTCATTTCAATGTCTGTTTTATTTATACGGCAATTCCAATATGTGGTGTCGCTTCAGGCGATAGGTCGTTTTACTGTTGTCCAGTGAATTTAGGGCTAGCAGGTTCGGATGCACTTCTAGTCTTTTGATGTATCGCGCAGTCACGCACTTCACTTCGTCTTTAACCTCGGTCATTTGTAAATCTCTGTGTATTTGCTCATATCTTACATACCAGGGAGCATTTGTGATTATTCTTAATGTTTTTGATTGGAATCTTTGTAGGATCTCTACGTTTGAGGAACTCGCAGTGCCCCACATTTGGATTCCGTATGTCCATATAGGTTTTAATATAACTTTGTACACTAGTAGTTTATTTTCAAGCGATAGTTCAGATTGGCGACCAATTAACCAGTAGAGCTTAGTGAATTTTAATCCCAGCTGTTTCCGCTTCATGAAAATGTGCTTTCTCCAGCTAAGCCTTCTGTCAAGGTGCATACCCAAATACTTGACATCTTCTGCTTGTGGTAGCTGCTGTTGGTTTATGTGAACTGGTGGACAGGTTCCTTTTCGCAGTGTGAAAGTTACATGCACTGACTTTGTTTCGTTTGCTTTAATCCTCCATTTTCTCAACCATTCATGTATATTGTCCAGGGCCGCTTGTAAACATTGGGAAGCTTCTTCAGCATTACGATTTACTGCCATAATAGCCGTGTCATCAGCGAATGTCGATGTGTTTGTATTTAGTGTTGTCGGTAAGTCGGCCGTGTAGATAAGGTAAAGAATTGGTCCTAAAACGCCTCCCTGCGGTACCCCGGATGATATTGGGTATAGTTCTGATGTCGTTTCTTCGTACTTCACCATAAAGTATCTATCACTCAGGTATGATTTTAGTAGTTGATAAAATGGGTGTGGAAGGTCTCGTTTCAGTTTGTAAAATAGTCCTTGGTGCCAGACTTTGTCGATAAATTGACTTACATCCAGGAAGGCTGCTGTACAAAACTTTTTGTTTTCTAGACTGTTTCTGATAACTTCCACTATACGGTGTACTTGTTCTATCGTGGCGTGTTTGTTGCGAAAGCCAAACTGGTGTTCGGGGATGAGTTGTAGCTTGGTTATAATCGGTTTCAGTCGTTTCATTAATAATTTCTCCAGCAGCTTCGATAGGATAGGTAGCAAGCTTATTGGTCGGTAGGATGCGACTTCTTCAGCAGGTTTTCCTGGTTTTGGAATCATTCTTATCTGCGCTAGTTTCCACTGTGATGGAAAATATCCCGTTCTTAGTACCGCATTGTAAATGTGTCAGCGCTTTATCTGGTAGCTGTTTAATGACTGTTCCTGTTATTAGGTCATAACCTGGGGCTTTTTTGGGATTCAAATCATTTTTGATTGTATTTTTGAGCTCTTTTATCTTTATCGAATTAATGGGAAGTGCTAGCTGGTGTGGAGATTCCAGAGACTGGATTATTTCATTATCTTCCTCGGTGCTGATTTCTCTAGAGTGAGGTTGGAATACATGAACTAGATGTTCTGCAAAAATGTCCGCTTTGGCCTTATCATCCCTCGCCCAACTGCCGTCCGGTTTTCTTATTGGTGGAATATTTACTTGGCTTTGTTTGAATTTCCTGGTGGCTTTCCTTAGTGAATAGTCTGTCACTTCCGAGGGTGATAATTCTTCTAGATATTTTTTCACTTCCATGTTTTTTTGTGATGCAATTAGGTCTTTTAGATCTCGTACGGCTTTGTTAAATTTCGTTTTATCTTGGGGAAATTTTGTTTCCATCCAACTTTTCCGTAGTTTTCTTTTTTCAAGAATTGCTTCTTGTACCAATTTTGAGATAGTTTACCTTTTCCTAGAATTCTTTGTCACTGGAGTGGATTCCCATGCCGCTTCTTGTATCGCACGTGTTAGGTTCTCTACAGCTTTATCAATTTCCTCTGCGGTTTTTAGTGCAGTTTTGGTTTCTATTTTGTCTTCCAAACATTTCCTAAATAGTTCCCAGTTAGTGTTTTTGTTAGAGAGTTTAGCCGGTTCAGGTTTTTCAATTCCCGTGCTGCTTAGGGTAACCATTATTGGAGAATGGTCTGAGGAAAGGTCTAGGTTTTGTTCTGCCAGCAAATGATTTGTTGGAATACCTTTCGTTACACAGAAGTCAATCACGTCTGGTATTTTATTTCACTTGGCCAGTAAGTAGGCTTCCCAGTTGACAATGAGCTAAGGTTATTGTCTCTTATGGATTTGGCTAGTTCTCGCCCTTTGGTATTCGTGAGCCTGGACCCCCAACTTATGTGTTTGGCGTAATAATCTCCACCAGCTATGAATCGATTTCCTAGAGTGGTGAAGAATTCAGTGTAGTTGTCTTGCTTATTTGCATGTCGTGGTGGGCAATACACAGCTGATATTGTGATGGGGCCTCGTATGTCCTCACTACTTGTGGCAGCTTAATTAAATAACCCTTGCATTTGCATTAAGAAATGGGAAAAACCATCCTGGAGCTTACCAGACTTGGGATTTATTTTTAAAGGAACGGGTGGGTATGAAGAGCATATAAGGTGGGTACAAGGAAAAGCGAGGAGAGCATGGGGAATGGCATGGAGAAAATGGGGGAGATGGATGGAGAATAGTATTAAGGTGACATGCAAGGTGTGGGACGCGTGTGTAAGACCGATACTAATGTACGGGGTAGAAGCATGGGGAACGAGAGCGTATGAGGTGATTGAAAGAGAACAGCTGTGGTTCCTGAGACGGATGCTGGGACTAGAAAAGTCTACACCGGGATATATACTGTTGCAGGAAACGAATAGAGAGAGATTGGAATGTGAGGCGGTGGAGAGAGTGGTGAAGTATGAAATGAAATTATGCGGAGTAGAAGAAGAGAGATTGGTGAGAATAGTATGGGAGGCGTGCATGAAAGTAGAAGGGGGGAGGTGGAGGGAAGAGAGAAGGAGAATGTATGAAAGGGGAGGACTGGCAGAGAGGAAGGTACAGGAATGGTTGGGCAGGGGGGTGAGGGTGGCGGCATGGATGAGAGAGAAGATGAAGGAGGTGGAAGCGCAGGAGAGACAGGGACGGATAGACCAAAGTGAATATAATGATATGTTTGGGAGATGGCAAGTATATGGGAGGGTGCCGAGATACATGAGTGAGGATGGGTGGAACAGGGATGAAAGGGTGATAATGGCGAGGGCAAGGTGTGGGTCTGGGGAGAGGGGAAGGAAGAGATGGATGGGGGAAGAATATATGAGATGTAGGTTGTGTGAATGGGGGAAGGATACGTGGAGGCACTTGGCGAAGGAGTGTGAGGGTGTGAGTGAGGAATGGGTGGGAGTGAAAGGGAATAGAAGGGTGACGGAATGGATGAGGGAGGACGGAGCTAGGGTAAAGACGCTGGAGAAAGTGGGACGGGAGAAAGAGGCAAGATGTGATATAGTGTCGACATTGTAAATAACTGTAGGATATGCCAATAAAGGTCTTTTTTTTTAATTTATTTATTTTTCTAATGAAATTAAATGTTGGTTTAATTGGTTCAATGATTTGTCATTATTCATTTGAGAATCGTTTATTATTTTAAGTGTATTCTCAAATAATAATGTTTGTTTTTTCAAAGTATCATGTAACTGATTATTATTTCAACTTAGTGGTTTAATACTATCAGTATAGTATCTGCTATCTGAAATAAGGGGGAGTGCGCATGGCTGCACTGCACTGAGGTCTAAGTGCAGAGGCATTGTTCTGCCTCCCACTACGGGTCACCTATCCTCAGCTCAACCATCCCACCTTGTCTAGATAGTCCAGTATTACTGAGGTGGGCAAATCCCTGATGATGTCCATTGTCAGGCATCTTTAACCCAGTATGGATCCTCTCGTAGACGAGAGAGGTTTGATTCGGTGTAACGTGAGCCAAGCGTACAAAGTTTGGAAATATTTGACAATTTGGGTCAGCTATAATAAAAATGTATTTATTTAAAAAACACATACATCCACATGTTGAGAACCACTGGAGTGGGTCCTGCTCCACATGCACAATTTTGTCAAAATCGACCATGTACCTGTTCTACACATTAGCCTTTAATATGTTTTTGAATATAGCGGTATATTCATATTTTTGAATGAATATTCAAATACTTCAATTTAAAAAATTCCCAGCCTTAATTTCTATAGCTCATGTAGGTCATTATCCTGTGGGTTGCCTTTCTCATCCAATGTGATTAATTGATAAACATAATTCTTCACAATTTCACAAGAAAGGAGATCATGTGTCTCTAATTACCAATAACTCTACAAAATGCAATAATTTTTAGAGACTTATTAGAGACATACATTTACTTTGAATAAAGTATAGTATGTTCAATAAATTAAAACCTCTAGAGTGCCATGGAATATATTGTAGGTTGGCAACTCTGAAATTATACATTATAAAACCAACATATCAAACAAAATAACAAAAAAAAATTCTCACAACTTTCAAAATCTTATATTTTCGAAAATTATCCTCAATTCTCAAAAATATTAGAATAATAAACACATATCATATATTTATTTTTCGGTACTCATTATGTAAACTAAAACAACATTTATGTATCATATATTGCACAAAATTTCTAAGAACTTCATGCCAGCACGCTACAAGTGTTCACTCACTTAGGTGCTTTGAACTATTATTGTTACATCTTGATATTCATTACGTTGAGCAGAACACTGCTCAATATAAAAGAAATATATTATAGAACGGATGTTAATTTGTTGAAAATATATGTACTCATGTTATGTAATAATAATAAAATAATAATAAAAAAATAATAATATTAATTATGTCTGACATTTTATATGACAATTCGTAAAGCGTGTAGCCAACTTAACTTAAAAAAAAAAGATTGAATTATGGCACTCGAGAGTTTTTTTTTTTTATTGAACATATGATATTTTATTACCAAAATTAATAATAATTTTTAGTCTTATTAGAGCCATACATTAACTTTAAATAAAGTATTTTAATACCCAAATTAATTATTTATGGAATTATAGAAAGAATTTTAATTTTTTAGATGTGTTCCGAAGAGCAACCCATAGAAAAAGAGAAGGACAAACCATCGAAATCCAAAAAGAACCTCAAAAAAGACGTCGATTTCCAAGCAGACTCCAGCAGCGAAGACGACGAGGACACCATTCAAGAACAAGAAACCACCGAAGGAGCCCAAGACCATAAAGAGGAAATCGATGATCTGAACGCGGAAGCCGAGATGGACATCGAAGAATTAAAGAAAAAATATGCTAATTTACCACCGGCACCGGAAGAAGATTCGAATATGTCCGTTTCGTCTGAGGGCTGTGGTAAATCCGAAGAGGAAATGGACGACGAGGAGGCCGAGGATGAGAGCAGCAGTGACGTATCGGGGAATGAGAGCTCTGTGGTGGGCGATGTGTCTGAAGCCGAGGACGAGCAGGAGGTGGGGCTGAAGTCGCTTCTAGATGATTCTAAAGAGGGAGAAGATGCAAAGACTGACAATAATGATCGATTAATCAATGACGCTGCTGCAATCGCTGAAAGTATACAACCTAAAGGAAATACTTTGTCTTCCACGAGTGTAAGTTTTTTTATTATGTTTCGTTATAACAACTAAAATATCAAATGTGGAAAAACTGTTTTTCAATAAACTCACTTTCACCAGTTGCTTCATGGGAATTGGCACGGTGGCATAGCGGAGCAAACGTCAGTTTCCTTTTAATAACCCCGAAATTATGAGAGGTGATCAAAAAGTGAGGTTATAAAATGTACACGTTTTATTACAGGCTTTGTAACCTAACTTTTTGATCCACAAATATTTTCTAATTAATTCAAGAACCCTTTACTTGTCAAAGCTATTACATGCATGTGTAGGTAATGTCAATCATACGCGTCAAGATGACAGTGTGGTATGATGTGTTTACTCTCAGACTAAGAATAGTATAGACGAGTAATGCCGTGGTGGGGATGGGCGTTGTTATTATTTTTTGTAAAGAATGATGCCGACACAGCTGATCATGTAAAAAGCGGCAATATACCCAATTTAAATATAATCTTCATTTTAAAAACAATTTCTCCTTTCCGATCCCACATCAATCATATCAATTGCAGATATTGTGAGTATTTTCATTAGTTTCTAACAGTAATATCATTTAGACATTCATTTGTTTGAATGGAAGCATGAAACAAGTACTTGTACTTAAAATATATATTTTTTTTTATTACTCCAGTTTATTTACAATTTATTTACAATTCGATGTAGTAGGTAATAATTCCTATGAATTGTTTCCTTTTATAGCGAGCACTTAGTTCATTAGGCGAATCTTGTTGTTAAGTCTGTTGGCTTGAAACGTTTAAGTCTGCGCACTTCACCGCTAGTATTGAATAGGTTTCTTGCAAGTTCGTTTGGGTGTGATGATATTCTGCGTTGGTATGTAGCACAATATTTCTTGATTTCACTTTGGATGGAGGGAATTTGCAGGTCTTTATCTATTGTTTTGTTTGGGACGTACCATGGGGCGTTTGTTATGCTTCTAAGTGCTTTGCTCTGGAATCTCCGGATTATTTCCAGGTTGGAGTGGGAGGCTGATCCCCAGAGCTGGATCCCATAAGTCCAGATGGGCTTTATGATTGCTTTGTACACGAGCAGTTTGTTTTGAAGAGTAACTTTGGACTTTTTGCCGATGATCCAGTATAGTTGTTGCCACCTGAGCCCCAGTTGTTTCCTCTTATTAAAAATGTGTGTTTTCCACGTTAAACGTCTGTCTAGGTGCATACCTAGGTATTTTGCGCTGTCAGTTTGTGATAACTGATGGTTGTTTAGGGTGACAGGGGTCATTGGTCTCTCTTTGTTGTAAATGTTACGTGTGTAGATTTGGTCTCCTTTGCCTTTATCTTCCATTTCTTCATCCATACCTCTATTTTATTTAGATGGGTTTGCAGGTTTCTTGATGCTATGTTGTGATTGCAGTGGGAAGCCAGTATTGCCGTGTCATCTGCGAAGGTGGAGACTGTGGTTAGCATTGTAGTAGGGAGATCTGAAGCGTATAGAAGGTAGAGTATTGGTCCCAATACGCTTCCTTGCGGGACCCCAGAGCTGATGTGGTTTAGGTCCGTGTATTCCGACCGTACTTTTACTAGAAAAAATCTGTTGGTTAAGTATGATTTTAATAGTTCGTACAAGTGATAGGGAAGATTTTGTTTTAATTTGTAGAGTAGGCCAGTATGCCACACTTTGTCAAATGCTTGGCTGACGTCAATGAAGGCTGCCGAGCAGAATCTCTTATTCTCGATGTCGTTGCTGATTTGTTTTACTACCCTGTGCACCTGTTCGATTGTGCTATGTTTTTTTCTAAACCCAAATTGATGGTTGGGAATTAGCTTTTGTCGTGTTAGGATGGGATCCAGCCTGGTGAGCAGTAGTTTTTCGAAAATTTTGGACAGTACTGGCAGTAGACTTATTGGTCGGTATGAGTTTATTTCATTTTCGTTTTTGCCCGGTTTGGCGATCATGGTTATCTCTGCTATTTTCCATTGCGGTGGGAAGTAGCTAAGTCGTAGTATGGCATTAAATATTTGTAGAATTGACGTGATTGCTTTTTTTGTTAACTTTTCGAGGATCCGTCCAGTTATTAAGTCATACCCAGGTGCTTTTTTGGGGTTGGTACCTTTTAAAATTGTTTGTTTGACTTCGCAATATTTGAAGGGTTTTGTGGGTATGTCCATTTGGAATGGGGTCTCAAGGAAGTTCGATATTTCTTCCGTGCTATCTTGGTCATCAATATCAAATGGTTTGAATACTCCAGTCAGGTGTTGGGCAAATGCAATGGCCTTTTCTTCATCGTTTCTGGCCCATTTTCCGTTTTGGTCCTTTATGGGGGGGATTGGTAGAAGTGGTCTGTTGAGTTTCCTTGTTGCCCGCCAGAGTGAGTAGTTGCTGGCAAGAGAGGGTGATAGATTTTCGAGGTATGTTTCTACTGATTGGTTTTTATTGGTCACCAATAGTGCCTTTAGTTCGCGGCATGCTCTATTAAGTTTTCTTTTGTCTTCTGGTGCTTTTGTGATTTCTAAGTTACACTAATTAATTCAGCACTGACTAAATAACTACATAGTTTTATATACAAAGATGCAAACAAAGAAATTGCAGGATGCACATGTCCATATAACCTAATAATAGTCAATTATCTAAACCCTGGGTCTCCAAATTTTCCAGCCTTAGGGCCGTACTGATTACTCCAGCAAGTTCCGAGGGCCAAAACCATATTATTATTGTTGCCGGTGGTAAAAAGTGAAATGGTCCACTGATGAAAAAAAATGTCCGAAAAAGTACGCAACGTTTAAAAAAGTATGCTAGCTCTCCGCGGGCCTGACAAAATCTGTCCGCGGGCCGGATGTGGCCCTCGGGCCGCAGTTTGGAGACCCCTGATCTAAACGATTGTCTTACACTGCACTGCGCACTAAATTAGCAACCGAATTAACTTATAATAACAATATAAAAAGAGTCCAAAATATCCACAAACAAACTATAAAACACAGGAACAAAAACGTTGGCCGAAGTCAGCTGTGTCGGTACAAAAGATGGCGCCCGCACCCCACTTCCTCACCATGTTGGGATCATAACAAAACACGGGCATGTTTTCTCTAGAGTTACTAACTCTATGTGTTTACTAGATAGGGCGTAGGTGAAAGTTTATAATGTGTATGCTAAATTTAATATTTGTTAATTAAGTGAGGTTATTGACCTTTTATTTGATTTGTTTTAGTCTCGATTAACTGAGACATACTTTAATGGTCTGGTCTCCAATAATTTGGGAAACAAGCCTTAGGCGGGGCTACTTAACCCTTTAACTACCGGTGTCGTCAATAAGCGACTTCGTAGAAATCGCTCGATCCGCTGATTTAGCGAAAACAAGTACCTTGAACATTTTTATTGTTTTATGACATTGGGTGAATTTAATGCGGCATACAATATTTTTATCTCACTATGGTTTGTAGGACGCTTCCTAACAGCATGTCCTAGGCAAACACGGGAAATGCTTTGCGTGAGATGCGGTGCGAGCAATGCGGGGATCGTAAGCATCGTTTACTCTACTTTAAAGTACTTGGAAATTAGATAACACTAAGAATTATATATTTCAGAACCTGTCTTTACAAATTGTATGACACGTAGCTCATACTTTTGAAACCAGATTAAATTGTATTGTCTAGCGAACATGACCTTAACATTCCAGTTATCTCAACAAAACATTTTTCGAATGGCGGGTAATCAGACTTACATATGGCAAATCCGACTTACATATGGCTGCAAAATGGGCTACACCACTCATTGTAATTAAATATAGTTATGAATTAAATTGCGAACACTTGATTGCAGAATATTTCAAAACCATAAAAGTGCGATTCTTTGTAGATTGTGAAAAGAATCGAACTTTTAGCGCCAGTTGCACCAAATACGTTGAACTGGTTTTACTCTGAACTCGAGTTTAAAGTGATATTAGAACAATAGGAACTGTCATCTTAAACTCAAGTTCAGTTTGAACTTTCGCATTCAAATAGGTATGTCCTGAATGCGTCCGTGCGATTTTCGTTGCGCACGTATTGTAAGCGACAAAACACGTGCAATCATATGCGTGCGCAACGAAAATTGCATGGACCGTACGCATTCAGGACATACCTAACACATGGATCAATAAGTCCCGGGACTAACAATGAAAACAACATTTTTTTTGCAAAATTTTTTTTATTCATCTACATAATCACCTTTTAGGGTGATACAATCGTTCCACCGCTTTTCCAATTTTTCAATACCATGTTTAAAAAAATTAATATCTTTCGCTTCAAAATAAGCTTCTGTTTTAGCGATGACCTCCTCATTTGAGCCAAATCTTTTTCCCTGGAGCATTTTTTTAAGGTCAGCAAAAAGCCAGTAGTCACTGGGGGCTAAATCTGGCGAGTATGGGGGGTGGGGAAGCAGATCAAAGCCCAATTCGTCCAATTTTGCCATTGTTTTCATTGACTTGTGGCAGGGTGCATTGTCTTGGTGAAAAAGGATTTTTTTTCTCTGCATGTGCGGTCGTTTTTTTGCTATTTCCTTCTTCAAACGCACCAGCAAGTCAATATAATAGTCGCTGTTGATCGATTTACCTTTTTCGAGGTAATCAATAAAAATCACGCCATGCGTATCCCAAAAAACTGACGCCATGACTTTTCCAGCTGACTGCTGCGTTTTCGCACGCTTCGGACGGCTTTCGTCAGCTGTACGCCACTCAGATGACTGCCGCTTCGACTCTGGAGTGTAGTGATGTATCCATGTTTCGTCCATGGTCACGTAACGACGCAAGAAATCTTTTTTGTTACGAGTCAATAGCGATAAACAGCTTTCTGAATCATCGACTCGTTGCTGTTTTTGTTCCATCGAAAGCAATCGCGGCACCCACTTGGAAAAAACCTTTTTCATGCTCAATTTTTGATGAACGATAGCAAATACACTTCCATATGATATCTGTGTCATCTCAGCAATCTCACGGAGCTTCACTTTACGGTCTTTCATGATAATTTTTGTCACTTCACTCACATTTTCCGGTGTAGAGGCTTCCACAGGTCTACCCGAGCGTTCCGCGTCATTTGTGTCGGTACGACCACGTTTAAACTCGGTAAACCACCGACAAATCGTTGTTTTTGATGGAGAAGATTCCGGGTAACATTTTTCAATCCATTGTTTCGCTTGCACGGTGTTTTTACCCATTAAAAAACAATGTTTTATTAGAACACGAAACTCGGTTTTTTCCATTTTTTAAACTGACTACAAAAGGACTTTACTATAACCTCGATAACTCAGCTGTTTCTGGTCCGATCGACTTAAAATTTTGACACGTTTCAAGCAAAGGTTAGTACTCTAGAAAGGCGTGGTTACTGGTTTACTACGAGCGCCATCTCTGGGTTAGTCCCGGGACTTATTGATCCATGTAGTATTTGAATGCACGTATTTTGTTGTTGGAAGGGCAAGAAAGGCAAGGGCGTATTGAGAGAAGTGAGTATAATGATATGTATGGGAGGTGGCAGGTATATGGAAGAGTGCCGAAGTATTTGATAGAGAAGGGATGGGGTAGAGAGGATAGGGTGATTGTGGCAAGGGCGAGGTGTGGATCGGAGGAGAGAGGAAGGAAAGTATGGATGGGGGAAGAATATGATGGAAGGTGTGTGTTGTGTGGACAGGGGAAGGATACGTGGGGACACTTGGCGGAGGAATGTGAGGGGGTGAAAGAGGAGTGGCTGGGAGTGAAAGGGAATAGAAGGGTAGTGGAGTGGATGAGAGAGGATGGGATCAGGGTAAGGACGTTGGAAAAGCTGGGGAGGGAGAGGGAAAAGAGAAGGGAGGGTAAGAGGGATACGGAAATGGAGAAATAACGAATGAATTGTAAATAGTCTGTAAGATATGCCAATAAAGGTTTTTTTTTTTTTTCTTTTTTTTTTTTTTTTTGTTGCCTACGATCCCCGCATTGCCTGCACCGCATCTCACGCAACGCATTGCCCATGTTTAGCTAGGACACGCCGTAACTTTTACAGCAAAAAATATGTTGGTGTCTGTCAGAATTAAAATTCGAAAAAAAATGCGGGTAGTTAAAAGGTTAATATCTAAATAAATATTCAAATTCTTCAGTTTGTTTCGTATGTTCAATGAAATAAAACCTCTAAGAGTCCCATGGAAAATATTGTGGGTTGGCAACTCTGAAATTATACATTATAATTATTATACAGAGAATTTTATATAGCACCGAACATTTTTATAACGAGAATTTTTCTTTGAAGTATCCAGATGCATACGTTGCACATTTTCCGATGCTCGGTTTATTAAAAGAATTCAATTCAAGCTTTAAGCGAGTGTTTTCCACTCCCTGGCTAAGCATGAAGTAAAATTTCGAGTTTAGAAAAGCCTGAAAATTTGGTTTGGTCGCGTAGCGCGAAGCGCAGAGCGGCCAAACCAAATTTTCAGGCTTATCTAAACTCGAAATTTTACTTCATGCGCCACCGGTACAAAACACTGATTTAATGTTAAGTTTAGCGGTATGTTTTAAACTTCGTAATATGTCAGTGTTTTGTATCGGTGGCGCATGAAGTAAAATTTCGAGTTTAGAAAAGCCTGAAAATTTGGTTTGGCCGCTCCGCGCTTCGCGCTACGCGACCAAACCAAATTTTCAGGCTTTTCTAAACTCGAAATTTTACTTCATGCTTAGCCTGGGAGTGGAAAACACTCGCTTAAAGCTTTAAAAAATGTGAAACGTATGTATATGGATACTTAAAAGAAAAATTATCGTTATGAAAATATTCGGTGTTGCATAAAACTCTCTGTATGTCAATTCCTAAAGCGTGTAGCCAACTTAAATTTTTAAAAAGATAAAATCATGGCACTCTAGAGGTTTTTTTTTTTTATTGAACATACGTATAATTACATGATGATTTCAATGTTATGAAGAATGGTTTTGGATGTTCTATTCAACTCTAATTCTTCCGCGTGATTACAATGAGGCATTTGTCTGATTATTTTTTTTACATTCAATAATTTCCACTTGTCGTAATTATGTTTTACACATCGAATACTTCTCTTCAAACAGGTTGTTACTCCAGTACCGTTCCTACTAAAGCTCCCGCTGAGAGAATACCAGCACATCGGTTTGGACTGGCTAGTGACGATGTTCGAGAGAAAACTCAACGGCATTCTGGCTGACGAGATGGGTCTGGGGAAAACCATTCAAACCATCGCCCTGCTCGCTCATCTAGCCTGTGAAAAAGGTAAGAATGAATAGTGAATTTAAAATTGACATTTGTAATCAGGCGCGCACCGAGAAATTTTTCTTGAGGTTAGTTTTCTACACATAATTACAAAATTTGAAAATATACCTTTATTTTGAGGTTAAAGTGTCTACACTAAACTTACCTGTTACCTGGCAACAATCTGCGTTACCCGGCAACGAGCAAGTTTAGCGTTATCATATTTCGTAAAACGATAATCTAAAATTCTCCAATATTTAATAAATATTATACATCAAGTGAATTAAACACGATTTTATTCACGAAAAGATTTTTGATTTCACGAGCGCCTCGGCGCGAGTGAAATCATTTCTTTGAGTGAATTAAGGTGTTTAATTCACGTGGCGTATATATGTTTTTATTCAATTTTGACGAAATTGTAAAGAAAATGTACTTTAAATTTATTTTTAAATAAATTTTTTAACTCACTAGTGACCTAAAAAAATTTTAGTTCACTAGTGAATAAAACCTTGTTTATTACGGTTGTTATGGAGTTAATAATGTCGATTTAAATTAACAAAATTGAATAAATAAATTTAATTTTGAGGTTAGTTTTCTACACATGATTACAATATTTAAAGATATACCTTTATTTTGAGGTTACAGTGTCCACGCTAAACTTACCTCGATAACCGTCTGCGTTACCTGGCAACAAGCAAGTTTAACGTGGATATTAGCGTTATCGTATTTCGTAAAACGATAAACTAACACTCTCTAATATTTAAAAATGTACCTTCATAAATTAATTTTGAGGTTAGTTTTCTACACATAATTACAATATTTGAAGATATACCTTTATTTTAAGGTTAAAGTGTCTACGCTAAACTTAACCATCTGTGTTACCGAGCAACAAGCAAGTTTAACGTGAATATTAGCCTTATCGTATTTCGTAAAACGGTAAACTAAAATTCTCTAATATCTAAATATGTACCTTCATAAATTTAATTTTGAGGTTAGTTTTGTACACACGCTAAACTTACTTGTAACCTGGTAACCGTCTGCATTACCGGGCAACAAGCAAGTTTAACGTGGATATTAGCCTTATGGGGGCATTCTCATTCGGAGTCCCGAAAAATGGATAAGTTTTGGATTTTTTTTGCGGGATAACTATAACTCGTAGAATCATGCAGTTTGGATTTTCGAAAAGATTGTTTTTTTTAGTTCCAAAAATATTTTTTATTAATGATTAATAATTTTAAACATGGCCGCCACAGAGGATGGCATTGACCGCTGCACGCCGAGCATTGCTTTACTGCAAAAGTTTCCGGGCTTCTTATAATCATCTGAAACAAAAGCGAATAGGGGGGTGTTAAACTTCATTAAATTCCCTGGAGCTTGAACCTAAGCGCATTGAAATTGATCAAAATTTAACAAAATGGCGGCCATTTGAAAAAAAGTTCATTTTTTACCCGATTTTTCAGTCTTGGACCCGCCATGAAAAATAGTAAAAATGACTTTTTTTCACTGCAGTTAGGTTCAAGCTCCAATAGATTTTATCTAGTTTTTCGTCGATTTAGTCTCATTCGAATCGGATGAACCGTTCGACCGGAATCTCCGTTATAGTAAAGCAAAAAGTAGTTTCGAGAAAAACGCGTTTAAAGTAATCATAACGATTTCGACTCAAAAAATCAGTGTTTTGCCATCGAATGTTCGCGATACTTCGGTCTTTAAGGTTTTTACACTTGCTTAACATGATTCTGATATCAGATTTGCAAAATTTACCTTCAGGGATACAATATGACATGACATTACTGAGACGAAAAAAAAAACATTTTCTGATTTTCATGAAGTTGGATATATATAGGTATTGCAATTCGGTTAGACTAAATTTGTTGTCAGAATTTCTATATTGTCAAAATTTAATATGGCAGATTTAAAATGGTGACCCCAAAAGCGAAAATGAAGCATTTTTTAAATACTAGTAGCACATTTATGATCGATTGACAATATTCTACGTACATTCAGTCAGCAATTCCCGGGCCATACATGCACCCTTCCTCTATTTCTATTAGCTCATCTTCTTTGGGGGGTTGCCTTCGTTGCGCAATGGCCGCTAGTCTGGCACCGTAGGACACCTTGCGTTCTGCGCTCATGATCCGCGAGTTGTCGGCTTCATCTACATAGCGGGAGGCTACCAGTCCAACACGTATCCCCATAACGTTCATGGTAGACAGGAGAGATGATCTCCCTTCATTAAAGATGTTCGCAGCGACGTATGTTGCGATTTGAACAGTTTAAAGACCACAGTGCAGATGTTTCGGCGCAAACTTCCACACAGTCCCGTTGAAAGATTCATTTGCATTTTGAGTGTTTGCCCCGGTGCATCGGTTCAGAAGTTCGTCTGCCGATAGAGCTTCGTGCACTGGCCTGATGGCCTTCTGAACATTTTGCTGAAGAGGAGGTGGATGTTTAAATGTTTCCAAAGATTCTTCAGCCTCTGCAACGCGCCATTTACACCAGCTGTTTGCTCCCTCCGGACAAAACTGGTGTTGCGGATTGTCGTCGGTCGAGCACTTGTGATGAAATGTTGCCCACACAGCATCCCTCATTTTTTGCACCGAATCGGAGTTTCTTCGAATAGCAAGCCCGTAGAAAGTTGTCAAATCTGCAACCAACTTATCCGTCGATTTTCCCTGTCCTTTACCACCGAGTCCCTTGGTTTCCTTCTTGACTTTACGAAGTCGCGTCCCCATGCGCTTCTGGACATGTCCTACACACTCTTTCTTCTTCACGATGACGTCATTGTACGGGTTCATGTCATGAATGGCCTTGAACGTTTTCGAATCCCCATCGCCGATATAGTATTCATACTTGACGCCCAACAAGTCCTCCGACCGCGAGAACATTTCCTTGATCGCGTCCACCTCCATCTTACCCGCGCTCCCCTGGTGATTTGCCGAACAATTTTCCTCGTGCGTCTCGTTCCATGCGTCGTACTCAGGAGTGTCCTTTTTATTAGCCCAGTAATTACAGGAGTTGCAGAAGGACGATTTCACAACGACGTCTAGGATTTTCGCGGTGTATTTTCCGATAAGCGACGAAAATCCAAAAAGCGAACTGAACCCCCTCTTCTTCCAAGAGCCATCCCCGGACACCGACAAATTCAATGGGTCATTCCCCGCTGCAGAGTTTGCCTCGATTTCTTGAGTCACGGCCTTCTTCTGGTTCAACCGGAATACTGCCTCAGATGCGGTGTAGAGGACCCGAAGAAAGGTGTAGTAGAGGTTGTTACTGATCGTGTGTTGTATGTCCATGAGGGAGCAAAACATTTTCATGCTTTGTAGCGACAGTCCCAAAATGCGAAACGCGAACATGAATCGCCGATTCACATCGAACACTTAAACAAAAAAGAACACGTGAAAAAATGAAATTCAATTTGTCGAACATTCGTCGTTATATTAACAACGTAATTCGAAAAAAGTTGTTCAGTATACCTTTGCCGCGAGATGGACTCGAATCTACACGATGTTCGCCGCACGCACATTCGATGACCAACTTGAATGCAACTCCAGCTCCAGCTGTGCGTCCGAAACTGACCGCTTTACCACAGGTTTTGCACACCAAGTGTTCACTCAAAAAGGTGAATATCGTCGTAAAATTTAAAATGACGTACGATACCGTCATGTCAATGCGAATGTCCTCGACGTCCGCGTCGCGTAATTTCATCGCGGAAGAACTCACGAAGTCAGTATTCTGTTCGTTCGTAAATTGATTGCCCACAAACCGCCTTTTCTTCGGTAACGCCGAATACTTCCTCTTTAAATTCGGCATTTTCAATTCAGATTCACGCGACCGGTACTGATTATGCACGCACGTTGCAGCAACTAACTTAGGTTAGATATAGACAGGCAATGTCATATCTGGCACCCTTTTCGGTGACCTAGTGCCACCTACAGTGACCTGTCAGAGTTGTTTTCATCTTAGGCCCAATACACAAGCTGGCAAAACAAATTTCTGTGAGCGCGCAACACTTTATACCTGCGATCCTTTGAGCGCATGGGACATTGGTGCATACAATGGGCTATAGCGGCTAAACTACTTTCTGGATCCAATTGGCCTTTCAGCCACTTATTCTACAGACATATAACTTTCATTTCATGCAATAAAAAAAAATCGATTTTTTGAAAATTTTGAATGAGAATGCCCCCTTATTGTATTTCGTAAAACGAGAACTAAAATTCTCCAATATTTAAAAATGCACCATCATAAATTTAATTTTGAGGTTAGTTTTCTACACATTTGAAGATTACTTTTATTTTGAAGTTAAAAAGTGTCTACGCTAAACTTGTAACCTGGTAACCATCTGCGTTACCGGGCAACAAGCAAGTTTAACGCGGATATTAGCCTTATCGTATTTCATAAACGATTCGGATTTTTTGTTTGTTTATTATTAAATAATAAATTTGTTAGTGTAACTTAAAATAAACAACATTCTTTTCATTATAGAAAATTGGGGTCCTCATTTAATAATAGTGCCAACATCGGTCATGCTCAACTGGGAAATGGAATGCAAGAAGTGGTGCCCCGGCTTCAAAATCCTAACCTATTACGGCTCCCAGAAAGAGCGGAAAATGAAGAGGACCGGCTGGACGAAGCCGAACGCGTTCCACATCTGCATCACCTCTTACAAGCTAGTCATCCAAGACCACCAGAGTTTTCGGCGAAAAAAATGGAAGTACCTGATCCTGGACGAGGCGCAGAACATCAAAAACTTCAAATCGCAGCGGTGGCAGCTGCTGCTGAACTTCCAGACGCAGCAGAGGTTGTTGTTGACGGGCACGCCGCTACAGAATAATCTGATGGAGCTGTGGTCGCTGATGCACTTTCTCATGCCGAATGTGTTCCAGTCGCACAGGGAGTTCAAGGAGTGGTTTTCCAATCCGGTGACGGGGATGATCGAGGGGAATTCGGAGTACAACGAGAATATCATCAAGCGATTACATAAGGTATGATATATTATTATATATTAATTATTATTATATATTATTTATTATTATATATATTATATATTATTTATTATTATACAGGGTGTCCCATGAGTGCGTTCTCGGAGGATATCTCGGCTCGCGTTAAAGATAGAAAAAAAGCTTTTTTAAGAAAGTTGCTTGATTTTAAAAGCTACATAACCTAAAAATATTTGCATGTATACAGGGTGTGCTATAAAGGCAGTAGCAGATGCAACTTGCTTATATTAAATGGATCACCCTGTATATTATTTGGTTCTTAGATTGCTCATAAAAACTGCGTATCATTTTATTAAAAACATTTGGACTAAATTGTTCCGTTTCGGAATCAATTGACATTTATATATAAAAATCACGTTTGCGGCAATTTTATAAACCGAAAATATCTCTGAAAGTAAATAAGATAGAGAGTTGCGGTTTTCGCCACTCTCTTCAGAATAGAAGGCGCTATCGAATGCGCTATAAAGTTATCGCGATCAAGTTATTTGATTATGAAACAAAAATAGTCAAATTTATGAATTTTCAAACAAAGGTAACTTGATTTTTTTAAATCGAACCGTATAATTTTTTTAACGTCAATCGACTCAAAATTTAATTCTCTTCTCATTAGGTTTATAATTTTTATCCGTAAGTTTAAAATTTTGAAGATAATTATATTACATCTACAGATACAAAATTATTATCAAATTAGAAATAGAATTTCATTTTGAGTCGATTGATATTAAAAAAGTTACATGGTTCTATTTAAAAAAACAAAGTTACCCTTAATTTAAAATTTATAAATTTAAGTATTTTTATTTTATAGCCAAATAACTAAAACGCAACAACTATATAGAGAATAGTGAAATCTGCAGCTCTTTATCTTATTTAGTTTCAGAGATATTTTAGCTTTATAAAACCACTGCAAATATCATTTTCGTCCATAAATGTCAAATAACTCCGAATCGATACGACTAAGACGAAATGTTTTCAATAAAATGATAGGCAATTTTTATGATACATTCAAAAACAAATTAATATACAGGGTGATCCATTTAAAATAAGCAATTTGCATCCGCTACTGTCTTAATGGCACACTCTGTATATAAACAAATATTTTTAGGTGATGCAGCTCTAAAAATCAATTAACTTTGGTAAAAAAATAATTGTTTTATCTTTTACATGAGCTGAGATATCCTCCGAGAACGCACTAATGGGACACCCTGTATATATATTATTTATTATTATATATATATTATATATTATTGTATATATTATATATTATTTATTATTATATATATTATTACATAATATAAGATATATATGTGTGTGTGCAGTAGCAATTAATTGAAAACTAATAGCGTTTTTGGGTTACACGGAATCAGTGCGCACTGCACGCGAGCTATGCTGTCTCTCCACTGTCCCGATTTTCAATCCCCCTTATTTTGTCCTCTAAAATATCCGCATTATACCTGTAGCACTCTTTACATGGGCCAGTGTTGCTTTCTTACCCTCAGCCGGCTCGAATGCATATTTTTATGCAAAAAGTTCGGAAGCAGAAAACGCGAAACCTTAGTGAGTGCAGCACTCGTGCGTCAGTTAGCAGAAAACGCTTTTACTAAAATTGTTCACTCGATGAGTATTAAGAGTGCGCTCTATCCTATGCAAACTAAGAACACTGATTTTTTTTTTTTTTTTATTATTTTGTTATATTTTTTAATTCTTCACACATCTGTCTAAAATTGAATTGGAGGGGGCATGATGATTTGATTTTATTTTTTATTTTAGTATAGCTAAAATAATTATTTATGTACCAAGTCAGTAAAATAAGACTTTATCGAACGAGTCTGAGGTTATGAGACGAGCGAGCGGAGCGAGCGAGGTGAATAAAGACGAGTTCGATAAAGATATTTTACTGACGTGGTGCATACAAAATTTTATCGCCAATCTTAAAAATAAATGAAAAAGTATAGGATTTTTTATTTAAATTAAAAAAAAATAGAAAATATGTATTATTATTTAAACAAACACTACGAATTAATCAAGATATTAAACCACTCTATTTGTTGTATATGTGGAAATTGATGGTGCATCCTGTGGCATTATTTAAATTTATTCCTGATGTTGACCCATCAACGGAAAAATTTTGTGGAAAATGAATATTTTCATTTTGATGTAAAGTTGTGGCAGTGTTGTCATTGATATCAAAACGGTGCGCAATTTGATCACTACCCAAAATCGTTTTTGCAATCTTCGTTTTGTTCAATATTGATTCCTCAACATAGGACTCAGCAACGGTATCACTCTTCCACCCTCCATGACGTTTCAAATTTTCTTTGCTGCCCCCTGCATTAGCAAACAAAGTAGCAGACGACCTCCGAAAACAATGACCAGTATATTCTGACGGATTTGGCAAATTTAAATAGTTCGCAATTTTACATGGTATGTTTCCAAAAGTGTGGATACCCACAGGCTGCACTGTGCATTTACTTTTTCTATATGTAATAAAAAATCTATCATGTTTGGTCTGTGCGGGACGAAGTTTGGCATATTTTTTATATAACTCAATCGGTTTAACGTGTCCTTCGAACTCTGATGTTACGACAAATACTCTTGGTTTATTAGTTTTCGTGTGTCTTATATGCACAATCAATACAGTATCCTTGTCTTCTATATCATCAACTTTAAGATTTACTAATTCATTATTACGGCAGGCTCCAGCAGCGCCAAAAATAACACAAATCTAAAATAATATCTACATTAATAACAAATATGCTTCGATAATTGATTACTATCTTACCTTCATCATTAAATATATTTCATTTGGTGCATTCAATAGAAACTGTATTATTTCTTCTTGTGTGAGAACTTTCGATTTTTTTGCCGTATAATTTTTTGATTTCTGTTTTAAAAACGCCGTAAGTTTCTTATATTGGCTTATATCAACGTCGTTTTTTACCGAAAGAGATGCTTTTAACATAGAATAATATGACCATAATGTTGCTGCTTTATATTCCTTGGATTTTTCAGAAAAATATGTCAAGAGAACGTTTTCGCTAATTTTTTTAATGTTATTTCTGTCACACCAACTTGTGAATAAATCGTGTTGACGATTATAAATATGTCTAGACTTACTTGGAAGAATTTCGAGCGTTGTTTCTATCGCTCTTTCGCGTATTTCTGGTGGAGTACATGGTATTTCAAACTCTTCACTACTCATGTTTTTTTTTGACAACTAAACTGACAGGATTCGACCTCCTTAGATTTTGTTAGTATTGTCCCATAATGTTACTTGTTGAAAGTAGTAAAATAATGGGACGGTTTAGTGCCGCAAATGGCGATAATAATAGATGTATTTAGTGCCGATTGGCGATAAATAAAATTAAAATCTCTAAAATGTGACTTCATCACACCCTTCGCAATAATTTTGTAATTATTTAATTGATGAGGCGGATACATGATGAAACTCCATAATACTATTTGAAATAAAACAACACAGTTGGGAGGGTTTCACTTTAATTGTTGAACACTGCAACATGTTTCACCACACAGGGGCTTCATCAGGCAGATGAAATATCATTATTTCATCTGCCTGATGAAGCCACTGTGTGGTGAAACATGTTGCAGTGTTCAACAATTAAAGTGAAACCCTCCCAACTGTGTTGTTTTATTTCAAATAATTTTGTAATTATAACTTCCAATATAATTTTCTCATGAAATGTATATATATATAAAAATTCACATTTTTCTTTGAAAAAATAATCTGTTGGGGGGAGAATCAGTTTCTGTGGACTGTATTTTTAATTTCATCGGCAAAGATCAGAAGTGCCGGCATCGGGGGCGCACAAGGGGTGACGGATCACTACTGCCACTTACCTTTAGTCCGATTTTGGTGATGTAGACGATTTCTTAACTAATTAAGTCTTTACACACACACAAATACTTTTAAACCAATCTAGTGAGAAACTCGCGTGGTGTAATGGTTTTATTTAATTTATTTATTGTTCCTCACAAGTTGAACAACTCTGTGATTTCTTATAACTAATAGGTGATATTCTTCATTCTGTATTCTGTATGATTCGTATTATCTATATGATATCTTCTTAATATTAGTGCTGAGATTATATACATTATAATTGTTTGATGTTTACATATATGTTATAACAATTATATTTCGAATGTGCATTTGTTTAGCTGACACACCACGTAGTAAACAATAGTAAATACCTTGTGAGCCTCGTGTATTGACATTGACGAATGCTCGCAATGCATTTTTGGCGGTCGGCAATTAAGTGCCAATAACCGCCACTACAGTGACCATTCCACTCGAATGACACACTTTTTTCCATTTCGGTTGTGTAAGTGACAGCATTTGTGGCCAGATACCGCCACCATGCAGAACCCCTAAGATGCGTGGCAGTTTTATAATTCTTGACTGAACAGAATCGATCATAACATCAATATTGGGTACTGCCACGCCACGGACCGGGGTTCAAATACCGGCCTAACAAGTTGTCTGCATTTATATAGGTTAGGATAAAAATGCCAAACACTCCGTCTTCTCGGATATGACGTTAAATGCATGTAGGACCCGTGTACTGCCTGGATGTTGCGTGCACGTTAAAGATCCCTACCGGTGGGTTGGAACTCCCACCGGGTTCGGCAAAATTCCCGGATAGCTGTAGGAAAAAAAGAAAAAGAGAACATCAATATTGGATAATTATATTTTTTTCCAGCTAGAGTGCATAATTATGTACTAAAATAGATATTTTCAAACCACAACTTCATGTGCCTTTATATTAATGAACGATTGTAAATTGAAATGACAGTACGGGTTGAGCGCAGGCTTAACCATACAGTGACCCATTAAACAGGGAAGATTGTAATGTCCTTATAAGAAATCCTAATTTTGCATTTTATTAAGATTCTGGAACAAAATTCAAATATGTCACTGGTCGCTCATTCTGAGCGTCTGAACTGCAAAGTTAAAGAAAACTGTTAAGAAAGTTTAATTTATTTTGAATTATGTTTTATAGAAAATCTCTTTTATGTTTGTTTCTTTGCCATGACATTAACCACATTCCCTTTCACAAATAGAAAGACTGTTATTCCTTACTTCACTTTTTAAAAAGTGAAGTAAGGAATAACAGTCTTTCTATTTGTGATTAATCACTTCACGTAAACTCAAAACAATACAGTCACATTCCCTTTAATAATATTAATATATTATTAGTATACGTTTAGTACTCAGCTTTAACACTATACTGAGGATAATATTATCATTTTCGTATTAATGAAACATATCAGTAGAATACTATTGTTAGTTTACAACTTATAATTTAATAACTAATTAATACTCACTCCTAGTTTAAGGCACTGGATTCGTGTTATACATAACCTGAAATGTCCGTTCTGGACCCCGAACAGAGCGGACGTAGAGCGAGAGTTGTGCGTTCCATCCGTGTTTGATCCGCACGTGGTTGTTTCACAAATCCTTTTTTATCCTATCTATTTCATCCTTTACAATCACCTATATCCTGACAATCCTTTCAAATATTACCCATTCTTACAACTACGTGTGTATTTTCCGTAAATCCATTTCCTTTCCTCGGGGATAGCGAAACTCTATTTATTAAATTATACAAAATTACTGTGACTGGCCTAGTAGCCGAGGCCATAAATTAATATTTTAAATTAGTCAGAGAAAAAGAAGAAAATAACCTCAAATGCCATAGCAAAATTAATGTATTTAATTATAATGCTATGGAGTTCTGTTCTAGACCCATCCCTGCTCGTGGCGCATGAAGTAAAATTTCGAGTTTAGAAAAGCCTGAAAAGCGCGAAGCGCGGAGCGACCAAACCAAATTTTCAGGCTTTTCTAAACTCGAAATTTTACTTCATGCGCCATGCGTACAAGACACTGATTTCAAGTGTAGTTCACTTGTTTACAATATTTCAGTGTCTTCAGTGTTTAATACGCGTGGCGCATGAAGTAAAATTTCGAGTTTAGAAAAGCCTGAAAATTTGGTTTGGTCGCTCCGCGCTTCGCGCTACGCGACCAAACCAAATTTCCAGGCTTTTCTAAACTCGAAATTTTACTTCATGCTTAGTCTGGGAGTGGAAATGCTCGTTCAAAACTTCAAATTAAACGTTTTTAAAAAATCGACTAACGTCTTAAAATTTGCAGCGTATATATAAAGCAATAAATACTTCAAATTATGCAACTCATGCATCAAAATATGTACACTTAAAAAGATTTTCCCTGTACAGTTAAAATTTTCATGCTTTTCTAAACTCGAAATTTTACTTTCTGCTTAATCTAGGAGTAGAAAGCCCTCATTTAAAGCTTCAAATGGAACTAATTTAAAAGAAGCGTATGCATATGTATAAAAATCCCTGGTTATGTCAACGGGTTGCTTCTGACTTGAAAAACTCTAGGTCTTCGACGCCTTAGAATTTCTTGTGGTTCAAATTAATCACTGTCAGGGAAGATACTATAAAATAAACATTTGATCATCCTTAATTTGGTGAAAAGAAAATAGTATACTATTTTCTTTTACGAGAAAATAGTGTTGTCTAATACAAGCGTAAGAAAACTCTAATTTAATATCTGCCTTTTAAATGATGAGAAACATACATTATGATGTTTAGAATAACAAATTCTATTCAATCATTGATTACCACCCGACGCTTTGTCTGATCATTATTTACGTTTATCTGGCATATCAGTGTTTGTTTAACAGAAATTTAATTCCTATTTTTTCTTTGTTTCAGGTGCATAAACCAACTTCATTCTTTGTTCTTTTTGAGATGATCAAGAATCAAGTGGATGATAGATGATAGATTGGGAATCAGTTCAAACTCTTTCAAATTAATGACTACTACATCAATTGAGGCTTTAACTAAGCTTAATTTCAAGTTTAAAATAATTTTACTTCAACTGTTTCTTTTTTGTTACAGGTGTGTATTTTGGTTAATTTCATGGGAATTATATATTTTTAATGTGAGTATTGACTTAAATAATTGTAAAATTTGAATTGTTTTAATACTAGATATTTTTTTTTATACAATAGTTAATATAAGACAATTACAAAAAATATTTGTTGCATACAAAATATCTGACATATGTTTCTCACTTAACTTTTGATTGCGCATTGAGAACTAACTTAACCGATGAGGGCGCTGGCGCCACATTGAGGAAGGAGTACTGTTGATGAGCTGTTTTGACTTTTAATTGAAGACAATTTAATAATATCAGTGCAAAATAAAAACATAGATATTTAATTGATGGGGCGGATACATGATGAAACTCCATAATACTATTTGAAATAAAACAACGCTGTTGGGAGGGTTTCACTTTTATTGTTGAACACTGCAACATGTTTCACCACACAATGGCTTCATCAGGCAGATGAAATAAATATTCATTTATTTCAAATGATGATTTATATATATTAAGAATATTATTTGAAATAAAACAACACAGTTGGGAGGGTTTCACTTTTATTGTTGAACACTGCAACATGTTTCACCACACAGTGGCTTCATCAGGCAGATGAAATAATAATGATTGATTATTTCATCTGCCTGATGAAGCCACTGTGTGGTGAAACATGTTGCAGTGTTCAACAATAAATGTGAAACCCTCCCAACTGCGTTGTTTTATTTCAAATAAAAAACATAGATATTTGTAGTGGATGGGATATTTTACATTTTGTCTCGAAAGGGGTGCCAGGACTGGTTTTGAAGATGATCATTTTAACGTCATTCATGATAAATCGGGAAAGTCAATATGTTGCACAGGCTTCGTTCAAGTGCGGAGATTTTATTTTGGTTTCTAGCTTTTTATAAGTAGAGCAAACGTCTTCTTAAGAAGGCCAAATCTGTACCCAAAGTTCTGATTGAAATTATTTCTGAAATTTTCCAAAGGCCTGGAAACAAGCTAGGGTAGTATTCATACCGAAACCTGGCAGAGTTTAATTTGATGTCTTAAACGAGTGTCTTCCACTCCCAGACTGAGCATGAAGTAAAATTTCGAGTTTAGAAAAGCCCCGCGTAGAAAATTTGTCGAGGGTCGCGCCAGCGACCCGAGACAAATTTTCACGGGGCTTTTCTAAACTCGAAATTTTACTTCATGCGCCACGCGTATAAAACACGGAATTAATGTAAAGTTCAAAATATACTGTATTAGCATGTTTTAGCAGTATATTTTAATCTTTAAAGGGGTTAAAATTAAGCAAGACTTTCCTTAATCTGATTCTTGAGATTAGGGAAAATCTAGTAACCGCATCATACCACACTTTCATCTTAACAAGTATGATTGACATTACGTACACATGGACAACGGAAGTTTTCACATATAGTCGAACACGATAGCACCAACCTCGGGATTGTCCTTGCACATTTGAGCAACTTCTTGTTGTTTTGGACAACATTTTTTGCTCGGCGGAGATGAACCATTTTTTCAGCGATAGCCACTCGTTTAGCAGTTTCGTTCAAGTGCGGGAATTTTATTATTTTTTTTTTTTTTTTAGGGGCAGGAAACGGAAGTTAGGGTTATTTCTGCCCTAGCACCGCAGCCGTGTGGCTTATTGTACTTCTTCCGTTACCGTAGTTAATCAAAAAGCTCTATCTCCTTGGCTAGTCCCAGCAGCCTTTCGATCATCTTTCCCTTCGGGAAGTGGCTTGGATTCCCTTGGACAAGGTTTGTTTCCCTCCAGGTGGAAAGTGCCTCGCACTCGAATAGTACATGTGAGGCGTCTTCATCCTCTTCCAGGCATAGTCTGCATATTGGATCTTCTGTGAACAGTTTCATGTTATGAAGGTGCTTCCTTAGGGTACAGTGTCCAGTTATCAGTCCTGTGACTATTCTAAGGTTGTTTCTACTGAGTCTGAGGGCCTCAGTTGCTAGTTCTTGGCAGGGTTTTTCCATCAGTAGTTTGCTGTGTCTATGCCCTGTCAGGTTTTTCCAGCGCTCGGTGTGTCTTTCTAGGGTCTACTCTTTTGCGCTTGGTCTTATTGATTTTTTGGGAATCGGTAGCATTGGTTCTGGTCCAATGTAGGGTCTGCGTGATCCAATCTTAGCCAGAGCATCGGCTTTCTCGTTGCCATCCTCCCCTGTGTGTCCCGGCGTCCAGCGTAGTGTTACGGTGTTTTCCGTCGCCAGTTTCGTCAGGTTTTGGATGCACTCCCATGCTAGCTCAGATTGGATCTTATAGCTGTTGAGTGCTCTTAGAGCGGCTTGGCTGTCGGTGAGGATCATAATCTTTTGCCTCTTATATCCCCGTCGCAGATTTTCCATGGTACATTGGTTGATCGCGAAGATCTCGGCTTGATGTGCAGTTGCCATCCTCCCCAGAGACACGTAGATGTCACATTTTGGGGTTACGCCGTGAATCCCAGCGCCTGCTCCACCTTCTCTTCTTGACCCATCGGTGTACCAGATCAGGGTTCCAGGTGAAGGGTTGCGCTTCTCGTTGTCCCCCTCACATTCTATTGTGAAGGGTCTCTTCAGGGAGTAGCGTGGTATCATGTAGTCACTTCCCATTTGTAGTAGAGGTTTGGTAACTACCTGTTCTATTCTGGAGTGGTTTCCTGTGGGGTGCCAGTTTCCAGTTGTCCTCAACCTATATGCCCCTAGTCTGGCCTCGCTTTTAACCACTAGGTCCAGCGGTTGGAGGTTTAGTAGGGTTTCCATTGAGGCTGTTGGTGTTGTACGCAGTGCGCCAGTTATGCATAAGCAGGCTAGTCGCTGTACTCTAGATAGAGCTGCCTGCGCAGTACTTTGTTCTACTTTCGGCCACCAAGTGGTGCATCCGTAGGTGATCATGGGTTTTACTATTGCATTATATATCCACATGGTCATTTTTGGATTAAGGCCCCATGTTTTTCCCAGAGCACGCTTTGTTGTCATTAGCGTCCTTGTTGCTCTGTCGGTTGTGTGCTTTAATTGACGGTTCCATGTGAGTTTTGTATCTAGGTAGATACTAAGATATTTGACCTCATTGGTTAGTTGTAGAGTTTGGTTAAAGAAAGTTGGGGCTTTGAGGCCCGCGCATTTCCTTCTTTTTGTGAAGGGGATAATCGTAGTCTTGGTGGGGTTAACGCTTAGCCCCACCTCCCCACACCATCGTTCTACAGTTTTCAAGGCATTGTTCATGATGCTTGTTATAGTAGTTGGATATTTTCCCGTGACGAGAATGACAATGTCATCCGCATATCCCTGGGCGTAATATCCTGAGTCGTTTAGTAACGTGAGTAGCTCATCCACCACCATGTCCCATAGAAGGGGGGATAGAACGCCCCCCTCAGGACATCCACCTTTGGCTTTTATGCTGATTTTTTCTTAGAATTGGTCCCGTAATTACTAGTCTGTCCGTCAGCATGGATTGTAGCCATTATCGTGGTTTCCACAGCGTGACTTTCGACTGCTCTTACGATCGTTCTGATAGAGGTGTTGTCAAACGCTCCCTCAATATCGAGGAATGTAGCCAAAGCCACTGTTTTGTTTTTCAGCGAGGCCTCTACCTTAACTACCAGTTGGTGTAAGGCAGACTCGCATGATTTTCCAGCTTGAAAGGCGTGTTGAAAGGGGTGGAGCGGCTTCTCTAGAAGTGAGGTTTCCCTTATGTGTCTTTCAACTAGTTTTTCCATCGTCTTAAGTAGGAACGATGTCAGACAAATTGGTCTGTAACCTTTTGGCTGGGTTAAGTCCTTCCCAGACTTAGGGATAAAGACCGCTTTGACTTTCTTCCAGGTAGTTGGCACGTGTGTTAGTGCCAGGCTGCCCCTGAAGAGTTTACATAGCACCGGTAGAAGGTGGTCCAGCCCTTGCTGCAAGAGCACTGGATAGATCCCATCTTGTCCCGGTGATTTGTATCGATGGAATGTACCTATCGCCCACCTGATTCGTTCAAAGGTTACAATTTTCTTTGAGATTTCCCAGTCTTGTTGTGTTGCCGCCTTACCAGGGGTTACAAGCACTGAGTGAGTGTCTGCACCATTTTGCAGGATTTCAGATCCGGGGAAATGGGTTCTCATGAGGATCTCCGCTGTTTCCTTGCCGGTTTCTGTAAATGATCCATCTGGTTTCTTCAGGGTTCCGCAAGAGGTGTCGGAGGTTTTCGCTAGAATTTTGTGGAGTTTTGCTCCCTCGGGGACTTGGTCAATCTCCGAGCAGAATATCCTCCACGCCTCCCGGCGCGCCCTCCTGATCTCCTTGCTGTACTCCGTTAGTGTTTTGGAATATTCCTCCCACTCACCAGATTTCCTCGCTCTGTTGTAGAGCGAGGAAATATTTTGGTTTCTAGCTCTTCATAAGTAGAGCAAACGTCTATCTAAGAAGGCCAAATCTGTACCCAAAGTTCTGATTGAAATTATTTCTGAAATTTTCCAAAGGCCTGGAAACAAGCTAGGGTAGTATTCATACCGAAACCTGGCAGAGTTTAATTTGATGTCTTAAACGAGTGTCTTCCACTCCCAGACTGAGCATGAAGTGAAATTTCGAGTTTAGAAAAGCACCGCGTAGAAAATTTGTCTCGGGTCGCTGCGCGACCTTCGACAAATTTTCACGGGGCTTTTCTAAACTCGAAATTTTACTTCATGCGCCACGCGTATAAAACACGGAATTAAAGTAAAGTTCAAAATATACTGTATTAGCATGTTTTAGCAGTATATTTTAATCTTTAAAGGGGTTAAAATTTAGCAAGACTTTCCTTAATCTGATTCTTGAGATTGTGGAAAATCTAGTAACCGCATCATACCACACTTTCATCTTAACAAGTATGTAATAAACTTAATAAAAGACTAACACTTTCTTCACTAAAAACATTTATTTACGCTAAATGTACATTTCGAACACTACGTGTTCATTATCAATAGCTTACTGAGTAAATAACAATAAAGGGCGGGATACTTATACCTAAAGGGATTATGGGAAAAACCGTGGGTGAGGTTAGCACTTGTGTCTGTCGCAGTTATTTGTCGGAATTACCTCTAACAAGGGATTATTCAGGGGACTTAAATCAAAATTCAGCAAATTATTTTCGTATTTCTTCATCTGAATAGCTTCCAACATATTTAATTTTTTATTTGAAGAATGTTTTAATAATTGTATATTGTTTTCCGAAAACTTATGACCGGTAGTTATAGTGTGATGTGCAACTGCTGATTTTTCAGGGTTAAGGTTCTTTATGTGATAATTATGTTCTTTAAATCTAATAGCTAATGATCTTTGAGTTTGTCCTATGTACAGTTTTTCGCAGTTGCAACAATTTATCTTATATATACCAGATTTTTGTAAATTATCTATTTTTGTAAATGTGTTTCTTTTAACAAGTATGATTGACATTACGTACACATGCACGTAATAGCTTTGACAAGTACATTACGTGCTGACAGCTGAACAGCTGATTGCTTACCGTACAACCAAATGACATTTCTTTGATGTACAGGAAGTTTTTCTTTAAAGTATACGAATTTCAAATTCAGCTTATTTTCTTTAAATCATTAGTTATTCGTAGTTTTTTTTTAAGAGTTCAATTCAAAGCTTTAAACGAGTGTTCCACTCCCGCACTAAGCATGAAGTAAAATTTCGAGTTTAGAAAAGCCCCGTGAAAATTTGTCGAGGGTCGCGCAGCGACCCGAGACAAATTTTCTGGGCTTTTCTAAACTCGAAATTTTACTTCATGCGCCACGCGTATAAAACACTAAAATACTGCGAGCTCAATGTATATTTGAACCTCACTTGAAATCAGTGTTTTATACGCGTGGCGCATGAGGTAAAATTTCGAGTTTAGAAAAGCCCCGTGAAAATTTGTCTCGGGTCGCTGCGCGACCCTCGACAAATTTTCTGCACGGTAATGAATTTTTCCGACACGATATGTAAGCCGTGCCACTCGTTTTCACTAACTCTGAGCGTCCCTGCACGGCGGTCTCCGTTCCTCTGTTCACTTAACAGTTAAATCACTTATTAAAAAAAAAAAAACAGTACCACTTAATTTACTTATAAAAATAATCCGTTAATGCAACACCGATGCAAAACATAACTTTACAATATTGATAATTAAATAAAAGTCACTTGGTTTGTTTCACTATTTTTTTTTTATTCTCTCCGACTAGTTTCGACTTATCGTCATTCTCAAGGAGTAATACAGAAAAATATTTTACAAGTTTTTTTTTTTTATTTTGGGTTTTACGTCATCTATTTCCGCTGCTAAGGCCAATCATGACGCCGGAGATTAGGTCTACTGCTATCCGGGAATTTTGCCGAGCCCGGTGGGAGTTCCAACCCACCGGTAGGGATCTTTAACGTGCACGCAACATCCAGGCAGTACACGGGTCCTACATGCATTTAACGTCATATCCGAGAAGACTGAGTGTTTGGCATTTTTATCCTAACCTATATAAATGCAGACAACTTGTTAGGCCGGTATTTGAACCCCGGTCCGTGGCGTGGCAGTAAAACACTCTAACCACTACACCACCAAGCTGCCCATTTTACAAGTTATATATACATATTTTTTTGAAAAAATAGTAGTGAAACAAACCAAGTGATTTTATTTGGTTATCAATATTGTAAACATGTTTCATCAAGTGATTAATGAGAACCAAATTGAAGACATAACTTTACAGTTTGGAAATCTAAGTGCCATATTTCAACCTGCTATGTAATTTCACTCCTATAAGCAACAGTTTGGCTGCGATTATATACCTTTTGGGTTTGATTTCAACATTTATGAGGCAAAAATGCACAAGAAAACAACACTCTTAATACGCACACGGTGTTTAGAACAGTACTCCTTTCTCTAATATATTTTCTTGCCACCAGGTGGTGTATTCAAATACCACCAGGTGGTATATTCGAAATAGTTCTCAATCATCACATCATATTTTTGTACAGTTGATTTTGGCCCCATTATAGGAGTACAAAACAGCTAAAGCAACTCGCGTACATTTAGTAGGGTACATACCAAACAATTAAAGAAAAGAAAAAACACTGACTAGCTTATTTGGATTGATTGAGTTACTTGAAGATAATTATACTTTGATTAAAAAACACTTAGAACCTTTCTTCAATACTTTATTTTGTAACCAAGTGTACATTTCGGACACGGAGTGTCCATTATCAATGGTTTGATACTAATACATATTAGTATCAAACCATTGATAATGGACACTTCGTGTCCGAAATGTACATTTGGTTACAAAATAAAGTATTGAAGAAAGGTTCTAAGTGTTTTTTAATCAAATTGACTAGCTTGTTTTTTATTTTTTTAAGTTGGATCAAAAATTAATTCAATGTAAATGATGTACGTCAGTTAAAACCACAATGAGTACATAATTTATCATAATGATGAAAACCAACACTATGATTTTTAGAAAAATAATTCTATTAATTCATTGATTACCACCCGACGCTTTGTCTGATTTTTAAAATTCAAGGAATTTATTATTAACCTCATCATTATACCTTAAGTTAATTCTCATTTCTTGTTGCAGGTACGGCAGTTTCCCTTTAATTCAACGATCGTTCCTTCTTTGTGTGATCAAAAATTGAGTGGATGGTTCGAGAATGGGTGATTACAACCAAGGCATTTGTCCGAAGTTATTAATTATTACTTCGACAAAATAGATAATGTCTTCACGTGTTCTAATGGCTTTGAATTCCCTCTGTAGGTATTACGGCCGTTTTTACTTAGGAGGTTAAAAAGCGAGGTGGAGAAGCAGATGCCGAAGAAATACGAGCATGTCGTGATGTGTAGGTTGTCCAAAAGGCAGAGATTTCTTTACGACGACTACATGTCAAGAGCAAAGTAAGTACATTTTTTGGATTAAATTTTAAATATTAATATACCTACAATACTGTTAAACTTAGAACACTTATAACATTTTTATTTCACCCTTTTATTTTACTTTACTTCCTTGGAAGTAAAATGAAAATATGAAGAAAGATTATTAGTGCTCTATTTATCAATTACCTTTTTTATTGCACTCCTTGATTAAGCATGAAATAAAATGTCTAGTTTAGAAAAGCCTGAAAATTTGGCTTAGTCGCATAGCGAAGCGGAGCGATCAAGAGAAACTAGGCTTTTCTGAACTAGAAATTTTACTTTATGCGTCACGCGTATAAATCCCAGAAATATTGTGAAGTTTAAAATATTCGGTTTAGATATGCACGTTTATGATTCACACCCGATTAGTGCATTTTATTTAAAATAATTTTAAATAAACCTAATTTTTTATGGCTAGTAGAATGTACATTGCGTGATGTAATATTTACGTAATATTTGTTATATATTATATATATATAAATTTCTCTATATATTTGCTACATCGCACATGTAATAGATACATAGGGAAATGTATACAGAGAGTTTTATGTAACACCGAACATTTTCATAACGAGAATTTTTCTTTGGAGTATACATATGTAGACGTTGTACATTTTACCACGCTCGGTTTATTAACAATATAAAATTTAAAGCTTTAAACGAGTGTATTTCACTCCCAGGCTAAGCATGAAGTAAAATTTCGAGTTTAGAAAAGCCTGAAAATTTGGTTTGGTCGCGCAGCGCGAAGCGCGGAGCGGCCAAACCAAATTTACAGGCTTTTCTACACTCGAAATTTTACTTCATGCGCCACCGGCACAAAACACTGATTCAATCTAAAGTTCAGCGGTGTGTTTTAAACTTAGTTATATGTCAGTGTTTTGTACCGGTGGCGCATGAAGTAAAATTTCGAGTTTAGAAAAGCCTGAAAATTTGGTTTGGCCGCTCCGCGCTTCGCGCTACGCGTCCAAACCAAATTTTCAGGCTTTTCTAAACTCGAAATTTTACTTCATGCTTAGTCTGGGAGTGGAACACACTCATTTTAAGTTTCAGATTAAACTTCTTAAAAAGAAAAGAATTATCTAAAGATTTACGGCATATACGCCGAAATTGGGACATGTATACTTGATAGAAAAACTCCCTGTATGTAAAGTCCGTCAAAAGATATTCTGCGTTTACGACTTAAGCTGGTGATTATTGGTCATAAAATAGTATCCACCCTCTGCAATAAACCTCTTACCTACAAGAGGGTCGGCATAAGCTTAACAGGACCGTCCCTTGGATTTTGCTAATTTCATATACCGGTTATCCAGTTTCAAAGGGCCTAACGTTGAATATCGTATTTTTGCCAGTTGTTGCTAAATATTATTATAGTTTTGCTAAAATAATATTTAGCGATTCATGAATATTTTATAGGTCTATCCATATGATGCTAATTATAACACTATTCTAATTATTTTGTTAAAAAAAATATTGTTAAATCAATGAATTGTCAAGTTTGCTGCAAGCTGTAAGTTTACTTTATCTTTTAAAAGTAATAAAGCAATTTAAAAGTAAATTTGCATGACTTAACATGCAAATTTAACTCTCAATGACATCATTAAACGGAAAAGCGGGTTTTTATGATAACATGATGATATCTATAAATTCTTGGTATATTGACAAATATTTTTATTATAAAAGACTTTGCTCAAATAATAAATATTAAAGAATGACAACGATAATTAAAGTCTCTTGAATTAATTTATAAATAAAAAATAAAAAGCAAAACAGGCCAATATGAACATTTTTTTTCATGTTGTATATTTCAACTAATGAAATTTTAATGGCTAATTAAAATAAACGCTCATAAGGTTATTTTAATTTTGAAAAATATAGCAATCGCTAATTACATTTTTTGGGGCAAATACTGATTTTTTATAAATCATGCGATTTTGGAAAAAATACAAACTGTCAATTTCGTAAAAATGCAATTTTTATACCATTCACTGATGCCACAGAAATATTTTTTGTAAACTATAATTGGTAAGAGGCAATTGGCAAAAACATGCAGTACAATGTACGAATACAGGTATAATTCCAGCATGGAATATTTTCAGAATTTAATTAACGTTTGATTCATATATTTAAAAATATTGTAATTAAAAAAAGGCAACACAATAAGAAGAAAAAATCAATAAAATTAATTAATTAATTTAATAAAAAAATATACACCTTATATACTTAATTGTCACTTAAAATATCATCACTATCAGTAGAGTCTTCACGCAGTTCGATTATTAGTTCTTGCACTAAACGTTCTCTATAAACATTTTCTTCTTTAATCACATGTTGTACACAATTATTCCAACTCCTAGTGGATATATTTGATACAGCATCTTTGATTATCTGTACAGTTGTATTTGAAAATTTTGGGGATGTATTGTTTTTTCGGGTATATTTTTTTATTTCGGCCCAAATCAATTCAATAGGATTGAACATGCAGTGGTAAGGAGGTAATCGTAAAATTGTATGCCCACTCTCTTGGGCAATTTGATCAATTCTGAAAGATTTTTGGAAATTTTTTGTTGCTAAAACCTCCAGTAGTTGTTTTTTAGTATATGATTCATCATAATATAAGTCATTTTGCATTAAAAATGTTTGAATTTCATCTTTGCAACTACTTGAATTTGGAATCTTACAAGATAAGGCTGAATGGTAGGATGCATTATCCATCACAATTACTGAATTTGGAGACAAATTAGGAATTAATTTATTTTCAAACCAATTTTCAAATACATCAGCAGTGATGCTTTGATGATAATCCACTGTGGCGAATTCTATGTTCTTCGCCGATAAAAATAACGCCTCGTTAACCCAACCATTTTTAGATCCCGCATGCAAAATTATTATGCGTTTTCCACGTGATACCGGAACATCCAAAGTACACTTATTACTTTTATCGCACCATCCTTTCTTAACAGTATCATGTGTATCGTACCATGTTTCATCGAGATAAATTATCGCTCTGTTTTCGTCTCGGAATGTTTTTATTTTATTCAAGTAATCGACGCGCCATTTCGAAATTCGAGCAGACTCCATAAGAACGTGTCTTTTGTTTAATTTCATAAAATGAAAATTCATTTTTTGTAACAATGATCGTACGGTCTCCCGACTGCAGTGAACATTTAGGTCCCGCTTTATTTTATGAAGCAATTCATCTAATGTTAAGACAATATTTTTTTTGTAAGCATCGTGGATCATGCTTCTAACTAAGTCGGCATGATAATCCTGGAATATTCTGGGACAACCAGCATCCTTCCTTGGTTTCCTTTTCTGAATTCCAATAGTGATTATATTTCTCACCGTTGACTGCGAAATTTTTGTCATACGACTAGTTTTAATTATGGCACCGCTTTTCCCTTCTACGTTTTTAATATACTCGTAAACGTTTAAAATTATTTGTTTACTTTCAAACTGTAAATGTTTGTGAGATCGTTTGATACAGGGATCTTCATCATCGAATAAATCATCATTCAATTCATCTTCTTCGTGAACTTCTTCTGCCAAGTTTTGATATTCCTCTTCTGAAACATCCATCTCTGCCCAAGGTCTCCACATTATAAAATGTATATGTAATTTTCCACAGGTGAAATTAAGTCAAAATGTTTCTATTTTGAATATCACAAATCAAGTTGAAGTGCCGAAAGTTTTAACTAGAAGAAATAAAAATATTTATATACTTTGTTACATAAATTACAAAATTTTATTGGAATTATAGATATCATCTATAATGAATTAGTGACGGTGTAAACTTAACAATAAAAGTTAATATTTAGTTTTAACTAAATTGCTTAAGTTATAAACATTTTCCCACATAAGTATTTTATCAATTTGCATAATAACATTCAGCTAATCTTAATAATGGGAGATTATTATAGGTATAGGAATAGTGATAAAATAATGTGAACGTAAACAAAAATTACAACATAATATACAAATTGGAGTTGACGAAATCCCTCCAATACCTGAAAAAAATCGTTACGGGCCATCTGTCCTTTATGGCTGTTCGGAAGCAACCTTCTCGAGTGTTTGGGCGGACGATGCCATAAACCTCTTGTAAAATCAAAGTCGTAAACGCAGAATATCTTTTGACGGACTTTATAAGTTGAGGCATTAATTACAATTGAGCTACAATTTGTAATAGTCATATAGGCAACCCAATTTACACATAACCTAAAAATTAAAGGTGTCAAATCGTATTTTATGAAAATGTTCGGTCTTATACAAAACTCTCTGTATATCTAATATATAGTACAAACAAGATAAATTCAAATTCAAAACTATTTCAATTCGAGAAAATAAGCTTATGCTTCTTATAGTTTGCACACTTTAAACATAATATATAAAATTACGAAAAAACTATTCGTGAAAATGCAAACAATGTCTCAATTTATAAGACAACTCAAGACGTTAAATATCCATTGAATCAACTACTTCCCGTGCAAATACACCTCCGGATATTGAATTATTTAAAAAATATTGAAATACATATGTGTATATTCGGTTTTTTTATTGAGCTTATTGGGTATTCTACTTGTAATTCTGAATTTTGCCTTCAAAATTAATTTGAGGTTATGTTTTGCACTTGGTTGCCATGTGCTTGTTTAACCTATCTAAAGAATAGTTAAGTGGTAGAACACTATCCGTTTTTTTTTTTTTTATTGGCCAACCAGATCTGGTGTTTCTTTTTTATAATGTTTGATATTTAGTTGGATACTCTAGTTGTAATTCTAACTTTTGACTTCAAAATAAATTCGAGGTTATGTCTTCCACATGATTACTATTATTAAGCAAATGGTAATCATGTGGAAGACATAAGCTCGAATTTATTTCGAAGTCAAAAGTCAGAATAACAACTAAAGTAATTCCCCATCATAAAGATTGATTAAGTGGTAGAACATTATTTTTGATATTTTATTACCACTTTTCTGTCATATAAGTAATCAATTGCAACATGGCATTCATACAGAGTGTTTTATGTAACACCGGACATTTTCAATGTTAATTTTCATACAGAGAATTTTTCTTTTAAGTATACATTTGCATACGTTGTACATTTTCCGACACTCGGTTTATTAAAAGAATTCTATTTGAAGCTTTAAACGAGTGTTTTCCACTCCCAGGTCAAGCATGAAGTAAAATTTCGAGTTTATAAAAGCATGAAAATTTGGTTTGGTCGCGTAGCGCGAAGCGCGGAGCGACCAAACCAAATTTTCAGGCTTTTATAAACTCGAAATTTTACTTCATGCGCCACCGGTACAAAACACTGATTCAATGTGAAGTTTAGCGGTGTGTTTTAAACTTCGTAATATGTCAGTGGTTTGTACCGGTGGCGCATGAAGTAAAATTCCGAGTTTAGAAAAGCCTGAAAATTTGGTTTGGTCGCTCCGAGCTTCGCGCTAGGCGACCAAGCCAAATTTTCAAGCTTTTCTAAACTCGAAATTTTACTTCATGCTTAGTCTGGGAGTGGAAAACTCTCGTTTTAGGTTTCAAATTGAACTCTTAAAAAAAACAAGGATTATTTAAAGATTACGGCACATACGCTGTAATTAGGACATGTATACTAGAAAGAAAAACTCCCTGTATGTACAATTTGTACTGAAATAAATTAAGGCGTTGATTGCGATTGATTAGCTACAATTTGTGACACCTTTAATTTTTAGGTTATGTGTAAATTGGGTTACCTATATCAAGGCAACCTAATTTACACATAACTTAAGCATTACAGGTATCAAATCGTATTGAATGCTTTGGTTTGACAAATCGAACAAACGAAAATAAATATTGAAAATGTTCGGTGTTGCATAAAACTCTCTGTATATCAATGTCATTATATGACAAACAGTAGGGACACCTAAATAATCAAAGAACCTAAGAAAAATAAATCCAATAAAAAATACGAATATACAAATTAAATTAGAGCTTTGATTTAAAGTAAAACTTGTGGGTTAAACCTTTTGTATTATATCATATGTTCAATAAAAAAAAAAAAAACTAGGGGCCATGACTTAAGAGGTAGTGTGTTGCCCGAGCGCGCGTATTAATTGTCCCTAAAACCATCAAACGGGAAGCATTCTAGTGAGTTTATTTATTCATACATGGAAACGAAATAAATCGTAGGCATTCCTAAAGGTACATTCTCGATTGTGTAGTTTTTTATATTTCAACTTATATAATAAATATTGCAAAAATAATTATTATAAATGCATGATTTAGTTAATTTGCCTAGGATTATAACATTTATTACGAAACAATCATAATAGTTATTAAAATGAAAAAAAGGTCAAGATGGTCTTTGTACCTTCCTTAACATAAATCGATTTTTATATTAATATTTTATCGACAAATAACTTTGTTATTATGATTCCAGTATTATGTGTTTTACATTATAATTGCGTTTACATCTCAGGCGCTATCCCCACCCTTCGCCAGCACTGCCGACTGTGAGAAACTCTCCCTCTTAGTTACACTTGCGTGCTCTCTCCCACAATGCCTGCGCGCAGCGAGTGTTCTCTGTTTGTTATTGTTACTATTCCAAGGGTATTGAATTCTTATTCATGCATTTCTTGATTCAAAAACGGTGTTGGCTGTTTTCGAGCATTTGCCGAAATCACGCACGGCCTAATTTCGGACGTAGCGCTCGCTCTGAGCCCGGGTTCAAATGCTTTTAAAATACATATATATTTTTTTATTTTAAACAATTATTACACGAGTACAAAATTTAACATGATTGTGTTTTAAAATAAAGGAAACGAAATTTAATCAGACACAATTATTGTGTTATATTAATATTATCATAATTGCATCCGGAGTGCAACCAGGAAAATTTGAGTAGATGTTATTGATAAAATCGTGAACATTCATAAATTCAACACAAATTCGACAAATTTCATAAAAGAAGATAAAATTTCATAATTCATTTTTAAAATTAAATTTATCAAATTTGACAAATTTTTGTTGAATTTATCAATGTTGACCATTTTATTAACTGCCAATTGTGTGGTTTGTGTAAATTATAATAAGCCGGTTTTGTTGAATTTTCCAATTTTAACGTTTTCCTTACGCTACAATTTTAGTTATTTTTTTTATTTTTAGGATCGTTGTATTTTTTTTTTTTTTTTAGATAAGAATAATTATTTTTTATGATTTTAGTTCGAATTAATTGATTTTGACGATTTATTAATGTGTGGGTTGTGTTACTTTTGACGATACTATTCAAAATAATAATTAGGTACGAGTATTATTTAAAATGTATGATTTTTCCTCAAATCTTTATTTATCTTTTAATTTTATTGTATTCGACATTTCTTTACTATTATCGGCAGTGTCTCAGGCACCCGTCCGGGGTGGCGAAGCCCCCCCGTTGAAACTGTACCGCCCCCCCGGAGAAATTTCGTCGATACACGTAAAATGTGAATTATGATTACCATCGTAACGTAAATGTATTACAAAATGCGTTTCGCATATTTTCAGTTTGTATGAAACATTTACTGCCCTAAGTCGAAATAATGCTATGATAATACACGAAATGAGCTGCCCCACCTCCCCTTCCCCCCAATATCTGATCAGCCACCCCGGATTAAATAAGCTGAAAGAAACACTGATTATCGCGTATATAAATAAATTGAAGGTAATCGATTTGTAATGTACAAAACATTACAATATTCGAAATGAAAATGTATATTTTGGTGAAATTGTCAGCTTTTGAAAATTTTATTGATTGATGAAATTGTATTATAATTCATTTTGAATTAAAAACTGGATTTGTTTATTTTCTAAGAAATTATTTTCAATTCTAAGTCATTGAACATTTATACGGTAGTATTTTAGTTTCGTCGTGATTTTTCTGCGATAATTCGAATAAAACTGATTCAAAATATAAAATAAAAGCTTGATATTAAATAACAGAATGAGTTTAATATGATTTGAACCATTTAATCAAAATACTAGGGATCATAAATCAATCAAAATATGAACATGGAAATTCCCTCGAGGTGAACCGAACCGTCTTGAAACGGTACATTCGGTATATGTCGGCAATCGGCTGAACGCATCGTGAACACGTGCCCTTGAATCAATCTGAGCAGAATTAAAAAAAACGTATTTGTAACGATGCGTGTATTTCCCAGCGCGCTTCGGTTGAGGGGAATACACTAAAACTCCGTCCGTAATAGAGCGAGTGGTGGGGAACGAAAACCAGGGGAATCGGTGGATTTCGAACCGAGCGGGCTAGCATATTGCCTCTTAATCTTCTCTTAAATTTAAGTTGGCTACACACTTCAGGAATTGACATGTAAAAAACATCAGACATAATTATTATAATGTATATTTTCAGAGTTGCCAACCTAGAATATTTTCCATGGCACTCTAGAGATTTTTTTAATTGAACATACGATATAAACATCTTCTGAGCATTTCTGGTAGAATTAAAAATATTTTGCTGGCAATGCCCCACAGAAGTAGATTAAAAGATTTTATAGGGTGTGGACAAAGTTTAATAATAATTTATGTCCCCAATCATATTCTCGACAGTAAAACAAAAATTAAATTTTCCCAATTTTAAATCATGTTTTAAATGGTGTTTCTTCTTTCATAGATTAATTTATTACTTTCAGGACGAAGGAAACTCTAGCCAGTGGTAATTTATTGAGTGTGATCAACGTACTAATGCAGCTCAGGAAAGTTTGCAATCATCCGAATCTCTTTGAAGTCCGACCGACGATCTCCCCGTTTCACTCCGAGGGAATTATAGAACATATACCGGCACTTATTTATGGTGCTCTGGAATACGATGTGTGGAATGTAAGTGTCATTTATTTTATTCACTTAATCAAAAATGTAACTCAGTAAAGTGTGAACGTTAGGAGTAACCTGATCGTTATCTAGCATGTGTCATATTACAAGTGTGCTGTGTATACATAACAAACACCAATTCTCTCATTTGTTTTATTCAGTTAATAAAAAAGTTCTCTTTAGTAAAGTGTAAACGTTAGGAATAACATGATTGTTATCTAGCATGTGTCAAATTCAGAGTGCGGATTTTTGCAGGGATCGCTCGTGATCCGTTGTTGCCCAGTCGAGTAAAGTATATAATGCATGCGACTTAACGCCAAATACACAAACGGACGACTGCATCACCAGACACAGCCACAATCGTCCACTTGTGCATTCGTTATTTACTCAACTCGCCTGCGCAGCCCCGGTTCATGAACAATCCCTGCCAAAATCCGCCCAGTAGTCATATTACAAGTGTGCTATGTATATGTTACGCTCAAAGATCGAAAACGCTCACTGAGCGAAATAAACGATCGTAACGCGTTGTGAAAGGTGCTAAACGACTATATACCGAATTAACATATTTATTCGCGTTGTGGCCGTTCAGCACAGTCCGAAACGCGTTGCGGACAATGTTCAAACGGCCACGACGCGTTCTAGATGATAAGATGATGGTAATTGACATGACTATTCACTTATTCCTAACCTAACCTTACTCAACCTTACCTAACCTAACCTTACCTTTCCTAACCTTACCTAACCTTACCTAACCTAACCTAACCTAACCTTACCTAACATTACCTAACCTTACCTAACATTACCTAACCTTACCTAACCTTACCTAACCTTACCTTACCTAACCTTACCTAACCTTACCTAACCTTACCTAACCTTACCTAACCTTACCTAACCTTACCTTACCTAACCTTACCTAACCTAACCTAACCTAACCTTACCTAACCTAACCTAACCTAACCTTACCTAACCTAACCTAACCTTACCTAACCTAACCTTACCTAACCTTTTTTTTTGAGAAAAATGCATTTACGCACAGTAGTGCGTGGGACTCCTCCCCTTATCTAAAGGGGGCCTACCCACTAAAAAACCCATGGCCGTTTTCATCCTTACCGGCATCGCCCAAAGGCATTTCCTCGGTAAGGCGGCCCGCTGCACTTCGTTGTTCCGCAGCGCTAGTCTATGGCGTCCGTCGCCCGCTCCTCGCCCGCTCCTCGCCGTACTTCTTTGCCATGACGTAGATAGCGTATACGCAAACCGCTTTCCACGCCTCCTCGCTGTCCAGCATTCGGGCCACCAGCGTGGTCTCCTCCAGCCTTACTATTTTGCCTGCTAGTACCGCTCTCTCAGCCTGCCATTTAGGACACCTGAACAGCGTGTGTTCGGCAGTATCTTCTTCGGTCCCACAGTGTTGGCACAACCCGCTCGCTGCTTTCCCTATTCGGTGTAGGTATGCACCGAAGCTACCATGGCTTGTGAGGACCTGCGTCAGCTGATGTGTAACGACGCCGAGACCCCTCTCCACCCACGGTCTAATGTCTGGGATTACCGTCTTGCTCCAGCCCTCCACCTGTGCCCACCTCTCCTGCCATCTGCTCATAGCCCTGGCGTGTGCAGCTTCCCTAGCCGTAACCCGGTCTCCCTACCCTCGCTGTAGGCTTCCGCCCTCTCCATCACGTATAAGTCTCCGGGCATCGTTGAGGCGAGTACCTCCGCGGCATCCGTCGATACTGTCCTGTATGCCCGGATTATCCTCAGCGCTCCCGTTCGGAGTGCAATTCGGGCCCTGTGGCGGTTCCGCGCCGAAGTCGTGGCCTCCACCCAAACCGGTGCAGCATAGGCCAGCTTTGCCCTGGCCACCGTTGCGAGCAATCACCGCCTGCCTTCACCCGGCCCTCCCACGTTTGGCATTATGCGCCCTACCGCTGTGTCCGCCCTTAGGGCTGCCTCCGACGCCTCTGCACAGTGCCTGCTGTACCGCGGATTTGGTTCCAGCCACACTCCCAGGTACTTAGTGGCCTTTCCAATGCGAATCACGCTACCCCCAACTTCCAGCGTTTCCTCCGGTCCCTTCCCTGCTCTCCTGGTTGAGAGCCATACCGCCATTGTCTTTTCGGTAGCTACTTTCGACCGCTTAGCTCCATCCACTGGACGATGGTTGTGGATGCCTCGCTGACTATTCGTCGCACATCGTCCATATGTCTGTGCCTCACTATCAGGGCAAGGTCGTCCGCAAACGCTATAGTAGTGGCACCGTCCGGCAGTTTCAGGGCCAGGACTCCGTCGACTTCCCCCCTACGCTGTATGTAATGAGCCTATCCTTCAGGTATGCGTTCACCATCGTCGCCATTCCTCCAGAGAGCCTTCTGGTCGCCTCCTCCTTCACGATATGCCATGGCAGGGTGTTGAAGGCGTTCTTAATATCCAGCCCTACCATGACAGCGTGTTCTCGCTTTCTGAGAGGACCCTCGTTCGCTCCCCTTGCGATTTCGCGGACAGCTAGTACCGCCTCGATGGTGGACCTCCCCTTCCGGAAGCCGTACGGGTTGGGATGGAATCCCCCCCATCCTCGATCTCCTCCGTGATTCTCGTAGTCAACGCCCTCTCGAGCACCTTCGCTATGTCGTCAAGGAGGCAAACCGGCCTGTATGCCCCTGGGTTGTCTGGCGGCTTCTTCCCTTTCGGGATCAGCGCCAGCTTAGCCTTCTTCCAGATGTCTGGGAATATTCCGTCCTTCAAACACTTGTTGAATACCCCGGTGAACAAATTTGGGTTAGACTCCACTGCCTCCTTGATGGCCTCATTTGGTAACCCGTCTGGGCCTGGCGCCTTCTTATTGGGTAGGTCCTTAGCTGCAGCGCAGATCTCTGTCGGGGTGAAAGGTAGCGAACCTTACCTAACCTAACCTTAGGTTAGGTTAGGTAAGGTTAGGTTAGGAATAAGTGAATAGTCATGTCAATTACCTGCGTTTCAGTTGGCCATTATTCTAAATAAAATTTCATAAGTTTACCTTTATTGTATGCTTAATTCTACAATTAACCATACAATAAAGGGTTTAAAATTCTCATTTATTTTGTTTGTTATTCGTTAAATATTAAAAGCACGATTGGTTTATGAGCTTCGTATATCATCCAGAACGCATCGTAGCGTTTGAACGTTGTCCGCAACGCGTTGCGGACTGTGATAACTGGCCAAATCGCGAAAAATAATGTTATTTCGCTATTTGGTTGTTCAGCACCACAGCCCACAACGCGTTGTGGCCGTTTATTTTGCTCAGTGAGCGTTTTTGATGTTTGAGTGTAACATATACATTACAAATACCAATTCTAGTGATGCTAAAAAATAACTTTTTTTTTTGTTTGGCTTTTGCCTGGTATGACCATTAGCCATCAATCATTTATTATTAATTCAGTTTTTGTTATGTAACTAATTATTATTAATTGTTAACATATATTTGGACTTCACAACACATTCACACACATCCATGGTTCCATGGATGTGTGTGACTGTGGGGACGAATATTTTTCGTGAGAAAAATTACTCGCCCCCGCTGGGAATCGAACCCAGATCACCTCCGTAACCGATTGGCGAAATCGGCGGCTAAACCGCTCGGCCACGGCGGGCCCAGAATAACAAATTAATGCATAGCTAATATTTTAGCTTACAAAATATACACCATTATTGCGAACAATGGAAATGATTTCTGTAAATTCTCTGAGAAATCATTACAAAACGTGAGTTACTTCTGAATGAATCACTCGAAACAATAAAAACCTCAGTTATACAAAATTTAAGTGTCTTATTTGTGTAAATAATAATGTATAATGAAGTAGAAGCCTCCACAGTTGACAGGTTAATTAAAGTATTTCTCCCTTCTTAGTTATGTCTCGTGAGGTGTTAAATACATCACTGGATTTTCTATTGAAGAATATAATTATTGGGTTAAAAGGGTGAGGGATAAGTTTACTTATAATTTATTACCTCAATCTTAACCCGGACATTATATTGTAAGGACATTTAATGCTAATACAGTAAAACTTTGTGACCAGAAAAAGGAAAACCGTTATAACTTGAAAATCAGATGTCGGCGGTGTTTGGGTTTGGCAGCTTATCAAAACATTTAATTCTAAATTTAATAACTTCAAATCCTAGAATAAAAATCAAAAAAAAATTTAAAATTTCACCTAATAAATTTCTTAATATATTTTAAACAATTAAATTAATTACAAAACCGATATAAATTAATTGCATTATCTGTGTAACCGCAACTGCTGGTACAAATTTTGTCAATACTATTATGAATTACTAAATCTAATCTTAATTAATATTTAATACTTATTATTGCCACCGCTTTGGTCCTACCCCTTTACCCCTTTTGTCATCACCCGCCCAATCCTTCTGCTTTCCTTCCTCTCCCTTCCTTCGATCCATCTCCTCGCCTTCCTCACGTTCCTGCCCCCTTTCCTCCACCCCTCCCCCACCCTTCCATCTTCCTACTTTTTTTCCTCTTCCTGCCTCTCTAACTCCTCCTTCTCCATGTTCCATCTCCACACCCTCCCATCCACCACTACTTTCTGGTATCCCACCCTCACCATTTTCCCCCTTTCCCTTTCCCCGATCGCCCACTCCCCCTAATCTCCTTATTAACTTATTATTGCAACTACATAAAAAAATTTAACTTTATAAATTAAACCCCTGATGTCGTACAGTATCACAACGCTTGTGAACAGTTACGAGGGCTGTCCGTAAATTAAGGTCTCCAACGAGCGACCGTTGCGACGGAGCGAGCTAGCTTAAATCTGACAACAGCACCATGTTCCTTGCTTCCCCCTCCACTATTCTGGCCAGTCCCCACCTCGCTGCGACACTCAGTCTTGACTTAGCAGCCGTTAATGATGGAAGGAAAAATTGACGCTCCCGCCAAGTGTGAATTGCGTTCAGTGATTAGATTTCTGTGGTTTAAGCGGTCACCCTCTATTGAAACCCATCGCCAATTGACCGATGTGTATGAAGAAAAGTGTATGGACGTAAACAATGTTTGGAGGTGGTGCAGGGAGTTCGCAGGAGGTCGTACAAACGTATACGACGAGGCCGGCCGCGGGCGTCCATCAGTTTTCGGATTCGAAGTTGAGAAACTTTTGATTGCGGATCGGCGTGTGACTGTGAGAGAGATTGTCGAACTGATAGGGCGCGTCTCTAAGACTACCGTTTGAAGTACCGCAAGGTGTGTGCCAGGTGGGTGCCGCGGATGCTCACCAATGAACACAAAAACAAGCGCATGGAAAGTGCTCGTGAGTTTCTGCGCCGTTACCGGGAAGAGGGTGAGGAATTTTTGGATTCAATTGTAACCTGGGTCCACTACATTACACCAGACACTAAGGAACAATTAAAACAATTCCGGTTCTCTCAAGAAGTTCAAGCAAACGCTGTCAGCGGGGAAGGTAATGGCTTCGGTATTCTGGGACAGAAAAGGCGTTCTGCTGGTCGACTACCTGGAAAGAGGTACAACACTCAACTGCGAGACATTAACAAAGCTACGCCGGGCTATACAGAACAAAAGGAGGGTCCGGCTGACAAAGGGAGTTTTTTTACACCATAACAACGCCTGCCCTCACGTCGCCCGGACCACAACGGATCTCATTGCCAAATTCGGGTGGGAAATCCTTGACCATCCTCCATACAGTCTTGATTTGGCTCCCAGTGATTAGCATTTGTTCCCCAACTTGAAACAACACTTTGGGAGAACGGAATTCTCAAGCGACGAAGAGCTGAAGGCAGCTGTCGATATCTTCTTGCGCGAGTCGCGAGTCGGTGGGAGAGTGGTACGACGCGGGTATGAAAAACCTCCCGGAGTGACTCCAAAAGTGCATTGATCGTGACGGGGACTACATAGAAAAATAGCTAAAAGTCTTAAGTTTTTAGAATCTGTACTCTGTTTTGCAATAATATAATGTTTACTATGTGAAAAAAAAAATTGGAGACCTTAATTTACAGACAACCCTTTTAGTATAAAAATGTGAATATCCGCAAAGTTAACGCAAAATTCGAAATTTCGTTTAAAAAAAATAATTTTATTGTTTTTCCTGAATTGAGCCTTCTTCCCTTTTTCTGTTTATCACAAAAACTGGAAATATGTATTAGTAGGCTAAAAACAAACCTTATTATCTGCCAAACAGGTCTTTATTTTCTTGTTAAAAAAGGCGAGTATCGTTTGATAAGTAAGTTCTTTGATTTCTGGAAGTTTATTTAGAAAATTGTAAAAACAAACAAAAATGAATCCCCCTGGACGAGTTTCAAGAAATCTTACACATGAAGTAGTGGCGCTGCAAGAAGAAGGGTTTACTGCAACGTACATTGCCCAACGTTTGCATGTTGCTAATTCCACAATATCGCGAGTTCTTTCCCGCTTCAGAGAAACAGGACGTCACGAAAGAAGACGCGGCCAGGGTCGAAAAAGAATGACAACGCCGAGAGAAGACAAATTTATGCAACTTCAAAGTTTAAGGCAACGATTCCTAACGAGCACTTACCTGCAACAACAATTTGTTCTAACCTATGGTCGTTGACTAAGTCAGGATACGGTCAGAAGAAGACTTGCTGAAGTTGATCTTCGACCCTATCAAGCCACTAAAGGTCCTTTGTTAACCAGAGAGCACCGACGAGAGCGCTTAAGGTTTGCACAGGAACATCTTAATTGGAACAATGCTGATTGGGGTAGAGTAATGTTTAGTGACGAGTCCAGATTTTGTCTGTATAGTGATGACCGCCGTAGAAGAGTATATCGACGTCCTGGTGAAAGATACAGCCAGGCGTGCATACGAGGAACGGTGCAATATGTTCTGCCATGGTATGGGCAGGCATCACGTCGCAAGCAACAACAGCGTTGGTACACATTAATGGTGGTCGGTTAAATGCACATCGATACATCGAAGAGGTGCTTGAGCATCATGTTGTACCATTTGCCCCATTTATTGGGGATAATTTCCTTTTTATGCAAGATAACGCCAGGCCGCATATCGCAGGAATTGTGAACCAGTACTTTGACCATGTGGGAATTGTTCGTATGAACTGGCCAGCACGAAGTCCCCACCTAAATCCCATAGAGCATCTGTGGGACATTGTAGGGCAGAAGATTAAAGACTTGCAGCAACCTCCTGCAAACCTTCCAGAGTTAACGCAAGTGTGGGAAGAAATTGAGCAGCAAGAAGTCAGAAGTTTTATTGACAGTATGCCACGAAGGATGCGAGCTGTCATCAATGCTCGAGGAGGCAATACTCGCTATTAAGACCAACTGTACGACTGTTACACGCTATTTTGCGGATCAGAAGAATCATTATTTTTTTGTATTATTGCAGTTTGTTGTTTATTTTCTCATTTTTTGTTCACAAATAAGCAAAGTAGTTTTAATAAGTATCTATTAGGAACCACTTCGGGAAAAAAATGGAGAAAAAAAATAAAAAAACAATAAAATTAATTTTTAAACGAAATTTCGAATTTTGCATTAATTTTGCGGCGCAGTGTATTTTTACTTCCATAAAAAGATGAAACTATGGCACTCAAAAGGTTTTATTTTATTGAACATATGATAGATATCCACGTGTCAGGGTGGCTATAAGTGTAAATAAATGATTGATTTGATATGCCCAATAATTTGTCATCGGGGTTTTCGTTTAATAATTCACTAATTTTTGATGTCATCACTTTCTGACCCTATTGAAACTAGAATTGAAGTTTTTAACATTCCCTTAACACATATTTCTTTACATTGCAGGATGTGGATTTCGAGTTTTTAAATTTGAATCTTTTGAAATTGGAGTACGACTACAGTGCTTACCAGTGCTTTCGTATGAGGCAGTACAGAGTGTCGAAGAAGTTGATCGAAGAAATTGATTCCAACGAAATAATACCACCAATCTGTCCTCCTTCGCGTATGAGCCTGAAAGTGCACAAGGATTATGTGAACAAGGCCATCAAAGCAGAGCTCAACGACACAAAGATGGGGCACATTGGACAACAGAAGTTTCCACTTAAAAGTAAGAACATTTTTATTTAAATATAACTCCTTTGAAATTGTCATTGATATCGCGGTCAGGGAATTATTAGACATGTAGCGCTGCAGCGGTAAGCGATTGATGTTCCCTGAACGGACAAAATTTCAGTTGGTAGAATTGCTATATTCTCTTCTGTTTGTATACATAACATGCAAATTTAGAGGTATTTTCTGAAAGCGAAGGGGAATGAATCGAAGATTCAATTAACCTAACAGTTTAGTTTAAACTAGTGATGGGAATAATCGATTATTTTAAAGTGAGATACTTTAATAATCGATTAAATGAGTAGTTAACCTTTGATTTCAAAAATGTGGTGAGCGGGTGGGTGTAAAATGAACAATTATGTAATACAAACCACAAGCGATGTATTTTAATAATCAATTAAATTAGTAGTTCAAAATGATTACTTAATCTTAATCTTTTAGTAATTTAATAGTTAAAATTAGTATATACTATTTTACTTAATCAAATAATGGCTTAAATTCATATTACTATTTTACCCGATTAAATAATTGCTTAAATTAGTAATTACTAATTTACCTGATTAAATAATTGCTTAAATTAGTAATTACTAATTTACCCGATTAAATAACCGCTTAAATGAGTAATTACTAATTTACCCAATTAAATAATAGCATAAATTAGTATATACTAATTTCCGCATAATAATCAATTATATCGATATATTTCAATAATCGACTAATTACTAATTAGTATATCGATTATTCCCATCACTAGTTTAAATGCTGATTTTGAATATATCTAGTAAGTGAAGACTATTCCAAATATTATGTTTGTTTATGAAACGAAAAAATTGTTGACTTTTAAGAGGAAATGGATATAATAATTTTCTTCGTGATTAAAGAGCAAAATATTAAAGTACAATGAGCATCTATAAACTAGAAAGTGTGTTTAGCTGTTTATATTATGAAAATATGGCGGTGTTGTTGTTTACAGCTGCATGGCTTGAAAAGCAATAAAGCGGAAAAAATATATGCTTTCCTGCTTGATAAAGAGCTGCAGCGCCACACATAAAGCGGTTCAGCGACACCACTTTCGTAAAGCGCTGTAGCGCTACAGTTCCCAGAACGTGACCAATGATTATATATTATATGACGTGACGTATCGTATATGGTATTCTGGTATCTCGAGTTAGGATGTGGGGGCCATGATTAAAGCATTGAGTGCAATTTCATTGATTATGATGTTTTTCGTTTTCCCATAATCAGATGTTTAATCAATGATTAGTTAATCAGCTGGAGGTGCAAATGAGCCTAAGACTTTGTTAGCTAACGTGTTAAATTATTTATAAAATATGAATGACTCTTCTATATTATAACCAATAATATAACTAATTAATTAATGCGCTGCAGCACTACAGTTCTCTATATATATATATATGTATATATATATGTATATATATATATATGTATATATATATATATATATATATATATGTATATATATATATATATGTATATATATATATATATGTATATATATATATATATGTATATATATATATATATGTATATATATATATATATATATATATATATATATGTATACATGTATATATATATATATATATATATATATATATATATATATATATATATATATATGTATATATATATATATATATATGTATATATATATATATATATATATGTATATATATATATATATATATATATATATATATATATATATATATATATACAGGGTGTCCCATTAGTGCGTGCTCGCAGGATATCTCCACTCTGGTTCAAGATAGAAAAATATTTTTGAGGTCAAACTTACTTGAATTGAACAGCTTCATAACGTAAGATTATTTTAATGTATACAGGCTGTCTCATAAAAGTGGTAGTGAAAGTAACAACATTTTTTTAAATGGAACCCCCTATATATTATTTGATTTTTAGATATTACTATTAATTATACGTATGTTTTATATAACATTGTATATACCTAAACCTGACATATTTCATAATATTTACAATTTAATGAGAAAAGTTAGATTTTTGGGTTATCAGATTTGAATTTATATCTCAATTATTAGTAACTTTAAAAATAATCGGTACGGTACTTTCATAATTTATACCAGGCGCTATTCTCAGCCGTAGTCAATTTTAATTTTGCACTTACTTTGTAGTAATTATAACTTGTCAATTTTAAGAAAGTTGAAACAATAAAAACTATTTTTTTTCAAATGGCACACCCTATATTTTTATACAGCATATTATTCGTCTTTCCATCTTTAGTCATTATAACCTGTCAATCTTAAAAGAATTCAAACAATAAAAACTAATTTTATTTAAATGGCACACCCTATATTTATATACGGAATATTATTCGTCTTTCAAGACGAATATTATGCCGTATAAAAATATAGGGGGTGCCATTTAAAAAAACTAAGTTTTTGTTGTTTGAATTTTCTTAAGATTGAGAGGTTATAATTACTACAAAGTAAGTGCAAAGGTAAAATTGACTTCGGCTGAGGATATCGTCGGGTATAAATTATAAAAGTACCATACTGATTATTTTTAAAATTACTAATAATAGAGATATAAATTAAAATCTGATAAACAAAAAATCTAACTTTTTTCATTAAATTGTAAATATTATGATATATGTTAGGTTTAGGTATATACATGTTGTATAAAACATACATATAATTGTTAGTAATATCTAAACATCAAATAATATATAGGGTGTTCCATTTAAAAAAAATATTTTACTTTCAGTACCACTTTTATGGGACATCCTGTATACATTAAAATAATATTGGGTTATGCAGCTCTTCATGTCAAGTAAGTTTCGTCTAAAAAATATTTTTCTATCTTTAACGAGAACGGAGATATCCTCCGAAAACACACTAATGGGACACCCTGTATATATGTATATATATATATATGTATGTATATATATATATATATGTATATATATATATATATATATATGTATATATATATATATGTATATATGTATATATATATATATATATGTATATATATATATATATGTATATGTATATATATATATATATATATATATATATGTATATATATATATATATATATGTATATATATATATATATGTATATGTATATATATATATATATGTATATATATGTATATATATATATATATATATATATATGTATATATATATATGTATATATATATATGTATTTATATATATGTATATATATATATGTATTTATATATATGTATATATATATATGTATTTATATATATGTATTTATATATATGTATATATATATATATATGTATATATATATATATATGTATATATATATATATATGTATATATATATATATATATATATATATATATATATGTATATATATGTATGTATATATATGTATATATATATATATGTATATATATGTATATATATATATGTATATATATGTATATATATATATATATATATGTATATATATATATATGTATATATATGTATATATATATATATGTATATATATATATATATGTCACTAATCACAATGTCAGTACCCAACTTTTTTTTTTTTTTGGACAATACTTGCTGCTATAGTATGTGCCCTCAATCATAACTTTTACATTTTAAAAATAATTAGTCCTTATAAATGAAGTTTTTAAAATTTAATACCGTCTAAGGAATAATAAATTTGCTGTCTGAAAACCTCGGGCAATTTGAATCGAACAAAAAGTTGTCATTATTTATTCTTCAAAGATAAGAATAACTCGACAATGTCCAATTTTATCTGTTCTTCTTCTTTCTCTTTTAAGCCTGTGGCTTGTTTTATCTAACTTTTCTTTCTCTTAGTTTTCCTGCTAGGCTGACGTCCAGCACTCTCTCCATCTCTTCGATGGTCTTCGGGTTTCAGTCCCTCGCGATCTATACTAGACTAGGTTCAGAGTAGGTCGGGCGTAACTTTTACTGCAGAGCGGCGAAATCAGCATATTTTTATCTCTTTTCGTTCAGCCACCATAATTTTTTTTTTCTGGGCATAGGTTCTAGCCATTCAGCCACTAACAATGATTGTATTAATTAATTTAACATATATTTGGACGTCACGACACATTCACACCACACCCAGGGACACGACGAGAAATTATTTTTAAATAAAGTCTCCCCGTGCACGGGAATCGAACCCGAATTTGTGGCTCGCCGAGCGATACAGCCCGACGACGTTACCGCTCGGCCACCACCTGCCCTGCCACCATAATTGAAAGAAGGTCAAAACTTTAAAATTAAATTTAAAAAAAAAACAGATTTTTCTCGACTATCTGCTATAGCCTATCTCATGTAAGACACCTAGGACTACGTCCGGTCAAAATTTGGGCATAAGTTATTGGGGATCTTCGGAGATTACCCCGCTGTAAAAACATATGTAAATTTATGCAACTTTCAAAAACTGTTTTGACCCTGAAGATGTTAATTCGAACCGTCGAAATTTTGAAAGATCGTAGAGGGCGCGGGTTTCTACCTTGGTTATTGTTTTAGTATTTTTAGCTTCAGCCGTTCGTGAGATATTGGCGTTCCCGCTCCCCCCATAAGTAACCTACTATTTTATTACATTTTAGACGCTAATCTCTTCTAGTCACGTGCGCATTCCACTCTTTTCTTCTTTTCCTTATCTGCCCTATATCTGTGTATCACTTCTTTGGTAATTGGTGTGTGGTTTTTGTGAATAATTAACATCTGGCCGCAAGGTGGTTGCCTTTTCTGGTTTCCTGGAATTGTTTACGTAATTCTATTTTCGCGGCGTTTGCGTGAGAATCCGCAGGGTTACTGATATAACTAATATCTTTTAAAAGAAGCGAAATGTGCAAGGATTGTGTTTGATATTCGAGGGCGTATACACTGTTCTCACTGACTAAATTCCCTTCAAATGACATTCGTATCATGGTTTTAGGTTGGTTATTATGAAGAATAGTTCAAAGACCCATTATTAAATTAAAAAATGGTGATGTGTCCATCATAGTACTTTCCCCCGTAAATTGCGTATTAAATCACTTTTAAAATATTTGTAGCATTATTATTTTCAAAATGTCTTCAACTTTTTGATAACTTCAACTTTTATTTGAAACATTTATCAATTGGATCAACACATACTGACACAAACCAATGACTAGATAAAAAACACTATTTATTGAATATCTCAAATACTAAGAGTGCTATGACAAAAAGTGAAGATACAAAAAATCTTTAATATTTTATTACCTACAACTTTTATTTGAAACATTTTCCAATTGTATCAACACACACACTGACACAAATCAATGACTAGATAAAAAACACTATTTATTAAATATCTCAAAAACTAAGAGTGCTATGACAAAAAGTGAGTCCACAAAAAATCTTTAGTTTTTTATTATCTACATCTTTTATTTGAAAGAATTTTTTGTTTGATGAACATTTATTGAAAAAATCTGAAAATACTGAAAAACGCTAAGAGTAAAGTACCACTTCCGGTTTTCCGATTTTCACCGAAAGCTTTTCAGTTCTTCCGATTGTAACAAAAAGCTTAAGTTTCAAGTTTCATCTCGATATCTTTAGCGGTTTTTGCGGTACAGCGCACACAGACACACAGACAGACAGACAGGCAGACAGACATTTTTCAAAAATGGTCTTATTCGACTCAGGGGACCTCAAAACGGATATTTCCGCTAAAAGTTTTGATTCGAAAATTTTCACGAAAACAATACTTTGCCTTTGTATTACATACGGGGGAAAGTAAAAATGGGGTTACACAAAAATAACTATTCAAAGAAATTGTATGGATTAATCAATCAATCAACTTATCGTATTTATATTTGTCGTATTTCTGCGCTTAGAATTCGATCTCTAAGCGTTTGTCCGGTTATGTATTTCTGCACTCTCATCTCCGTTGCTCTGAGCGCTGCTTTTCTTTTTGCGGTTTTAGATCGGGCTTCCATTTTATCTGTTGTAAGTGTAAAAAAAAACACATTTTATTTATTTGATTTTGTTCGAGGTGTAACAAAAAAAAAAAATTGCAACTAATATAGTGTACATTATTATTCTAGCTGTTCAAATGCCATCAGGATCAACTGCTCAGACATCAGGCGCGACTGTAAATTTGTCCAGTGTGGTCAAACCCTCTGTTCCAGGTTACGCTCAATTAGTGCAAACCTCTACGGGGAAGCACATTCTATTAACACCGACGTGCAATATAAATACACACAATATGGGGATAACAGGAACAACCACCGGTAAGTTAGAGAAATATAAAGCAATAATTTTAACACATTGCAGTGATTCAACAATATAAAGGGGGTCTTAAAATGATCTGACATTTTTAATTGCGTGCCATTTTTTTTGTGGCAAATATAGAGTACTAACCTTTGACAACTGGCATCAGGAAGTATTGAGGTTTAGTCATCAATAATTACACGATCGAGCAACGCCTAGAAATTCATTACAGAAATCGTGAAAATTTTGCAGAGACGATTCGAAAAGTCCGCACGTCTTTGTTCACCATACTGCACCATTTCGCAACAAGGTGGTGCATTTAATAAAAAAAAAAATGAGGTTAGTGGTTCAATTATAACCGTGAAAAGCAGTGGCTGTTCTCGTACTGGTTGGTTGATTGAAAACATAGCCGCAGTGAGTGCGAGTGTTGACGAAAGTCCTTCCATCTCGATTCGCCATCATGCTCAGCAAATGGACGTTTTAAGATGCTCTGTGCAGCGAACTTTAACTTAAAAAAAAAAAAGAAGACCTTTATTGGCATATCTTTCAGACTATTTACAATTCTATCGTTATTACTCCATTTCTGTATCCCTCCCTTCTCTTTTCCCTTTAACTAAAGATCTGCATTTGCATGCTTACAAGATCCAATTGACACGAAACCTACAACTAGCAGACCATACGCAGCGCCGTACATTCACCAATTGGATAGTGGAGCATCAACAAATTGATGGTGATTTTTCGAAGAGCGATGAGGCACATTTTCAACTTAATGGCTACGTGAATAAACAAAACTGTAGAATTTGGGGGACCAAAAATTAACAAGTGATCCAACAGCTTCCCATGCATCCACCACGAATCACTGTTTGGTGCGGATTTTGGGTTGGGGGAGTACTTTTTCGAGAATGCTGCGGGAAATGCGGTTACCGTCAATGGTGTTCGTTATGGTGACATGATAACCAACTTTTTATGGAATGAATTGAACAGCATGGACTTGCAAGACATATTCTTTCAACAAGATGGTGCAACCTGCAATACTGCGAACGAAACAATGCAGTTATTGCAGACAAAGTTCCATGGTCGTGTTATTTCGCGCCACGGCGATGTGAATTGGCCACCAAGATCGTGCGACTTGATGCCATTAGACTTCTTTCTTTGGGATTTTCTGAAAGGAAAAGTGTATGCTAATGATCCACAGACCATTCCGGAGCTCAAGGAAGAAATTAGACGCACCATTAATGGAAATTAGTCGCAGATTGACTTGTGCTCTTTAAGCACGCTAAAAAAATTAACATGAGTAATTAAAATGTTTGTCTAAATCGAACATGATGTAAATATATACACTTGCGTGCATAGAAATCGGCCCACTGTAAACTTTTGACTTTAACTAGTTTTTTTTTAGAAACTATTCATCAGATCAAAAAAAAAATATGCTGCTTGAAAGACAATTTAATATGCTTTAATATGAGAAATTTATTAAATTGTATGTTGGCTTAACATAGTGAAATTAATACATGAAACAAATTAACTTTTTTTATTTCAAAAATTAATATTGTTATTAACACTTATCTAAATTAACACTTAATTTTTAATAATGGGTATGACCCCCTCTTGCACTAATAACATCTCTCATATGATTGGGCATAGATCGAATCAAGTTCGCTATTGTTTCTTGTGGGATGTTAAGCCACTCTGCTTCTACTGCAACAATAAGCTCTGGGATCGAAGTTGGGGCACGAAGTCTAGCTCGAATTCTTCGTTTTAGCTCATCCCATAAATGTTCAATCGGGTTTAGGTCGGGACTGCATGATGGCCACTCCATAACCCGAAAATCGACTTCTGAAATGTAATCTTTCACGATTCTTGCGGTGTGCGGCCTCGCATTATCACGCATAAAAAGGAATTCGTCTCCAATGTAGTCGACATAAGGTACCACATGGACTGCTAAAATCTCCTCGATGTACCTAGCACCCGTTAAACCTCCTCTCTCGTGACCACGGTCGCCCCTGCGGATGAAAGCAGAGTCAGTTCGTGCTCCCATAGAAATTGGACCCCAGATCATGCAGGAACCACCTCCATAAGCAATCCGTTCTTCAATGCAGCATTCTGCAAAGCGCTCTCTTGGTCTCTGGTACACTTTTTTTCTTCGGTCGCTACCATAGAGGCATATCCTAGCCTCATCTGAGAACAGAACAGACCCCCACTGTTCCACTGTCCAATTCAGATGATCCCGTGCAAAACGCAGGCGTGCTTGACGATGAGCTGGGGTAAGTTTTGGACAAATCGCAGGTGTTTTAGGGGTCAGGTTACTTTCCTGCAGTCCTCGTCTTACTGTCCACTGACTAATAGCCACTCCTCGCATTTCACGGAGCTGTTGTTGCACTTGCACCGCATTAAGGTGACGATTTCTTAATGTTGTTGACACAATAAAGCGGTCATCACGAGCCGTTGTAAATCGCTTTCTGCCTGTTCCCGGTCGCCTATGAAAGGATCCAGTCTCCCCATATCGTTGAGTCACTCTTCGAGCCGCTGCGCGTGTCATATTGAGTTGTTGAGCAACTGCTCGCTGGCTAAGTCCATTGTCGATTAAGGCAATTACTTGGGCGGCTTTTTCCGGTGCAGTATGCATTTCACTAACACACTTGAAAACTAATCAAATTATGAAAAACGAATATTTATTTATTTATTTATTTATTTATTTATTTATTTACACATTAAACGAACTGGCAGATTACATCTGGTGTCGTTCGCTATACAAACTAGCATAAATGCTTGTGGCTCTATACAGTGCAATAAATAATTTACACGGTTTACATAATTTACAAGATGTACAACATATATAGACACTGCTCGCAAATTAACAATATATCAACGTTATGGGACTAACTATCACAGTTGTAGGTATACATCTAGTCTATTTTTAAACTGTTGGACGGAGTCGGCAACAACAACATTTGCGGGAAGAGCGTTCCAGTCGTCTACAATTCTATTAAACAGATAGTGCTTATAGGGATTTTTGTTGAATCGGCTTTTGTTGAGCTTGTACGCATGCCCTCGCAGGTGCTGGTTTTGGTTGGAGGAGACGTGGCTGAGAAGTAGAGGGCAGCTGTAGTACCCTCTGACGGTTTTGAAGGTCTCGATCAGGTCGCCGCGCAGCCTTCGACGTATCAGAGGAGGGAGGTTTAGTGCTGCCAGCCGGTCCTCGTAGTCCATATGTCTCAGAGGCAAGGGGATTTTCGAGGCCCTACGTTGCACCTTCTCCAGTGTGGCGATGTCCCCAATGAAGTATGGTGACCAAACCGCATGACCATACTCCAGTATGGGTCGTACGTAGATGGTGAAGACGTCGAGTAGCATTTTCGGGGACATGAACTTGAAGGACTTCCTGATGAGGTAGATCAAGGAGTTAGCTTTTTTGACTGCGGCATTGATGTGCGGCCCCCACTTGAGGTCGTGGGTGACAGTAATGCCGAGGTCAGTGATCTGGTCCACGGACGGGATCAGTACTCCATGCATGGAGTACGTCCTTCGGGGGTTATTTCTGCCGACGTGGATGACCGCACATTTTGATGGATTCACCGTCACGAGCCAGTCATCTGACCAGCCCTGGAGTCTGTCCAAGTCCTCCTGGATGTCGTCACTCGTGGGGTCGCCGTAACACTTCACGTCATCCGCGAACCAGCTGTTTTTGGTTGACATTGTGTTGCAGAGATCAGCGATATAGATCAGGAATAGCAGTGGGCCCAGGACTGACCCTTGTGGCACGCCGCTGTCTACTGGGCGCAACGACGACAGGTGGATTCCGTCTATTGTCCAAATTTCAATTGCAAAGGCAATAATTTCAATCTTTCACAAGTTTGTTATTCTCGTTATAATCACCACATAAATACGTTTCATTTTTTTCACCGGTTGAAACGATAAGCACTCTTGATAAATTTTAACTAATATTAAAGCAAATTAAATTGTCTTTCAAGCAGCATATTTTTTTTTGATCTGATGAATAGTTTCTAAAAAAAAACTAGTTAAAGTCTAAAGTTAACAGTGGGCCGATTTCTATGCACGCAAGTTTATATATACAATTGGTATCGCTGTTATAAATTAATCGAATTATTAAAGTGACGCAAAATATAATTAAACATTTTATATACAAATACAACGAGTCAATACATTTCCGATAAAGAATAACTCGTGGTTCATATTTAAATTAATATAATTTTATTAATTAAAAATGAACCACGCAAACGGCAAACTAAATATTTTGAGAAAACTGTACTTAACCTAAAGAAATGTTTTTATGGTGCCGTAGGTACGGTCAACGCATTTTCGGGACCGACACACCGGGCGGTGACAGTGGTTTAATCTGCCCTTATACTTGAGCCGGTGATCCTTTGTGATCGTCACGTTCGCAAATTTCGGGAAAATTTGTCCGGCTGAACTTTAATCTATTTCGGCCGAATTTGGGGATTTAGATAATCCGAATTTGGGGATTTGGGTAATCCGAATTTGGGGATTTGGGTAATCCGAATTTGGGGATTTGGGTAATCCGAATTTTTAGAAAAGGTTTATTACCTATCCTGAAGATACGTTGCCGGTTTATCGTTTTAATGCCCTGGATTATATAAAACAAAAGGCAAACATTTCTGTACGAACTTAACGGATTTTCCAACTAATAGAATGTTTAATTTTGATAAAACTGTAGAAGGGAATAAAATGCAATGAGGTCGGATGTTACATTAAATCGCGAATTAAAAATTAAACGTGTTAAGACGTGTCAAAATGATACGCCGGTAACACGAGGCGCCCATTTATCGGATATTGTGTTCTACACATAACCTCCATGTGTGTACCTTATATTAAAATTAAAACATTCGTACTTTTCCAATAAATAATATGTTTTATTAATAAATTAAAATGTCAGGTCATTTTGAGACACCCTTCAGTATCGAGAACATTAAGGATTTCTTACTGGTTAAAGACAATTGTTTGGACGTGGAGCGAGCAACGACTCCAATTATTGTCTAAGACCGGTATTGTACTTACTGTTCGAGATGCTTATAATAATTTTTGCACGATCGAGGAAGATGGACAACATTACTTCGCAATTATTATAAATATATCATTTTGATTACTGTATTGTTTCGAGTTTACGTGAAGTGATTAATCACAAATAGAAAGACTGTTATTCCTTACTTCACTTTTTATTTTTATGTTAGATGTACATTTCGAGACACAAGGTGCTCATTATCAATAACAAACTCATCATTTTGATTAATGAAATTTGACTCTTTTCATTCCAATCGGGTTGTTTTTATCAGTAGCCATGAACGGTAAGTTTCGACCGATTTGTTATTCATAGCAACTTGGTAAACACAACCTACTATCTGATTTATTTATTTATTTTATAATTTTATTTTGTACTTCGGAATCATAACAGACGAATCAATTCTACATATGTTCAATCCACTTGTCGTAATAAAGTCAGTAATTGCAGGTAACCAGAGTCGATCATGCAAAAAGTGATTATCCTAAAACGAAATGTAATACAGGTGTGTTAATATAAATTGTTTTGTTTTAGTAATGACTTCGGCAGGTCAGAAACTGACAGTTTTATCTAAGCAACCCATTTCGACAACTACACCCAACACACAATCTGCAATTGCAAAAGCTGTAGTAAAGGTACAGTTGACTTCTTTACCGTCTTCTTCCGTGTCTACAACTATGGTAAATAACACAGTTGCCTATTATCAATTTAAATACCTTATATTAATGCATGGTAAATAAATATGTTCAATAAAAAAAAAACTCTAGAGTGCCATGGAAAATATTGTAGGTTAGCATCTTTAAAATTATATATATTATGTCTGAGGTTTTATATGTCAATTCCTCAAGCGTGTAGCCAACCTAAATTTAAGGGGGGAAATACAAGTAACACGTCGAAAACTCGACCATTTTCGGGAATTTTTTTTGGGCAAACGAAACAACATACATGTATCGGTTTTTTTATTGTGTTACTCACACCTTCCTCTACATTTGTAATTTTTTTGGTAAGTCTGCGACCTCTGTGTGACCTTGGAGCCACGCGTAAAGGAGGTCATGTGCGGCGGACGTTCTGGGGACCTGAAAAATGAAAATAATTTACTTTTAGCTACTGACCAATCTTGTGTGATATATTTTGTTCTATATGAACCATTAAAAATAAAAGAAAAACCGTTTTATCATAAAAAAAACTTGACCTGAAAAAAAAGGTCGATTTTCACTTTTTTTTTTCACTTTAGGCAGCCCTAAAAATTATTTATTGTTAATTTTTTCATAAGATCAGTGGTTCATATAGAATAAAATTCAATTTCCTTTAAAACGCGCATAATTATAAGTCATTTGTATGAAAACTTTTCGAGTTATATTTTCCGTCAGTTTGAAAAATACCGTTTCGAGAAAAACGCGTTTAAAGTTTTGGGTTACATAAAAGCATGTTTTTGGAAACTTACGGTTAATCGGCGATGCCGGCGCCATACATCACTCCTTCCTGGTTCTCGTAGAAGTCCTGGAGCTCAGCTTGGGCCAATTTTCTGGAAGTTCTGGCCTCTTTGGTGCAGCTTAGCGATCGGCGCTCCTGGCGAGTGTAGCGGCTCTCGTCGTAGGTGGTACTGAAGATGTGCGCATTCTGGCCGATAATGCACTGCAGACCGTTTATTATCTTCAGAATACCCGCGTAGCCCTTGTTGAATGTAATTGCTGCAATGAAGGCTGCTATCTAGACCACTTTGAGCCCGCAGTTGAGATGCTTCGGCGCCAGCCGCCACACCGTTGAGTTGAAGATCTCATTTGCATTCTGGGTGTGCCCGACCAAACATCTCTCCAAAAGAGAACGCCGCGACAAATCTGTGTAGGTGGGGAGGATCTTCTTCTGGACATCTGGATGCAGCGGCGGTGGATGTTGAAAGCTGTTGAGCCTGTTGGTAGCCTCCGCGACACGCCACTTACACCAACTGTCAGCCCCAGCAGGACAGTTATTGTGCATGGGTTTTTTGTCAGTCGAACACATGTGATGGTACGTTGCCATTACAGCTTTCACCATGTTGTCGACGGAATCGCTGTTCCTTCGAATCGCCAACCCGTAGTACTTAGTGAGTTTTTTTATGAGAGCTTCGGTGAGTTTTCCCCTACCGCCAAGTGTCTCCGTCTTTCGCAGATTTCGGAGCCGCGAACCCATTTGCTTTTCAACGTGCCCGACTCATTCACTTTTCGAAATTTTGCACTCGTCGCCGTACGGTTTCGCGTCTGCAATGGCTGCAAAAGTCTTCGTGTCCCCGTCGCCCACGTAACACAAGTATTTGACGTTGAACTCCTCCACTGACCGCTGGAACATAGCTACCATCGAAGTGACCTCCATTTTTCCTGCCGAGCCAGCATGAGTATTGGAGCACTCATATGCGTGGGTTTCGTACCATTGCTTGTATTCTGGTGTGTTGACTTTCTCCTTCCAGAATGTACAGCCTTGACAGTAACTCCCTTTGACGTCCAGATCCACAACTTTTCCGGTCCGAATTCCAATAAGCGTTGCCACCCCGTACAAAGAACTGTAGCCACGTTTCTTCCAGGAGCCATCCCCCAAGACTGTTAGTTCATCAGCACACTGCCCTGCCGAAACATTCTCCGCTTGCTCCTTGCGAACCGCCTTTTTAGTATAATAGTGGAAGACTTCCTGGGACACTGCATAAATCCTCTTCACACAAGTATCATACGTCAATTGCGCCAGCCCTTGACAAATATCCATCATGCCGAGAAAAATATTCAGTCCTTGTCTTGATACACCTAACAGTCTCATCACAAAAATGATTCGCCGATTAAATTTCAAATGAATTGTTGACAAATAGGCCGGAATCTATTTGTCTTCTGCCACAGGAGCACGAAACAACTAATTTGAAACCGAGTCCTCGTTGTCCAGTTTCGGTGAATTTAACGTCTTTCTTACACATGCGACACACCAATTCACTCAGGGCGCCAAAAACACTCAAAAACTGGATAATTCGGTAGCCGTGCACCGGATCAACATCAACTCCTTCCTTGTCTGCAGCACTGAATTTCCTTCCTGTCGCGCTGTTTTCTCGCGGTTTTTTCACCTCATCCGTATACTGGTTCCCGGAAAATCGCCTCTTGGGTTTGCTGGTACGTCGACTGTCCCTTTTCCGTCCTTTGGGGTACATATCGACGAGAAAAAGTCACTGCGGCAAAAAAGCGGCGCGAATCGACAACTGGTGCGATGTAACTACCGCCGCGTGCTTGCCATAACCTGAACTGGTAAACACTGGAATCTCATTGAGAAAGTCTTTGGTGAAGGTCCCGTCATCTATTGGAAAAAAATCCAAACACATTTGGGCTATTGTACCGGCCGCATTGTGTATTACGGTCGCAGAGACGCGCGCTCCGCAAGTAGGCGAAATCGGCTTTCTGACCTCGGGTAGATAAATGCCAATATCTTGGTAACTACTTGTCCGATCGCTTACATATTTTACAGCATAAATCTTGAATATATATACGATTGATTTATGCAACAACAAAAAAATCGATAAAAAAAATGTTTACTTGTATTTCCTTGTAAAAGAAAAAATCATGGCACTCTAGAGATACAACGCATTGTATACTATAACAATGCGTTTTTTTATAGCGTTAACATAGTGAAAATGTACTCCAAAAAAAAAATTCCCTGCTGTTAATGTTCCTACATTCGTTGTTTTTTTAAAGAGTTCAATTTAAAACTTAAAACGAGTGCTTTCCACTCCCAGACTAAGCATGAAGTAAAATTTCGAGTTTAGAAAAGCCTGGAGAATTTGGATAGGTCGCGTAGCGAAGCGGAGCGACCTATCCAAATTAGGCTTTTCTAAACTCGAAATTTTACGTCATGCGCCACGCGTATAAAACACTGAAACATTGTGAAGTTCAAAATATACGGTCTACTTGTTTTTGATTTCTTGCAAATTAATTTTACAAATGTTGATTTTTAATAATTCAAACGTTTGGGGAAAGCGTGTAGCCAACCTAAATTTAAAAAAAGATAATTTTTTCTCTTATTGAACATACGATATATATATATACTTTGTTATTATAATGATAATAATGATATTTGCAGCAAATCCATTAATAATAAGGCTGTTAGGCTGAAAGACCGCAGGTCGATAGCCATTGTTATCTTTTTTATATATATATATTGTTTCTGTTTAAAAACTTGACCTGAAAAAAAAGGTCGATTTTTCACTTTTTTTTTTTTCACTTTAGGCAGCCCTAAAAGTTATTTATTGTTAATTTTTTCATAAGATCAGTGGTTCATATAGAATAAAATTCAATTTCCTTTAAAACGCGCATAATTATAAGTCATTTGTATGAAAACTTTTCGAGTTATCTTTCCCGCCAGTTTGAAAAATACCGTTTCGAGAAAAACGCGTTTAAACTTTTGGGTTACATAAAAGCATGTTTTTTATATATGTATATGCTTTTTCTGTAAATAAAGATTGTTTATATAAGGCTGTTAATGTTTAAAAAATCATGTTTACTTTTTGCAGACTAGTGATGAAAAAGGAGAAGATATTATTAGCAAGAAAACTGTAGGAACCAAATTTATAGATAATTTATATATACAAGATTCAAAAGCAAAGAGCGGTCTTGATGTCCGATGGAAGAATGAACGCAGTGGTAATAATAGCGACAATATTGTAAGTACTGAAATTATTTGGGTTATAGTTTAAAGTAAGTCTTGATATGCATTGACGATCAGTGTATTATACCATGCGGTGAATATACTCTTGCAGCAATGCTAGATAAATGCTTGGCCAGCAAATTTGTGATTTTAGATATCGCAAGTTTTCTAGAACCTTGCGTACAGTTAAATATGAAGTTTTATCGTTAATTCATTTTCTGGCATGTATTTATTGTTAAATATCCAGTTCAGTAATGATCAATCGTTTTGATGTCTTTGTGTTAAAATAAATATTAAAAAAAACAAACTAGTTTAAAATGTTTGCTACTACTCATGTATGAGCTGCATTGTTTGTTCAAACAGAACAATAATCATATTAATTAATCTTGAATGGCTAATTAATTAGTCTCAAATGGCTAATAAATTAGTCTCAAATGGCTAATTAATTAAATTAGTCTCAAATAATACGCTTTGATTAAAACACTTGGTTTGTTTCACTGATTTTTTATTTTTACTCCAACTAGTTTCGACCTTAGGTCATTCTCAAGGAGATACATATCTCCTTGAGAATGACCTAAGGTCGAAACTAGTTGGAGTAAAAATAAAAAATCAGTGAAACAAACCAAGTGTTTTAATCAAAGCGTATTAATTTAAGTGAGAAATTAATTCATCATATAGTCTCAAATAGCTAATTAATTAGTCTCATGCCTAATAAATTAGCCATATTCCCGTTTGCACCCAAGTCAATTAAGTTAACCAGTGGTTATTATTGTTATTTACAAAATTGCATAATGATAAAAGGTCTCTTTTATCATTATGTGATTTGTTTAGGATATCTTACAAATTTAAAACATTCTTATATCCTAGAATTATGACTTAATCAAAGGTTTAATGAATTATTAGTAGTTAAAGTTAATCAGTTAATTAGCTATTGGGCTTTAGGCATCAATCGGCTATAAAATAACCAACCCTGCCACATTGTTTACGGCAGGGTTAGTTATTTTTTAGCCGATTGATGACTAAGGCCCAATTGCTAATGAACTGATTAACTTTTAAAAAAAAAGACCTTTATTGGCATATCCTAAAACTATTTACAATGTCAACACTATATTCTTACAATCTCAATACTATATTATTACCTCTCTCCTCCCTCCTTTCCTTTCCCTCCCCAACTTCTCCAGCGTCCTTACCCCTGCATATTAGCAATCTGTTTTCCTAATTTTAACCCTTAGCGAAGCAACGTCTTATGGCAACGGGTGTTTCCACTCCCAGGCTAAGCATGAAGTAAAATTTCAAGTTTAGAAAAGCCCCGTGAAAATTTGTCGACTCGAGACAAATTTTTACGGGGCTTTTCTAAACTCGAAATTTTCTTCATTATTTTAAGCATTCTGCATTCTATTATTTTTCTTCCCTTCACATCTTGCCCTCTTTCTCCCGTCCCACTTTCTCCAGCGTCTTTACCCTAGCTCCGTCCTCCCCCATCCATTCCGTCACCCTTCTATTCCCTTTCACTCACACCCTCACACTCCTCCGCCAAGTGCCTCCATGTATCCTTCCCCCATTCACACAACCTACATCGCATATATTTTTCCCCCATCCATCTCTTCCTTCCCCTCTCCCCAGACCCACACCTTGCCCTCGCCATTATCACCCTTTCATCATCCCTGTTCCACCCATCCTCACTCATGTATCTCGGCACCCTCCCATATACTTGCCATCTTCCAAACATATCATTATATGCACTTTTGTCTATCCGTCCCTGTCTCTCCTGAGCTTCCACCTCCTTCATCTTCTCTCTCATCCACGCCGCCACCTTCACCCCCCTACCCAACCATTCCTGTACCTTCCTCTCTGCCAGTCCTCCCCTTTCATTCATTCTCCTTCTCTCTTCCCTCCACCTCCCCCCTTCTATTTTCATGCACGCCTTCCATACTATTCTCACCAATCTCTCCTCTTCTACTCCGCCTAATTTCATTTCATACTTCACCACTCTCTCGACCGCCTCACATTCCAATCTCTCTCTATTCGTTTCCTGCAACAGTATATATCCTGGTGTCGACTTCTCTAGTCCCAGCATCCGTCTCAGGAACCATAACTGTTCTCTTTCAATCACCTCATACGCTCTCGTTCCCCATGCTTCTACCCCGTACATTAGTATCGATCTTACACACGCGTCCCACACCTTGCATGTCACCTTAATACTATTCTCCATCCATCTCCCCCATTTTCTCCATGCCATTCCCCATGCTCTCCTCGCTTTTCCTTGCACCCACCTTATATGCTCTTCATACCCACCCGTCCCTTTAAAAATAAATCCCAAGTATCTGAAACTTTTCACTCTCTCAATAACCTCTCCCTTCCATTCTAGCTCTCCCACTCTCCCCTCTCTCCCTTTATTCCTAAACCTCATCCATTTCGTCTTCCCCACATTCACACACATTCCTCTCTTATCCATATATCTTTCCACCCTTTTCAACATGCCTTTCTCTCCCTCCCAATCTCTCGCCATCAACACTATATCGTCTACATACGCCAGTAACCATACTTTCTCCTTTCCAATCACCACTCCCCCTTCCTGCCCCTTTCTCAACACCTCTTCTAGTTCACTTATGTATATATTAAACTCATGGGGCACCCCTGTCTCAAGCCCTTCCATGTCCTAAACCTTTCCGATACTTCTTCCCCCACCTTCGCTTCCACCCATGTTTCCCTATACACCTCCCCTACACACTCAACCACTCCATTACTCACTCCCTTTCACCTCAGACACTCTACCATATCTTCCCTCGGTACTGAATCATACGCCGCTTTCAGATCTACAAACACCGCATACACACACCCTTTCTCTTCCATCACTTTCTCTGTCATCCTCGCTAGGGTAAATACCTGGTCCCTCGTTCCCCCCCCCCCCCCTCCTAAATCCCCCTTGCGACTCTGGCAGCATCCTCTTCTCTTCTACCTCTACTTCTAATCTGTTCTTTACCATAATTATCAGTATTTTGTATCCCGTGCTCATAATCGTCACCCCTCTATAGTTCTCTGCTTTCCTCTTATCTTTCCCTTTATATGTCGGGCATATCCTGCCTACTCTCCATGCCTCTGGCATGCTCTCCCATCCCCTCCATATTCCATTTACTAGCTCTCGGAATTTCTTCTTCCCCCCTTCTCCCATCTCTCTCCACATTTCTGCCTTCAATCCATCTCTTCACGCCGCTTTTCCTCCCTTCACCTCCTTGAACGCTCTTTCTGTTTCCTCTTCCGTAAATTCCTCCCCTCCAATCCCTCGCCCTACTTCTCTTACTGTCCCTTGTTCACCGCACTCCTCCTTACACTTTCTGGTCCAGTCTTCTAACGACACCCCCATCCTCCTCATCTCTTTCCCTCTCCTCAATACATTCCACATTTCTCTCTCGTTCCTACACTCCTTCATTTCCTCCACTGCTCTCTCTGCCACTTCCAGCTTCTTCCTTTCGCACAGCTTCTCGTATGCCCTTCTCGCTTACATCATCCTCTTTCCCTCTCCTCCGTTCTTTATATATTCTCTCATTACTTTCCTCACCTCCCTCTTCGCTCGTTTACATTCTTCATCAAACCACTCTTGCCCCTTCCTCCTTGTTCCCTTCACCTTTCTTCCGCATCCTATTATGGTCTTCTCCATCTCCTCCATTGAACTTATCTCCTCCCATTGTACCTTCTCTAATTTCCTCCTCATGGCCTTAATCACCTCTCTCCCACTCTCTAGCTTCTCATTTCCTTGCTCCTGTTTCCCTTCTTCATTCCTTCCTATCCTTAGTTCCACTCTCAACGGCAGCTGATCCGATCCCAGCACCTCCTCCACTTCCATCTTCCTCTCTTGCTATTCCCTTGATTATCGCGTAGTCAATTACTGTTGATCCTTGTGCTCCCACGTATGTTTTCTTCCCTCCCCAGTCTCCTTCTGTGCACCCATTCAGAATTTCCCAACCCTCCTCCGTCGTCCACTCCTTCATCCTCCTCCCATCTCCGTTTATACATTTATCTTGCGATCTCCTTTCTATTTCCATGCCGTCCTCCCCAATCCCTCCTCCCAATTCCCCAATCCTCGCATTAAAATCCCCCATGATCACCCACCGTCCTGCATCCCCTGTTCTATCGTCAATCTCTTTTCTCACCTCATTCCAGTTTTTATTCACATAGACTATCCCCACATTCATTTGTTCTCCTGCCTCCCGCCATCTCATCCACATCAGCCCCTCGCCTCCCTCCCTTGTTTCTACCTTGCCTCCTATCCTGCTCTCCCTCCATCCCACAATCATCCCCCCTTTCGCCCTTCCTCCTATCCTGCTCTCCCTCCATCCCACAATCATCCCCCCTTTCGCCCTTCCTCTTGCTGCACTTTTCTTTGCTTCCTTCATCTCCCATCTAAAGTTCACTGGCAACCATCTTTTCACTTCCTCCCATTCTTCTTTAACTATCCACGTCTCTACCATCCCTACTATGTCTTTCCCTACCATCCACTCCTCCATGTCCCTCATGCCATCATGTGACAAACATCAGGTTTTCAGTTAAAAACGCAATTGAGTTGGCTGTGAAATTTTCAAAACATTTTAAAGTAGGTCTTACGTGAATTGTCAGTGGCTCCTCCTGTCAATATTAATCTAATTCATTTCGAAAATAATTTTCAACCAGAAATAGCTGTTATGCCGTTGTTTATTTAGCTGTAAGAACAACTGATTTATAAAAAGAAATAACACAACTATAAGAACAAGGCTAACTAATGAGCCACTGATTAACTCATTTTGACATTTATGACAGGTATGACAGACCTTAAGTTAAGTTGCAACTTCACTTTTGGGCAGCTTGGTGGTGTAGTGGTTAGAGTGTTGTACTGCCACGCCACGGACCGGGGTTCAAATACCGGCCTAACAAGTTGTCTGCATTTATATAGGTTAGGATAAAAATGCCAAACACTCCGTCTTCTCGGATATGACGTTAAATGCATGTAGGACCCGTGTACTGCCTGGATGTTGCGTGCACGTTAAAGATCCCTACCGGTGGGTTGGAACTCCCACCGGGTTCGGCAAAATTCCCGGATAGCTGTAGACCTAATCTCCGGCGTCATGATTGGCCTTAGCAGCGGAAATAGATGACGTAAAACCCAAAATAAAAAAAAAAAAAAAAACTTCACTTTTTCGTCTCATCAAAAATGCAACGCCTTCTCAATCGGGTTTTTAAATGAATACCTGGTATAAATTTAAAATATCTTATAAAGTTGCTAGAGAAGAAGAGAAGACTTTGTACAAAATCTCATTTTATAAAAAAATCAAAAAATCAATCAAAATCAAAAATCAATTAATTTGTTTTGTTTAAAAAAATGTATTGTAAGTAACAAAATTGTATTAGATATTATCTTTGCTGTTTGAAGCAATTTTACATGTTTATCGTATTAATTATAGACAACCGAAGATTTACCTGAAGAAGACACCGAGGAAGAGAGAAAGAGGCGGTTAGATTTAATAGCACGTGTCAACAATCAAAGATGCAAAGCGAGTCCGATTTATGGTAAGGACTTTATCGGTGCGATGCAGACCCTTTTTTTAGAATCAAAGACGCCCTGGGTGGGTGGCATATCACACTGCATGAATACGCAGTACAATAGGTGTGGCAATAGTGTAACTAATTGCTTGAGGAAACTAATCTCTACTCCGGAGAGAAGGATAGAAGAGCTTAGAGAAATATTTAATAGGTAAGTTTAATACAAAAATATAACCTAATTAGGTACTCAATTTAAAAATAGTCAGGTAATAAATATAATACAGTAAATACTTTGTTCACTGCACTCTTAATGAAACGAAATTATAATACTAGGTAATTTTAAATTAAAACACTTGTTTAGTTTCATGTTGTTGTATTCAGTTTCCTGTCACATGTTTCGGCCAATGACGACCACTCTCAAAGGATTTACAAAAATAACTAATTGATTATTTCTTTAATTAATTTCTCACTTAACCCGTGGTGAAACATTTTTGAATATAATTCTGGATATTTAATTAAAACACTTGGTTTTGTTTCACTAATTTATATTTTCTCCGACTAGTTTCGACCATTGGTCATCTTCGGGGAGGAATGTACATTCCTCCCCGAAGATGACCAATGGTCGAAACTAGTCGGAGAAAATATAAATTAGTGAAACAAAACCAAGTGTTTTAATTAAATATCCAGAATTAATTGATTATTACTATTACTTATTTTTGTAATTCGTTTGAGAATGGTTGTCATTGACCGAAACACGTGTCAGGAAACTGAATACAACTACATGAAACCAAACAAGTGTTTTAATTTGAAATTACCTAATATAATAAATATAAATTCTACTAGAGCCTGTTACGGGGGTGTGGACTCGGCGGGCAATTTTTTATAAATAACTGGACCCAACAATAAATGTTCCACTGCGTAACTACTCGACTAACTTTAACTCATTCTGTGCACTGTACTAAAATAAATGTTCAACTTACCAATTCTGCACTTTCACTGATTTTAATTTAAAAGTAAATGAGGGTGTGTAAAGAAATAGTATATTTTATTAGGAGTCCAGAAAACGGGATTTTTCAGTGCACGCGTGACATTTCCCGTGTGAGGCTTCGCCTCACACGGGAAGTCATGCAAGCACGAAAAAATCCATTTCTGGACGTGTAATGAACACTATTTTTTATTATACTTATCTGTAAACTTAAATAATATTTTTATTTTCAAACCAGTAATATTCCTGGTAGTGGAAAAAATACAACTAATTCAAAAGAAAATGAAGTTGAATACCAGAAATTCGAAATTTGATTTGGTTAGCACTTTTTTTAAAGCCAAACATCTTTTTAACGTGGCGAATCAATACTTTGGGGTTGGTGTTGGTGTTGGCGGAGAAGTTTTCTCCGACCACTTTGATACGAGAGTAAAGAAAGATGTATTCAACGTGGTGGTATTTATTTACAGTATTTACAAGCAGTTATTTATTGAATATCATGAGTATGAGTGATTCTACGACGATAAGCGGCTCTGACGTGGTATCGTCGTGGGTCGTAGGACGGTATGCTGAAGGGGTCCACTCCTTGGTATCGCGGCGGACTATCCTGTAGTGCTGTCACGCAGAATGTCTTCTCCGGGGTTTTCGGCAGGGGAGTGACTGGGTGACTGCAGGCGTTCTGGAGCTTGGCTTCGTCCAGAAATGTGGTCCTGGTGCATCCGTACTTCGGGCACGGTCGTCTTTCCTGCGGTCGCGTTGTCTTGGTCGGCGTCGGCGGCAGCGGTGATATCGGCCTGGGTAACGACGGCTGTTGCTGCGCTTTCCTCCGCAGATTTCTTGCGTGGCGTCTCTCGCGCTTCGGTGTGAGTTCGTGTCCACGGTTTTCCATGTAACTGGTTTGATGGATTAGCGGCTATGGGTGAACTCGCTATTCCTCTGAGTCTCTAACGGCTATGGGTGAACTCGTTAGTCTAGCTAGTTACCACGGCTATGGGTGAACTCGTGGTAGGTGAGCTGTTAGACTGACTATTATTATTATTTTTTTTTTTTTCGGGAGAGAGGAGGAAAATGCATTATGCATACCTTCTGTTATCCCACCCACGTATGGGAAGGATAACAGTAGGTTATGTCCGACTCTCACGGACTAAAAACCCCCTCTTATAGATCAAATTCGAAATGGAATATTTACTACTTTGTAGTGATGTTGGTGTGTTTGGTGACTTTGGATAAGTGACTGTTATTGTTACTCAAAATGAGTAGCATTTATTGGTGGCGAGTGATCGCTTGCGCTAGCGTCTTTATACCTGCGTCTCCACCCTTGTAGCTGGATCGCGCGGTGGGGTTGTTTTCGTGTGCGTGCGCTGTAGTGGGAGTACGTGGGTCGTCTCGCGTACTTACGTACTCTGGTGAGTCACCCTACTCACGATGCTGTTTCGCGCGTCGGGGCTCTGCACGGGTGTGCTAAACCCCACAAATACCATAAGGTGAACGATTTTACGAATGGCCTTTTCAGAAAAATGAAATAGAAGTTATACAACGTCATTTTTGTGTTTTTCGTAGTTCCCGTTCCGCCTGGGTTCGTATCTATATCTGGATTTTACTAGTACGCTTACTTGTGCCGCTTGGGTGAAAATATCATCCTAAATATCATCTACAAAATCAATTTCTTCTAAGTCTGCGTACATTTTAACCAAACTTACGTATTTCACTGACGGAAAACAAAACGTCAGTGACAAATACCTCATTGCTATGGCAACATTTAAGAGCGCACGAAAAGAGCGCACAAACAAATACTTTCCGTGCGGTGGCTTGAAAAAGCGACGTTTTCATTATTCTAGAGGCATATGGAAACGAAGTGTTTTCAAATAAGTACTGGGTGGGCCTGAAAGGCGTACGATTTTAAAAACACTCTTGCGTTTGAAGCTTCAGAGAGGGGACTGCGCGGGTGGTGGGGTTAAGTAGCCCGGTTCTCGGAAATTTAGTCGCGATGGATCACTTCACCGGAGCGCAACGTGCATTCTGCGTTAAACATTATTACAAAAATGGCGATTCGTGCGTTATTGTTCGGCGTTTATTTCGGCGTGAGTTTGGATTACACGACCTAAATCAGTGTCCGAACGAAAGTGTGATTCGATCGTGGGCCAGAAAGTTCGAAGCTACTGGTTCGACTCTCAAACAGAAGCCTGCGGGACGTCCAAGGTCAACGAGAACAGAAGACGCAATTGAACAAGTTAGAGCTTCAGTTCAACGTAATCCTGCTAAATCGACTCGAAAGCGTTCAGCTGAACTTGCGGTATCCAGAACATCTTTGCGTCGCATTTTGTTGAAAGATCTGAAATTGCACCCGTATAAAATTCAAGTTGTGCAGGAATTACAGCCAAATGATCCAATTTTACGACGAGCCTTTGTTCAAACAATGTTGGAACGCTTTCGGAGTGTCAACAATATTCTGTTCTCCGACGAAGCCCATTTTCACATAAATGGGCGTGTGAATAAACAGAATTGCCATTACTGGGCTGCAGAGAACCCACGTGCAAAACACCAAAAGCCTCTGCATTCGCCAAAAGTAACCGTTTGTACGGCCATGTCAGCGCACGGAATTATCGGACCCTACTTCTTCGAAAATCGACAAGGCCAATCTGTCACTGTAAATTCTAACCGATACATAGCCATGTTAAGGGATTTTTTCTTTCCACAACTGCAACAATTTGAAGCCTATAATCGTGCGACATGGTTTCAACAAGATGGCGCGACATGCCATACAGCTAATGCCTCTTTGACGGTCGTAAACGAGATGTTTGCTGGGAAACTGATATCACGCCGAGGTGACATTGCATGGCCTCCTAGAAGTCCAGATCTAACGCCACTGGACTTTTTTTTGTGGGGATATCTAAAAAGTACAGTCTACTCCAATAACTATTATTGTTACATCTGGATATTCATTACGTTGAGCAGAACACTGCTCAATATAAAAGAAATATATTATAGAACGGATGTTAATTTGTTGAAAATATATGTACTCATGTTATGTAATAATAATAATAATAAATAAATAAATAAAAAAATAAAAAAAAAAATATTTTTAACACACTTATATTTTTTCAAAGCTATCCACAATTTTTTTATATTGTATATATAAACATTGCATATACGTCTGTAAATAAACCCCGCTGAGATAATTAAAAAAAAATGGCAAGCTGTAAACGCAATGTTGCCAAATGTCCATTTCTTTTAAATGTTTCCTGATGGTAAATGAAGCATGGTACAACATTTTTGTGTCGACATTTTATGTAGAATATCGTCACGTGTAGCCGATATATATCCGAGTTGTGACATAGGTTGCATTGTTGTCTGAATTTTATGGCATTTTATTTTATTCTCACCGCAGTAGGCTTTGTTACGGCATGTCCTATCTAAACACGGGCAATGCGTTCGGTAAGATGCGGTGCGAGCAATGCATCGAACGTAAGCAACAAAACACGTGCATTCAAATAGGTATGTCTTGAATGAGTACGGTCCGTGCAATTTTCGTATATATTGTTTTAACTTGAATGCTTGCATTGCCCGCACCTCATCTCACGCAAAGCAATGCCCGTGTTTAGCTAGGACACGCCGTTGGGGTGGCATTTTTGTTGGTAGTAAAAAAGTTTCTAACAATTTGGTTATGTCATTGCATTTTTTGATTATGTGTAGTACAATGTTGCATTTTATAATATCCCTCATTCACATGTAAAAATATTACTTTTGGCATTTTGCCACAATGTTTCACAACATTTGATTGAAATTATAGGTTAACAATATACTTGAATCATTACTGTCAAAAATACAACATACCAATATTAGGAGAGAAAAAACAAGCTTATTGCAGTGGGAATAAAATGTGAACAGAGTTTAGACTCATTGCATTGGGCCCGTTTATTAACATGTTTGGATTTGTTTGTGATGTATGTTTGTATCTAATGAACGGTACTCTGGTCGGTCAATTTTGCAAACATCCCAAATAAGTACACAATTAACAATCCGGTCATCCGAGAATTCCCCAACAGTTGGCAGTAAACTCCCAACTATTCCCTGATGAACGGGCCCATTGTTTTGTCTGAATTTTATGGCGACATGTCCATTACTCTTAAACAAAATAGGTATTTTTTAAAATTCATATTCAATTTATAAGTTTTAGTTGCATCTTAGAGGTGTAATATACCTTTCTAGATCCAATGTGGGAAAGTTGCTTATCATTTCTCTCAATTTATAGAAAGGAGATTATTTTGTGGCATTTACCAACCGAAAGTATTTGAATTCGTGATATTTTCGGGTGTTTGTTCACATACATTTTTGTATCTCATGCCCGCAGACACACTCGCCAAGACAAGACGAGTCCAAGCGTGTACTAGATCGCCTCGCTTTGCGACTGCTCGCCTAGAAGGCACAAGGCGAGATGAGTGTCAAGCATTTATATAAAACACGCTCGATTATTTTTAGTAAATATAAATGGACAATGAACAAATATTAAGTTTTTTGGAGGGTTATGCAGAAAAAACATTAATATGGAACCCATCACACCCGCAACACCAAAACAAAAAAATGTGAATGATGCGTGGGTTAGTTTATCCCAAAACTATGAGACTACATGAGCGTGTACATCGTCATCTCGGCCTGTCGCCTCGCGTCAAATGTTTCGCATGAGGGGCTCAGCGAGGTGCCTCGGTGAGTGTGTACTGCAGGCATCGGAGCACATCTAGTTTACAAGAAAAACTTGCACCCCAACTTAGGCCCAGTTGCACCACAAATGTTGAACTTGAGATTAAGATGACAGGTGTCTCATTGTTCTAATGCTACTTTGAACTCAATTTCAGAGTTGAACCAGTTCAACTTGTTAGGTTCAACTGGCCCTTAGTACTCCAAACTTTACTTAAACCGAAGGCCCCTCTTACTTTAGTAAGGTTTCTTGTTGTGGCGTATGAAATCAAATTCTTCGCTCAAAATGCTCAAATCTTATTCTATGTAACATTTCTGAGGTACATATTTATTAAAAACAAAGTTTTCTCTATGTGTTAATTATATTTTAAAGATCACTACAAGTGTTACTTGTTAATTTGTTATGTTCATTTCTCTTTCAGATTTATCGTTTACGTACCTGCCGTTCAAGCTCCCGAGGCGGTGCTTAAAATCTGGAACCCCCACCCGAGCATATACTGGGGCCGATTGGAAGATAAGAAAAGGCTGGCCCAACAGTTGGTGGTGCCCACCACACCGCTACACCAAGTCGCTTCTGCTATGGTCACCCAGTTCCCGCATCCCAGGCTCATACAGTACGATTGCGGTAAACTGCAAACGCTGGACAAGCTGCTCAGGAAGCTCAAGTCCGGCGGACATCGAGTGCTTATTTTTACTCAAATGACGAAAATGTTGGATGTGTTGGAAGCGTTCTTGAATTTCCACGGACACATCTATTTGCGTCTCGATGGATCTACAAAGATAGATCAAAGACAGGTAATTACTAAGGCGAAAAGATTCACAGGGATCACTAGTGGGCCGTTGTCGCCCAATTGAGTTCAGTCTTTAAGTAGCGTTATAAGCCCGACTTAACTGAGCGGCCCTAGGTCACAAGCGATACCTACTAAAATCTGTTCAGTTGTAGTTACACACATAAATAGGTATTATGAGTATAATGATAGTTGTGGTGATTAAGTTCTTAATTTAAGAAAAGTACGTTTTATTATTTTTAACACTATTTTTGCATTGACGATCAGTATTTTACCATATGGTGAATATACTCTTGCAGCAATGCTATATAAATACTTGGCCAGCAAATTTGTGATATTCAATATTGCATGTTTTCTAGAACCTTGTGTACATTTTATTTACAAAACACTCAGGGATTAGTAACGGGGACGTCGACCAGTGGCTCTCTTATTTCAAGTAATCAATTTATTGAAATCAACTGAGCTTTCTGAGGTTATTTGTCCTTCTTCTGGATTTTACAATTTTGAATCTGTTACCCAACCAACGAAAACAGTTCATCACAGATTCATTCTTCGGGGCATAACACGTGACATGTGGGCACATAACCTACAATCTATCGACCTGCACCTAACCTAACCAAACATCTAATTATAACCTAATACCTATTCACCTGCACCTAACCTAACCTAACATCTATCTATAACCTAACATCTATCCACCAGCACCTAACCTAACCAAACATCTGTCCATAACCTAACATCTATCCACCTGCACCTAACCTAACATCTATCCATAACCTAACATCTATCCACCTGCACCTAACCTAACATCTATCCACCTGCACCTAACCTAACATCTATTCACCTGCACCTAACCTAACATCTTACCACCTGCACCTAACCTAACCTAACATCTATCCACCTGCACCTAACCTAACCTAACATCTACCCACCTGCACCTATCCTAACCTTACATTTATCCACCTGTGCTCAACCTAAAATAACATCTATCCATAACCTAACATATGTCCATAACCTAACATCTATACAGTACCTAACATCTATACATAACCTAAATATCTATCCACCTGCACCTAACCTAACCTAACATCTATCCACCTGCACCTAACCTAACATCTATCCACCTGCACCTAACCTAACCTAACATCTACCCACCTGCACCTAACCTAACCTAACATCTATCCACCTGCACCTAACCTAACCTAACATCTACCCACCTGCACCTAACCTAACCTTACATTTATCCACCTGCGCCCAACCTAAAATAACATCTCTCCATAACCTAACATCTATCCATCTGCACCTAACCTAACATCTATCCATAACCCAACATCTATCCACCTGCACCTAACCTAACATCTATCTATCTGAACCTAACCTAACATCTATCCATAACCTAACATCTATACAGTACCTAACATCTATACATAACCTAAATATCTATCCACCTGCACCTAACCTAACCTAACATCTATCCACCTGCACCTAACCTAACATCTACCCACCTGCACCTAACCTAACCTTACATTTATCCACCTGCGCCCAACCTAAAATAACATCTATCCATAACCTAACATCTATCCACCTGCACCTAACCTAACATCTATCCATAACCTAACATCTATCCACCTGCACCTAACCTAACATCTATCTATAACCTAACATGTTTTCATAATCTAACAACTATCCACCTGCACATAACCTTATCCTAACATCTATCCACCTGTACCTAACCTAACCCAACATCTATCCACCTAATCCTAACCTAACACCTATCCATAACCTAACATCTATCTCCCTGCACCTAACCTAACCTAGCATCTATCTACCTGCACCTAACCTAACCTAGCATCTATCTACCTGCACCTAACGTAACCCAACATCTATCCACCTGCACCTAACCTAACCCAACATCTATCCATAACCTAACATCTATACATTACCTAACATCTATCAATAACCTAATATCTATCCACCTGCACTTAACTTAACCTTACATCTATCCACCTGCGCCCAACCCAAAATAACATCTATCCATAACCTAACATCTATCCATAACCTAACATATATCCATAACCTAACATATATCCATAACCTAACATCTATCCATCTGCACCTAACCTAACATCTATCCATAACCTAATGTCTATCCACCTGCACCTAATCTAACATCTATCTACCTGAACCTAACCTAACATCTATCCATAACCTAACATCTATACATAGCCTAAATATCTATCCACCTGCACCTAACCTAACCTAACATCTATCCACCTGCACCTAACCTAATCTTACATTTATCCACCTGCGCCCAACCTAAAATAACATCTATCCATAACCTAACATCTATCCACCTGCACCTAACCTAACATCTATCCACCTGCACCTAACCTAACATCTATCCACCTGCACCTAACCTAACATCTATCCACCTGCACCTAAGCTAACATCTATCCACCTGCACCTAACCTAACATCTATCTATAACCTAACATCTTTCCATAACCTAACAACTATCCACCTGCACCTAACCTAACCTAACATAACATCTATCCGCCTGAACCTAACCTAACATCTATCCATACCCTACCATCTATCTACCTGCACCTAACCTAACCTAGCATCTATCTACCTGCACCTAACCTAACCTAGCATCTATCTACCTGCACCTAACGTAACCCAACATCTATCCACCTGCACCTAACCTAACCCAACATCTATCCACCTGCACCTAACCTAACCTAATATCTATCCACCTACACCTAACCTAACATCTATCCACAACCTAAAATAACATCTATCCATAACCTAACATCTATCTACCTGCACCTAACCTAACATCTATCCACCTGCACCTAACCTAAAATAACATCTATCCATAATCTTACATCTATCCACCTGCATTTTATTAAGTCTATACCAAAACACTTAAATCAAAACAATGTGATCATTGTTTTCATGATTTTATTATTGATGATCGAGTTTAATGACTAATGGAAACAACATTTTTGTTTCCTTAGATATTAATGGAAAGGTTCAACGGAGATAAGAGAATATTCGCTTTCATACTTTCGACTCGATCTGGTGGTGTTGGAGTCAATTTGACTGGAGCTGATACTGTGATATTTTACGATTCCGATTGGAATCCGACTATGGACGCCCAAGCCCAAGACAGATGCCATCGGATCGGACAAACTAGAGATGTACATATTTATAGGTAAATTATTTGTTTTTTTTTTGTTTCCGTGATATTTAACGATTAGGGGAAAAAATGTTCCACCTTTATTTTTTTTGTATTAACTATATTTAGACACCACAAACACATTCACACACATCCATGGACCCAGGTGGAATCATTTTGTACTTTAAAATGACCCCACCCAGCGGGACTAGAACCCGCGACCCCTGGGTTAAGAGGCAAGGCCTCTACCCACTACCCCACCGAGGTTGTTCCTTTCTTGATCCAATGTGGGAAAGTTGTCTATCATTTCTCACAATTTATAGAAAGGAGAGTAATTTTGTGACATTTACCAACCGAAAATGTTTGAACCCGTGATATTTTCGGGTGTTTGTTCACATACACATAATACTAAAAACAAAAGTAATATTTAATAATAATCTTTATTTAGCATTTTGTTATGCAATGCTCTATTGCTCTATTTATTTCTATATCTTTTAATTTACCTCTAATATGCTTTTTCTGTATTCATTACATTCACTTATAATAAATTAACTTTGATCATGTTTTATACCAGATAACGTACCAACTTTTTAAGGATCGTAATAAGTGGTAATGGGAAATGCCCTATTCCATTATTATTTCATGAATAACTTCTGTAATAATTAAGAGGCTCAGTGGTAAAGTAGTACAAGTGACATGAGATTAATTTGTGTAAACTGGAGACAAAGTTTAACTTTTTAAAAAAAATGTGTGGCCGTCTAATCAATAACATTGTATATTATATTGAGAGATACACATATTCAATTGTACCATCTTTTCTATCACTAAATATGAATCACATTTGTATACCTGTACCTATACCAATTTTTAAGAAAATAGCACTTGTACTACTTTTCCACTGAGGCCCTCAATTGTAAAAATTTTATTCACAATTCTTTATTTTAATTTACAGATTAGTCAGTGAAATGACTATAGAAGAAAACATATTGAAGAAAGCAAACCAGAAACGATTGCTCGGTGACTTGGCCATCGAAGGTGGAAATTTCACGACAGCATACTTTAAAAGCGTGAGTATTAAAATATTTTATTCAAACAGCAAAAATCTCTAACAAATCCAAGTTAAACAAAATACTTATCATAGTATATGCGATAATCATCATAACTTTGTAAATAAACCTACTTGTTAATAAATTAAGTAAAATCAAAAGGGTGCGAAGGAGTATTTTTAATTTAAATTCTAATATCTGTTTGTAAAGTCGTAGCCAGAAAACAATTTCGAGGGGGGGGTTAATGGTAAAAGTTTTGTTTTTGACGTTACGGGGCAGCTTTCACATAGTAAGGGTTAGGGGTTTGAACTTCTACACCACTGTTTGGCCCATTTCCTTTGTTTTTGTGTCTTCTTTTTCGCTCACAGCAGTTAACACAACAGATTTCAGTGTCACTAAACATGACTTCCGGCATGAAATACCGACAGGGACTGCAATATATTGCCAAGCATATTATACGTCTGTGCTCGTGTTTGTGCCAAATTTTGCACAACGGTCAATATCGCCTCCATCCTATTCAATTTATTGCATAAACCCAATTATTATTTATTGTTTTTATTATTATTATTTTTATTATTTATTATTATTTTTATTATTATTATTTTTATTATTTATTATTATTTTTATTATTTATTATTATTTTTATTATTATTTTTATTATTTATTATTATTTTTATTATTATTATTATTGACCGTTTATGGGCCGCTTTATTTATTTCATTACTATTACACATGTTTAACTTATCATTTATTTTAATTTTCAGTCGACTATTCAAGATCTGTTTACTATCGATTCTTCCGAACAAAGCGCTGCTACTAGGATGATGGAAGTCATCGAAATTAGCAGAGAACGTGAGAGAGGACGGCAGTGCGAAGATTCGTCTCCGACACCTGGTGGCAGCGACGAGAAGGTTGCCATAGGTGCCTTGGAGAACGCTCTAGCTGCCGCCGAGGACGACCAGGATGTGATCGCTGCCCGAACCGCTAAAGCAGAAGCCGTCGCTGATCTCGCCGAGTTCGATGAGAATATACCGCTCGAGGAACAAGAAAAGGATAATAAGGAGCCGGAGATTAGTAAAGCTGAGATGGAGGTGGAGAACTTGATAAAGCAAGTAAGTATATCGGAGAAATATGAAAATATGAAATTTTGATAGAACTGTTCTGAGTACAGGCGAGGCGTAGCCAGGGAGTATATGGGAGCTTAAATGCCCCCCAAAATTTCATCTCACACACGATTGCTCGCCAAATATGACATATAGTCAGGATGTTCTACTGGTTTCTGCCGACAGTTCCTCGTTGTATCTTATTGGTCGGTGTGATTGGTATACTGATACTCGTTGGCAAATTAGAGATAACATCCTTGAATTCATCCTCAAGAGGTTGGATTCTTCTCGGATCTTGCGCGCTGTATCTTCCTTTTCCAGTCGCATTGGTTCCTCTACTTCAATTACCGTTACCTCATTTGTATTAGTCCCAACTGACCTAATTAACTTGCTTGCCAGGAGCAAAAGCAAATCTAAACCAAAAGTAAAATGGACTGTCATAGACATTTCATGGCCTACTTTGTGATGTTTCATCATACTTACAATTCCTCGGCCTAATAAGCCAATTTCGAAAAATATTAATTTTGAGGTTAGTTTTAACTTAAATATCAATTTTTTATACATCATTGGAAAGGAATATGACAGGTTAGAAAATAGTTGGCGTTGTAATTCAAAAGACAACTCTTCCGGCAAAACCGGAAGTAGTTAGTTAATAGCTAGTTAGTAGCTAGTTAATACTACTTCCAAAAATGAAATTATAGATACATGCCAAAACTCAAATGTCTACCATTTATATTGCCTGGGTAATTGAGGCAATACTTTCATGGCTACCAGTATTTAATTATTGTTGTCACATTCTTTAGCCACTTGATGTACTTAGTACTTTATACTCGTATAAGTACTTAATTACAATTACTTATAGTTCGTAGTTGTACTTGGTACTCGAATCAATTTTGTGTACAGTATTCGTACTCAGTACTCGAGTACATTTTACCTGTACTCGGAACAGCTCTGGTTTAAAATATAATGTGTGTATTTTCTTCCTAACTCATACTGATATAATATAAATTTGTATCTAGACGTGTGTAATTGGAAGTATATAAAAGTTGGTTATGGGTGAGGATAAAGTTAAACGTAATTTATATCCACAATCTTAACCTCGACATTTTATTTAAGGGGTTATACCTACCTGCAAGCCTTTTCATAGGTAAATATAGGAATTTTTTTTAGAAAAACTAAACAAGGTTGTCCAAAAACAATTTTTGCAGAATATTGCTCATACATAGGATTACAAAAAAATGTTTTCTTAACTTAAAAAAGTGTAGTCGGTTGTCCAGGATATGCGCTTCCAAAAGAGCGTTTTTTTCAGAAAGCTGACCACTCCTGCGTTGAGAATACTTACATGAAATAAAAATTTGAATGATTTGTTATTAAGAAAGGGTAAAATCTAGAGATTTATCGTTTGGCAAGTGAATTTGAAGGTTTTTAGCAAAATGGTGCTTGTTTTCAAGAGAAACAAAGAGAGTGTGATTGGTCTGTATGTCTTGCGTGCAGTAGGTATAATCTGCTCTACCAGGCTTCAGTATGAAAAACAACCCTAACTTGTTTCCAGACCTTTGGGACTTGTCCCAGCGCTGGACTGGTTCGGAACAGCATCACTATGTGCTCCAGTAGTGCATCCCGTCCTCACTGTAGTAGGGCGGGAAAAATGCCGTCCGATCCAGGTGTTTTAAAAGCGGAGAAGCTGTTTATTGCCATTAGAGTGTTTTCCTCGTTAACCACCTCCTGGGCTAGTTGCCAGTCTTTTGATTTTATTGAGGTGGTTGGTTTCAGGTTCTTCCCCGAGGTTCCTATTTAGTATAGTGCAGCCCGAGAAGTGTGTGTTCAGCAAAAGTTGCTAACTCTCATAGAGGTCGTCGGCCCTTGCACCGTCCTCCTTTTTCAGGATTCCCACAGATTGTTTATGGTCCTGTGAGAGAGCCTTTTTGAGCCTGCTAACTTCCTGCGTGCTTTCTATACTTTAACAGAAAGCACGCCATGATGCTCGTTGACATTGCCTTAAGAGTTTTTTTGTAGTCTCTAATAGCCCAGTCGGAGCTCAGTTTAGAGCGTTGAGCTCTGTTAAATGCTTTCCTAGCCTCATCTTTTAGGGGGGAGTTGAGATCTGGGCACCACCATGGGGGGTGGCTCTCCCTGTCTCTGTTCTCCTTTTAAGTGGGCAGGTCAATTTATATGCCTTCAGGATCTTTGTCTGCACTTTCCCTGCGAGGAGGTCAAAGCTGGCATAGTCCTTCGGGCATTCTGTTCTGATATCCTGCAGGCCCTTACCGAGATGCCAGATGTATGCCTCCTTATCCGTTTGTCTCGGATCTCGGTAAGGTTTACTAGGACTCTGACTCTGAAAAGTTACCCATCTATGATCGGACATAGATGCTTCCCGACCGACTTCCCATTTGTCTATATAATTAGAAATACCTAAGATAGCCATTGTGACATCAATCACCGTCTGGCTACGCGCGTTCACGAAAGTCCTTTCTTTTGCCCATAGCTCCACAAATCCTAACTGCAGTGTTGTCACCGTCTGATAGGTGTGACAGCAAATGGGCTAGTCTTTGCCTAGGTGCATATATTGCCGTCCTAGGCTTCGTGCATGGCCTGTAAAATAGGTTACATGTTAATTTGCCCAACCCACAAATCCTGGACTTAACAATCCAGGGTTTCTGAATCAGGACAATGGTGTCATTTGCCATTTCGAGTCGGCCGCAAAGAGTTGCCGTAGCCGCTCTTGCATGGTTCAAATTGCATTGAATAAAGTCCTCATAGGCCATTATGCCGATGATGTGTGGCGGTCCTGCTCCGCCAGTCCTCCACCGATTCGACGAGGACGGATTCGTCAGAATCGGTAGGGTTAGCTTCGGATACTTCCGACGATAGCGGTGATTCCATCGTCACATCCTCCGGACGCTCCTTCCTGACCGGCGAGGTTGGTGGTTGCATCAACACGGATGTCGCAGTCACCTGCTCAGCCTGTTTAGGAGCTACCATTCTGAGAAGTGGCGAGTTGGATGTCTCAGGCTGGCTCTTAGCCACCGCCTGACTCACCCCACTCACCTTCCTCTCTTCTTTCTTTGGGTCCTTGACTCTCAGGATTAAAGAGGTAAACCTGTAACTAATTCGGTTACCTCTTCCGCTTAGGATTTTAAGATCCTCCCCCCCCCCCCCAGTATGAGCAACTGCCCAGGTGGGTTGTATGTCACAGATCGGTGGAAGATCGCCCAATCTCGTATCTTGAGCTCCGGATTTTGCCTCGCCAATCTCCTGAGCACCATTTCTTCGTCTTCCGTTATCTCAAAATCTTCCCTTGGAACCCAAAGGGTTGACTTCGTGATTTTAGGAAAGCGGTCCATGACTATTACTAGTAGTCTAGCCTCAGGCCATGCTTGATCACCGCCACCGTCCTCACAAGCCAATCAGCAGTACGTTGATCCTCACAGTGAACTATTACAAATTCACCAGCGTAGGACCAAGCCCTGAATCTCAGCAGAGAACTAGATGTGGCGGTTGGTGACCCCAACACCACTGAGTCAAGCACCCTAAAAAACGCGCCTGTCTAATTAAGGTGGCCCTTTCCTGAGAGAACTTGCCAAAGGGTTTTGATCCATCCGTTATCACCAGCCTGAGGTGACTTTCTGCTGCATCCTTGTAGGATACCAGAGGTACTCTCCTTCCTCCTGCCGCTGTAGCCCCCACCCGTTAGCCTTGGTGGCGTTTCGGGGTTGGCTCAGAGGAGGTGGTGGAATGCTACCTCTTGGTGCCCAGGTCTTTAGGTTCCCTTCCTCCTTCCTTGCTTGGCAGGGATCGATTTGCCCTGGGTGGTTTTACCCAGTCTGGGCTTCGCCTGCTTGGGATTTTTCAGAGGCTTGACGGAATCCGCAGCCTCAGTCTTTTTCACTGGGTCTGCGCATGTCTCTGCCATCCTCCTATTTCTCCTTCGTATGGCCTCTGCGCATGTCTCTGCCATCCTCCTATTTCTCCTTCGCTTGGCCTCTGCTCCGCAAATGCGGCTCCTTTTCTTCTTGGGGACAACAGGGGTGAAATCAGCCAGGTCATCCTGTGGTAATCCTGAGGGACCAGCCGCAGGTTGACCAATTGCTGGTAAACCCGAGGATCTGCCTACTAGAGACAGCGGCGTGCCCGAAGGCCTAGCCACAGCTCTTGTAGGGGTACTTTTTGCCAATGGCATCAATTTAAGTGGCGAACCAAGTGGCTCGTCCACTCCTGTTATGGTTGTTTTGACGTTGCCCATATCAGGTGATCTCTAAACTTCATCTTTCCGGTTTCCACCCACCACGGAGTCCACAAGGGGAGTGTCAACTTGACACCCCGGATTGCCGGTCCGATATAGTCCTTAAGAAGCGGCCTGCAACATAAGAGGGATCCAGGCCACAGACCTCCGGCAACCAACCGAAGGCCCACGACACTGCGCGCCTGCCACTCCTCAGAGTTTACCCCGCCGGCCCTCTGACGGGACGCGACACAGCCGATTGGTTAGAATCGGGTCGCTCCAACCGCCCGTCTAGACGAAATCCAGGCCAATTTCACATCCCCGCAGGTGACGCTTCTTCTCAACCACCTGGACCTCTGGGGTTGGTATTTAGGCCCAGCACCGCCAGCAGAGATAGGTTTCTCTGCTCCCGGGCCCGAGGAGCCCCCTCACCACGTCAAGGCCCCAACCATATTCGAGGGGGTTGGTCCCTACGTAGTCTCTTGCATTCCACAAAAGGAATGTGGGTGGAGAGTTCAGTAGACAGGTCCTTCATTCTTGCTGCCTTCTTTGCAAGGTCTTCGGCTATTGAATCTTCCCTGATATCACTGTGACTAGATACCCACATGAGTCCCACGTCACAGTTATTTGCAAGCCTATTTAGCGATTTTTACAGTCTCTGACCACCTTCGAGGTGCAGTACGGACTATTCAGTATCTTAATCGCGGCTTGGCTATCAGTAATGAACCGGATGCGATTCCCCTAAAGTTTGAAAGCTGCAGTAGAGGTCGACTGGAGCTAGATTTAGTATTATATCTCCCACACGCCAGGCCTTTGGTAAATTGAATTATCCTTTCCATATTTGGTTCAGCAACTCTTCAAGCTTCTGCTTTCCTATCTCCTTTCACATTTCTGCCTTTAACCCGTCCAGCCCAGGGACTTTTCCAGTCTTAACCTCTCAAACGCTTTTTTTATTTCCTCCGTAAATAAACTCTTTAATCTCCCCCACTACTTCTTGTTCCCCCCTCCCAGGTTCTCCAGTCATTTTTCTGTGTCCACTCTTGTAAAGACACTCCTATGTGCTTCTTTAATTCACCTCTTTTTAAAATACTCTATATCTCCCTTTCATTTCTACATAATTTCATTTCATCGGTAGTTCTTTCCAAGGCCTGCATCTTCTTTTTTTCGCGAAGTTTGGCGTACCTAGCCCTCGCTGTCACTCCCCCTCTTCTTCCCTACCGAAGCTCCACTCCTTCACATCGGTAGAGGGGATTAGCCGATACGGGGCCAGAAAGTAATCCCGGAAGTGAACCCGGATGTAATCCTGGAAAAAGCTAAATGTCACATCCGGTTAAAGCTCGCATTCGGACGATAGCTCAGGTTCACTTTCCGATCAAGCTACCTAAAAGCTCCCCACACCTTCCAGCTCAACAGAGGATTTATGATAGGTCTGAAAACAGCTTAAACCGGTCCGAAAACAGCTTAAACAGGTCCAAAAACACCTCAAACAGGTCCGAACACAGCTTAAACTCTTTCCAAAACTTGCTTGCTTTCGGACCTGTTTAAAGTGTTTTCCAACCTATAATAAATCCTCTGTTGTGCTGGAAGGTGTGGGGGGAGCTTTTAAGTAGCTTTCTCGGAAAGTGAACCTGAGCTACCGTCCGGGTGCGAGCTTTAACCGGATGTGACCTTGAGATTTTTCCAGGATTACATCCGGGTTCACTTCCATTATTACTTTCTGGCCCGTATCGGCTAATCCCTTCTACTGCCATTCTCCTTCTATTCCCCCTTTTTACTTTTCTTCCGCATCCCGCGATGATCTCTTCCGTCGTTTTTACTTCATTCCAGTCAATCTTCTCTAAGCGCTTTCCCATATTCCTAACTGCCGTCGCACTATTCTCTATTTTCCACATTTCCTGCTCTTGTTCCTTTTCCTAAAATGTACCTATCCGTATTTCTACCATTATTGGCAAATGATCAGACCCCAGGACTTCCTCTACTCTCCAGTCTTCTAACTTATCCCCTACCTAACACAACTATAAAACATGTATTTCGACCGGCCTTGTCCGTAACGCAGAGGGCGCGCTCGGGCCGCCTCGAATCCCTATACCTGCGAGAACAGCCGGCAGGTAAAAACTCTGTAACTTCGTCAGTTTTCATCAGAATGACTTAAAATTTCGCCTACGAAATCTTGAAAAGATGTACTGGTTCTGGTTTTTTCGGAGTGCGCATTTCTGCACTGCACTTAGGCCTCATTAGGCCCACTGTGCTGAAAAGATGTATTATTAGGCTAATAAATAACTGAAAAATCGATTTTTTCAAACTTTGCAGCTAGATATAACCCCTTAAATACACTTAGCGAAACTTAGTCTCAGTATTTTTTCAGCCGAATTCTTAACTAATAAATATTATGATTTTCAGTTATCTCCGATTGAAAGGTACGCAATGCGGTTCATCGAAGAAACGGAAGCGGCTTGGTCTGCGGAACAGCTAGCGGCGGCCGAGCTGGAAATCGAGGAACAAAAGCGCGAGTGGGAGAAGAACCGGCTGGAGGCGATGCGCCAGGAGGAGGAACGAAGAGTCCGTGAGATGGAAGAGGAGAGCGAGATGCTCACGTTCTCCAGGGAGGACGCAACAAATCAGGTCAGCAAAACTAAACAACTTAATAAAAAGGTCGGTAAAAAACCGTTCGCCCGGAACAAGTCGAGTTGTAAACGTGCGTCGAACGGGCCGAATCCCAAGAGCGTCACGAAGAGCGAGAGTGAGTTTTCCGGGGAGGAGGAGGAGGTTAACGGGGACAGTATTACGGATTCTGAGAGCGAGTCGTCGGTTTGTGAGAGTAGTTCGGATTTTGAGATCGTTAAACCGGTGATTGTCAATCAGGTCGATCATAACTCGCCTAGGACACGCTCGAGAGGGACTGTGGCTATTAATTTGTGGACGCTGGATGTGAGCCCGATTTTACCTGGGGTTAAACCGGTTAAGAATTCGATGAAGCGAAGCAACTCCTCGGAGGATAGCCTAGATAAGCATGAGAAGGAGAATCTTAAAACGAATCTTAAAAATAAAAACGATGATAACGATAAGAAAATGAAGAATAAAAGGTTGATTCGCAAGCGGAAAAATTTAAATTTTAAGAACGCAAACAATCGTAAAGATAAAAAGACTGAAACCGTTATCCTTCAAGAGGATGAGTTGGAAAAGAACGAAATCTTAATCTCTAGTTATAATCAAGGAAGCACAGATGGTAATGATTCACAAGAGAATAGTGTAGATAGCGCAGCTGAAGTAGTAAATGAAAGCCAAAAAATTAATTTAAGTAATAGTGATTTATTAAATTCTACTTCAGATTTAAATAGTGCAGACGGAACGGCAGTTGCAAACCTGGATAGCACAGCCGACGAGGATGACTCTCTCAAGTTGAAATTACCGGAATGTAAAGTCGTCCTAAACGATATACTCTCCAGCGGGGAAATTGAAAAGTACGTCGAAGACGATGATGTTAAAACAAATTTAAATTTAGAGAACGCCAACAACGCAAAACCAAAAAATAACAAGATATCACTAGTGAATAGCACACTGGATAAATGGTTGAATAAACCGACAGATAACCAATCCCAAGTATTACGAAACGATGAGCTTAATGAACACGAGAACAAATTAGATTTAAACGATTCACAGAAACGTGAATGTCCCAGCGAGGACGAGGGGAAATGTATTAAATTGATTAAAATGGAAAAATGATTCCATTAAATCCGGGGGCGGGATGGGGGGAAAACATAGGCTGTTAATAATGTATATTTATTTGGACGTTCATAGAAGCGAGTATAAATATTTTTGTGATTCAACTTTTCGGTCGCACGCCATTCGACGACCAACCTGTAAATAATAGTAGAGTTTATAGTTTTTTTACGGAAAACACGTTTTTATTCTGTACAAATGAGATATGTAAATTATTGCGTGTGAATGTGTTGTTCCTTTTTTTTCCACAAAAGCGGTCTGTCCAAAGAAAATATTATTTTTACATTCCATAGTTTTTGCACTTATTACACACCAACGACGACTCCGCAGCCTAACTTCAAGGTCGGCCACAGCGCCAAGAAACACAAAATTTAAGGTTGGGATCGCGCTTTATAAATTGCACTAACCTAACCCAACCCAACTTAATCTAACCTAGCCCAACCTAACCTAACCTAACCCAACCTAACATAACCTAACCCAACCTAACATAATCTAACCCAACCTAACCTAACCTAATCTAACCCAACCTAACCTAATCTAACCCAACCTAACCTAATCTAACCTAACCCAACATAACCTAACCTAACCCAACATAACCTAACCTAACCCAACCTAACCTAACCTAACCCAACATAACCTAACCTAACCCAACATAACCTAACCTAACCTTACACAACCTAACCTAACACAACCCAACCTAACCTAACCTAACCCAACCTAACATAACCCAACCTAACCCAACCTAACCTAACCCAACTTCAGGGTACGCCACAGCGCCAAGACACAAAATTTGACGTCTGAGGTTAGGATTGCACAACAAAGTCACCGTTCAATATTACCTTGGGTCTCTGGCCTAACCTGAAATTAGGCCGCTGATTAAAAGTAATATAGATCGGAGCAAGTTAAAGCACTTTAGAGCTCGCGACTCGATGGTTAACTGGAAATCAGCGGCGGCTCGCAGCTTAACTTCAGGGTAGACCAGAGACCCAAGGTAATACGTATCCTTTATTGAAAGGTGACTTTGTTGTGCAGTTCCTTGTATTTAGAAAGCTCGATCACAACCTCAAATTTTGTGTGCCTTGGCGCTGAAGTTAGGCTGCGAACCGCCGCTGTTACACATGTCTTTAAGTGTGTGTACGTTAGGAAATTAATTTATTCCGGTTCTGCGTATAATTGCTTTTACAGCTCGTTCAGTGATTCATTCGTTTTTGTTTTTGGACAGGCCGTGGTGTTATTTTAACTATGGATTCTTTAATTGCGTATTTATTCAAGAAATCAGTTGTTTATCGGTGTTATAAGATGGATTCATTCTCGATTCCCAAGTTACAAGCCGGTACTCGATAAAATGATTGGATTCGAGATTCATGGTTAAAAGACAAGAGAAAAAATAAATATGTATGTAAATTAATCTCAGTGCTATGTTTCTGTTGTACGTTTAAGATATTGTACATATTTAATTTAATTACAAATAAAGAAGTTCTCTTGCACTTGTGTAGTGTTGTTGTTTTTGATGAGAAGAGCGGGGTGGGCGTAGGTTTTGGTGCCATCTTGCTCCGGCGTGCCGCAGCGGGCACCAAAACACTGCCCCGCTGGACACAGAGCAAGCGGGCTTCTTTATACCTACGCCTTCTACCCTTTAACCACAACCTCTCTGAACCCCTTCCTTGCCCACTTTTCATTTTACAGTCGAGGTTGATTAATTTGGAAATTGTGTTTACAGATTTGGGTTTCCGATAACACAAACGAACCAATGCCGGTATGTACACAATTATAAGTATTATTGCACTTGCAACTTAAGCGTCCTTAAGGTAGGATTCCTAAGCGACGACTAAAATGATTGTAGTCGCGCCACTGTAGCTGTACGGCCAGAGTCGCGCCACTGTAGCCGTACGGCCAGGGTCGCGCGACTGTAGCCGTACGGCCAGAGTCGCGCGACTGTAGCCGTACGGCCAGAGTCGCGCGACTGTAGCCTTACGGCCAGAGTCGCGCGACTGTAGCCGTACTGCCAGAGTCGCGCGACTGTAGCCGTACTGTCAGAGTCGCGCGACTGTAGCCGTACTGTCAGAGTCGCGCGACTGTAGCCGTATTGCCAGAGTCGCGCGGCCCTAATCGCTTGGTCGGATTCCTATGCAACGACTATTGCTTCAATTTATACGAGATCGTTATGAATAATAGACTTTCTTTAGAGAAAAAATATTTTTAATTATGGAATTTATCAAAACATCAAATAAGAGATGAAAGACTAACCTAAGTAAGCATCCTTAAGGTAGGATTCCTAAGCGACGACTAAAACGACTGTAGCCGTACGGCCAGAGTCTTGCGACTGTAATCGTACGGCCAGAGTCGCGCGACTAGCCCTACGGCCAGAGTCGCGTGACTAGCCGTACCGCCAGAGTCGTGCGACTCTAGCCGTACGGCCACAGTCGCGCGACTGTATCCGTACGGCCAGAGTCGCGTGACTCTAGCCGTACGGCCACAGTCGCGCGACTGTATCCGTACGGCCAGAGTCGCGCGGCCCCAATCTCGCTTGGTCGGATTCCTATGCAACGACTATTACTTCATTTTATACGAGATCGTTATGAATAATAGACTTTCTTTAGAGAAAAAATATTTTTAATTATGCAATTTATCAAAACATTAAATAAGAGATAAAAAACTAACCTAAGTAAGCATCCTTAAGGTAGAATTTCTGAGCGACGACTGAAACGACTGTAGTCGCGCGACTGTAGCCGTACCGCCAGAGTCGCGCGACAGTAGCCGTACGGTGAGAGTCGCGCGACAGTAGCCGTACGGCCAGAGTCTCGCGACTGTAGTCGTACGGCCAGAGTCGTGCGACTAGCCGTACGGCCAGAGTCGTGCGACTAGCCGTACGGCCAGAGTCGTGCGACTAGCCGTACGGCCAGAGTCACGCGACTGTAGCTGTACGGCCAGAGTCGCGCGACTGTGGCCGTACTGCCAGAGTCGCGTGACTAGCCGTACTGCCAGAGTCGCGCGACCGTAGCCGTACGGCCAGAGTCGCGCGACTGTAGCCGTACTGCCAGAGTCGCGTGACTGTAGCCGTACTGCCAGAGTCGCGCGACTGTAGCCGTACGGCCAGAGTCGCGCGACTGTAGCCGTACTGTCGCGCGGCCCTAATCTCGCTTGGTCGGATTCCTATTACTTCAATTTATACGAGATCGTTATGAATAATAGACTTTCTTTAGAGAAAAAATATAAGAAAATATTTTTAATTATGCAATTTATCAAAACATCAAATGAAAGATAAAAGGCTAACCTAAGTTTATTTAATTTAAAAAAACAAGTTTTTATTTCATAATTTTATTCGATTTGCCTTCATTAGACCACCACTTTGATAGAAAACCATATATCTTGTAAGAAATATTTTTTCATCAATGTAATAACTTTAAAATGATGAAATAAACTCAATTTATGTAAAAAGCCGCGCGGCTCTTACGACTATACTGCTCTCTGTACCAGTACAGTCGTAGGACTCGAGTCGCCGCACTAGAGTCGTTACAGTCGCGCAGCTATAGTCGCGTCTTAGGAAAGGCTTCCATTTATATACATGGAAAGCAGTCGGGCGCGGCTCGCGTCGTTTCAGTCGTCGCTAAGCCGCCCGGCTCTTACGACTATACTGCTCTCTGTATCAGTACAGCCGTACGACTAGAGTCGTTACAGTCGCGCGGCTATAGTCGCGTCTTAGGAAAGGCTTCCATTTATTTACATGGAAAGCAGTCGGGCGCGGCTAAAGCCGTTTCAGTCGTCGCTAAGCCGCGCAGCTCTTGCGACTATACTGCTCTCTGTATCAGTATAGTCGTACGACTCAAGTCGCCGCACTAAAGTCATTACAGTCGCGCGGCTATAGTCGCGTCTTAGGAAAGGCTTCCATTTATTTACATGCAAAGTAGTCGGGCGCGGCTCGAGTCGTTTCAGTCGTCGCTAAGTACAGTCGTACGACTCGAGTTACCGTTACAGTCGCGCAGCTATAATCGCGTCTTAGGAAAGGCTTTCATTTATTTACATGCAAAGCAGTCGGGCGCGGCTCGAGTCGCGCGGTTCGAGTCGCGCGGTTCGAGTCGCGAGGTTCGAGTCGCGAGGTTCGAGTCGCGCGGTTCGAGTCGCGCGGTTCGAGTCACGCTGCTCGAGTCACGCTGCTCGAGTCTCGCGGCTCGAGTCGCGCGGCTTGAGTCGTTTCAGTCATCGCTTAGGAATCCCACCTTTAGGCGACATGCTTACGACATGCTTAAGGATTTTTTAAAGTACAAACTGAAGAAGACATTACCAACTAAATGTTTCTTCTGAGTTAGCCCAGAGAATAATCATGTTCATAATTTTGCTGCATTTAAAGTAGATAAAAAATAACTACTAAATTAAAAAATTATTCATATTTGTGATGAATGAAGTCGAAACAGTTTTATGGTTATATTTAAAAAGATCATTTAATCCTAAAAGAGTATCAAGTAAAAAACTAAATATAAAAGTAAAATATCTGATCCAATTAAAATAGGCAAGTTCTCAATGCAGTTTGGGTCGGGTCAGGAAAGTTTTTACACATGGAGACAAAACCGAACATGGAGCAAATTTTAGAAGTGAAAGGAATTCAAATAGTTTTGAATTTGAATTTATCTTGTTTTCATGTGTGATGTCAGAAAAACTCCCTGTATTTTTGGGACATAGATATTTCTAATAAAATCAAACTGAATTTGCTATGAAATTCAAACATAATAAGTAAAAACCAGTATATTTTCAATTTCACAATATTTCAGTGTTTTATCCGTTTCGCTACGCATCTAAACCAAATTTTCAGAACTTTCTGAACTCTATATTTTACTTCGTGCGTACACAAAGATAGTAAATCAATGTTAAAAAACAAAAATTAACATTTCTTAAGATATAAACTTTTTGTCTCGTGTAATATAAGGCAAAAGAAATGTCATATCATAAATTGGCTGCTGTTGCGGGGTTTTGTTGCCGAAAATGCGGAACGACGTTTTATACACTCTATTCGTAAAAATAACGTTACAAACTATATTTACATATATATGCGGGAGCTGCTCGAAACAGTAGGCTAGTTAGTCCAAATCTAGGTCCAATTCAGGAGCGCTAGTAGGAGCTAAATAGTGAAGCTGAGTCGAGTGAGTTTCCAAGACTGACTATTTGTTTTTTTTTTTGGGGGGGGGAGAGAGGAGGAGAAAATCCTTATGGATACCTCCTGTTGTCCTGCCCACGGATGGGAGGGATAACAGTAGGTTATGTCAGACTCTTACTGACTAAAACCCCCTCTTGTACGTCAAGTTCAATAAAGAACTTTTTATACTTTATAGGATGAAGTGGTAAAAAATGGCTTTGTAGAAAAATTGACTGGTGTGAGTACTATAGCAGTATTCATATATTGGTTTCGGGTGGGTGGGGTAGCATTTAGGAAAGAGAAGGTTTAAAGTTTTACAACTTTAGACCTTTTCTTTTTCTCCCAAAAATTAAAATAACTACTTCGGGATTGTTGGAAGCCATTTGTTTGGATTTGTGTTATTATTGGTTCTGGGATTGGCCAAGGGCTGTGATAGTGGGAGCGAGTTTAACGAGCAAGGTAAGGAGCGCTGCCAGATTGGGTTCAAGTAACGCTTCATGGAGTTGTGGGATTTGAGGGATTTTATTGGGGGCCGCCGTTTGTGCTTGCGGCGGCGGTTGGGGTTCGGTTTGTGGCTGATTGATCACACCGCGAACTATCGCGGTGTGATTTGGCGAAAATCACACCGCGATAGTTCGCGGTGTGATTTTTGCCGCAATTGCAGCATTTGGGGGGAGGATCGTTATCTCTTTCCTTCCTGGTGCAGTCTGCTGTCAAGTGCTCGCCGGCGCATTTTACGCAGCGCGGGTTGATATTGCAGCGGTGGGAGGTGTGCCCGAAGTATTGACACTTGTGGCATTGAATGGAACCCTTGGAGGGTTTTTGTTTCTCCACAGTAATGGGAGAGTGACTTAGGGTTTCTAAATTGTAAATTTTTCTGCCCTCTGGAGTGTTCTCCAGGTGCACTGAGACCATGGGGAATTTTTTGAATTTATTCCCCATGCGGCGGACTGACAGAACGGGTAGGGAGAGAGCTTATAAAATAGAGATCGAAGTGTCAACACCTCGGAGCACAACTTTGAGGTCTTTTTCCTCGCTGAGGGCATACGTGAAAAATTCCACGTTGTTGTTGCGGAGGTACCGGATTACGCAACGATAATTGTCAGCAGACTGCACTTGGAATTTCATGCAGCGGACGAAGAATTTACATTTGAGGCAGTTTACGCCTAATCGGGTTAAATCTCCGGAAATCTTTTCCCAGAGATTTTTATTTAGGATTGTGATAGGTGGAGGGGTGTTTTTGAAATGCTCGAAACCTTCGTTCGAGGCTGCGATCTGATCGATCGATGGTAATTCGGTCTTTTTGACGACCGTGGTGGTGTGAGGTAATGTGAGGTAATGGTTGGTTTTGGTATTTCGGGGAGTTTTGCCTGGGGTTGCGGCTTGGGAGGCGGTTTTTGGCTAGCCTTCAGGGTGGCGGAGGCGCGCACCAGGCTAGCGGTCGGAGGAGGGGTGTTTGCCGGTGAGCGGCGCTGTCTCTTTTGGATAGGGATGAAGTCGTCTTCGTCGAGGACTTCCTCGACGAAGGCGGGAGAGGGAGTGCGTGGTTCGCTAAGGGCAGGCGAAAAGGATGGGCTGGGGGATCGGGTTATCTCAGGGGCTTGGTGGGACATTACGTCCATGATTTCCTCGCTGTAGTCAGCGGGACGTGGGTTGCGGAGTAGGAGTTGCTGCTTGATTTGCAGCTGGAGTTGCTGATTTGCAACATTAGCAAGACGGAGTTGCTCCGTCAAGGCGGCGAGTTGCGCGTCCTTGGCGATAGAGGAGGAGGTAAGGATGGCCAATTGCTTTTGCATTTCGCTAAGCTGTTGGAAGAGTTCTGCGTGGGCGGACATTTGGGGTTGCTCTTGGGGTTGCTTAGGCAGGGTTCTCTCTACGGAGGGGTAGATGGGATCGAAGTGGGCTTCGTGGTCCGTGGACCGTTTTCCACGCCTGGACTTACCCATGGCGTAGAAGACGGGTGTTGGGTAGGCACCGGGTTCAAAATCCCCCGGGCCTGCTTATCGTTAAGCGGAATCAAGAATAGAAATGTTGAGTGCAACACTCTAAAACTTAACTGCCTCCCGACAATATCCGAGCGTTCCTCGCGGAAATCAAGGCAGATTCTCGGTTAGCGTGCTATAATAAGCGAGCGTGCTAATCTCTTAAAACCTAGACAGGTCCCCCTGCAAAGGTCGTAAGAAATTTTCTCGTTCGCGCCTTCCGGTGTCAGGGCAGTATAAAATACGCGCTAACCACGGAGACGTTCTCACACTGAAAAGGAAAAAGATTACAGCTCGGCGGATGGCTCCTTTTCCGTGCTGGCGAAAACGAGCTAAAAAGCTCGGCCAGACAACGGTAAAAGGGTGTTCCGAAAAGAAAATTACTATTCTCAAAAAGCAATTTTCCCCAGAGCACCTTTAACTGTAAAATAGCTAAAAAGCTTAAAACGCGGTCGGATTTGGACGCCGCACAGTGGGCGGAAACGGCCAAAAACCCGCGCATGGGGTATTTCTTTCGAATTTGAAACGAAACATCTTGAAAAATAAGGGTTTTCTAGGGTTTTTGGGGTCGCTGATAACGAATTTGAACCTAGATTTGAAAAATTCAAAATGGCGGATACACTATGGCGGCCGAAAAAATTAAAAATGATCTAAAACCGCTAAAAACCTGTGTATATGTGTTTTTGAGGTTGCTGATAACGAATTTGATACTAGATTTGAAAAATTCAAAATGGCGGATCCAATATGGCTGCCTAAAAAATTAAAAATGATCTAAAACCGCTAAAAACCTGTGTATATGGGTTTTAGAGGTTGCTGATAACAAATTTGACACTAGATTTGAAAAATTCAAAATGGCGGATCCAATATGGCTGCCGAAAAAATTAAAAATGATCTAAAACCGCTAAAAACCTGTGTATATGGGTTTTTGAGGTTGTTGATAACGAATTTGACACTAGATTTGAAAAATTCAAAATGGCGGATCCAATATGGCGGCCAAAAAAAATTAAAAATGATCTCAAATCGTTCAAGTCTTGTGTATAGGGGTTTTTGGGATCGCTGGTAATGAATTTGACTCTAGATTTTAACAATTCAAAATAGTGGCCGAAAAATATTTTAGTTGTTCAAAATGCTGCAATCAAAAGCAATGAAGCGCCACAAAAAGGAACAAATAGTGTTTTTAATGCGCGCTATTCATAATAGTTTCTGCTACTGGACCATTGTCTGTGTTCAATAAAATTCTGAGATTAAATATTAATGAACTCAATCCGTTTAATAATGATGCAATCCCATTTTACATGATAATTGCTAAAACGATTATTATAAATAATCACCCTCAATTTTGTTGAGTTGAGGGTGCCAGTCGACTCAAGAAATTTGTACCATTTATATCAATGATTTATAATTTTCAATAAGTTAGAATGTGTTTATTTTTCCTAATAAAATTGGTATATATAGATTTTTGATCCGCCATATTGTATTCACCATTTTTAATTTGAAACATCTGAGCTTCAATTCATACTTAAAGACCCCCAAAACCCCGTGGAAGATACATTTCAGGGAATTTTACCCTGAAACATAGTTGGGACGTTTTCTATCCCACTACGAGTGAAAGGGTTAATGAGGGGATTCGCAATAAAAAATGCAGCGAAACGTATCCAAAAATGTGTAAATAGGTCTCTCTTCAATTCCGCAAAAGTCCTATGATATATACCAATTGTATAATTAACTATTGTTTAAACAATTAATTTTGCCAAACAAAAACATACTGGTAATTTTGTTTTCAGTTACGTTAAGAATCATTCAGATAGTTTGTCTAAATATAAGCTGGGTTCTGCTTGAGCCTTAATAGGGTAAAAGCTTTAAAAGATAGATCTCGCTGCTTGCTTTTTTTTTGAAAAATTCGCCATTTCTAAGCTTGCAGGACATTGCAGATGGCACTATGTGAACAACGCAGGAAAATGTCCATATTTTAGCGGAATATAAGTGACGCGGAGAAGTTTTGAGAAGTTTTTGAGATCTGCTATTAGACAGGGGAAGATTAAAAAAATTAACAGTCTAAACTAGCATGTTGTATTGTATCTGTTGGCAACAGCCTTTGGCCAGAAAAAAAAAAAAAAATATATATATATATATATATATATATATATATATATATATATATATCCCAGAGAAGGTATTGGTTATCGTAGATGTGGTAGAAATCAAGGTATAGTGCTGCAAACAACGATATTCCACATTCTCGAATTATTCCAGTTTCAGACCAATTTCAACTTAAAGTAGTATTTATTTCGGCACTTTTGGGTTTCAAACATCAGTTAGTAGAAAATCTTACTTCTCAATGATTCTAGAGACGGTATTTAGACGTACGAATTATTCGGTGAGCCTTTTATTTTTCATCCGATGCGCATTTTCACCTCTTTCCGCCCACTGTGCGCCGCTTAGCCTAAGACACGCGGAATTTTTTTTTTTCGGTCCTGTGAAAATTTGAACTTTCTAAAATGAATTCTTCGATTTTTCCACTTCCGGTTACAGTCGTCTCCCATAAGAGCAATGTAAAAGTCGCAGCCTTCTCGGATCCCCGCTGCTTTAACGTTTTTATTATGGGAGATTAAAGTTGCATTTAATACAATAACAAACTGTGAATAAATCAACATAAATCTAGAAATATCGAAAATCTTGACGGTCCACTCCCAGACTAAGCATGAAGTATAATTTCGAGTTTAGAAAAGCCCCGCGTAGAAAATTTGTCGAGGGTCGCGCAGCGACCCGAGACAAATTTTCACGGGGCTTTTCTAAACTCGAAATTATACTTCATGCGCCACGCGTATAAAACACAGATTTAAAATGAAGTTCAATAACACATATATCATCATTAATTAAAATCATTATATAATCAGATATTTAGTCGGTAAATGAACATTTTTGTTAATAGAAACTGATGGAATAAAATATTACTGGTTGCAATTAATAGATTCAAATTTATTTTTAAAGGATTTGTATCCGTGATTCAAAAATGAGGATTCGAATCTTTGATTCGAATCATATTTTTCACTTACGAATCCTTTATTCGAGTATTCGTGATTCGAATTATATTAGGTGATTCGGATTCGTGATTCGAATCCTGTTTTCGAGGATTCATCCCAGCTCTGTTAGTAATATAGTTGATTCGATAAGATCTACTACATAGGAATTTAACATTTAAAATCGTATTTATGCATTTTCCCGCTTCCAGGAACATTTAAGCGGAAAAGTATAAGAGTAAAGAATAATCAGACAAAAACCTCATAATTTAATTTAAAACTCCATCAATACTAGGTCAGAATGTTTCACCAAGTGATAAGTGAGAAAGTCATTCAAGAAATAATAGTATTAATGGCAATTCTATTAACAAGGCTGTAAACTTCAATATAACCAGCATTACATTGAGTAAATTGATCAAATTAAAGTTAAAGCTGAACTTTTATAGAATTTAATATATAACAAGAGCTTAATTTCCTCTTATATATTTTTAAATAGTATTTTTCTAAAATTTGAATACCAACAAAAAAATTCTTCTGTAACGAAAACAACATACTATTTAAAAAATTAACTTGTAGATGTGGTGTCCACCAACTCCACCTCAACAAGACGGTGACATGTACGTAGACCAATCAATGTCCTTCCTCTATGACTCGAAAGTCATGACGGAGACCCAACTACCGCCAGCCTACATAAAAAAAGAAGCCAAGCGTTCCCGGCACGAAGCAGGTCTAATAGAAAGCAGACGCGTCCTAAAAATCCACCGCAAAGACGAGTGTACTTACCCACCGCGGTCACTCTTCGAACGCCCGTCATCCCTACTCGTAAAAATGCGACGCGACTTGAAGCTCCAGAAATACAGAGGGTTAATCCGCCCCACCGTCGGTATACCAGGCGTAAAATTCCCCGTTTCTAAACCGACCATGGAGCCTCCCACATTCCACAACTGGACGATACACGAGGATATGGCTATCCTGAAAGTGATCCAAACTTACCAGGGCTTGAACATGAGCTTGATGATCACGGGGCCTGGTCGCAACGGGCACACGCCGAACTGGGATTTCGTTGCGGATTACGTGAACACGGTTTCCATTACGTACCGCTCGCCGAAGCAGTGTAGGAATCGCTTCGAGAACGTTTTGGTTCCGCGGGAGGAGGGTAAACAAGTGCACGATGCTTCCCCGAGGAAGAAGAAGCAGAAGGGTAGTAGCTTGTATAAGTTCCCCGTGCAGCAAAAGTCGAACCGCCCCATGAGGACTTCCCAGTTGTACACCCAGGACAACAACGCGGCCTTTTCGCAAATTATGGTGCAGCGGTACGACGCGCTTAAGGGTATTGCTCAGACGAAGAAGACGACGGTTACGAAAACTGTTGGTAATAGTCCGATGTTTAAGAATCCTAAGCATGCTTCAGTGCTAAGTGATGCGGGGATTGATTTGGACCATCCGGTTCTGCCTGTAGAGGTCGCAGCTAGGAGAGCGGAGAGGGTGGCCAGGGAGAAGAAGGCTCTAACTCCCGATCAGCTGGTGGCTGCGCAGAAACTGCAGATATTGAGGGGTTACGCGCCGCAGTCTGCGAATATTGTGGTGACTTCGGCTTCAACTTCGATGGGTTCCCAAGCTTCAGCAGCCAGCCAGGTTACTATTGTTCAGACTACGACAACTAGTGCAGTTAGTACAGCGGCTATAGCTACACCTAGTACCCCACCAAGTAAGTCTACAATTGTGATTTTTATTAAAGTTATAGTATATAATCTGTTTTTTTTTTAATAATCAATCAAATTTGACATTTCCAGAATTTAGTGGTGTGATGCAGGTTGTGTGTTTTAGGTTAGGACAAGATTAATCACATGTTACGTTGTAAATCAACTTTTAATTTCTAGGCTGGGTTTCAAGTGAACTCTATAGTACAAGTCTTAATTTTATTTTTGTTGATGTTAGGTTAGGTTAGGTTTCAATGGCAGCAGTTAGACCGCTCACTTAGGTCCAAAGGGCCCCTTGTGATACCATAAAGGTAGAAAGGAGTCAGATCCTCCCTCCCCACATTTTTTTTTTGTTTATAAGAGGGGATTGGAAATCTGCTAACAGACAGAGGCCTTTGACCTTGACGGCCAATAGTGTCGGGTTCTGATACCGACTAAAACCTTTTTCCCCTTCTATTCCCTGGTATCGCCGTCGCGGCATTGCTTCAGGGCTCTCGTCTCTTTCTCTCTCCCTCTCCAGCCAGTCAGCTAGCTTCTTCCCTAATACGGTGTATGCGAAGTTATACACCGCGTCCTACCTTTCTTCGCTTGCCAACATGTAGATGAGGTTTTGGACATTCACCTCCCCGATCTTGCTCGTCAGTTCCTCTTTTTGTTCGGCCCAGCCCTCACATTTTACCAGGGTGTGGCGAGCCGTATCCTCCATAGCCGGACAATACAGGCAGTTCGGTGATAGCGCCTTTGTAATCCTGTGGAGGTAGGATCCGAAACTCCCGTGTCACGTCAGAAGCTGAGTTAGGTGGTAGTTCAGCTGTCTGTGCGCTTTCTCTATCTACGGCCGTACGCAGTGTATTAGGGCTCATGTCTAGCTTCCATTTTGGTCCCAAAGATTTTGCCATTTCGCCAGTGCGTTTTTCTGGGCTTCCTCCTTCGCCTCCTTCTTACTTTTCCCTTTCTCCTGCAGCGCGTGGGCTTCTGCTCGCGCCTTTATGTAGAGGTCCCCGGGCATGGACGCAGCAATGCCCACAGCGTTGTCAACGGGTGGGAAGGTACCCTACGCTGATTACCAACTAGCTCAGGTTGGCTGAGTTAAAGAAAGATGAGCAACTAACTTTTGAAACACATATGCTGTTTTAATTTATTTATTTTAAACCAAAATAAAACAAATAAAACATTAAAACAACAAATAGAATAAGAACAAGAGAAACAGTGCACGAGTTACAGGGCAGACTTGGTGTGGCGTCGGCGTTGCGATCGGGTATTTCTACTAGCCCAGCGGTGGCGTCTGGCTAGTGGTGGCTTCTGGAGGGAGGCGGCGTCCAAGTAGCAAGACGGCGTCTCGGTGTGAGACGGCGTCGGTGGGGTGGTGCGTCTGGCTGGATCCGGAGGCAGCAACAAACACTACGCTCGTAGTGCGGGACGTCAGGAACGACGACAGAACGGCTAGCGTTGGCGTCGGGCAAAGTTTCCTGGAGTCGGTGGGTTGCTGGCCTGGCCTGGATCCGGCGGAAGCAAACGAACGCTACACTGGAGCGTCGTTGTGGCGTCGAGGCGACTGCGCTGGCAATCGGGTTCTCGGCGTCCTGGTCCAAGAACAGGAACGACGGCTGGGACGGCAAACGTTGGCGTCGGTTGTTTCCTGTTGTTGGAATCTTCTTCTGGCGGCAGGAACGACGGCTAGGACGTCTGGCGTCGGTCAGAGCTTCCTGGCTCAGACAGAAGAGGCGAGGAACGGAAGTTCCTCTTGAATCAATGTCCCTTGTACAGCACAAGAGTGGACTGCCTTTCTGGATGCCGTCCCCCGGTATTTATACCCCGAAAATTGGCGTGGAAAAGGGAGGGTTTCAGGACTACGTAACCGTTGGCAAATAATTCGCTAGAAAGCAATTATCGCATATAAGATATTTACTTTCAGCGAACTCTTAAATCCAAACAACCGTTAAGCTGCAATTTGAAAGAAGTATAGAAATGTATAATCTTTCTTCTTTCAAATTGCAACGGTGGTCATTAGTCCTCTCCCTTAATTGCCGATTTCGAAAAACCCGAGGGCAATCCGCCACACCTGCCCAGGTAGATGGTGGCCCGAGCACGGTCCGAACTGCGGGAGATAATCCTTTGGACCGGACAATTAGTTAATTGCAGGGTGCGAACTCATTTTAAATAAGAGAAGAATTGTATATAATATTTACAATTCTTGTTGCCGGAGATTAAAATAATCCCCGGTAACAGCGTCCGTGGATGTCGTCCTATATGCCCTGGTAATCCGGAGGTATGCTGCTCTCATTGCCCCTATGGCTCTGGCTGCGTCCCTAGCCGTATCCATGGCCTTGCTTCAAACCGGGGTTGCAGATGAGAGGCTAGCCTTGGCAGCCGACATAAGCAGTCTTCTTCTACCCTCTCCTGCTCCTCCGACATTAGGCATCGGTCGGCCAATCATCGCCTCCATATGTATAGCGCCCTTAGCCGCCTCGCTGCAATGGCGGCTCTATCTTGGGTTGGCCTCCAGTCATACCCCCAGGTACTTCAGTGCCTTATCCACGACTATGTCAACACCCCCACGTTGATGGTATCTCCATGGTTTCTCCCCGATTGTTTGGTCGACAGCCAGACCGCCTTGGTTTTGTTGACTTATACCCTAAGTCTCTTCGCCTCCAGGCACTCGATTATTGCATCGCTCGCTTCCGTCGCGGTGCGTTGCAACCCCTCGATGGTCCGGCACCGATCAGCGCCAGGTCGCCGGCAGTTCCAGGACCCTTTCGTATACCAGATTTCACAACTTGGGGCCGTATACGGAACCCTGTGGTACCCCTAGGCTCAGCGCTCTTTCTCCCTTCTGGCGGCCTGCCGCAAATTCCAGAAGCCTGCCGTCGAGGTATGCCTCTACCATTCGTGCCAGCCTTAGGGGTAGTATCCTTTCCGCCTCTATCATGATGACTTGCCAGGGTAGCGTGTTAAACGCGTTCTTAACGTCGAACCCTATCATGACAGCGTGCTCGCGTTTCCTTAAGGGCCCCTCGTTTGCGCCCGCCACTTGCCTCTTCACCTCGATTACTGCGTCCACGGTCGACTTGCCGCGCCGAAACCCAAACTGCATAGGGTGAACGCCTCCCTTCCCCTCAATATGGTCTACTATCCTCCGCATCAGTGCTTTTTCCAAGTAAACATATGGGCCTATATGCCGACGGATCCTCTCGGCGTCTGCCCCCTTTCGGGATGAGCGCTAGCCTTGCCCGCTTCCACTGCCTCGGAAATACCCCTTCGGTCATGCAGCTGTTCAGCACGTGCCTGAACATTTCCGGGTTTGCATCAGCCGCTACTCTAAGCGCTTTGTTAGGAATCCCGTCAGGCCTGGGAGGCTTCTTTTTTGTAAGCGAGTTTGCCGCAACTTATATCTCCTCCTCGGACAACAGCTTGTCGTTCTGGAGAAGCCCGTCTCCGCTTGGTCTCTTTTCCTCTCCCCTCAGGAAGAGTGCATCCACTACCGACCCTACCCCACCCGGAACTAGAGCGTCAACGTCTAGGCCCTTCTTCTTCAGTCGGCCCATCGCCACCTTATACGGTTTTCCCTAGGGATCGGCTTCCACCAGGTCGCAGACCTTCTTCCACTTCCTTCTTTTGCTTTTCTCCATCTTCCTTAGGACTGCCACCTTCATGCTCCTTTCTATTACGAGCGCCTCCACATCGTCTTCCGCCCTTCTATCTCGGCTTACTCTCCGTCTGGCTTGCACAGCCTCTTTCCTGGCCAGTGCCACCTCCTCGCACCAGCAATAGACCCCCCTTTTTTACGTCTGGTGCCCTTTGGCATCGCACGATCGCAGGCCCCCCTATACAAACCAATCCGAGCACCTAATAAACCCGATCAGATTTCTTTGACTTGATCCTTTTCCCTTCAAGAGCAGGGCATTGTCCCAGATAGTGAAGTACCGTCTCTTCCTCCGCCACATCCATCCCTGGTTCCAACCTGCGTCTCGGCACTTGAGAGCTGTACCTGGATTTGTAGATAGGCCCTCCATATAGACCTTCAGGAGGGCCACCTCTACTAGCTGCCAGTTCGCTGGTGAGATTGAGCCCTCCCTGTGGCTCCTATCAATTACAGCCCATACCGTGTGCTCCTTGAGGATGTCACTGTAAGTGCGGCCGGGCGTAGTTTTTGGAGACGGCCCAGTCCTCGCCTTTTTAGGGCACGGTGGAGCATCCCCCTGCGATCGCTGCCTCTTGGGCGCCTCGGTCGCAACAGGCTTCTCCCCGTGTTCCATTATTACTTTCCGAGCCCATCCCAGATCCTCCTTATCCTTGTCGGAGAGTTCGGTCTCCGGAGTGGACTCGAGTCTTAGGCGAATTCTGTGAGCCGCCCTTTTATCCCTGAAGGCCCTTATAGAGGGCTTCAGGTTTTTGTTGTAGATAGGTCGGTTCGTACCAGCCTTAGCCTTCCCCGACCTTTTGGAGTCCTTTCCGGACTGACCGTGTTTGCCTTTAAGACAATTGCCCCCTCCAGATCCGATGTAGCAGGCCGCTAGCGCGGGGTGGGATTTCTGTGTACCCACCTGGAGATCAGTTTCCTTGTTTTTCTTGTCGATTTTTTGTTGTTTTGGTTTAAAGAGAGATAGAAAGGTGGTTTGAATCCCCCTTGTGAGGTGATTCTACGAAGGAGGCTGTAACAGCAAGAAGGTTGTTTCAGCCTCGGAATGTTTAGCGGTAGGGTAACGCCTTTTCTTCCAAATGATTGTTTTCCTAATTTCTATCAGTTTAATTTAAGTAGGTATTTCTAGGTTGAATGCTTTTATTCCGTTTTTTAGATACATTACGTATGCAACGCTTAGTAGCATCTCCTTTACAAAACCCGACGGTGGTATCCGCTTCCGGCTTGAGTCCTGCTCAACTACAAGCAGCCACAGGGACTCGACTGATAGTCTCCGGCACGCCTGGACAAACCAAAGTAGTCGGCGGCACAACAATCGCCGGAAAATCAATCAGCCCTGCCCAACTACAAATGATCCGACAAGCGGCTACGTTCAAACAACAACAACTCAGGCTGCAACAAGGAGGGTTGGCAGCGCAAGGCGTGAAAACGACCGTATCCATCGGTGGACAAACAGCCGTGCAAGTGCAGTTTACGCAGGCGCAGCCGAGGAGTCCGTATATAAAACCCGGTACAGTTACCATGACTAACAAGCAGGGGATTGCACGTACGGTTACGGAGAGTGAGATGGCGCAGTTGTTGAAGAGGCAGCACCAGTTGCAGCAGAAGATCGCTGCAGCGGCGGCTGTTAGCGGGACGCCAATGACGACTATGCAGAATGTCGGACAGCAGGTGTTTGCGCAGGCTATTCAAGCTGGACCATCGGGGACTCCGGTTGCTACGCTTGTTAAGGCCGTTTCCAGTTCTGGAGGTAAATATATTTAATAGCCTATTGTAACTTTAATCATCAAATCTGTCCAACACCACATGTTATTTATTTATTTTGAAGAATTTATTTTCTATAATCTGTGTAGACTAAAACACTGGATTTAAAATTTGTTTAAAAAATTTATAAAAAAAAAAAATGTTTCACCAAGTGATGGATGAGTCTACAATTAAAAGTTTATGTACACTAGAATTAATTAATAAATTGTTTTCAGTAACACAAACTCTAATTGGAACTCCAGTGAAAGCACTTTCACAAGGCATGAAAACCACAACAACGCAACCAATGAGAACCCTGCAATTACCGCAACAAATCCTTGCCCAACGGAAACTGGTCAACAACAAAATCACGAACGTAGCTCAGTTAGCCGGTAAAGGCGTCGCCGCCCAACTGATAGTAGGCTCGAAGCCCATCCCAGGGGCGATGACGATGCAGCATTTCCAACAAGTAATCCGACAACCGCTTTCCGTTCCGCAAGGTCCGGTAGTCCTCACAAAAGGCAACCATAGAGTCATTCCTGTAAACGCAGCACAAGGAAACAAACCGACAATACAGGTAATTAATAAATAAATCCATAAATAACTTCTTTTTTTTTTCAATATCAAGAATATGAATTTGTGTTAAGGACTCGTTCATTCACCGGATAACTATATACACGTTAGATATAGGTCGTTCGTGAATGATTCGTTCAAAAAGAACGATTCTGTAAGGTGATTTAAATGAACTGATTTCGTATTTCAAGAAGAATTGATTTGATAAAGATTCATTCACTTAAGACGACCGACCGAACGATTTTGTTCGAGCGAAATCGTATTGCTGATTTGGATTTATAAAGGGTGTTTTCTTAGCTGCATGAGAAGTTTTTATTATTTAAAGTTCTATAGCTCTTAAAAAAACCACCTTTATTACGCCAATAAAGGTCTTTTTCTTTTAAGTAAAAAAAAAGACCTTTATTGGCGTAATAAAAATAAAGGTCTTTTTTTTTTACTTAAAAGAGAAACTCCTTGTATGTAAACTATTCATGTTTTTATTCGTAAAACTTTTATTATCTAGGTTGTTGCGGCGACTTCACAAGGCATAACAACAACCCTAAGACCCCAAACATCATCCACGATAGCCGGAATTAAAGTTCAAGGTGCGAGCGGCACCTCTGCCCAAATTCTATCCCAAGTATCGGCCGCTTTGCAAGGACAAAGTGTCAGGCAGAACAGCCCCGTGAGGATTCAAACGGCGGGCGGCAACCCCATCGTGGCTGTCTCGGTGCAATCGGGCAGCCCGAATGTGCACGCCGGAACTTCACAACAAACGCCCGACAAAACCGATCTCGTAAGTAGATTTATAAAAAAGTGAGATCAACGTGTTGTGTATATAACTTGTTTTTACGATATTCGTTTTTAAGGTTTTAGTAAAGTAAGGTTAAAAAAATTTAAAAAAACAGTTGACAGTATTGATTTGTATTCTTTGCTTCGAATTGCTTACTCTTTAATTTATGTGAACATAGTAAGGAAAGTGTATAATTATATGTATAGCCGTGATATAAAGAATTAATTTATTCATTAATAATTTAAGTAAAAATTAGTATATTTTTATATATACATAACAGCGATGGCTCGCAGCCTAACTTCAAGGTGGGCCAGAGACTTAAGGTAATATGTATCTGTCATTGAAAGGTGACTTTATTATGCAATTCCTTGTATTTATAAAGCGTGATCCCAACCTCAAATTTTGTGTGCCTGGGCACTGAAGTTAGGCTGCGAGCCGTCGCTGATACATAACATCTTTATTTACAGAATGCATAGTTAAATGCAAAAGTTTATAATAAGTATTTGTATAAAAGGTCTTTAGAGCACTTCTTTGTGTTTTGAAATATTGCGAGCATATGCAAAGCGTTTTTAACCAAGTCTTTGTGGAGATGTTCGAATTTCAACGTGGCTTTTGTGAACGTCTGCAGGTATTTGTACCAAAGCCGGTTCTTAAATACAAAATCTGATAATAATAATAAAAAGGCAATTTAATTTATTGTAATTACTTATTTTATATCCTATTGTATGCATTCTGTAAATAAAGATGTTTATATATATATATATAAATATATATATATATATAAATATATATATAAATATATATATATATAAATATATATATATATAAATATATATATATATATATAAATATATATATATATATATAAATATATATATATATAAATATATACATATATAAATATATATATATACATATTTATAATATATATATACATATTTATAATATATATATATATATACATATATATATATATATATATATATATATATACATATTTATATATATACATATTTATATATATATACATATTTATATATATACATATTTATATATATACATATTTATATATATACATATTTATATATATACATATTTATATATATACATATTTATATATATACCAGCACAAGAAGTAACGGTCGTACTACGTTAGAGGCAGAGTTCGGAAAATTTCCTAACAGGGCATTCGACCAATAATACGGCAGGAGAGATGTGCGTAATCTACTTTATTGTAATACCAAGCTTTCGGGACTCATTTTGTCCCTTCCTCAGGGTTAACACTAAAAACAATGAGCAAAAAAACAAACAATTACTGATCTGAATTAAACTATTAGTTAATGACGAAATCTTGAAAAAATAATAATTAGCGAATAAATTTTGAGCTTACATTTGTGATTATTTGAACAAACCATTGTTAAACTGACGTTGCATTTGTTTAATTATCCTATCGATAGTCATGGTGGTTGTTGAATTTAAATTTTAAGAGTGAGGTTATTGCGTACAAAAAATCGTAACCGCGTGGTTACGGCAGAAGTGGAATTTTAAAAACAAACGGCACATTCACATTTTAAAACTGGAAATTGTCACTGTGTTCCACTGTTTCTTGGATAACCCGGGGTGTTATCACCGCAATTGTTTATATTTGATTAACTTTTATTCACGTGGCCGCATCTTAGTGCGAAACGACGCACGTGTTTTCACACAAACAGCAACAATGGCTGGTGCCTGTCTACAGGTGCCGCTCGGCTCTCTCCGTCTCTGTCACCGACGGAGGGAGGCGCACGCCACTCGTTTCCAGGAACGTCACGCCAGCCAGCGCGCGGTGTTTGAAATTTCGGGCTTGAGCTCGAGGGATTCAAACATCGACGCTGGAGGCCCATTTACCTGCCCTGTTGTTGCCGCTTATGAGTTTATTGCCGTGAAATGACTATTATGCATATGGTTACTGTTATTGATGCCGGGTTTAGGTTAGGTGCACGAAATAGATTTAACTTGGTGCGCTCACACGTTTCAATAGAAAGGTTTGGAAGAGTAAAAGATGTAAATGAAAAAATCCAACTAAAAATGTAATGAAATTATAATTTTAAGCGCAATCAAATTAACTCCGTAGAGTGTCACCACCAACCTGAGACTCACTTGACGATTCCGCCGTCAGTTTACCCATTTCTAACAGACCAAGAAATTGCTGGGCCTTATCTAGCTAAATGTGAATTGGTGAATAAATTACCTAAATGTGTTTAATTGACGATTCATGAGGCAAATTTCAGATAAACTACCACTATCTAAACTATTGCTGATTGTTATTAACCTGTTAAGCTGAAGGAGACCGGTGCCAACGGCTCTGATCTGTCCATGTCTATTAAATAGGAGTAAATGCAACTAAGGCCCTCCGTGTCTGCTTTGAAATTCATCGTTGCAACGCCTGCCTTTTTTATGTGGAACATCTCAAGGAATAAATGACTTTTATAAAACATTGACTTATCTATAATTTCGACGTTTGTGAAGTCAGGTGCATGGTCCTCACTGTTACAGTGTATGGACAATGCACATGACTTCTTATTCAGTCTTATGTCACTTTTATGTTGAATTATTCTGCTTTTTATCCATTGAGAAGTTTGACCTACATATCGGAGGGGGCATTCGGTGCAGGGGATGCTGTAAATTACATTAGACATTTGAGCCGTGGGCACCGGGTCTTTCAGTTTTGTGTAGAATCTTTTTAGTAGAGCCACACCGTATTTTGCTATCTTAATGTCACTGTTGTCGTTCCTCAGGATTCTGGCTATGTGCCCTGTAATTTTTTCTAAATAGGGGAGTTTTCTGTAGTAGGTTGGTTTAGGTTCGGGGTTGGGGATGGGGTCGGCTTCTATTGCAGTGGAGTTGTGTAATGGTTGTGGTAGGTTGGGTGTGTTTCTATCAGGGGTGGGTGCCGTTGAGAAGATTATTTTGTTAACAAACGGCCTGGGGTAGCCGTTGTTAAGTGCTATTATTTTTAGCCTGTGTAGGTTTTGTTGTAATAAGGTCGGGTGTGATATGCGGGTTATTCTATTTTTTAGTGCTATGATGGTGTTGGCTTTCATCGTCATGGGGGCATATGAGTGATAATTGATGTATCTGCCGGAGTTGGTTGGTTTCTTGGTATTACAATAAAGTAGATTACGCACATCTCTCCTGCCGTATTATTGGTCGAATGCCCTGTTAGGAAATTTTCCGAACTCTGCCTATATATATATATATATATATATATATATATATATATATATATATATATAAATATATAAATATATATATATACATATGTATATATATAATTATATATATATATATCGCGTGTATATATATATATATATACATATGTATATATATAATTATATATATATATATCGCGTGTATATATATATATATATATATATAATTATATATATATATATCGCGTGTATATATATATATATATATATAAATATATATATATACATATGTATATATATAAATATATATATATATCGCGTGTATATATATATATATATATATACATATATATATATATATATATATATATATATATATATATATATATATATATATATATATATATATATATATATATATATATATATATATATATATATATATATATATATAAATATATATATATATCGCGTGTATATATATATATATATATATACATATATATATATATATATATATATATATACATATATATATATATATATATATATATATATATATATATATATATATATATATATATATATATATATATATATATATATATATATATATATATACATATATATATATACATACATATATATATATATACATACATATATATATATATACATATATATATATATATACATATATATATATATATACATATATATATATATATATATATATATATATATATATATATATACATATATATATATATATATATACATATATATATATATATATATATATATATATATATATATATATATATATATATACATATATATACATATATATATATATACATATATATATATATATATATATATATATACATATATATATATATATATACATATATATATATATATACATATATATATATATACATATATATATATATATACATATATATATATATATATATATATATATATATATACATATATATATATATATATATATATATATATATATATACATATATATATATATACATATATATATATATATATATATATATATATATACATATATATATATATATATATATATATACATATATACAGAGAGTTTTATGTAACACCGAACATTTTCATAACGAGAATTATTCGTTTAAGTATCCATATGCATACGTTCCATATTTTTCGATGCTCGGTTTATTAAAAGAATTTTATTTGAAGCTTTAAGCGAGTGTTTTCCATTCCCAGGCTAAGCATGAAGTAAAATTTCGAGTTTAGAAAAGCCTGAAAATTTGGTTTGGTCGCGTAGCGCGAAGCGCGGAGCGGCCAAACCAAATTTTCAGGCTTTTCTAAACTCGAAATTTTACTTCATGCGCCACCGGTACAAAACACTGACATATTACAAAGTTTAAAACACACCGCTAAACTTTACATTGAATCAGTGTTTTGTACCGGTGGCGCATGAAGTAAAATTTCGAGTTTAGAAAAGCCTGAAAATTTGGTTTGGCCGCTTCGTGCTACGCGACCGAACCAAATTTTCAGGCTTTTCTAAACTCGAAATTTTACTTCATGCTTAGCCTGGGAGTGGAAAACACTCGCTTGAAGCTTCAAATTGAATTGTTTTAATAAACTGAGCATCGGAAAATGTGCAACGTATGCATGTCGATACTTCAAAGAAAAATTCTTGTTATGAAAATGTTCGGTGTTACATAAAACTCTGTATATATATATATAAATATGTATTTATATATATATAAATATGTATTTATATATATATATATGTATTTATATATATATATATGTATTTATATATATATATATATATATATATATATATATATATGTATTTATATATATATATATATATATATATATATATATATATATATATATAATGATAACACGACTACTGTGATATTTTTCTACTACTATGAATCCTTCATAGAGTTGATAGTTAATCTGTTTAAATCAATAAAATGTTTTCTTTATTTTTGTTTCTTCTTTTTTGTGTGTAAATCGACTGTATTCTGTAAATATCGTATCAATTTTTATTTTTAGTTGATAAATAAGTTAGTTATCTTTTTTTAATTTTTTGTGGAATTTGTTATGTTGTTATGTTTGTAGGTGTAATCTTATATTCATAAGATTATTTTCTTTCAGGCATAATTACTGAAAAAACCTCAACCTCAAAAAATAATTGAGTTATAAACAAAAGTGTTATTTGATTGTAAATAGGAAATGATTGTATTATATATTGTGATGTAATTTTTTAATAAAATATTAATGAGATCCTAGTGTTTTTGATTTATAAACGTGAAATATTTGTGTTGGAGTGCAGCAGGTCTTTTTTACTTTCTTGTATAGAGAAAGTATTATAAGACTTGCGGCCTCGTTTCTTTTATTAAAAGAGGATTCGCTGTTGCATAGTAGTGCAGATTTTTTTTTTTTAAAGCTTCCGGAATTCGTGAATAAACACTCAGCGCTCCATAATATTTTTTTTGGAAAATGATTGTTGTGCTGCAATTTTTTGCGAAACCAATTGCAACACTCCAATATTTGAATCACCAGGATGAAGAGTTTGTACTAGAAAGTATTATAATCGTCAAAAAGAAGATCTCGATGGATTTTTTGTGGCTTGGTCTGTGTGTCACTTCACACCTCGGCACATACACATTTTCAGACCTTTCTAAAATCGAATTTTTACTTCATGCTTAGCCTGAGAGTAGAAACATCTCAACAAGTATTCTTAATAGAACAGCTGTATTAATTATTTCCGAAATTCATAAAGAAAGTTTCAATTGAATAAATGTGCATTTACAATAGGTTAGAGCCCGTATCTAGATCCCGAGCAGGTCGGACCGCTGCGCAAAAATTAAAACGCAAAGCCAACACGTGGTCCTATCCTTTTGCATCCTTTCAATCACATCCATTTTCATATTCCTATTCTTTGCATTCCCTTCTAGTGTACCTCATCCTGCTAAGTGCACGTGTATTTTCCTTTTCCTATTCACTCGGGAAGGGTGTTAGTCCAAATTTTAAATTCAGGTGATACTCCAATAATCTAATTATCAAAATAACTACAATCATTCCTATAACCTTTTCCTTGAATAACTACCCCTATATTTATTTAATTAAATGGTTAATCAAACATTTGTTTAAATAATTAGTACTGTGACTGGTTAGATGCCAAGGCCATTAAAAACGCGAAAGAAGAAGAAGAAAAGAAGTACAATAGGTTAAATTGTTTAAGGGGACTTCACCGCCTATATTTCAAAAACTTCTTTATTTATGGTCCAAAAAATTTGAAATTTTGTATGCGTATACTAGATTTAATTATAAAATTTTTGTCAGATCCTTTTTTTTTCTCATTTATAGTTTTTGTGTAACAGAATTTTATTTTAGATATTTTAATCCAAAAAAAAAATCGATCCGACAAATTGTTTGAATTAAATTCTTAAATACAAATTAATTAAAATAACGAAAATATTTTAACAAATAACAGAGAAATAGCAATTTAAAAAAAGTGCAATATTTGGTAAAATGTTAAGTTGATACGTGACACACGAGAGCGGCCGCCCCGACCGCGTGAGCCAATTGTATGGAAGACGAGTGTGTTGTGCGGACTTGTGCGTGAGAGAGACGAAATATAAACAAACATGTGCGCGTATTTTTCTAAAACCCTTGACACTGTTCTTGTAACCTTCAGTACTTAAAGAATTTCCGACCATTTATCGATTTCCGTGCGTTGCATTTCGAAGACTTTTCTTATTGGTTATATTGTTCAGTTTTTTAGTTTTTTTTTATTAGTGTCAACTTATTATTTTTGTTAGTTGAATTGTGTTATAGTTTTCATTGTTAGTGTGTATAGACAATTGTGTACGATGGGACCAATAACACGAGCTAAACAAAAAATGAATAGGTAAGTAATGTAAATTTGAGTGAATATATACAGGGAGTTTTTATTTTAAGTATAAAAACGTATCCCGATGCGTACTCTGTAAATGTTCAGGCTTTCGTTGTATTTATAAAAGTGATCAATTTAAAACTTTTAGTGTTTCCACTCCTTGATTAAGCATGAAGTAAAATTTGGAATTTAAAAAAGCCTGAACCAAATGTTCACCCTTTTTTAAACTCGAAACTTTACTCCATACACCACTCGTATAAAACACTGAAATATTGTGAAGTTTAGATTTTACTACTACTAAAGCTATACATTTTAAACTTCACGTTAAATCAGTGTTTTATGCGCTTGGCGCATGAAGTAAAATTTCGTGTTTACAAAAGTTACACTACCAAACCAAATCTAAACTTGAAATTTATCTTCACCTAGCGTTGTTGTCTAGTTGTTGAAAATCTCGTGATTCTTGAGATTCAATCGGAATTTGTACGTGTGGTGTAAAAATAGATGCTTCTAAATAAAATAATAAATAAGGGCCAAAAAGGTTTTAACATTGGCGTCAAAAATTAGCCAGATGTGGAAATATTCGTTACTCACTTTCACTGAACCCAAACGTAGAGAAATATCACCCCTTTGTTGGGTCACGTACAAATTGCCCCGCTGTAATACAGAGAATGAATATTTTTCTTTAACGCCAATAATCACTGAATTTAAAATTAAATTAAACTCCTAATTACAAGGAGTGGAAACACTCGTTAGAAGTTTCGATTTCAATACTTTTATAAAAAATAACGAATGTCTGAAGATTGTATAAATATATTGAAAAAATGAATAACGGGTTTTCGATAAAAAAGCCTAATTAATTATAATTAACTAAAACCAAAAGTCAATGGCCGTATAAATACTAAGAAATGATATCAATATTGGTAATAACTTCATTGCCTAATTATAGCCAACTTAAAAAGTTTTAAATGGCTGCCTATATTTTTTAATGTTATTACATTAGACAATATTTTTCAGAATCCAATAACGCCCATTATGTATTTATAAAAAGTAATTTTGATTTTGAATTTCTCAAAAATCTCATCTTCAAAATTGATTAAAATTATATACAGGGTGAGTCACTAAGCGGTCTATAGTGGGCGTATCGTTGAAAATAGCAAAAAATGTTTCAAATAAAAGTTGTTCAGAATCAAGTTTTTCATAACCTAAAATTATTGCTAAATATGGCGGCCTTGCGGTTATACCGGAAGTAAACACCAACTTCCTTATTTTAAATAGAACACCCCATATATTTTTACATTTTTGGATTGCTCGTTAAAAATAAACATGAGTTTATGCACACAACATTGGGTCTCAGTTGAACCGTTTTCGAGTTATTTCATTATTTTTGATAAATTTGACGATTTTTGAGCTCGACGCCATTAACAATATCTTCAAAACGAAATAAGTCAGAGTTGTGCGGCTTACGGTTTTGGATTCGGGAAGAAATGTAGTATTTGTTTAGGTTTTTGCCATTAGTCAGATTTTCTAAATTGAGCCGAGACCGTCGACGGTATTCTTCAATACTTCAAACATGCATAACTTCATTTTTTTAAATGGAACCCTCTATCCTGAGATACTTTATCTGATGCGAAATTAAATTTCCTTTTTATTGATACCGGGTTGTTGCCATATCCTTCCAACAGTTTTTGAGAAATTTGCGATTTTGTAAAAAAATTAATACATTTCGTATTATCGCGTTAGCCCTAGATACTGATGATGTTTGGTGATTTTGTTTTGACATTTAGTTAGTCATTGAGATATTCCCTGTTTTTTTTTAAGTTCATTTTAAAGCTTTAAACAAGTGATTTCCACTCCCAGACTAAGCATGAAGTAAAATTTCGAGTTTAGAAAAGCCCCGTGAAAATTTGTCGAGGGTCGCGCAGCGACCCGAGACAAATTTTCTGGGCTTTTCTAAACTCGAAATTTTACTTCATGCGCCACGCGTATAAAACACAGATTTTAAGCGAAGTTCGAATATACATACATTTCACAATATTTGAGTGATTTTACGAGTGAAAATGAAGTAAAATTTCGAGTTTAGAAAAGCCCAGAAAATTTGTCTCGGGTCGCTGCGCGACCCTCGACAAATTTTCACGGGGCTTTTCTAAACTCGAAATTTTACTTCATGCTTAGTCTGGGAGTGGAAATCACTTGTTTAAAGCTTTAAAATGAACTTAAAAAAAAAATAGGGAATATCTCAATGACTAACTAAATGTCAAAACAAAATCACCAAACATCATCAGTATCTAGGGCTAACGCGATAATACGAAATGTATTAAAATTTTTACAAAATTGCAAATTTCTCAAAAACAGTTGGAAGGATATGGCAACAACCCAGTATCAATAAAAAGGAAATTTAATTTCGCATCAGATAAAGTATCTCAAGATGGATGGTTCCATTTAAAAAAATGAAGTTATGCATGTTTGAAGTACTGAAGAATACTGTCGACGGACTCGGTTCAATTTAGAAAATCTGACTAATGGCAAAAACCTAAACAATACTACATTTCTTCCCGAATCCAAAACCGTAAGCCGCACAACTCTGACTCATTTCGTTTTAAAGATATTGTTAATGGCGTCGAGCTTTAAAATCGTCAAATTTATTAAAAAAAAATGAAATAACTCGAAAACGGTTCAACTGAGACCCAATGTTGTGTGCATAAACTCATGTTTATTTTTAACAAACAATCCAAAAATGTAAAAATATATAGGGTGTTCTATTTAAAATAAGGAAGTGTGTGTTTACTTCCGGTATAACCGCAAGGCCGCCGTATTTAGCAATAATTTTAGGTTATGAAAAACTTGATTCTGAACAACTTTTATTTGAAACTTTTTTTGCTATTTTCAACGATACGCCCACTATAGACCGATTTCCGCTTAGTGACTCACCCTGTATATCATAATTCATGCAATTGTTAATGAACCCTATAAATTTGAAAGTGGGATCTCAATGGGTTTCCATAAAAAAAATTGGCTTATTTTATAAAATATATATATTTTTCTTCATTTTATCATTCAAATCGGTCAATAAATAACAGAGGTATGTCGATGGGCGTACAATTTTCGTACGTACGTACGTATAATTTTCAAAAAGATAATATAATGAAATGTGTTTCTTCTTTAACAAACGATGACATTACAAACATTGAAAGAAAAACTGTTGGCCAATGCAGTAATCCGCTCTGGAAACAGTACCGGCATTTGTGACTTACTGCTTCAAATTTTGGAAATGTTTGTAAATTAAGATCTCAAACAGACCCGAATAAATTGGCTAAGAGAATTATTACGTCAAGTAATATTAAACATGTTGCTTTGCAATGGGGACGTGATAATGAATCGTTTGCTACAAAAGAGTTCAAAAATATTTTTAAATTGAATATAGAAGAGTGTGGTTTATTTATATATGCAGAAAATCCTACATTAGCAGCCAGTCCTGATGGATTAATCGGCAGTGAGGCTATTATCGATATTAAATGTCCCTATAGCATTCGTCACGACACACCGGAAGATGCTGTTTCCAATAAAAAAAATAAGTATTTGTTCAATAAAAACGGAACAATTAAATTAAAAGCAACAGACATTTATTATTATCAAGTCCAAGGGCAGCTCGCAATAACAAACAGAAACAGTTGTTATTTTGTTGTATGGACTCCAAAAGGAATGTGCGTCGATAATATTCAACGGGATGAAGATTTTTGGAAAAATTCGATGTTACTCAAATTAGAAAATTTTTATAGTAATACCCTAATTATTCGACGTCAGCGCCTCTCCTGGTAAGGGGTGAAACGAAAAAAAATTGTCAGCTTGAAACGTTCCAAATATTAACATGGGAGTCATGTATCTATAAGTAATCTATGGTTGAGGAGGTGTTTTCCACATTTTATGGCTATTAATTTCTAAGCCTTCTCCGAGATTTAAAATTGGTCCCTTATTACCTGAGCATAAAATCTTAAAATTATTGGTATCTATAAAATGATTGTTGTTAATACAGTGTTTGGCAATTCCTGTATTGTTTATTATTTAGAATTGATTTCTTATGTTCTTTTTATCGTGTATGAAATGATAATGCCGTAAAAAGCGAAACTAGTCGAGTGAATAAAATTTCGGCTTTTGTGAAGTGTAAAGTTTTAAAAATCACTTAATTCATAAAAATTCTTCAAAATGTGAAAATATTCTTATGATTTTAACAGAAAACACTTGGTTATATTTCACTTATATATTGGTTTTTTATTCAAATTAGTTTCGACTTTCAATAATTCTCAAGAAATATGGTATTCCTTCAGAAAACACAAATTCGAAACTAGTTTAAATAAAAATCAAAAATATTAGTTAAATGTAACTGTTTTTTTTAAATGATAATTATAAATCTATTTTTTAAAATTATATGAATATTTACACATTCTGAAGACTTTTTGTGGTATTAAGACTTACTTATTCAAGAAAATATTCTTCTTTTTTTCATTGATCATTATTTCTGACTAAAATTCTTCTTATTCTACAAATATGACAACACCGCCTGGTTGGTTTAATAATTTTATTGAAATGATGTTTATAATCTAACAAATTTAAAAGCGGTTATTTAAGGGAGTCGCGTAATAAATTGTCTTTATTTTTATGTACTTCAATTGATTATTTTGGAATCAATTGAAATACATAAAATTTAAGATAATTTATTGCACTTTGATTTGAGTCCCATAAATAACTCACTTTTGAATTTAATTGACAATTATTAGACCGTTTTATGATGTACGATTGCAGATAATTTTTTGGGCAGAATCCCGAAAAATCTAAACTTATTCTGAGCACCGATGAGTTTTCTCCTCAGGGACTCTCTCTCTCATTAAAATGCCATTGTTTTACTTTACACAATTTATAATTTCTCTTTAGAGAAGGAACTTATCATTGGCAATCAGAATAGGCCCCTTGACCAGGGAGAAAGATAAAAAGGTAAATAAGGGAATTAGTTGTGAATAAATTGACATTTAATTGATCCAATAAAAAAAATGTTGTTTATAAAAAATCAAAAAACGTTATATTGCAAATGTTTATTTCCGAGTTTGTTTGTATGGAAAACAAAGAAATAAAATTATAATAGATAATTTCTGTTGTCTCTTGTCTACGTCTAGATCTGCAATTCTCTTGTCTACGCTAGATCCCCACGATCCGCTTGTCTACATCTCGATCGTTGCGGTCCATTTGTCTACGTCTAGATCGTTGCGATCCTTTTGTCTACGTCTAGATCACTGCTATCCTCTTCTCTACGTCTAGATCGCTGCGATCTTTTTGTCCACGTCTGGATTGCTGCAATCCTCTTGTCGCTGCAATTCTCTTGTTTACGTCTAGATCCCTGCAATCCTCTTGTCGACATCTATTTAGCGGCAGACCTCCTCCTAAGCTCTCGAAGATTGTTCCAGCATCGTGTGTTGGCAGAGTAACCTCCATCCATCTATCTTTAGTCTAATGTTGCGACAGCTACTTAAAGTTTTAGGCGCTCGAGTAAATATCCAATTATCTAAACAAAAAAGAAAATACACTCGGCAGTAAAACAGTTTAAAATTTGTGGTGCTTTAAGGATTTTTAGTTACTAAAGAAAGTCAATCATAGTAATTATTCCTCTCATTTGCAATGAAAGATGGATTATAATCATGGCAGCAAAAAAAAAAACCTGAAGAAAAGTAAAGTGTACCCAAAGTGCTTGAGCAAAAATGTTATCAACCTTAAAAAGAAACGGTAATGAAATAGGGGGAAAATGTTTATACTTAAGGCGAGGTATTGGAGGAGAGGAATTTACGGAAGAGGAAACAGAAAGAGCGTTCAAGGAGGTGAAGGGAGGAAAGGCGGCCGGAAGAGATGGATTGAAGGCGGAAATGTGGAGAGAGATAGGAGAAGGGGGAAAGAAGAAATTCCGAGAGCTAGTAAATGGAATATGGAGGGGATGGGAGAGCATGCCAGAGGCATGGAGAGTAGGCAGGATATGCCCGATATATAAAGGGAAAGATGAGAGGAAAGCAGAGAACTATAGAGGGGTGACGATTATGAGCACGGGATATAAAATAATGATGATTATGGCGAAGAACAGACTAGAAGTAGAGGTAGAAGAGAAGAGGATGCTACCAGAGTCGCAAGGGAGATTTAGGAGGGGGAGGGGAACGAGGGACCAGGTATTTACCCTAGCGAGGATGACAGAGAAAGTGATGGAAGAGAAAGGGTGTGTGTATGCGGTGTTTGTAGATCTGAAAGCGGCATATGATTCAGTACCGAGGGAAGATATGGTAGAATGTCTGAGGCGAAAGGGAGTGAGTGACGGAGTAGTTGAGTGTGTAAGGGAGGTGTATAGGGAAACATGGGTGGAAGCGAAGGTGGGGGAAGAAGTATCGGAAAGGTTTAGGACATGGAAGGGCTTGAGACAGGGGTGCCCCATGAGTCCGGTCCTGTTTAATATATACATAAGCGAACTAGAAGAGGTGTCGAGAAAGGGGCAGGAAGGGGGAGTGGTGATTGGAAAGGAGAAAGTATGGTTACTGGCGTATGCAGACGATATAGTGTTGATGGCGAGAGATTGGGAGGGAGTGAAAGGCATGTTGAAAAGGGTGGAAAGATATATGGATAAGAGAGGAATGTGTGTGAATGTGGGGAAGACGAAATGGATGAGGTTTAGGAATAAAGGGAGAGAGGGGAGAGTGGGAGTGCTAGAATGGAAGGGAGAGGTGATTAAGAGAGTGAAATGTTTCAGATACTTGGGATTTATTTTTAAAGGGACGGGTGGGTATGAAGAGCATATAAGGTGGGTACAAGGAAAAGCGAGGAGAGCATGGGGAATGGCATGGAGAAAATGGGGGAGATGGATGGAGAACAGTATTGAGGTGACATGCAAGGTGTGGGACGCGTGTGTAAGACCGATACTAATGTACAGGGTAGAAGCATGGGGAACGAGAGCATATGAGGTGATTGAAAGAGAACAGCTATGGCTCCTGAGACGGATGCTGGGACTAGAGAAGTCGACACCGAGATATATACTGTTGCAGGAAACGAATAGAGAGAGATTGGAATGTGAGGCGGTGGAGAGAGTGATGAAGTATGAAATGAAATTATGCGGAGTAGAAGAGGAGAGATTGATGAGAATAGTATAGGAGGCGTGCATGAAAGTAGAAGGGGGGAGGTGGAGGGAAGAGAGAAGGAGAATGTATGAAAGGGGAGGACTGGCAGAGAGGAAGGTACAGGAATGGTTGGGTAGAGGGGTGAAGGTGGCGGCGTGGATGAGAGAGAAGATGAAGGAGGTGGAAGCGCAGGAGAGACAGGGACGGATAGACAAAAGTGAATATAATGATATGTTTGGGAGATGGCAAGTATATGGGAGGGTGCCGAGATACATGAGTGAGGATGGGTGGAACAGGGATGAAAGGGTGATAATGGCGAGGGCAAGGTGTGGGTCTGGGGAGAGGGGAAGGAAGAGATGGATGGGGGAAGAATATATGAGATGTAGGTTGTGTGAATGGGGAAAGGATACGTGGAGGCACTTGGCGGAGGAGTGTGAGGGTGTGAGTGAGGAATGGGTGGGAGTGAAAGGGAATAGAAGGGTGACAGAATGGATGAGGGAGGACGGAGCTAGGGTAAAGACGCTGGAGAAAGTGGGACGGGAGAAAGAGGGCAAGATGTGATATAGTGTCGACATTGTAAATAACTGTAGGATATGCCAATAAAGGTCTTTTTTTTTTGTTTATACTTAACTTTGATTAACAGCAATGCCATTCGTAAGTGTTGTACCAGCTTCGACATCCTACATGTGATGATATCCAATGTATAGAGACATCGAATGTACGGAGTGTATCGACATCCAGCATGCATCGGCGTCCAGTATGCGTCGACATCCAGCGTCCGTCAACGTCCAGCGTGTATTGACATCCGGCATGCGTCCACATCCAGCGTGACATTCATTCATTCAAAGGAACGGCCTGCGTCCCACGTTGCAACATTAGTTTGCTTCGAAAAAATCAGGTATAAAGTATGATACTGCATTTACACTTACAATTTGGTACCAAATTTGCAATAATTAATGTTCATTTAATATGTAAAAATACATTTAATTTTATTACTTAATTAATTATAGTGAGATTCGAAATTAAGGAAGTTTATGAAACAAAAACTCCAGTTAGGGATTATAAATTAAATCGAAAAAGCGCTCACCGAACGCCTTGGCGCAGAATCACTTGCAGAACCTATCTTCTTTAACAAGGAAAAAAAGATTTGAGTAATTATTGAAATTTGCAAAGAAAAAAAAAATCACTTCCATTTATTGAAGTCGACAGAACTCTTTGGAACTCCCCAATTACCAGTCGAATGAAAGCTCTTCTTCTGGATCACCGATGAAAGTGCTGATGAGGGACTTCAGCCCTCCGCGAATGATCACTGATCAATGTGTCGATCGGAGAGACATGCTCCCTTCGGAAACTCTAGCACGACTATATTGTCTTTTTCACTAACATCCTTAGACGATAGGGATATCCACTCTCACGCACAACTGTATTGTCTTTATTTGTCCGGCGTGGTTGTTGGGCGTGCGATTGGAAGCGTCGATCTGAGACCATGTAAACTCCCTGCGGAAGATCGTCGATGAAAGCGTCAATCCGAGAGCATGTAAACTCCCCGTGGAACATCACTGATGGAACACTAGCACAACTATATTGTCTTTTACACTAACATCTTTAGAGGAAAGTGTCGATTAGTGTTATTTCACCCTCACGCACGACTGAATTGTCTTTGTTTCTAGGGTCGATCCAGGAAGCTGTAGGCGTAGGCCCCTCGTGGAAGACATCACCCGGTGCGGTTAAACGAGGCCCCTCTTTTTCTTAGTTTTTCCAGGATTACCATTGATCCAAAAGCAAGTAAATTTGTAATTAGTGACACAAAATTATTTAATGGAGCCTTTTACGTTAATAATTTCAACTTTTATTACAACAATCCCTTCTCATATATAACAAACACCTTTGTTTCTTTAATTGTTATCGTAACTTTTTTATTAAACTGAGCTCACCGTCCTTTTATTTTAACTTTAATATCTCTGTGACTTTGAGCACTACTCTTTTATTCCATTTGATTATAGACATTTCTATGCCCTTTTATATAAATTATTTCGTTCAATTGATGTAATTGTTTTTGTTTATTAACATTTCGTTGTTGGCTGTTGGCTTTATCCTGTTTAAATACTAGCCCGCAGTGTTTCGCGTATCTTTCGAAAAAGCAGGCATCCTGCGCGAAGCCATGTCGGCAGTCTATGTTTTTTGGAAGACCGTTTTTCGCTCCTCGAAGGGGAGCCCTAACTTAGGTCTATAACAAACATGTCAAGCATGTGCATCGCGACTATTGGTTCTACCCGGACACGAAAACACTGATCGACTTAACTTAAAATTACGCTAACTGAACAAAAACAACTCTCTTATATACGTTTCGAAAATTTCAACCACCTCAACGATTTTACATTTCTACAACAGTGATTTACTCAAAATACTTCTCAACTATTTTGAGCCTCATTTGGGCATTGCCCTATTATCAAAAGTACTTCTCCTTCCATTAGATTATTTCTACGCTCTTCATTATCCCTCCTTAAAAAAGGCTGGGCGCAACTCTTTATACCACAATAACACTAACACTTACTTTACATCAAACACCTTAACTTTTCCTCGATTAAATTCAATCGGTCCCTTTATTTAAAACGACCGGGCACTGCCCTTTAACATCTTAATTTACAACACCTGCGCTTGAATAATTTTAGCAATTTATGAATGCTATAAGACGATTTTTCCAATCCACAGCTATTTTCTTATCCTCAATCGTTCCTAAATCTTTAATTTAAAACCACATCTAATACACCTTTATTCTCCTGTTTTTAACAAGAATCACAATCTTTTCACAACCCTTCTTACAGGTCGACTACAGAGTCTTCCAAACTACAAACCCAGAGTTATTTCTTTGCACAATTCCTGAGGGAAAGAACCGAACATGAGAACCTCCCCCAAAAAAACTACTAGAGATACAAATAACACTTAAAGAATTCATAAATAAATTCTCAGAGTGTTCTTTGAATCACCATTATAGTTGGTGTGGGCTATTTTTTTCATCAACGGCTCTTCTTATAGAATTATATAAAGAAATAAAACGAGGAAAATTATAATGTGGAAAGCTCATCGTCGGACGACAAGAAAAATTGCAATAATAACAGAAGAACGGTGATATTAGGTTAGGTTACAAGGTAAAGATTTACAAACGGTTGTTGGAAAGAAAATCGATGTAAATGGAAAAATTATCTCGTTGGATTCACTAGAAGTCGAAGTAAGTAATCTCAAGATAAAATAAAAGAAACATGAAGATAATTTAAAATAATCTTTTAACCAACTTTGCCTATATTTATTTCAATCAGTCCCTTTTTAAAAGCGACCGGGCACTGCCCTTTTTACATTTATTCTCAACACTTCCGATGATCAATTTTAATCAGACCCTTGTTTCAGAGAAACCAGTATACCTAAGACGGCCGGTAATTATTCATACGTTACTTTTTGTATAACTGTTTATCTGTTTTATTGTATTACAGATATTTCTTTTTAAGTTATTTATTAATGCTTCCGCTTAATTTATTTCCAAGACTGTACTATTTGTATGTTATGGTTTGTGAGACCGCTTGTCTGTTTTATAGATGTTTCTTTTTAAATTTATTATTAAGTGTGCGTTTCTAGTCACTATCACTCAACTTTACCTTGATTTCATTGTATCAGTCCCTTTTTTTATGAATTCAATGAGACGGGGTTTTTCAAATCCACAGCAATTTTCTTACCCACACTCATTCGTGAACCTTTAATTTAAAACCACACCTAATACACCTTTATTCTCCTGTTTTTAACAAGAATCACAATCTTTTCACAACCTTTCTTACACGTCGACTACAAACAGAGTCTTCCAAACTACAAACCCAGAGTTATTTCTTTGCACAATTCCTGGGAGAAAGAACCGAACATGAGAACCTCCTCCAAAAAAACTACTAGAGATACAAATAACACTTAAAGAATTCATAAATAAATTCTCAGTGTTCTTTGAATCACCATTATAGTTAGTGTGGGCTATTTTTTTCATCAACGGCTCTTCTTATAGAATTGTATAAGGAAATAAAACGAGGAAAATAATAATGTGGAAAGCTCATCGTCGGACGACAAGAAAAATTGCAATAATAACAGAAGAACGGTGATGTTAGGTTAGGCTACAAAGTAAAGATTTACAAACGGTTGTTGGTAAGAAAATCGATGAAAATGAAAAAATTGTATCGTTAGATTCACTAGAAGTCGAAGTAAATAACCTCAAGATAAAATAAAAGAAATATGAAGATAATTAAAAATATTCTTTTAACCAACTTTACCTATATTTATTTCAATCAGTCCATTTTTAAAAGCGACCAGGCACTGCCATTTTTACATTTATTCTCAACACTTCCGCTGATCAATTTTAATCAGACCCTTGTTTCAGAGAGACCAGTATACCTAAGAGGGCTGATAATTATTTGTATGTAACTTCTAGTAAAACTGTTTATCTGTTTTATTGTATTACAGATATTTCTTTTTAAAATTATTATTAAACGTTCGTTTCTAGTCACTATCACTCAACTTTACCTTGATTTTATTGTATCAGTCCCTTTATTTAAAGCGACAGGGCAGGCACTGCCCTTTAACATCATAATTTGAAACACTTGCGCTTGAATAATTTGAGAGATTTATGAATCCAATGAGGCGATTTTTCAAATCCACAGCAATTTTCTTACCCACACTCGTTCGTAAACCTTTAATTTAAAACCACACCTAATACACCTTTATTCTCCTGTTTTTAACAAGAATCACAATCTTTTCACAACCATTCTTACACGTCGACTACAAACAGAGTCTTCCAAGCTACAAACCCAGAATTATTTCTTTGCACAATTCCTGAGAGAAAGAACCGAACATGAGAACCTCCCCCAAAAAAACTACTAGTGATACAAATAACACTTAAAGAATTCATAAATAAATTCTCAAAGTGTTCTTTGAATCACCATTATAGTTGGTGTGGGCTATTTTTTTCATCAACGGCTCTTCTTATAGAATTGTATAAGGAAATAAAACAGGGAAAATGATAATGTGGAAAGCTCATCGTCGGACGACAAGAAAAATTGCAATAATAACAGAAGAACGGTGATATTAGGTTAGGTTATAAGGTAAAGATTTACAAACGGTTGTTGGTAAGAAAATCGATGCAAATAGAAAAATTGTATCGTTAGATTCACTAGAAGTCGAAGTAAATAACCTCAAGATAAAATAAAAGAAATATGAAGATAATTAAAAATATTTTTTTAACCAACTTTACCTATATTTATTTTAATCAGCTCTTTTTTTAAAAGTGACCAGGCACTGCCATTTTTACATTTATTCTCAACACTTCCGCTTGATCAATTTTAATCAGACCATTGTTTCAGAGAGACCAGTATACCTAAGAGGGCCGATAATTATTTGTATGTAACTTCTGGTAAAACTGTTTATCTGTTTTATTGTATTATAGATATTTCTTTTTAAAATTTTTATTAAACGTTTGTTTCTAGTCACTATCACTCAACTTTACCTTGATTTTATTGTATCAGTCCCTTTATTTAAAGCGACCGGGCACTGCCCTTTAACATCATAATTTGAAACACTTGCGCTTGAATAATTTGAGAGATTTATGAATCTAATGAGACGATTTTTCAAATCCACAGCAATTTTCTTACCCACACTCGTTCGTAAACCTTTAATTTAAAATCACACCTAATACACCTTTATTCTCCTGTTTTTAACAAGAATCACAATCTTTTCACAACCATTCTTACACGTCGACTACAAACAGAGTCTTCCAAACTACAAACCCAAAGTTATTTCTTTGTACAATTCCTGAGAGAAAGAACCGAACATGAGAACCTCCCCCAAAAAAACTACTAGTGATACAAATAACACTTAAAGAATTCATAAATAAATTCTCAGAGTGTTTTTTGAATCACCATTATAGTTGGTGTGGGCTATTTTTTTCATGAACGGCTCTTCTTATAGAATTATATAAGAAAATAAAACGAGGAAAATATAATGTGGATAGCTCATCGTCGGACAACAAGAAAAATTGCAATAATAACAGAAGAACGGTGATATTAGGTTAGGTTACAAGGTAAAGATTTGCAAACGGTTGTTGGTAACAAAATCGATGCAAATGGAAAAATTGTATCGTTAGATTCACTAGAAGCCGAAGTAAATAATCTTAAGATAAAATAAAAGAAACATGAAAATAATAAAAAAAAATCTTTTAATAACTTTACCTTTATTTATTTCAATCAGTCTATTTTTTAAAAGCGACCGCCCTATTTACATTTATTCTCAACACTTCCACTTGATAAATTTTATTCTGACCCTTCTTTCAGGGAGACTATTATACCTAAGATGACTAATACTTTATTATTTGTATGTTACTTCTTGTAAAACTGTTTATCTGTTTTATTGTTTTACAGATATTTCTTTTTAGGTTATTTATTAATGCTTCCACTTGATTTATTTCAAAGACTATACTATTTGTATGTTACGTTTTCTGAGACCGTTTCTCTGATTTCTTGATATTTCTTCATGAGTTTATTATTAAAGTTTTATTTTTATTTGTTTTCAGTCAACTTTACCTTGTATTCATCGAATTAGTCCCTTCATTTAAAGCGACCGGGCACTGCCCTTTAACATCTTAGTTTACAACACTTGCGCTTGGATAATTTTAGAGATTTATGTATCCGATGAGACGATATTTCAAATCCACAGCAATTTTCTTACCCTCACTCGTTTGTGAATCTTCAATTTAAAACCACACTTAATACACCTTTATTCTCCTGTTTTTAACAAGAATTACAATCTTTTCATAACTTTTCTTACACGTCGACTACAAACAGAGTCTTCCAAACTACAAACCCAGAGTTATTTCTTTGCACAATTCCTGAGAGAAAGAACCGAACATGAGAACCTCCCCCAAAAAAACTACTAGAGATACAAATAACACTTAAAGAATTCATAAATAAATTCTCAGAGTGTTCTTTGAATCACCATTATAGTTGGTGTGGGCTATTTTTTTCATCAACGGCTCTTATAGAATTATATAAAGAAATAAAACGAGGAAAATATAATGTGGAAAGCTTATCGTCGGACAACAAGAAAAATTGCAATAATAACAGAAGAACGGTGATGTTAGGTTAGGTTACAAGGTAAAGATTTGCAAACGGTTGTTGGTAAGGAAATCGATGCAAATGGAAAAATTATCTCATTGGATTTACTAGAAGTTGAAGTAAATAATCTCAAGATAAAATAAAAGAAACATGAAGATAATTAAAAATAATTTTTTAACTAACTTTACCTATATTTATTTCAATCAGTCCCTTTCTAAAAGCGACTGAGCACTGCCCTTTTTACATTTATTCTCAACACTTTCGCTTGCTCAATTTTATTCTGACCCTTCTTTTAGAGAGACTTATATACCTAAGAGGGCCAATACTTTATTATTTGTATGTTACTTCTTGTAAAACTGTTTATCTGTTTTATTGTTTTACAGATATTTCTTTTTAGGTTATTTATTAATGCTTCCACTTGATTTATTTCAAAGACTATACTATTTGTATGTTACGTTTTTTGAGACCGTTTGTCTGATTTCTAGATATTTCTTCATGAGTTTATTATTAAAGTTTTATTTTTATTTATTTTCAGTCAACTTTACCTTGTATTCATCGAATCAGTCCCTTTATTTAAAGCGACCGGGCACTGCCTTTTAACATCATAATTTATAACAGTTGCGCTTGAATAATTTTAGAGATTTATGTATTAGATGAGACAAGTTTTCAAATCCACAGTAATTTTCTTACCCTCACTCGTTCGTGAATCTTCAATTTAAAACCACACCTAATACACCTTTATTCTCCTGCTTTTAACAAGAATCACAATCTTTTCACAGCCTTTCTTACACGTCGACTACAAACAGAGTCTTCCAAACTACAAACCCAGAGTTATTTCTTTGCACAATTCCTGAGAGAAAGAACCGAACATGAGAACCTCCCCCAAAAAAACTACTGGAGATACAAATAACACTTAAAGAAATCATAAATAAATTCTCAGAGTGTTCTTGGAATCACCATTATAGTTGGTGTGGGCTATTTTTTTCATCAACGGCTCTTCTTATAGAATTATATAAGGAAATAAAACGAGGAAAATATAATGTGGAAAGCTCATCGTCGGACAACAAGAAAAATTGCAATAATAACAGAAGAACGGTGATATTAGATTAGGTTACAAGGTAAAGATTTGCAAACGGTCGTTGGAAAGAAAATTGATGCAAATGGAAAAATTATCTCGTTGGATTCACTAGAAGTCGAAGTAAATAATCTCAAGATAAAATAAAAGAAACATAAAGATAATTAAAAATAATCTTTTAACCAACTTTACCTATATTTATTTTAATCAGTCCCTTTTTAAAAGCAACCGGGCACTGCCCTTTTTACATTTATTCTTAACACTTCCGCTTGATCAATATTAATCAGACCCTTGTTTCAGAGAGACCAGTATACCTAACACGGCCGATAATTATTCGTACATTACTTTTTGTTTAACTGTTTTATTGTATTACAGATATTTCTTTTTAAGTTATTTATTAATGCTTCCGCTTAATTTATTTCAAAGACTGTACTATTTGTATGTTATGGTATGTGAGACTGTTTGTCTGGTTTATAGATGTTTCTTTTTAAATTTATTATTAAGTGTGCGTTTCTAGTCACTATCACTCAACTTTACCTTGATTTCATTGTATCAGTCCCTTTTTTTATGAATTCAATGAGACGGGGTTTTTCAAATCCACAGCAATTTTCTTACCCTCACTCGTTCGTTAACCTGTAATTTAAAACCACACCTAATACACCTTTATTCTCCTGTTTTTAACAAGAATCACAATCTTTTCACAACCTTTCTTACACATCGACTACAAACAGAGTCTTCCAAACTACAAACCCAGAGTTATTTCTTTGCACAATTCCTGAGAGAAAGAACCGAACATGAGAACCTCCCCCAAAAAAACTACTAGAGATACAAATAACACTTAAAGAATTCATAAATAAATTCTCATAGTGTTCTTTGAATCACCATTATAGTTGTTGTGGGCTATTTTTTTCATCAACGGCTCTTCTTATAGAATTGTATAAAGAAATAAAACGAGGAAAATGATAATGTGGAAAGCTCATCGTCGGACGACTAGAAAAATTGCAATAATAACAAAAGAACGGTGATATTAGGTTAGGTTACAAGGTAAAGATTTACAAACGGTCGTTGGAAAGAAAATTGATGCAAAAGGAAAAATTGTATGATTTTATTCACTAGAAGTGGAGATAAATAACCTCAACATAAAATAAAAGAAACATGAAGGTAATTAAAAATACTCTTTAAACCAACTTTACCTATATTTATTTCAATCAGTCCCTTTTTAAAAGCGACCGGGCACTGCCCTTTTTACATTTATTCTCAACACTTCCGCTGATCAATTTTAATCAGACCCTTGTTTCAGAGAGACCAGTATACCTAAGAGGGCCGATAATTATTTGTATGTAACTTCTGGTAAAACTGTTTATCTGTTTTATTGTATTACAGATATTTCTTTTTAAAATTATTATTAAACGTTCGTTTCTAGTCACTATCACTCAACTTTACCTTGATTTTATTGTATAAGTCCCTTTATTTAAAGCGACCGGGCACTGCCCTTTAACATCATAATTTGAAACACTTGCGCTTGAATAATTTGAGAGATTTAGGAATCCAATGAGTCGATTTTTCAAATCCACAGCAATTTTCTTACCCACACTCATTCGTAAACCTTTAATTTAAAACCACACCTAATACACCTTTATTCTCCTGTTTTTAACAAGAATCACAATCTTTTCACAACCTTTCTTACACGTCGACTACAAACAGAGTCTTCCAAACTACAAACCCAGAGTTATTTCTTTGCACAATTCCTGAGAGAAAGAACCGAACATGAGAACCTCCCCCAAAAAAACTACTAGAGATACAAATAACACTTAAAGAATTCATAAATAAATTCTTAGAGTGTTTTTTGAATTACCATTATAGTTGGTGTGGGCTATTTTTCTCATCAACGGCTCTTCTTATAGAATTATATAAGGAAATATAATGAGGAAAATTATAATGTGGAAAGCTCATCGTCGGACAACAAGAAAAATTGCAATAATAATAGAAGAAAGGTGATGTTAGGTTAGGTTACAAGGTAAAATTTACAAACGGTTGTTGGAAAGGAAATCGACGCAAATGGAAAAATTATTTCGTTGAATTCATTGGAAGTCGAAGTAAATAAATTTTAGATAAAATAAAATAAACATGAAGAAAATTAGAAAAAACCTTGAGATAAAAATGTAAATAATATTGATTGAATACTTTGTATATTGCCCTTTTTTTACTAAATTACTTCTTGCACTTGATTACTTACAAACAGTACCCTTTTGCATATGGATTGAACCATTGCTCTCCACTTTAACTATTTTATATTTCTACAACAGTGACTTACTTAAAATACTTTTTTTTGATTATTTCAAGGCACATTTAGGCATTGTTGCCCTTTTATTACTTCTCCTACCATTTGATTATTTAAAAACACTTCTATGCCCTTTAATATAAATTATTTATTGCAATTAATTTATTTGTTTTTTTTTTTACATTCCGCTGTTGGCTTTATCCCTTTAAATACTAGCTGTCAGTGTTTCGTGTATCTTCCGAAAAAGCAGGCATCCTGCGCGAAGCCATGTTGGCAGTCTATGTTTTTTGGAAGACCGTTTTGCGCTCCTCGAAGGGGAGCCCTAACTTAGGTCTATAACAAACATGTCAAGCATGTGCATCGCGACTATTGGTTCTACCCGGACACGAAAACACTGATAGACTTAATTTAAAATTACGCTAACTGTATCAAAAACAACTCTCTAATATACGTTTCCAAAATTTTAACCACCTCAACAATTTTACATTTCTACAACAGTGATTTTCTCAAAATACTTCTCAACTATTTTGAGCCTCATTTGGGCATTGCCCTTTTATCAGAAGTACTTCTCCTTCCATTAGATTATTTAAAAACATTTCTACGCTCTTCATTATCCCTCCTTAAAAAAGCCTGGGCGCAACTCTTTATACCACAATAACACTAACACTTACTTTACATCAAACACCTCAACTTTTCCTCGATTAAATTCAATCAGTCCCTTTATTTAAAGCGACCGGGCACTGCCCTTTAACATCTTAATTTAAACACCTGCGCTTGAATAATTTTAGCAATTTATGAATGCTATAAGACGATTTTTCCAATCCACACCAATTTTCTTATCCTCAATCGTTCCTAAATCTTCAATTTAAAACCAAATCTAATACACCTTTATTCTCCGGTTTTTAACAAGAATCACAATCTTTTCACAACCATTCTTACACGTCGACTACAAACAGAGTCTTCCAAACTACAAACCCAGAGTTATTTCTTTGCACAATTCCTGAGAGAAAGAACCGAACATGAGAACCTCCCCCAAAAAAACTACTAGTGATACAAATAACACTTAAAGAATTCATAAATAAATTCTCAGAGTGTTCTTTGAATCACCATTATAGTTGGTGTGGGCTATTTTTTTTATCAACGGCTCTTCTTATAGAATTATATAAGGAAATAAAACGAGGAAAATATAATGTGGAAAGCTCATCGTCAGACGACAAGAAAAATCGCAATAATAACAGAAGAACGGTGATATTAGGATAGGTTACAAGGTAAAGCCTTACAAACGGTTGGTGGAAAAAAAATCAATGCAAATGGAAAAATTGTTTCGGTGGATTCACTAGAAGTCGAAGTAAATAACCTCAAGATAAAATAAAAGAAACATGAAAATAATAAAAAAAATATTTTAATTAACTTTACCTTTATTTATTTCAATCAGTCTCTTTTTTTAAAAGCGACCGGGCACCACCCTTCTTACATTTATTCTTAACACTTCCGCTTGATCAATTTTATTCTGACCCTTCTTTTAGAGAGACTTATATACCTAAGAGGGCCGATACTTTATTATTTGTATGTTACTTCTTGTAAAACTGTTTATCTGTTTTATTGTTTTACGGATATTTCTTTTTAGGTTATTTATTAATGCTCCCACGATTTATTTCAAAGACTGTACTATTTGTATGTCATGTTTTCTGAGACCGTTTGTCTGATTTCTAGATATTTCTTCATGAGTTTATTATTAAAGTTTTATTTTTATTTATTTTCAGTCAACTTTACCTTGTATTCATCGAATCAGTCCCTTTATTTAAAGCGACCGGGCACTGCCCTTAAACATCTTAATTTACAACACTTGCGCTTGAATAATTTTAAATTTATGTATTAGATGAGACGATTTTTCAAATCCACAGCAATTTTTTTACCCTCACTCGTTCGTGAATCTTCAATTTAAAACCACACCTAATACACCTTTATTCTCCTGTTTTTAACAAGAATCACAATCTTTTCACAACCTTTCTTACACGTCGACTACAAACAGAGTCTTCCAAACTACAAACCCAGAGTTATTTCTTTGCACAATTCCTGAGAGAAAGAACCGAACATGAGAACCTCCTCCAAAAAAACTACTAGAGATATAAATAACACTTAAAGAATTCATAAATAAATTCTCAGAGTGTTCTTTGAATCACCATTATAGTTGGTGTGGGCTATTGTTTTCATCAACGGCTCTTCTTATAGAATTATATAAAGAAATAAAACGAGGAAAATTATAATGTGGAAAGCTCATCATCGGACGACAAGTAAAATTGCAATAATAACAGAAGAACGGTGATGTTAGGTTAGGTTACAAGGTAAAGATTTACAAACGGTTGTTGGAAAGAAAATCGATGCAAATGGAAAAATTGTCTGTTTGGATTCGCTAGAAGTTGAAGTAAATAACCTCAAGATAAAATAAAAGAAACATGAAGGTAATCATATAAATAATATTGATTGAAACAAGTAATTGATATATTGAATTCCTCAACTTTTTCTAGATTAAATTCAATCAGTCCCTTTTTTTTTAAAAGCGACCGGGCCCAGCCCTTTGTACCTGTAATTTTCAACACTTTGGCTTGATTAATTTCAAACTATTATTCGTATGATACGTTTTGTAAGGCTGTGTGTCTGTTGCTTTGTAAGTTTATTATTGAAGATATATTTCTGGTTACTTTTAATCAACTTTACCTTTATTTATTTCAATCAGTCCCTGTTTTTAAAGCGACCGGACACTGCCCCTTAACATCTTAACTTCAAATTAATTTCAGAGACGTTTTGAAAAACTGTTTGTGTTTTTTTATAGATAATACTTTTTAAATTTGTTATTTAAGTCTTATTTCTGGTTACTTTCGGTCAACTTTACCTTTGATTTAATTTAATCAGTCCCTTTTCTTTAAAGCGACCGGGCTCAGCCCTTCATACTTTAAGTCTCAAAACTTCCGCTTGATTAATTAATTAGGTCCTTCTCTTAGAGAATCGTTGGCCTACAAGTGCAATCCACTAAGTCAATTTTTGGCTGTTGTTGGTTAAGTTCACCAAGCTTATGGTTTTCTACATGCTGGTGCAATCCATTAAGTCTAATCTAACTAAGGACTTAGTGAATTGCACCAGCATATAGAAAATTATGAGTACAAGAGCTTGGTAGGCTTAACTAACAACGTCTAAAAATGACTTACTGGATTTCACTTGTAAGCCGACGATGAAATGATTTATTAATATTTTAACAAGGTTTTTCAATCATCAAACGAGTTTTTTTTTCTGGAAGAAGGCGGAAAAGCCACTCACCCTAATCTAGTTGACCTCTAGATTGCTGCATTCCTCTTGTCTACTTTTAGAACGTTGCAATTCTCTCGTCTACGTCTAGATAGCGGCCGACCTCCTCTTAGGCTCTCGAGGATTGTTCTAGCAATGTTGCGACATCTACTTCCAGTTTTATGCGCTCGAGTGAACATCTGATTATCTAAACAAAAAGGAAAATACACTCGGCAGTAAAACAGTCTGAAATTTGGGGTGCTATAAGGATTTTAAGTTACAAAAGAAAGTCAATCATAGTAATAATTTCTCTCATTTCCAATGAAAGATGGGTTAAAATCATAGCAACAAAAAAATTAGATTAAAGTTGAGTGTAAACCCCTATATTTTGAATGCTAAAGTACTTGAGCAAAAATTCAATCAACTTTAAGAAGAAAATTGTTTGGTGTTGTAGGCGTTCACTTTGTGGTACATCTTAAATACACTTGTAAATAAAACACTTTTTACTTTGTTTAACCACTGAATCTTACATTTAAATGTAAGATTCAGTGGTTAAACAAAGTAAAAAGTGTTTTATTTACAAGTGTATTTAAGAAGAAAGGTAAAGAAATAGAAGGAAAATGTTTATACTTAACATTAATATGTTGATCCTCTTTAACAGCAGTACCATTTGTAAGTTTGTACCGGCTTCAACATCCCGCATCCAATATACGGAGACATCCTACGTGCATAGACATCCAGCGTGCGTCGGTGTCCAGTTTGTGTCGACATCCAGCATCCATTGATATCCTGCGTGCTCGACATCCAGAGTCCGTCGACATCCTGCATGCGCCCGCATCCTGCGTGCTTGCTTCAAAAGCTTCCAGAAAAGCACCAAATATATAGCATGATACTGCATTTAAATTTACAACTTGTTACCATTTTCCATTATCGGGAAGACATCACAGGGCGCGGTTGTACTCTGCCAGGCCCCTCTTTTTCTTGGTTTATCCAGGATTACCATTGATCCAAAAGCAAGTGAATTTGTAAGTAGTGACACAAAATTATTTAATGGAGCCTTTTACATTAATAATTTCAACTTATATTACAACAATCCCTTCTCATATATAACAAACACCGTTGTTTCTTTAATTGTTATAGTAACTTTTTTATTAAACTGAGCTCACCGTCCTTTTATGTTAACAACTTTAATATCTCTGTGACTTTGAGCTCTACTTTTTTATTCCATTTGATTATTTAAAGACATTTCTATGCCCTTTTACTTTAATTATTTCTTCTAATTGATTTAATTGTTTTCATTTATTAACATTCCGTTGTTGGCTGTCCGATTTATCCTATTTAAATACTAGCCGTCAGTGTTTCGTGTATCTTCCGAAAAAGCAGGCATCCTGCGCGAAGCCATGTTGGCAGTCTATGTTTTTTGGAAGACCGTTTTTCACTCCTCGAAGGGGAGCCCTAACTTAGGTCTATAACAAACATGTCAAGCATGTGCATCGCGACTATTGGTTCTACCCGAACACAAAAACACTAATCGATTTAACTTAAAATTACGCTAACTGAAACAAAAACAACTCTCTAATATACGTTTCAAAAATGTCAACCCCTATATTTTGAATGCCAATAATTACCATAATTTAAAAATATGCCGAATAAGTATTCAACAATTTCTCGTTCTACTAGATTACTTTGTGTATTGCCCTTTTTTACTAAATGACTTCTTGCACTTGATTACTTACAAACAATACTCTTGCATATGGATTGAACCATATGGTAAAACCATATGTAAAATAGTTGAGGTAGAGAGCAATATTGCTCTCTACCTCAACTATTTTACATTTCTACAACAGTGATTAACTTAAAATACTTCTCAACTATTTTGAGCCTCATTTGGGCATTGCCCTTTTTTCAAAAGTACTTCTCCTTCCATTTAATTATTAAAAAATATTTCTACGCTCTTCATTATCTCTCCTTAAAAAAGCCTGGGCGCAACTCTTTATCCCTCATTAACAACAACACTTACTTTACATCGAACATCTCCACTTTTCTTTGAGTAAATTCAATCAGTCCCTTCTTTAAATGCAACCGGGTACTGCCCTTCAATACCTCAATTTCCAACACTTTCGATTGATTAATTTTAGAAACTTTGCTATTTGTAAGTTAGGTGTTTTAAGACTGTTTGTCTGTTTTCTAGATATTTCTTCATAAGTTTACTATTAAAGTTTTATTTTTATTTATTTTCAGTCAACTTTATCTTGTGTTGATCGAATCAGTCCCTTTATTTAAAGCGACCGGGCACTGCCCTTTAACATCTTAATTTGCATGAACAGTTTTAGAGATTTATGAATCCGATGAGATGATTTTTCGAATCCATGGCAATTTTCCTACCCTCACTCGTTCGTGAACCTTTAATTTAAAACCACACTTAATACACCATTATTCTCCTGTTTTTAACAAGAATCACAATCTTTTCACAACCCTTCTTACACGTCGACTACAAACAGAGTCTTCCAAACTACAAACCCAGAGTTATTTCTTTGCACAATTCCTGAGGGAAAGAACCGAACATGAGAACCTCCCCCAAAAAAACTACTAGAGATACAAATAACACTTAAAGAATTCATAAATAAATTCTCAGAGCGTTCTTTGAATCACCATTATAGTTGGTGTGGGCTATTTTTTTCATCAACGGCTCTTCTTATAGAATTATATAAAGAAATAAAACGAGGAAAATATAATGTGGAAAGCTCATCGTCAGACGACAAGAAAAATTGCAATAATAACAGAAGAACGGTGATGTTAGGTTAGGTTACAAGGTAAAGATTTGCAAACGGTTGTTGGTAAGGAAATCGATGCAAATGGAAAAATTATCTCGTTGGATTCACTAGAAGTCGAAGTAAATAATCTCAAGATAAAATAAAAGAAACATGAAGATGATTAAAAATAATCTTTTAACCAACTTTACCTATATTTATTTCAATCAGTCCCTTTTTAAAAGCGACCGGGCACTGCCCTTTTTACATTTATTCTCAACACTTCCGCTTGATCAATATTAATCAGACCCTTGTTTCAGAGAGACCAGTATACCTAACACGGCCGATAATTATTCGTACGTTACTTTTTGTATAACTGTTTATCTGTTTCATTGTATTACAGACATTTCTTTTTTAAGTTATTTATTAATGCTTCCGCTTAATTTATTTCAAAGACTGTACTATTTGTATGTTATGGTTTGTGAGACCGTTTGTCGGTTTTATAGATGTTTCCTTTTAAATTTATTATTAAGTGTGCGTTTCTAGTCACTATCACTCAACTTTACCTTGATTTCATTGTATCAGTCCCTTATTTTATGAATCCAATGAGACGGTTTTTCAAATCCACAGCAATTTTTTTACCCACACTCGTTCGTGAACCTTTAATTTAAAACCACACCTAATACACCTTTATTCTCCTGTTTTTAACAAGAATCACAATCTTTTCACAACCTTTCTTACACGTCGACTACAAACAGAGTCTTCCAAACTACAAACCCAGAGTTATTTCTTTGCACAATTCCTGAGAGAAAGAACCGAACATGAGAACCTCCCCCAAAAAAACTACTAGAGATACAAATAACACTTAAAGAATTCATAAATAAATTCTCAGAGTGTTCTTTGAATCACCATTATAGTTGGTGTGGGCTATTTTTTTCATCAACGGCTCTTCTTATAGAATTATAAAAGGAAAGAAAACGAGGAAAATATAATGTGGAAAGCTCATCGTCGCACAACAAGAAAAATTGCAATAATAACAGAAGAACGGTGATATTAGGTTAGGTTACAAGGTAAAGATTTGCAAACGGTTGTTGGAAAGAAAATCGATGCAAATGGAAAAATTATCTCGTTGGATTCACTAGAAGTCGAAGTAAATAATCTCAAGATAAAATAAAAAAAACATGAAGATTATTAAAAATAATCTTTTAACCCACTTTACCTATATTTATTTCAATCAGTCCCTTTTTAAAAGCGACCGGGCACTGCCCTTTTTACATTTATTCTCAACACTTCCACTTGATCAATTTTAATCAGACCCTTATTTCAGAGAGACCAGTATACCTAAGACGGCCGATAATTATTCATACGTTACTTTTTGTATAACTGTTTATCTGTATTGTTGTATTACAGATATTTCTTTTTAAGTTATTTATTAATGCTTCCGCTTAATTTATTTCAAAGACTGTACTATTTGTATGTTATGGTTTGTGAGACCGCTTGTCTGTTTTATAGATGTTTCTTTTTAAATTTATTATTAAGTGTGCGTTTCTAGTCACTATCACTCAACTTTACCTTGATTTCATTGTATCAGTCCCTTTTTTTATGAATCCAATGAGACGGTTTTTCAAATCCACAGCAATTTTCTTACCCACACTCATTCGTAAACCTTTAATTTAAAACCACACCTAATACACCTTTATTCTCCTGTTTTTAACAAGAATCACAATCTTTTCACAACCTTTCTTACACGTCGACTACAAACAGAGTCTTCCAAACTACAAACCCAGAGTTATTTCTTTGCACAATTCCTGAGAGAAAGAACCGAACATGAGAACCTCCCCCAAAAAAACTGCTAGAGATACAAATAACACTTAAAGAATTCATAAATAAATTCTCAGAGAGTTCTTTGAATCACCATTATAGTTGGTGTGGGCTATTTTTTCATCAACGGCTCTTCTTATAGAATTATATAAGGTAATAAAACGAGGAAAATATAATGTGGAAAGCTCATCGTCGTACAACAAGAAAAATTGCAATAATAACAAAAGAACGGTGATGTTAGGTTAGGTTACAAGGTAAAGATTTACAAACGGTTGTTGGTAAGAAAATCGATGCAAATGAAAAAATTGTATCGTTAGATTCACTAGAAATCGAAGTAAATAACCTCAAGATAAAATAAAAGAAATATGAAGATAAGTAAAAATATTCTTTTAACCAACTTTACCTATATTTATTTCAATCAGTCCTTTTTTCAAAAGCGACCAGGCACTGCCATTTTTACATTTATTCTCAACACTTCCGCTTGATCAATTTTAATCAGACCATTGTTTCAGAGAGACCAGTATACCTAAGAGGGCCGATAATTATTTGTATGTAACTTCTGGTAAAACTGTTTATCTGTTTTATTGTTTTACAGATATTTCTTTTTAAAATTTTTATTAAACGTTCGTTTCTAGTCACTATCACTCAACTTTACCTTGATTTTATTGTATCAGTCCCTTTATTTAAAGCGACCGGGCACTGCCCTTTAACATCATAATTTGAAACACTTGCGCTTGAATAATTTGAGAGATTTATGAATCCAATAAGTCAATTTTTCAAATCCACAGCAATTTTCTTACCCACACTCGTTCGTAAACCTTTAATTTAAAACCACACCTAATACACCATTATTCTCCTGTTTTTAACAAGAATCACAATCTTTTCACAACCTTTCTTACACGTCGACTACAAACAGAGTCTTCCAAACTACAAACCCAGAGTTATTTCTTTGCACAATTCCTGAGAGAAAGAACCGAACATGAGAACCTCCCCCAAAAAAACTACTAGAGATACAAATAACACTTAAAGAATTCATAAATAAATTCTCAGAGTGTTCTTTGATTCACCATTATAGTTGGTGTGGGTTATTTTTTTCATCAACGGCTCTTCTTATAGAATTATATAAGGAAATAAAACGAGGAAAATATAATGTGGAAAGTTCATCGTCGGCCAACAAGAAAAATTGCAATAATAACAGAAGAACGGTGATATTAGGTTAGGTTACAAGGTAAAGATTTGCAAACGGTTGTTGGAAAGAAAATTGATGCAAATGGAAAAATTGTATTGTTAGATTCACTAGAAGTCGAAGTAAATAGCCTCAAGATAAAATAAAAGAAACATGAAAATAATAAAAAAAAATCTTTTAATTAACTTTACCTTTATTTATTTCAATCAGTCTCTTTTTTTAAAAGCGACCGGGCACCACCCTTTTACATTTATTCTCAACACTTCCGCTTGATCAATTTTATTCTGACCCTTCTTTTAGAGAGACTTATATACCTAAGAGGGCCAATACTTTATTATTTGTATGTTACTTCTTGTTAAACTGTTTATCTGTTTTATTGTTTTACAGATATTTCTTTTTAGGTTATTTATTAATGCTTCCCCTTGATTTATTTCAAAGACTGTACTATTTGTATGTCACGTTTTCTGAGACCGTTTGTCTGATTTCTAAATATTTCTTTATGAGTTTATTATTAAAGTTATATTTTTATTTATTTTCAGTCAACTTTACCTTGTATTCATCGAATCAGTCCCTTTATTTAAAGCGACCGGGCACTGCCCTTTAACATCTTAATTTACAACACTTGCGCTTGAATAATTTTAGAGATTTATGTATTAGATGAGACGATTTTTCAAATCCACAGCAATTTTCTTACCCTCACTCGTTCGTGAATCTTCCAATTTAAAACCACACCTAATACACCTTTATTCTCCTGTTTTTAACAAGAATCACAATCTTTTTACAACCTTTCTTACACGTCGACTACAAACAGAGTCTTCCAAACTACAAACCCAGAGTTATTTCTTTGCACAATTCCTGAGAGAAAGAACCGAACATGAGAACCTCCCCCAAAAAAACTACTAGTGATACAAATAACACTTAAAGAATTCATAAATAAATTCTCAGAGTGTTCTTTGAATCACCATTATAGTTGGTGTGGGCTATTTTTTTCATCAACGGCTCTTCTTATAGAATTATATAAAGAAATAAAACGAGGAAAATTATAATGTGGAAAGCTCATCGTCGGACGACAAGAAAAATTGCAATAATAACAGAAGAACGGTGATATTAGGTTAGATTACAAGGTAAAGATTTACAAACGGTTGTTGGAAAGAAAATCGATGCAAATGGAAAAATGATCTCCATGAATTGTCTAGAAGTCGAAGTAAATAAATTCAAGATAAAATAAAAGAAACATGAAGATAATTAGAAATAATCTTTAGATAAAAATATAAATAATATTGATTTATATATAGAATTCCTCAACTTTTTCTAGATTTAATTCAATCAGTCCCTTTTTTCTAAAAAGCGACCGGGCCCAGCCCTTTGTACCTTAATTTTCAACACTTTGGCTTGATTAATTTCAGACTACTATTATTCGTATGTTACGTTTTGTAAGGCTGTTTGTCTGTTGCTTTTTAAGTTTTTTAGTAAAGATATATTTCTAGTTACTTTGAACTAAAAAAAAAAAAAGACCTTTATTGGCATATCCTACAGTTATTTACAATGTCGACACTATATCACATCTTGCCCTCTTTCTCCCGTCCCACTTTCTCCAGCGTCTTTAACTAAATACGCTCTTGATGATTAACACAGATAAAGGCCCATTAAATAATTTTATTTAAATATTTTTTAAAATCGTTTAAGAAATTTTCATTACTAATTCGAATAGTGGGAGAATTTTAATATGTAATTATCTGAAAAGAAGAAAACACTGAAATTAGGAAAGAACAGCTGAATCCTGACTAGATTTAGAACTCGGGGGCGCTTTAGCAGGATTTTATCTAAGTATAAATTTTATCGAAGTTTTCAGCGTTTGATTTGATCTAACGAGTGTTTAAAATCCCAGATTAAGCATGAAGTAAAATTTCGAGATTAGAAAAGCCTGAAAATTCGGTTTGGTCGCGTAGCGCGAAGCGCGGAGCGGCCAAACAAAATTTTCAGGCTTTTCTAAACTCGAAATTTTACTTCATGCGCCACCGGTACAAAACACTGATATATTACGAAGTTTAAAACACACCGCTAAACTTTACATTGAATCAGTGTGTTATGCGGGTGGCGCATGAAGTAAAATTTCGAGTTTAGAAAAGCCTGAAAATTTGGTTTGGCCGCTCCGCGCTTCGCGCTACGCGACCAAACCAAATTTTCAGGCTTTTCTAAACTCGAAATTTTACTTCATGCGCCACCGGTACAAAACACTGATATATTACGAAGTTTAAAACACACCGCTAAACTTTACATTGAATCAGTGTTTTATGCGGGTGGCGCATGAAGTAAAATTTCGAGTTTAGAAAAGCCTGAAAATTTGATTTTCAGGCTTTTCTAAACTCGAAATTTTACTTCATGCGCCACCGGTACAAAACACTGATATATTACGAAGTTTAAAACACACCGCTAAACTTTACATTGAATCAGTGTGTTATGCGGGTGGCGCATGAAGTAAAATTTCGAGTTTAGAAAAGCCTGAAAATTTGGTTTGGCCGCTCCGCGCTTCGCGCTACGCGACCAAACCAAATTTTCAGGCTTTTCTAAACTCGAAATTTTACTTCATGCTTAATCTGGGATTTAAAACACTCGTTAGATCAAATCAACGCGCTGTGATTATCAAGATAGTCGATTATTAAAACTGTCAAATTACATCCGTCATTTTCATCCGGTAATAATTAATTAATCATTTAAATTAACAATAAAACACTTTCTTAATTTTATTCCGTGTACGTCTTCAATTATCAAGATAGGCGAACAAGACGTTCAGCTTTTCGCTGTTGGTCGCGCGGAGATAAAAACAAAGGCAATGCAAAACTTCTAGAAACAAGCCGACCAAAAATGTCGAGCAAAATCGCTTTCTGGATGATTTTTAGCAGGGAAATCAACGATCCGCGCAATAAACGACGGGAAAACCTAGGTTTTAATATGAAAGAAACAATGTTTTCGTTTTTTCAATCATCAAACACAGTTTTTTCAAGAGGGAAGCGAAAAAGCTACTCACCGCATCCAGTTATCAGGATTTTCACCCCACATGCCTGTTTAAATGACTGACGAAGTTTAATTTAGGATGTATTCACTTAAAATAACTTGCAAAGTTTAGTTATGAAGAACGAAAAGCGAATGCGTGTGCCAAGCACGGCAGCCAACAACTGAGTGTCGATTGTTTACGCGGCGTTGCCGGTGGTGGCTGCCTACTTACGCGAAAAACAAAGCTAACCGGCTAAAAACTTCCAGAATAATCGCTTTCTGGGCGATTTTGGCCGGGAAAGCCGTGAAATCGCAATAAAAGACGGAAGTTCTAGGAAAAACGGTGTTATAAAATGAAAGAAACAATGTTTTCGTTTTTTCAATCATCAAACACCGTGTTTTCTGGAAGAAAGCGGAAAAGCTACTCACTGTATCCAGTTATCAGGATTTTCACGCCACAGAAATGTTTAATAGCGGACCGACGAAGTTTAGTTTAGTTTAATTTAGGATGTATTCACTTAAAATAACTTGCAAAGTTTAATTATGAAGAACGAAATAAAATGTGCGTCGTCTCCGAACAAAATAAAAACAACAACTGAGCGTCGGACAGCGGACAGCGGACAGCGCCCACCGTAAACTTGCGGGACGCTCAAGAAAAACAAAAGCTCGCAAACTTTTAAAAAGAACAACGCCAAAGGCGAAACATTTCACAAATCGCTTTCTGGATGGTTTTCGCAAAAATTGACGGGAACAAGAATGAAAAAAAAAACTGTCTACTTGGAGCGAAGAAACCAAGCTAACCGGCTAAACACTCCAGAAAAATCACTTTCCGGTCGATTCTAGCCAGGAAAGCCGTGAAATCGACGGCACTCGCAATAAAAGACGAAAGTTTTAGAAAAACGGTGTTATAATGTTCCATCTTTTCTGGAAGAAAGCGGAAAAGCCACTCACCGATTCCAGTTCTCAGTATTTTCACGCCACAGAAATGTTTAATACCGAACCAACGGAGTTTAGTTTAGTTTAATTTAGAATGTATTCACTTAAAATAACTTGCAAAGTTTGGTTATGAAGAACGAAATGAGATCACTTTCCGGTCGATTCTAGCCGGGAAAGCCGTGAAATCGACGGCACTCGCAATAAAAGACGAAAGTTTTAGAAAAAAACGGTGTTATAATGTTCCATCTTTTCTGGAAGAAAGCGGAAAAGCCACTCACCGATTCCAGTTATCAGTATTTTCACGCCACAGAAATGTTTAATACCGGACCAACGAAGTTTAGTTTAGTTTAATTTAGAATGTATTCACTTAAAATAACTTGCAAAGTTTGGTTATGAAGAACGAAATGAGAAACGCGTCGTTTCCGATAGCAGGAAACAACCGAGCGTTGATTGTTTACCCCGCGCTGAATGCACAGTCGCGTATTGGGCACTATAGTAGAAGTCAATTATTTTAATCACTGAGAATTTTAATCAGGTGGATTTAAATAAAGAAACTAATTTGTTAATGTCAATTAAATTAAATAATTAATGAATACTGGATTGAAATAACAACAGAAGTAATTTGACAGTTTTAAAAGTTCAGCTTTTTGCCGTTTGTCGCACAGCGCCACCGTAAACTTGTGACGCGTTAAAAAAAAGCTTGCAAGCGTCTAAGAAAAACACGCCAACGGCCTTTTCCGGCTGAAAACCGTCCAGAAAGCTATTTAGCTTCCTGGACGGTTTTCACCCGGAAAAAGCGCTTAATTGACGGGAACAGGAATGCGCGCGATAATTCACAGGATTTTAAAGAATTTCCACTTACCTTATATCCGGTAATCAGGAGTTTCACCCCACAAAAAATTAAAAACCAGCTTTAAATAACTGACCGACAAAGTTTAGTTTAATTTAATTTAATTTAGGATGCACTACGTTAAAATAACTTGCAAAGTTTAGTTATGAAGAATGAGACTTTTGAAAAGTGCGTGTGGTTTGCACGAGGAGAACTGATCGAATGGCGCCGGACGCCGCAGCGGTTACCTTTATACCCTCGGTTTGACAGGTCCCCCCACCACCGACGCGCTGACCAATGAGCGTCGATTTGGACAAATGACAATTAAAATGTTTGAAAAAGTTTTTTCGGGCCTAACGGGGGCGGTTGAGATAAATTGGCAGAAAAGAGGGCGATTTTCTCGCGATTCCGAGGATGCCCGCCCTTTTAAGATCCGTGCAGGAATAAGCGCGCTACGCCTCTCTGAAGTTAAGGGGGTGGTTAGGCGGGTTTACCCGCAAGGGTTGGGGCGGTGGAGTTGAAAATGGGGGTGGTTACAGCTGGGAGGGATGCTGGGGGGTGAATGACAGAAGTTTGCAAACGCGGGGGGCTTTAATTCAATCGCTGTAAAGGGGATTAGTTGGGGTGCTTGACGGGGTTGTTTATGCAAAAATTAAGGGTGATCAAGACTAAAAACTTGATTTAAAAAGTGTCTCTGTATCCGGGGGTTCATATTAAACAATCTTTTGAAGTTAGTTTTGCAATTTAAGCGATTTTAAATAAAATCGATTTCATAGATTTTTCACCTATTAATCAAAATGGTGGGCACTGTCACACGGGGTAGTTAATAATTAAATAATTAATTTACGGGGTTTTAACGTGATTTCACGTGTGTTTCTTTTGTGGAATTGTATTTATTTTTAGTGGTGGTGCTTTATTTTTACATGCCCTGGTTTATTAGGCGGTTTTTATGGCATTCATCTTTTTTTCTGAACTCGGCTCGACTATAAAAAAAAACATGAGACTGTGAGTGACTCGTATTTCGTTTTTATAAACATGAATAAACGGAAATACATCGACATTTGTTGGATAATTTAAGTCGAAAATATATAAATTTAATAACTCTCGTAATCAGGGGCGCAGCCACAGGGGGGGCCGTGTTGAAAACATAAGAACGCTGTGCTTTATTTTGACATTCGCGAAAAATTAAAGAAATAAAAACAAATTGTAAGGAAATCTTAATTTCTTTGTGTTTGATGTGAAAAACAACAACAAAATTGAGCCGATCAAACTATTAAGATTCATCGGCCTGATGAAGCCACCGTGTGGCGAAACAATTGTTGCAGTGTCAATCAATAAACAGTGAAATCTTAACCAATTGTGTTATTTACTAAAAGTGTTAATATGGAATTTCACCAAGTAACAGCCTCAACTATTAAATTATTTAGAAGAAGATTTAAGTGATTTTGAGAAGCAATTATTAAGTGAAGAGGTGGCTAATGAAATGGTAAGCATTTGCTATATATATATATATATATATATATATATATATATTTATTTATTTATTTATTTGCAAATAAAACATAAAACATACATCAATATAAAGACTTTTATAAATAATAAAATAATGTGTTAAATTAATGCTTATCTGCAAAAGGACTAAGAGCAACTTAAGTTGATCTATGTCTTAGCCCTTCATAATACAGGTTAATAATATAAATAACAGCTACAATAGTAATAACAGTGCATATTTTTTTTTTTTTTTTTTTTTGGTGTCTCAGAACTTCGGCCTCAATGAAGATGATACGGTGTGTTGTGGAGTAAAGTACACATTTTTACGGAGTGGGTGTCGCTATTTTCTAGCTATGAAATTTCATTTTTACTTAGTAACAACTTTTTATAGAGTTTTTTAAATGCGTTCACATTCGTTGATTTTAAATTTGATGGTAAAGGATTATATAGGTTGTAAATATTGTAGGTAAAACATCGCTTGAAAAATACTAACTTGAAAGAGGGCGGTGATAATAGGTTTCTGTACCTAAGATTTAGAGTGTGAACATCCGTTCGAAATTTTATTTTAGAATATAAATATTGTGGTTTACAGGTGAGCATAACCTTATGAAATAATACAGCACAATGCAACGACCGCCTCTGTTCCATAGTTAACCATTTTGCGTCTTTTAATTTATAGGATATATGATCGTATTTAGGTATGCCATATACAAACCTCTATATAATTGGACCTAGAATTGACCCCTGCGGTACCGCTCGATTTACTTCGATTTCTGATGATTTCCCTGCATTTGTTTCAACATACTGCCTTCTTTTGTGTAAATAACTTTTTATAAATTGTATTGCATTAGGTGAGAATCCCACATAATGCAGTATAGCCAGTAATATTCCCAATCATTTGTATTTCTAGAGATTTTATATTTTTTGAATGCTTTATCCCGTAGTGTAATCATCTCTTTAATTGTCTGTGTGAACCACTCTGGTTTTTTTTTACTTAGTTTAATTTTGCGAATAGGCGACAAAACATTAAATATTTCAGTTAAGAATGAATTTAATAACGTAACTTTTTCGTTTATATTTGATGTTTGAAGTACGTAATGAAAAGGTGTTAGATGTAAAAAGTTTTCTAGTAAATTTAAATCAATATTTTTTAGATTTCTTGTGTGAATTATTTCTGAGTTAGGTTCAGGTATTTCGCAGTTTAGTGAACAAGATACTAAGAGATGACGATCATTTACGTGACTGAATAGATCAATTGAATCAACAACATAGTCCTCTTTGCTATTTGAAATTAAAATGAAATCGATTAAAGTAAATTTATTTTTACTAATATGTGTGGGCATATTAATTATTTGTTTTAAGTTAAGTGACTCAGCGCATTCGAGAAATAACTTTGATTTTTGAGTGTCTGGTTCGAGCAAATTTATATTAAAATCTCCACCACAAATTATATCATCTGAAATGATTACAAATTCAGACAGTTGATTCTCAAATATATGTAAAAAGTCAAAAAAATCTCTGTTAGGTGGTCTATATACTATTCCTATAATATAGACTTTTTTACATACTAAAAGTTTTATCCACATATTCTCAACATTCACAGATGTAACAGTGTTCAAAATTTCAAACTTTAAGTTGTTTTTAATATATAGACCCACTCCACCTCCTCGCGTGTTTCTATCACTTCTGATAAAACTGTATCCATCCACTTCGACCATATCTGTGGGTAATTGTTGATTCAACCATGTTTCTGAGACACCAAGTACATGATAATTACAATCCAGTAAACATTCCTTTATATCTGCAAAATTATAGACTAAAGATCTGACATTTACAAATGCAATGTTTATATTTTTCATCGAGTAAATAGATATAAGTATGTTTCAATGTAGTAAAAATAGATTATAAATAGATTATTATAAATGACAGAGAATAATAAAGTAAATTATCCTGTCAGTAGCATACGCCTGCATAAATGTTTAATTAACTAAATGAGTATGTAATTCTGTACAAAATTAGAACATAAAATAAGTAGATTAGATAAATGAATAACATGTTTTAGTTAGTTATCATTCTCTAATGATTAACGTCCCTTTGCTACGTTTGACACGTACCTAATATTATTATGAAATGTTTATTTTGTTATATTACATAGAATAAAACTATTTTATATCGTCTGATACATATTTAGTTCTCTCATGTTTTGGATTCTTTTAATTTTATTACCGCTTTTGATACAGATAGACCCATTATGTGACCATGCATTATTTTTGCCGAATTTCAAGGTTGCAGATTTCAAAATTGATAGGCGGAGCGCTGTTAAATCTTCTTTTATAGAAAAACTGGTTCCTTTGAATTTCTTCTTATTGTTGTACACATCCATGCGATGTTTAATATTTGAAAATTGTACTAACACGGGGCGGGTTTCTCCTTTGACTTTACCTATACGGTGTATTTTTTCTATCGCTTCTGCGGAGATGTCCAATCCGAGATTGTTTTTGAAAGTATTAACCACCGCTGCATTGATATTTTCATTTTTATCCTCCTTGATTCCATAAATTATGATGTTGTTTCTTTTTTCCTTTTGTTCTACGTCATCACACTGTGCTGTTAATTTTTCGTATTTTGATTTGTAATCATTTAATTCTTCTTGAATGAGTTCCATCCGTTTGTTGACCTCCGATATCGCCGATTTGACCGCGTCCGAAAATGTATCGCACAACGTGGCCTTCAACGTATCTCGGAATTCAGGTGTTTTTATCAAATTAATGAACACTTGCTCCATTTCACCAATTTGATTTTTCGTAAGAACCATGATTTTTACAGAAACGCGAACTTATGTTGAAAACAAGATTCACCACCTTATCCACTGCACTATATTGTACTTGATTGCAAATTTCTGTTTCAGAATTCGGCGTTTTACTCAGAAAATCGTTAAGTTTTAGGCGGAGCTACGTACTGTACGTTTATTCAGTATGCAGCCATTTTTATGTTTTTATATATATATGTATATATATATATATATATATATACATACATATATATATATATATATATATATATATATATATATATACATATATATATATATATATATATATATATATATATATATACATATATATATATATATATATATATATATATATATATATACACATATATATATATACAGGGTGTCCCATTAGTGCGGTCTCGGAAGATATCTCAGCTCTCGTTAAAGATAGAAAAAAAATGTTTTCACAAAATTTGCTTGATTTTAAGAGCTGCATAACCTAAAATTATTTTCAAATATACAGGGTGTCCCATTATTCCATACTTAATACCAACTTTGTTATTTTAAATGGAACACCCTATATATTATTTTTTTATTTGATCCGCCTTTAAATAACCTACACAAAGATATATCATTATCGGCACTTTAGGTAATTCGTTACTTAAAAAAAACAATATTTTTTGAAAATGTTGGCAGTTTTAGTACTTTACTTAAAAATTCACTGTGTTCGTATTTTTTAAGATACCAGTCTGAAATTTTACACACATATGCAATAAAGAATGCTCTATCCATTGACTATAACACATTTTAATATTACTTATAAAACCTAGTAAAAAACAACCCTCGAATATTTAATATTTAAAATGTACATTACTTCATTTTTTTAAATGGGACATCCTATATTTTTTTATTTTATCAAATCCGCAATAAAAAATGATTTATTTCTTGTATAACATACCCTATATCTATTTTCATTAGTTTTGGAGATATTAACATTTTTCTGTCAAATATGGGAAATTAGGTCACAATCAGCATTAAATTAGTCTTTAAAGGTTGTCTAACTTTAATGGTATTTAGATATTTCAGTTTTACTTTACTTTATTTATTTATGACATATTATAATTACATTTATAATATCAAAGTAAACAATATAAACAAATTTTGTCATTTTTTAATATATCATGAATGCAATAAAGGAGGCCATGAAAAACAATTGATAAAGTAAACAAACGTATTTATTTGACATACAGATAAATAAAGTGCTGTTAACACTATTATTAATATTATTGAATTTTTGATAACGCAATAATGAATTTTTCAAAAGAAGAATTAATAAAAATGACATACGTTTTGGGTGCAAGTGAAGAAAATTGTTTTCTTGCAAGTCGAATATATGCACAAAAGTATCCAAATGCGGAACGGCATCCTAATGCAGCAGCGTTTGTGAGATTGAAGAACCGATTTGAAAGCACAGGAAGTATCATGTACCCTCTAAAATTAAAGAGAATGAAAAGGACAACGAAAGAAGAGAATGAACATTTGGTAATTCAGTCCATTGTTGAGAACCCTCAAATTTCTTCCCGCCAGTTAGAAAAACAACTTGATATTCCCAAATCAACAATAAACAAAATAACAAAGAGATTCAAATTTCATCCCTATCACGTTCAGTTGGTGCAGGAATTAGGTGAGAATGATTTTTTAAAAAGATTGGATTTTTGTAATTGGGCGTTACAAAAACATCAAGTTGAACCGAACTTTTTTAACAATATTTTGTTTACCGACGAAGCGATATTCCATAGAAATGGTTTCGTTAATAGACATAATTATCATTATTACGATGACCATAACCCGAACCATATTGTTTGTATAGACCATCAACATAAATGGTCTCTTAATGTTTGGGCTGGAATTATTGGGAATAGGATTATTGGTCCGTATTTCTTTAATGGAAATGTTACTGGTGATACGTTTTTAAATTTTCTTCAAAATCAGTTCGAAACCTGGTTGGATGAATTGCCGTTAAGAACGTTACAAAATGCATGGTTACAATTAGATGGCGCACCACCACACTATAGTCGACAAGTTAAACAATATTTAGACCAAACTTTTCCTAACAAATGGATTGGAAGAGGAGGACCAATTCCATGGCCAGCGAGGTCACCCGATTTAACAAAACTGGACTTTTTTTTATGGGGTGTTGTGAAGGAAGAAGTTTATAAAATACCTGCAACAACACAAGAGGATATGAAAAATAGAATTAGTAATGTTATGCGTGCCATTACTGTAGACAACTTAGTAAGTGTCAATTAAAGCTTCATACGGAGGCTTCAAGTGTGCCAAAACCAAAATGGAGGCCATATCGAACACTTAATATAATTATCAAATTCATTATATGCTAATCTGTTAATATTAATACGGTTTACTTGTTTCCATTGTCGTTATATTGTTTACTTTGATATTATAAATGTAATTATATTATGTCATAAATAAATGATTTGAAGTAAAACTGAAATATCTAAATAACATTAAAGTTAGACGTCCATTAGAGATTAATTAAATGCTGATTGTGGCCTAATTTCCCATATATGACAGGAAAATGTTAATATCTCAAAAACTAATAAAAATATATATAGGGTATGTTATATAAAAAATAAAGCATTTTTCATTGCGGATCTGATAAAGTAAAGAAATATAGGGTGTCCCATTTAAGAAAATGAAGTTATGTACATTTTAAATATTAAATATTAGAAGGTAGTTTTTTATTAGGTTTTATAAGTAATATTATAATGTGTTATAGTCAATGGATAGAGCATTCTTTACTGCATATGTGTGTAAAATTACAGACTGATATCTTAAAAAATAAGGACACAGTGAATTTTTAAGTAAAGTACTAAAACTGCCAACATTTTCAAAAAATATTTTTTTCTGAAGTAACAAATAACCTAAAGTGCCAATAATGATATATCTTTGTGTAGGTTATTTAAAGGCGGATCAAATAAAAAAATAATATATAGGGTGTTCCATTTAAAATAACAAAGTTGGTATTAAGTATGGAATAATGGGACACCCTGTATATTTGAAAATAATTTTAGGTTATGCAGCTCTTAAAATCAAGCAAATTTGGTGAAAACATTTTTTTTCTATCTTTAACGAGAGCTGAGATATCTTCCGAGACCGCACTAATGGGACACCCTGTATATATATTATAATAAAGAGTTATTAATTACATTTAATATTCTTTGCTTTATATCAATTTTTGTTTTCGATCAGTTGCCTGTTTGCTGACGGCGTCGTCAGGATATAGGTTAAAAATGGGTGCCTATTCGATGACGACGTCGTCACGATTGTGGTTTCGAATATTTGCCGATTCGATGAGGACGTTGTGAAGATTGTGGTTTCGAATAGCTGTCTATTCGATAACTACGTCGTCACGATTGTGGTTTCGAATAGTTGTCGATTCGATGACGACGTAGTCACGACGTAGACATGCGATCGGATGCCGATCGGACGGACATAATAACGCCGCATCGCGGTCGGACATAGACATCGAATCGGCAACTACGTTCCGACACATCGGCATCCGATCGGATGCCGATCGGCTCACGATGGTTTGCTGGGCAGAATCAATATATTGAATCAATCATCAATATATTGAGCATATTGAGCATATATCTCTGATTCAAATTAATTAGATAATTGATTAATTTTTTTTTTTTTTGTTTGTTTTTTATTGAGTGAGTGTGAGTGCAGAAGTTGAATTTTAACAGAGTTAATGATTGTTTACAAATTTAAGATAAGTACCATTGCGTGTATTCGATCATACGATTATAATTGTGTTTCTTTTGTTAACAAATATGTGATAATAAGTCTAATAACTGCATTTTAATCGTATATTTGGCAGATGAGCGTTACTTTTCGCGTGATTTTTTTTTTTTTCTTTTTTGCATGAACTCAATGTCAGCGCGTATCGTTTATTCAGATAAATTAATTGTGTGCATTGCCCCATAGAGATATATGTTTTATTATATTTTTAATTCCGTTCTCACCTTTGTTTTCTTGTTTATCCCTACCGTGGTCTTCTATCCCTTGTTTGTCTAACATAAGTCGTTGCGAAAGACCGTGCAACGTGAACATTTGTGTAGTCGTTTTATCTTAACCTTTATGTTAGTTACTAATAATAATAATAAAAAAAAAACATAGTCCATCACAATGGTGCAAAACACATGTATTTCGTGTTCAAAAAATATTAGTCCTAGGCTTCCCATGATTAAGTGTGCTACATGCAAACATTGGTTCCACGTTTCATGTACTGATCTTGATACATTTAGATTAAACTATTATATGGAAGAATATAATAAAAAGCAAAAAGCTGACTTATGGGTTTGCAGTATATGTCTACCACCGGAAGCGATTGATACAGATACTAATGTGAATTCTAATGAAAATACTTTAAAAAACAATTTCAACAATTCTTGAATAACATTTTACTGAGTTTAAAATGGCACTGTTTAACAGTTTTAATAATGAAATTAAGAAACTTTCAAGTAAAATTGAAAGCGTTGAAAAAGAAAATCAAGATCTTAGACACGAGCTCTCTCGCTTAAAACTAAACTCTGAACCTTATAACAACGCGGAAGCTTGTGACAAAATACTTCGTGAGATGCAGGATCGAGAATACCGAAAACAGAATTTGATTATTTACGGGTTAACCGAAACGGGTTCATCTAAAAGTAGCCAGATTGAACACGATAGTCATATTGTAAATAAAATTTTAAATACTCTGGAAATAAACCAAGAATTTATTAAACCAATTCGGCTTGGCAAATACGATTCCAGTCGTCCAACAAATAATCGTCCTCTGAGATTAAAGCTATCTAGTGAAAGCTCCATATTTACTGCTTTTAAAAATATTTCAAAATTAAAAAACTCTCAAGAATTTAAGCATCTGAATATTTCAAGGGATCAAACTCAGCTCCAAAGAGAAACATATAGAAACACAAAAATGGAGCTTCAAAGACGCATATCGGCCGGTGAGAACGATTTAACGATTGCTTACGTACGTGGATTGTCGACTATTATCTCTGCTGCCCGTAAAACGTCTTCGGGAAACTGAATAGGCCCGGAAAAACCCATCGGATACATATCTACTACCAGAACACTCGAGGACTACGTACGAAAACTCATCAATTTTATAACAATGTATATAACTCAGCGTTTGATATTATATTTCTAACCGAAACGTGGCTATCACACTCAATTTTAGACTCTGAACTGTTTAATAATACTTAAAAAATTATGCGTCGTGATCGTGATTTCGTATCAACTCAAAGAAGTGTTGGTGGCGGAGTGCTATTAGCCTTCAAGAACTCTATTATTACTGAACGTGTTGATTTACCGCATATTTACTCACAATGTCCGCTAATAGATTTTATTTTGTGTAAATGTAGCATCAATAATTTTAAATTTAATGTCATGGTAATTTACATTCCTCCCGACGTCTCCGCAACAACACTTGATTTATTCTTCGAGTTAATTGAACGTGTAGTATGTAATGAATCGTTATTAATAATAGGCGACTTTAATATACCCTCTCATAGTCATATAGATGACTATACTCGCACCAACTCTAAAAGCACAATATTATCGCATTTTGTTAATATTCTGAGATTGAAACAACTAAACAGTGTTAAGAATGCTAATAATGTGCTATTAGACTTGGTTTTTAGTAACTTTACAGATTCTATAAATATTGAAAGAGACTCATTGCCGTTAATACCAGAAGATTCCCATCACCCAGCTCTATCTATATCTCTATCATGTGTAAAACACAATACAACCAACAATCCATTTCCAGTGAACAATAACTTCAAATATAATTTTAAAAAAGCAAATTTTATTCAATTATACCAAGATCTAAATCTCGCAAACTGGTCCTTCTTGAAATCATATACCAATGTAAATGATGCATGCGATGCTTTTTACAATGAATTATATACTATTCTAAACAAGTCCGTCCCTTGCTCTACTCATGTAAGTAATACATTTTACCCACCATGGTTTACTAACAGTATAAAACGTAATTTAAAATTAAAAAAATACTATCACAAAAAATGGAAACGGTCCGGGAGCAATTATTCTTATAGCCAATTTAAGAGAATTCGGGAACAACTGAAGCAACAAATTGCAACATCCTATGATACGTATATAAATATGATTGAAAAGGATCTTAAAACTTCTCCAAATAACATCTGGAAATTCGTCAACAACAAAAAAGGCAAAACCCGTATTCCTGGGCGTCTGCGAGATGGAAATAATTTGTATTACGAAACCCCGACTGACATTGTCAATGCATTTGCGGATAACTTTTCCAGTATGTATTCAACGATTAACTTAGATTCGCACAATGTCATCTCCAATTGTCAGACGTTGCTAACCCCCGTAATAGAGGAACAAGATATCATTAGAAGCATTAATCGTACCAAAAACTCGAATACCTGTGGTGATGACAAAATTCCAAATTTTCTTGTAAAGGACTGTAAATTCACTTTCTCATATCCTTTGTCCATATTGTATAACCTTTCTCTGCAAACTAACACATTCCCTGATTTATGGAAACGAGCTGTAATTACTCCCGTGTTGAAGCGTGGTGATACGGACGTTATTACAAATTACAGGCCAATCGCGTTACTGTCTAATTTTGCTAACATTTTTGAGCAAATTATTTATAGTGTAGTATCATTTCATGTCAAACCTTATATTTCTCCATTTCAACATGGTTTTATGTCTGGTCGCTCGACAATGACAAACCTAGCAGTAATTACACAACACATTAGCGAGGCTCTGAACAAACGCGAGCAAATTGATGTAGTATATACAGACTTTGCTCGTGCTTTCGACACCATAAATCATAATATCTTACTAAGTAAGCTGGACAATTTTGGACTTTCTAATAACTTTATCATTTTCTTTTCTTCATATCTTCTAAATCGAACAAACTACGTCTATTTTAATGGCTTCAATTCTTATGAATTTTATTCCCCTTCAGGTGTTCCGCAAGGGTCTAATCTAGGTCCTTTATTATTTAATTTGTATATTAATGACCTAATTGAATCCATAAATTGTCCAGTTTTAGCTTACGCAGATGATATTAAAATATATAATGTCATCAACAATCTAAACGACTGTGTTACTTTGCAGAGAAATTTGGATATAATAAGTGGTTGGTGTAACAATAACGGCCTGTCTCTTAACGTTAGTAAGTGTGTCACTATTTCATATACGAAAAAATCCAATCCCATTAATCATCAATATTGGGTAGATGGTGCCTCCATAAAACGAGACCAAATTTTCAAAGATCTTGGTATTACGTTTGATCACAGGTTGTCATTCACTAATCATATTTACAACGTCACCTCATCAGCTTTCAAGATGCTTGGCTTTGTAATTAGGACTTGCAAGTATTTTAATGATACTGATTTGATCAGGGTATTATACTGTGCCTTAGTTAGAAGCCGCTTAGAGTACGGTTCCATAATTTTTTATCCGTATTACACAAATCAATCCATCTTGCTAGAACGTGTACAAAAACGTTTTCTAAAATATTTAAATTTTAAGTTAACTGGTATATATCCTGATTATCTCACTGACTACAGCACTTTATTATCTATACACAGTATGATATCTTTGGCTGATCGTCGTAAGTTAGCTAGTAGTACATTCATGTTCAAATTAGTTCATAATATAATAGATGTTCCTCAATTACTCTCTATGATACCTTTTAATACGCAACGTATAGTTTCGCGGCAAAGTAGTTCGTTTCTATTACCAAGAGTTAATACCAATATACTACTAAAAGCGCCAATATATCACATGTCTATTAATGCTAATTCGCGTTTTACTGATATATTTTGTAATATTGTAAATCTTTAATTATACCAACTTTTGTATATTTTACACCATTTTATATATAATTTTGTTAACTTTATGTATTGTATGATTTTGTCCGATTTGTGGTTTTTCCGTGGACAATAAAGTATATTATTATTATTATTATTATTATTATTATTAACATTTTATAACATTCAATAAAATATTCAACATATAATAGTAATACCAGACTCATGTGCGTATTTTGTTGATAGGTAAGTGTATTTATTTATTGTTTTTATTGTGCTATGGCTGTTGAAAGTACAAATATTGTATTTTTAAAACGCGTTGATTTGTCTCAATCTGTGAATCCGTCTAATATTAATAAATATTGATTTCATTTTTTTCTTAATAAATCGATTTTAGATTAAATAACAGAACATTAATTTTATTACATGTACATACTATGCGCTGCGCGCGCGTATGAAAGCGCGTACATTGTCACAGAGCACAGGACCCAGCAGCAATTCTGTGGATGTGTAATAACCAAAGCTGGGCAGGATTCGAATCATTCAGTATTCGAATCCTGGATTAGAATCCTTTTAGAGGATTCAAAAGAGGCATTCGAATACTTCAGTTCAACTGGATTCGTGATCCGGATTCGTTACATTTTTTTAAGAGGATTCGTATTCGAATCCAAATGTGGGTGATTCGAATCCATATAAAAGGATTCGAATCCTTATCAAAGGATTTGAATCCTTATGATAGGATTCGAATCCTTATGAAACGATTCGAATCCTTATGAAAGGATTCGATTTCTTATGAAAGGATTCGAATATTTATAAAAGGATTCGAATATTTATAAAAGGATTCGAATACTTACAAAAGGATTTGAATCGTCAAAAATAATTCGAATTAATTGTGAGGATTAACATAAAAATGTCTTTTGTGTTTTTAAATTTATCGTTAATTCGTTGTTTTATACGCGTGGCGCATGAAGTAAAATTTCGGGTTTAGAAAAGCCGAGAAAATTTGTCTCGGGTCGCTGCGCGACCCTCGACAAATTTTCACGGGGCTTTTATAAACCCGAAATTTTACTTCATGCTTAGTCTGGGAGTGGAAGACATTTGGTGAAGGTAAATCTTTAAATTCTATTAATTATCCACGTAACATATTTAATGAAACACCCCTGAAACAACGATATTATGATTTCTCGGTGAAATATCGGTAAACTGGTTTAGATTAATTAATTTATTGAATCACGGGTAATTTTCAATTCTTAATAAATATATGTATCTTTATTAAGAATTGCAAATTACCCGTATAATTACCCTGTATTAAAAATAAACGAATCAAATTAAAGCGTGTTTAGTTATTAATCAATAAGTTGAAAAAAATTATTAAGCGTTCATTTTGAAGCTTAAACGAGTGTTTTCCACTCCCAGACAAAGCATCAAGTAAAATTTCGAGTTTAGGAAAGCCTGAACGTCCAAATCCAAACTCAGGCTTTTCTAAATTGAAAATTTTACTTCATGCACCATGCGTACAAAACGCTGATTCAGTGGAAAGTTTTAAATTTAGATGCTTGCCCAACTAGGGGCCACAGCGTTAGCCTGGGTCCAGGTTGGGCGCCAAAAAACCTCAAATGCAAGCGTTTTAAGTATTTTTAAACGAGTGCTCTCCACTCTTAGCTCAAGCATAAAGTAAATTTTTGAGTTTAGAAAAGCCTAAGCGTTTTGATTTAGACCCGTAGCGTCCAAACTCAATCTTTTCTAAACTTGAAATTTTACATCATGTACCACGCGTCGAAACACTAATCAGTGTGAAGTGTTTAACTTTTACTTTCACAATTTATGGCGCCCAACAAGGGCCCAGCGTTAGCATGGCCCCAGGTTGGGCGCCAAAAAAACTTCAAATCTATACAAGTTGTCGCGATGTAAACCGCGATTTCTCCGAAAATACGGACAATAGAGCGTGAGCGACCCGCGCAGCATGGGTGCTAACCTTCGGTCGGGCGTAATAGACATGAGGCGTCATAAATGAACGTTTTAAAATACTTTTCCTTAAATTGTTTTATTGCATTCTTTGTGTTTGGTACAACATCTGCACAACCAGGGTAATCTCTGGAAATTTCATATTTTGTGCATTGTTGTCAAATGTTTGTGTATCTCATCTTTTGTGTAAATGCCATTTTCTTATTGGTGGATTTTTACCACCACTACCTACACCCCCGAGATGTAGGGGTAAATTGAAACTCTGTAAATATTTGTAAATTTTGTAAATGGGAGTGTTCCTCTAACTTTTGAAGAGTAAACATCTAAAATATAAAAAAGTTGTTTTTCTTCGAACCAACGAGACTTTGCCTCCATAACATGGTCCTTCGAACCGGATGTATTGAAGTGAAAAGTACAAGTGCTTCCACATTTCTCTAAGAAGAAACCCCGAATCAGTCAGATCGAGGTGTGCAGTTTTCGTCCGTTGGAGAGGACATCCCGAGCAACTCCTGCAGGCTTTTGGAGGAAATCCCGAAGGTGAGGTGCCAATTTAAATTATCCTTTATATCTGGGTTCTATCCGTGTCGGGGAATTGTTTCGAATTTGAGCTAATAGCAAATTTTTATAATCAGTTTAATTATTAAATATTTTCTTAATTTAATTTCGCTAATTACAATGGTAATTAATATTCAAAAATTGATTTATCAAAGAGGCCAAATTACAAGATTTAATTCATACCTTTCGACTTGTACCGGCTGTAATGGCATAATTAGTTGATTTACTGAAAAATCATTATTTCTCAATTATTGTTAATATAACAATTAATTATTTAAAGGTTCATCTAATGTTAAGGACGTGCGTGACAATTCAAGATCACGTTAGTAAAATTCATGTTATTAAAATGTACGCAAGAGCACGTACAGATATTAAAACCGAATTAATTAATTACCTTGTTTAATTAGATGTTATTAAAACAACCGTGTTGTTTTTAAACACACATCAGCTTTAAATCAATTAAAGAATGAACCGATAGACAACAATCGCACAGACGCGAGTCAGCAATAATACACAAGCGCCGGCCAGACGAATTCTTGCGTAATCAACTATTATGTCCATTCATCGAATACACTGTAGTAAATTGGAAATGTAAATTAATATGGAAAAGAATATAATTAATGGATAAAATTGGAAGATGGAGTATTATTTAAAAGGACCTAAGATACGAATTATCCCGTCGTATCACATGGCGATCCTTACCAGCGACGAACTTATGGAAAATTAAATAATATATCGAAAATTAATGGAAATTGTCTACAAAAATCAAGGGATAAGCACTCCGGGTAATGGAACTAATTTGGAACATATATACACATCACAGGAGGACATTAAAGAAAAGGTATGCCAGCACAGCCAATATTTAGGACATCTGTCTCCAGTCAGAAGAAGCAGTACGGTATTTATTACGTGTCAATCGAACAATTCGCGAAATATTCAAGACTTTAAGTGAACATTCTAGTGTGTCGCGTGTGTGCGTATATATATTTATAATTTAAGATTAGTTATGTTAAAATGTACCTTCACTATTGCTGGGTATTGCATTAATTAGCATGCCAACTTGGGAACAAATCGAAGTAGTATTATCAGAAACCAAAGACAGATTCATAAAACAAACAAAAAGGGCTATAAAGAAAGAAACACCTAAACAAGAATCAGTAAAAAGGGATATTGTTACAAAATTAATAGAAATATATAACGAATTCGTCAAAATAAACGTAACATATCGGGAAAAATTGTCGAAAGATCACGAAAAGATATTAGATACTCATTTAAACTATGCTCGCGATAGATTTCTAATCGCAGTAGATAGATTACGCGCGGACATAACAATACCCCAACATTATACACAAAATATTAAGTACGAAGAAATAAAATTCATGACAGACATGGCACTAACAACGATCGAATTTTTTTAATTTAGCGGATAAAATTCTGCCTAAATCGTTCGATGGGAATGCCACGACCCTCACCTCATTTGTTGACGCAATAAAACTTTTAAAACAAAACGTGACGAATAACGAATTAAATGCAATCGCACTCATAAAAACGAGACTAACAGCTAAAGCGAGAATGTTAATTCCCGATAACATCACGGAACTGGACGACGTGATTAATATATTAACAAACAAATGTAAGGGCGAAAAATCGCACATACTCGAAGCAAAATTGCAAAATGTTAAACAAACTGGTCTAGACGCGAATCATTTTACAAAACAAATTGAAGATATTACTTCTAAGTTATTAATGGCTTATATCTCGGAAGGCGTAAACACAGAGACAGCCGAAATATTCACCAAAAATAGAGCAGTGCAAGCACTAAAATCAAACGCTCGGTCAGACCGCACTAAACTTGTAATGGAAGCAGGAAGTTTCGAAAACGTCGACGACGCCATTACAAAATTTCTCACGGTAGATCAAAGCAATGTAAGTTCAAACATAATGATGGCAACACATCCGGAAAAACCGTACAGAAACAATAATAACTATCATTCGCGACAAAACCACAGAGGAAATTACAACAGATACAGCAATCGCGGGAATTACAGAAACAATCGTTACGATAGGTACCAAGGGAGAAATTCATATCATTCGGACAGAAATACGTATCATTCGGACAGAAATACGTATTCCTCAGATAGAAATAATAGAGCTCATGTTAGGCAGTACGAGTCGGAAAACTCCGAGTCCCCCCAACCACGGCGGACGGGGGAAAAAACTCACGAAAACTAAATACGTTCTCACTTTCATACTCCAATTTTGTAAGCATCGGCACAGATTTTTTCAAAAGAAAATGTAAATTTTTAGTAGATACAGGCGCAGATATTTCGTTAATTAAAAGAAACGCAATCGATCGCGAATACCCCATTTATTCAAAAAATTGCACAATTCATGGAGTTACAAGCACTTCAATTAAAACTAATCAAGCAATCTCAGGTAAATTATTAGTAAACTCACATCTTTTAGAGCAAACATTCCAGGTAGTGGAAACAGATTTCCCAATACCTGTAGAAGGAATATTAGGTCGAGATTTTTTAAGCACGTACAAATGTACGCTAAATTACGAAAATTGGACGTTGATAATAAAAACACCTACATGTAGCACAAACGTTAAAATCACAAACGGGCCAGAAGATGACTGCATAATATTTCCGGCATGGTCAGAAATCACTCGCGAAGTATCGTTAGTAAATCCACTAGATAAATCATTGGTTGATAATCAAGAAATCGCACCGGGAGTTTATTCACAGCGTAGTCTTGCATACGGAAATAAGGCGTATATCACATTTATAAATACAAACGACCATAACGTAACACTCGAAAACGTTAAGCTGCAAAACGAAACCTTAGATAATTACTACGTGTACGAATACATAAACGACGTGGAAGATAGGAAAAACGCGTTACTTTCGCAATTAGATATGGAATTTCCAGAAAATATAAAGAAAGATCTAATAAAACTCTGCACAAAATACTCTGACGTATTCTCACTAAGAGACGATCTGTTGACACCCAACAATTTTTATGAGCAAAAACTTAAGACATCAGACGACATTCCGGTGTACATAAAAAATTACAGGATGCCATATGTACAAAAAGACGAAGTAAGACGACAAGTGGACAAAATGTACCAAAACGACATAATTGAACCGTCTACAAGTTCCTATAACTCACCAATACTTTTAGTACCCAAAAAATCGGCAACAGGAGAGAAAAAGTGGAGATTAGTAATAGATTTCAGACAAGTAAACAAAAAGCTGATAGCTGATCGGTTCCCACTTCCCCGAATAGATGATGTACTAGATCAACTTGGAAGAGCAAAATGGTTCTCAGTTTTAGATCTTATGTCAGGATTTCATCAAATCCCATTAGCCGAAGAATCACGTGACATCACAAGTTTTAGCACGGATTCAGGAAATTACAGATTCAAGAGACTACCGTTCGGATTATCGGTGAGTCCCAACAGCTTTCAACGAATGATGAGCTTAGCATTCGCAGCATTACGGCCTGAAAAAGCATTCATGTACATGGACGATTTGATCGTAACTGGATGTTCAGAGAAGCACCACATGAGAAATCTAGAAACAGTTTTTGAAACATGCAGAAAATACAATCTCAAACTAAATCCCGAGAAATGCAAATTTTTTCGCAAAGAGGTAACTTTTCTAGGACATCAAATTACGGATCACGGTATTTTGCCAGACAGCTCAAAATTCGAAGCAATAAGACAATACCCACGACCTACGGACGCAGATGCAGTAAAAAGATTCGTAGCATTTTGCAACTATTATCGCAGATTCATTAAGGATTTTGCAACACACACTTACTGTTTAAATAAACTAACAAGGAAAAACTCAGAATTCAACTGGACAGAAGACTGTGAAAAATCTTTTCAAGCACTAAAAAATATGCTAATCAAACCGCCTATTCTTCAATATCCGCAGTTTAATAAACCGTTCATAATTACAACGGACGCTTCAAATTTCGCGTGCGGAGCAATCCTAAGCCAAGAAGAAAACGGCATCGATTTACCAATAGGTTACGCTTCACGTACCTTCACAAAGGGAGAGATAAATAAATCAACAATTGAAAAAGAACTTGCAGCAATACACTGGGCAGTCAAACACTTCAGACCATATGTCTACGGACAAAAATTCTTAGTTAAATCTGATCACAGACCCTTAGTATATTTATTCTCTATGATGAATCCTTCGTCTAAACTAACACGCATGAGATTGGATCTCGAGGAATACGACTTCGAGATAGAGTACATAAAAGGAGCAGACAACGTGGGAGCAGATGCACTATCGCGCATCACTATAAAAGATCTGAAGGAAATTCGTGAAACGCAAGCAGCAATACTAGCCATGCAAACAAGGTCAAAAACACGGAAACAAAACCGCGAAAATGAAACAAAAGTAGCAAACGAAAAACACGAAAACGAAACAAAAGTATACGAAGTGTTAGAAAACTTCGAAGCAAAAAACGTATGTAAATTGGCATTTTTATTAAATGAGAGTCCTCGAGCTGTAATAAGAAATAAATGGTGCGCACCCATTACTATATATATTGACGGTTTCACTACAGACAAACCCGCATTAGAGCCGGTCATGTCTTGGTTGGAAATAGCAACCAGTGATCATAATATTAATGAAGTAAAGCTCGATTTAAATGATGAAATTTTTAAATATGTACCGTCACTCGATTTTAAGAGAATCGGGAATAAATCTCTCAAAAAGCTGAAAATATTGCTTACTAAGCCAATCGAAATTATTAATAATAAAGACTCTAGACAAAATTTAATCTCGAAATTTCATACAGACCCAATCCTAGGAGGTCATTGCGGAAGGAAAAAACTTCTTGCTAAGCTAAAATCTCGATATTTTTGGAGAAATATGCACAGATGTGTCAGATTTCTTAAAAACTTGTCACGATTGCCAAATTAATAAGGCTCGTATACGGAATATCCAACCACTTTGCATTACAGAAACCCCCGTGAAAGCATTTGATATCGTCATCGTCGATACAATAGGCCCCCTTGCAAAAACAATTGACGGAAATTGTTATGCAGTAACAATGGAATGCGAATTAACCAAATACGTGGTAATAGCGCCAATACCTAATAAAGAAGCTAAAACATTGGCAAAAGCTATTTTCGAAAATTTCATTCTAATTTATGGTCCAATGAAGGTGTTAAGAACAGATATGGGCACAGAATATGTCAACGAGACACTCAGTGAACTGACGAAACTATTCGACATACGACATATAACCTCTACCCCATACCGACCTCAAACAATAGGTACAGTAGAACGAAACCATAGAGTCCTAAATGAATATTTAAGAATGTATGTGAGCGATCACAGAGATGATTGGGATCTATGGATACGCTATTATACTTACTGTTATAACACTACACCTTCCACAGTCCACAACTATTGCCCCTACGAATTAATTTTCGCAAAAAGTCCTACCATACCCGAAGACTTTTTGCAGAACAATATCGACCCCCTGTACAATGTAGACGATTATTCAAAAGAAGCTAAATTTAGGCTTCAAGTAGCACTTGATAGAACAAACAAAATACTACGTGAAATTAAAGCCACGAGGAAGTTGAAGCATGACACAAATGCAAGACCAAGCAAAGTGAAGATAGGAGATTTGGTATTAATTACGAATGAGGCCAGAACAAAGCTGGACCCCGTGTACAAAGGGCCATACGAGGCAATTGAACTGTGCGGTGTCAACTGCAAAATTGTCGACATGCAGGGTAAGACATCGACGGTTCACCTCAATAGAGTAGTCAAATACTCAAAAGCATTGTAAATATAATGTAATTATTTTTTTTTAGAATAAGTGAAGGCCTTCGATTAGATAATAAAATTTCGTGTATAAATAATATTTCGATTAGATATTAAGATCTCACGAATAAACACTATTTTGATTAGATAATAAGAAATCGTTAATAAATAATACTTCGATTAGTAAGTTGTAATTCGACTTGACAACAATATGTAAATATTTTCGAATAAGTTAAGATATGTACAATTTACCCAGTTCAGGTAAATTAGAAAGTAATAGTTTATTACTTTATTAAAATGTATATGCGCAGACGTAATATGTAAATGCACCATATAAATTATTTTTAGACTAGTTGCAACGAGGAAGCCGGACGTCAAAAAAAAAATTAACGTCCGCCTTTTTCGTGAAGGGGTGGTGTAATGGCATAATTAGTTGATTTACTGAAAAATCATTATTTCTCAATTATTGTTAATATAACAATTAATTATTTAAAGGTTCATCTAATGTTAAGGACGTGCGTGACAATTCAAGATCACGTTAGTAAAATTCATGTTATTAAAATGTACGCAAGAGCACGTACAGATATTAAAACCGAATTAATTAATTACCTTGTTTAATTAGATGTTATTAAAACAACCGTGTTGTTTTTAAACACACATCAGCTTTAAATCAATTAAAGAATGAACCGATAGACAACAATCGCACAGACGCGAGTCAGCAATAATACACAAGCGCCGGCCAGACGAATTCTTGCGTAATCAACTATTATGTCCATTCATCGAATACACTGTAGTAAATTGGAAATGTAAATTAATATGGAAAAGAATATAATTAATGGATAAAATTGGAAGATGGAGTATTATTTAAAAGGACCTAAGATACGAATTATCCCGTTGTATCACAACTTATTTAAAATAATACACAATAGGTTAAAATTTAAAAATATTTTACATACTTACGGTTGTAATTATTTATATTTATTAACGCTCATCGCGAGATGATTTCGCCTATCAGCATTTTTGTGCCTTCAGATCCGACGGATCTGACAGCTGTTGAATGAAAACGAGCCCGCGTTAGAAATTGCGGGAAATTTGAAATTCCGATATATGCGCCCTCCCATCGAGTGGGTCGGTCAACTATATATGTGAATTTATAGAATCATATGAAGTCGACTGGGTCTGTTCACAGTGAAGCACTTTAAGGTATGTGTAATATTGGTCACGTTTTTTAAACCATATGGCGGGACATTCAAATCCTTTATTGTTTGTAATGCACATGACGATTCTTGAACCATGCGGTACCTATTAAAAGATTTACATGTTTTATTATGGAGAAATAAATACTGAAATAAATCTTTCATTTAAAAAAAATAAAATTGACCAATAAGCGCTTTTTACGTTGACTTTAATTAAATCAAAAGAGTTTTAGAAAAATCTCGAAAAATGTATAAATAAACTTATCAATACTAAAAACAACGCTAGTTATTAACTATTTCCACAAAGCAGTTTTTTCCTCGACATATTCCAAACAAAAAAAAAAAACATCGAGCAATTAAGTTGTTTAATGCTCTGCCGGACGAATAGAAAAATTAAAGAACGACACAAAATCTCTTAAAATGCACCTTATAAAATATCTTGTAGAAAAAGAACCTTATTCAATATAAGAATTTCTTATGAATTAGTGTTTTAAATTGTAAATAAAATATAATGCCTTTCAAAAAAATCAGAACACCAAGTATTTATTGCACGATTTTAATAAAATTTACACAATTTGATCATGTAAACGAACTGTATCGATGATCAAAAAATCAACTTGAAAAACAAATGAATAAAAATGAATAATGTGTTGGGCCTCCACGATTTCCCAAACACTCATTAACACGTCGAGGCATGCTAGAAATCAGGCTGTCAATTTATATTTATCTTCACATTTTTTAACCATACAAGTACGGTATTTAGGCATTTTTTTATTAATTTCACACACTCACACAACAAATATAACACAAAAACACAAACTATACTAGCACTAAGGACTTAAAACTGTGTATTAATAATATAAAACAAGACTACAAACAAACCTTATGTAATAAAGAAAATTAAAAAATGACTAACCTTTATTGACTTACACCACCGCTGATATCTGGGAAATCGCAATGAAGACACAAATAAACGTTTGAGAATACTTTCAATCGAATAATTTGCTAATTTTTTTTTTTTTTTATTACTCCAGTTTATTTACAATCTGTCTTGAATGTTGACAATAGGTAAATGATTTGTTAGTTTTGTGAGTTCGATGTAGTAGGTAATAATTCCTATGAATTGTTTCCTTTTATGGCGAGCACTTAGTTCATTAGGCGAATCTTGTTGTTAAGTCTGTTGGCTTGAAACGTTTAAGTCTGCGCACTTCACCGCTAGTATTGAATAGGTTTCTTGCAAGTTCGTTTGGGTGTGATGATATTCTACGTTGGTATGTAGCACAATATTTCTTGATTTCACTTTGGATGGAGGGAATTTGCAGGTCTTTATCTATTGTTTTGTTTGGGACGTACCATGGGGCGTTTGTCATGCTTCTAAGTGCTTTGCTCTGGAATCTCCGGATTATTTCCAGGTTGGAGTGGGAGGCTGATCCCCAGAGCTGGATCCCATAAGTCCAGATGGGCTTTATGATTGCTTTGTACACGAGCAGTTTGTTTTGAAGAGTAACTTTGGACTTTTTGCCGATGATCCAGTATAGTTGTTGCCACCTGAGCCCCAGTTGTTTCCTCTTATTAAAAATGTGTGTTTTCCACGTTAAGCGTCTGTCTAGGTGCATACCTAGGTATTTTGCGCTGTCAGTTTGTGATAACTGATGGTTGTTTAGGGTGACAGGGGGGCATTGGTCTCTCTTTGTTGTAAATGTTACGTGTGTAGATTTGGTCTCATTTGCCTTTATCTTCCATTTCTTCATCCATACCTCTATTTTATTTAGATGGGTTTGCAGGTTTCTTGATGCTATGTTGTGATTGCAGTGGGAAGCCAGTATTGCCGTGTCATCTGCGAAGGTGGAGACTGTGGTTAGCATTGTAGTAGGGAGATCTGAAGTGTATAGAAGGTAGAGTATTGGTCCCAATACGCTTCCTTGCGGGACCCCAGAGCTGATGTGGTTTAGGTCCGTGTATTCCGACCGTACTTTTACTAGAAAAAATCTGTTGGTTAAGTATGATTTTAATAGTTCGTACAAGTGATAGGGAAGATTTTGTTTTAATTTGTAGAGTAGGCCAGTATGCCACACTTTGTCAAATGCTTGGCTGACGTCAATGAAGGCTGCCGAGCATAATCTCTTATTCTCGATGTCGTTGCTGATTTGTTTTACTACCCTGTGCACCTGTTCGATTGTGCTATGTTTTTTTCTAAACCCAAATTGATGGTTGGGAATTAGCTTTTGTCGTGTTAGGATGGGATCCAGCCTGGTGAGCAGTAGTTTTTCGAAAATTTTGGACAGTACTGGCAGTAGACTTATTGGTCGGTATGAGTTTATTTCATTTTCGTTTTTGCCCGGTTTGGCGATCATGGTTATCTCTGCTATTTTCCATTGCGGTGGGAAGTAGCTAAGTCGTAGTATGGCATTAAATATTTGTAGGATTGACGTGATTGCTTTTTTTGTTAACTTTTGGAGGATCCGTCCAGTTATTAAGTCATACCCAGGTGCTTTTTTGGGGTTGGTACCTTTTAAAATTGTTTGTTTGACTTCGCAATATTTGAAGGGTTTTGTGGGTATGTCCATTTGGAATGGGGTCTCAAGGAAGTTCGATATTTCTTCCGTGCTATCTTGGTCATCAATATCAAATGGTTTGAATACTCCAGTCAGGTGTTGGGCAAATGCAATGGCCTTTTCTTCATCGTTTCTGGCCCATTTTCCGTTTTGGTCCTTTATGGGGGGGATTGGTAGAAGTGGTCTGTTGAGTTTCCTTGTTGCCCGCCAGAGTGAGTAGTTGCTGGCAAGAGAGGGTGATAGATTTTCGAGGTATGTTTCTACTGATTGGTTTTTATTGGTCACCAATAGTGCCTTTAGTTCGCGGCATGCTCTATTAAGTTTTCTTATGTCTTCTGGTGCTTTTGTGATTTGCCAGGTCCTGCGTTGGGTTTTCATCCCTTTTGTTGCTGGGTCTTTGTGGTGTTGATTCCCATGCCGCCTTTTGTATGGACTTTGTCAGATTTTCCAGCGCTACTTCTATGTCGATAGGCGTCTTTAGGGGAATTTTTAGGTTTATTAGTTGGTCTGTTTTTGTTTGGAATGCTTCCCAGTTGATGTTGCGGTTCCATAGGGTGGTCTGTTTATCCTGGTTGGTTGGTTCTGTGAGTACCGTTAATATTACTGGTGTGTGGTCTGAGGATAAGTCCAGGCTTGATTCAATTTTCATAAGCTTTGGGTTGATTCCTTTTGTTATGAAGAAGTCTAGGGCATCTGGTGTTTTGTTTGGATCGCTTGGCCAGTGGGTGGGTTCGCCTGTTGCCACCGGGTTCATGCTGTTTATGTTCATTGCAGCAAGAAGTTCTCTTCCTTTGGTGTTTACCAATCTTGCACCCCAGGCTTTGTGCTTGGCATTATAGTCCCCTCCTGCTATACATTTGTTGCCAAGTGTCTTTAAGAAGTTTGAATATTCTTGCCGTTTGTTCTTATGTTTTGGGGGACAATAAACTGCAGACACTACTATGTTACCTCTGGCTGTGTTTACTGTAATTGTTGTAGCTTGGATGTGTTCGCTTGCATAGTTTTCTAGTTCGCTGTGTTTTATGTTGCTGCGAATAATTATTGCTGTTCCACCATGGGCTGTTCCGTCGGGATGATTTGTATGGTATAAATTATATTTTGGTATACTAATGTGGGATTTTGCGGTGAAACGTGTTTCTGCAATTAGTATGATGTCTATTTTATTTTCTATTAGGTAGGCTTTCATTTCTTGTGCATGTTGGCACAGGCCGTTGTATACAACTAAACACAAATGTGTAACAACCTCGTCCACCGCCCGTTTTCCAGCGCTAGTGAGCTGTTGGTAGACAGATCGCACGACGTATAGCGGTTCTATACGATGGGTTATTCGTGTCATTCGGATTATTGCAGAAATGAAATCATGCGATGCCGATGCATAGCGTTGGGACGCGTGGGACGAGCGTATGTACAAAAAATGGTGATGTGTCCATCATAGTACTTTTCCCCGTAAATTGCGTATTAAATCACTTTTAAAATATTTATAGCATTATTATTTTCAAAATGTCGTCAACTTTTTGATAACTACAACTTTTATTTGAAACATTTTTCAATTGGATCAACACATACTGACATAAACCAATGACTAGATAAAAAACACTATTTATTGAATATCTCAAAAACTAAGAGTGCTATGACAAAAAGTGAGTCCAAAAATCTTTAGTTTTTCATTTCCTACAACTTTTATTTGAAACATTTTTCAATTGTATCGACACATACACTGCCACACACCAATAACTAGATAAAACACACAACTTTTGAAATATCTCAAAAACTAAGAGTGCTATGACAAAAAGTAAGTGAACAATACATCTTCATTTTGTTATTATCTACAACTTTTATTTGAAAGAATTTTTTGTTTGATGAACAGTTATTGAAAAAATCTGAAAAAACTGAAAAACGCTAAGAGTAAAGTACCACTTCCGGTTTTCCGATTTTCACCAAAAGCTTTTCAGTTCTTCCGATTGTAACAAAAAGCTTAAGTTTCAAGTTTCATCTCGATATCTTTAGCGGTTTTTGTGGTACAGCGCACACAGACACACAGACAGACAGATAGACATTTTTCAAAAATGGTCTTATTCGACTCAGGGGACCTCAAAACGGATATTTCCGCTAAAATTTTTGATTCGAAAATTTTCACGAAAACAATACTTTCCCTTTGTATTACATACGGGGGAAAGTAAAAAAACAAGATTACGCAGCTGATGCGAAGCAACTCGGTACGGATTCAATAACTTTATGCAGGCCTATTTATAAATAATTATCATGCTAATTTAGTCAATAAGTTAAAGATATTGAGGTCGGCACTTTAAAAATATAAACATACATACATAAAAACATATACGCCGAGAAAATGATTGCCGGTAGATCGTTCCTGTACGTTGCCCTAGGAACCATTGTTTATAACCTGTTTTTTAATACAATAAATCTGCTTCGAATTTTCAATTACCAAGGGTGTGTTTTTAGATGTTTTCTCTGGGGATCTCGGAAAGTATACTAATAAGAGATACTGTTAAATCGGTATTATAGTGCAGCCAAACAAATTTGTTAAATCGTCACCATTAACATTACGTATAGCGTACATCTTTTTAAGATAAATGTATACCTTTTGAATTGTAGGCACAACCCTAAGGAATATCTTATAAAAGAGAAAAGCCGTCTTTTTAATAATATCAAAAAAAATTGAATTATATTTGAAAAAACTAAATTTCTGATACAAATGTCTTAATAAAATGAGTAAGTTATTAAAAGATATAGAACTGAAACTGTAATAGGCAACGTTTTAGATACTTCTACATTATGTTTTGTTTACAGTTTCTTCTATCTCCTACAATCGGGAAATATCGGCAATTATTACATTTTTCAAAATGTCTAGTTAACCTTAACTTGTATGACACTCTTAAATCAGCACGTCTTTGCCTATTTGATCATTTCTCTATCTATTATAGTTGAAAGAAATCCCAATAGAGACCATCAAACAAAAACTCTCCCTGTATACAAATTTTGAGTACTAAAGGAAAAGAAGAAGAAAAACAAATAAATAATAAATGAATGAAGGATGCATTATTTAATAATTATATTTATTACCAACGAAACGTTTCCGAGCACACATTAATAGGACATTTTTTGTTTATTCCTCAAACTACCGATTCAAATACACTAGTAAAAATAGTATGTTCGTGAAATATTTATGGCGCTTCCGAAACTCAATTGAGGAAAATTATTCAAATGGATTTTTCCGATCCCCATAGGTATACATATTATTAGGCGGAACCACGTTTAAATTGTTATTTATTAAATAGATTTATTCGAAATCATCATTCAACTCGGCCATAATTGAAACAACAACAAACGAATAGATTAGAGAACGTACCCCGTTTTTTTTAAAATTATTTATAAATAAGTAACCTTAACGACAGTCTCTAAATACACAATGAATAGGAAATTTTAAGGATTTTTTTTTTAACGACAGTCGTTAATTATTAACGAAAGGTAAATTATAAGGCCCATTGTATAGTTATCCAGTTGGCTGTTGCATCCTATAATTTTTGTTATAATCATGATTCCATTACTAGCCAACAATATTAATTTTATATGCAGTACTTGAGCATAAGACTACTTTTGATAAATAATTATTATCTTGCTTCTCTCCGTATTTAAATAAATGTGCGCCGCGCGTCGCCGATGCTATAAATGATTTTTATCAAATATAAATTGTATTTAGCTTCCCACACCACCGCTGTATTTTCATGAGTCAGGCTCGAGGCACACGCCGCACAATGTGCCAAATCCGAGCGCGAGCGCCAGGGGGGGATTTTGAGGAAAAAAATCAAATTAAAAATTTCGAGAAAAAAACATATCCACTCCATTGTAGATACACGAAACCCTTCTAATCTTGCATGTTTATATTTTTCAACCCCCTATATTATTAACAATTAACTCTTAAAGTTAAGCGATTTAGAAAACATCAATTTTACGGCATTTCACTCGCAAGTTTAAATAATTTATTACATGGATAGTAGGCGTACTATCAATATAACATTATACACTATTGTTTATAACATAATACTGTATATTATGGTTGAAAAATTAAGTCTCTAAATATTTTAGAACAAAAGTTAAAAAAAAATTGAATATGAAATATATTTTAAATATAAATTTTAACTTTAGAAAGTGTTATAAAAAAAATGTCAACTCGATGAGGTCTGGGACTATCACTAAAAATTAGTTCTATGTTTTCTCTAACTACCCTCAAAATTTCGTATCTCCACCGGTGCGTTTTTGGGGTCTTTTTAATTTTTTTATTTGACGCCACCAATTAAAGTTGGGTCGGGCGAGGCCCGTGTGCGGTGAGTATCGTGGAGTCGAGCGCGCGCTATTCTCGAGCAGCACGCAACATGATTTTTACGTTGGCCCCGAACAAAAAATAATAAAAACGCACTTAAAACGCACATGTAAAAATTCAAAAAAATTAGGGCAGTTACAGAAAATATTAACAAATGTTTATATGATAGTCACAGTTCTTCCGGTTTGCAATCTTCTAGAAAAATAATATAATAATAATTCAAGGCAGCAAAATTATATACAATTGTTATAATCATTACATAGGTTGTGACTTTCACCAAAAACTGTGGTATGTTTTTAAATGCCCTAAAAACTTCGTATCTCTACATGTGCGTTTTGTGTCAGGTTTTTGCGAATGACCGAGTCGATTTTTATCGGTTGCGCCTAATAAAAAATAAAGCACCTCAAAAAAACGTACAAATGTGAAAAGTATCTGCTGTAGTTTAAAAATAATTTAATCTGTTGTTTAAAATATGAATTTTTAATCAGAATATACATTACATTTTTCTGATTTTGCACAACGAAGTTATGTATTTTATACTGTTTTATTTACTTACTTTTTTAAAATGAAAAATTGTCAGTATCCTCATCAGTCTGTTCGTCTTCGCTGTCACTTGTGTCCGTTTCACAAATAACTAATTTTTTAGCGTCTGCAGGTAGTTGTTTTTTATGAATTTTTACATCGCTTCTCAAAGAAGAAATTATTGGATCAGAACATACAAGAAGCATATTAAATAAATCTCGAATTGTATTAAGCCTAGAGTTTTTCCTAGTATGGTTTTCTCTAACTCTCTTATATATTTTATTGGTTGCTTCCTGTGCCTCTTCCGAAAGTTCTCCGATTGGTAAAAGACATTGTCCAATTATTTTGCTCCCGTGAATTAAAATTTTATGGACACTAGGAGGCATTCTATACCATCCATATAACAAGGTGTAAAGTCGGGCCGGGCCGTATCTTCTGCATATTTATCAAACATCAATACATTTATATTACGAGAACTCGACATTGTTATAAGAATTGTATAAAATCTGTTCAATAATTCTTCATTCAATTCAGTGATGACAGCTACTTTCTCATAATTTCGAAAAAATATTCGAGCAACGTTGCCAGTATTTGAAGTACCTCCTCCTTGCACAACAATATCAACCCTTATCCCTAACTATTTACGTAATAGTTTTTGTATTCTAGTTTTCCGACTAAATATATTATTTTTCTTTTATTGTAAGATGGTAAAAGGTCTTTTGCTCCATGAGAACGTAGTTTTTTTCTTAAATTTTTATAACTTGCAGCCGTCATTTTTGAATCAATAAAAATTGATAGAGCTTCGTCATCTGTAAATTTTTTTACAGTTTCAACTTCATTTGTTTTTAAATAAGTTAAGACTTTTTTTATTTTTTCCTGTGAATCCGAGGAAGCACTTTCCACTAATTTGGCCGCTGGTATATTTCCTTTATCGCGTAAAATTTTTTTTGCTGCTGAAAATATTTGTTCTGGTGTATTTTCGGTGATCAATAAATTAGTTTGTCTTCTTTTAGATGTATTACTTTGTATTGTGAACTGTGTACCTGATGTACTTGGTATTGGTGAAATATTTTCTATATTTTCAAAGGGGTTTGTATTTTCAATTAAGACAGAACCCTCGTTGTATTTAAAAGGCAGCAGTAACCAATTTCTATTTTTTTTTTTTATGAAATTGATATGAGATCTTGAGCACATTTTCCACTTTCTATTAAGAGTACTGCAGAAACCCTTAACTTTTTTAAGAATGTCATCATTTTCACTATTGTTTTTCGTCGAAACATTTTCAATATATTTTATTAAATAATCAATGGTATTGCTTGACTGAATAAGGTTTTTAGGTTTTAGTTCGTACCATACCTTATATAAATCACCGTTTGTAATTTTAATTTTCTCCATTATCACTCAGCGTTTTGGATTAATTAAATTACACTAACACTAAACACTAGTTTAATTAAAGTAAACTATTTTATACACAAAAAAACACTACATCAAAGAAAGAGTATATAGTCAACAAATTAAATAACACTTAACACTAACTTAATTAATAATTACTTTATAATGTTCAATCGTTCGCTTAGGGATCAGAAAAATATGTGAACTGTTGGAGACTTCGTTCAACACTAAACGCATATTTTGCTTTCAAGAAAATTAAGAATAATCCATTTCAGATACTTAAACCGTAAAAACTGTGTGACAAGAATGCCATTTGTTACGGTAAATGACAGCTTCAATCGGACCCCTAATAAAAATGTAAACACAAACCAGATGACCTTTATCAGTAACAGATGTACACCCTTATATATCAATAAGAAAAAAACCCATAAAACTATTTTTGTAAATGTGATTTAAATGCTGCAAAAAATACTCAGAGAAGAAATAATTTCCCTATGATATATACCTGTATATTAGAAAAATTGTAGATTGTGAGGATTATGACTATTATGTAAACATTTGTCAATATTTTCTGTAACAGCCCTAATTTTTTTGAATTTTTACATGTGCGTTTTAAGTGCGTTTTTATTATTTTTTTGTTCGGGGCCAACGTAGAAATCATGTTGCGTGCTGCTCGAGAATAGCGCGCTCGACTCCGCGATGCCACCGCACACGGGCCTCGCCCGACCCAATTTTAATTGGTGGCGTCGAATAAAAAAATTAAAAAGACCCCAAAAACGCACCGGTGGAGATACGAAATTTTGAGGGTAGTTAGAGAAAACATAGAACTAATTTTTAGTGATAGTCACAGACCTCATCGAGTTGGCATTTTTTTTATAACACTTTCTAAAGTTAAAATTTATATTTAAAATATATTTCATATTCAAATTTTTTTAACTTTTTTTCTAAAATATTTAGAGAGTTGATCTTTCAACCATAATATACAGTATTATGTTATAAACAATAGTGTATAATGTTATATTTATAGTACGCCTACTATCCATGTAATAAATTATTTAAACTTGCGAATGAAATGCCGTAAAATCGATGTTTTCTAAATTGCTCAACTTTAAGCGTTAATTGTTAATAATATAGGGGGTTAAAAAATATAAACATGCAAGATTATAAGGGTTTCATGTATCTACAATGGAGTGGATATGTTTTTTTCTCGAAATTTTTAATTTAATTTTTTTCCTCCAAATCCCCCCCTGGCGCTCGCGCTCGGATTTGGCACATTGTGCGCCGCGCGCTGCAGACCCAGTCGACTCCATGTGATTCTATAAGTTCACATATATAGTTGACCGACCCACTCGATGGGAGGGCGCATATGTCGGAATTACAAATTTCCCGCAATTTCTAACGTGGGCTCGTTTTCATTCAACAGCTGTCAGATCCGTCGGATCTAAGGCACAAAAATGCTGATAAGACGAAATCGTCTCGAGATGAGCGTTAATAAATATAAATAATTACAACCGTAAGTATGTAAAATGTTTATAAATTTTAACCTATTGTGTATTATTTTAAATAAGTGTACAGTCAAACAAAGTTAAAACCAGGGTGTTACTACATTATTTCTTCCTAGTACATGTGGATGATCTTCAAGTATACTAAATATCCATGGTCGTGGATATTTTCATCATACTGAACTAGGAGCATTTTTTCATGGAGTAGATCCCCATTATTGTTTGATTAAGCAATTCTGAATCTTTGGGGATGGGCGTTAACATTGATAATTAAAACCGTAAGTTTGTGTATGTATTACAGCTTATGCATATGTTTACCTTAAAGAAAAATTCACTGTATGGAACACTATTTACGCCAACATCCTTATCCGGATAAGGAGACCTCTTATTTCGTTTCTAAGATGCATTTTTTGACCAACTGCAGACATTTTGTTGAGAAGTGAAATGTAATTAGGTTTTGACATGTAGCGAAATATATTTGTAATAACTTTTTAAATATACATTTAACATGTTCATTAGGTCTTTGGTATTTTTCGCATCGCACGGTAATTTAATACCGTGCGATGTTCCCCGCACCGCACCCACCATTTAATGTTATGGTGGGTGCACCGCACACTCCGCTTAGCAAGAATCCCGCCCGCTCCCCGCGCCCAATGACGTCATTTGCGATTGCAGCGCCGTCTCATCGAGTGGGTCGGTTAACTAAAATCATGATACGTGGAGCCCCCTATGAGTTATCAATCTAATTTAATCTATGGCGCGCTGCCCAAATCAAAACGCAAACAAAATTTGCTTCAGATGCTCGAGCCGCTCGAGCACTGCGTATATCGCATAAATATGTTTGTGTGTAGAAATGCCGAATACGTTCGGGTAGCCATGCCTCGTGTATGCACACTCAATTTTATCTATCGCTGAATTTGTCGACGTGGGTTCATGAACTGGCAGGAACGGATGGGTTTGCTTCTCGGCTCGTTTATTTCATTTTTACAATCTCCAATATAACATATGCAACTTAATCTCACTTGTGTACGGAAAATGCCTACGGGATCATGGCCTTAAAAAACATTAAAAAAAAAACAAAATAGTGTCAATTTATTCGAAAAGCTTCCATGTACAACATGTGTAAATTTCAAAACTCCATTTTCATTACTGTGAAGGATTAATCTCTGCTTGTTCTTATGGCCAAATAACATATGAAAATCAGACCTTAACAAGTGGTTAAACATTTTGGAATTTATTTAAATAATATATGCAACTTAAAATACACATACACAAATACGCGTACATAAAGTTGCGATTTTTAACTTGTGTGAAATAACATATGCAACTTAAAATACTCATTCGTATATAAAGTTGCATATGATATTTTACCGGTTAAAATTCACATTTAGTGTATGTAATGTTGCATATGTTATTTAACTGCCGCTGAATTAAATCGAATACTTTGTTAATTAATCTAAACGCGAATGGAGTATAGAGGTTTTAGTTATTTGAACATAGGATGTAAATTATACCAAACTAGTTAATCACATTATTTACAATAACAATAGAGCTTATGAAGAACATTGCTAACACAATCACTTTGATTCCCGTATAAATTAATCCTACTAACAAACCCATCCATTTGAAAACTATAGAAAATCCCATAGGTCCTAATTTTCTTGACAGTCCCCTTAAACAAACCGCCTCCAGGTTGAGTCCGGAAGACTAGCGTATACACCACCACGTTATCATTCTTCTCACTCTGAATGGTTCTCACTTGAACCCTAGCCTCCACAACATTATCCAGTTTTAAAACAGCACACCCACTCAAATTGCTCAAAATATTCACAATGAAAAAACTGTTTTTATTCCTTACTTCACTTTTATTTTTGGGAATAAAAACAGTTTTTTCATTGTGATTAAATACTCCACATAACTCAAATCAAACAATTAGTGCTCAAAATATTATTTAAATAATATTTCACCCGTGTGTAATAATATATGCAACTTAAAATACACACACAAATACGCGTACATAGAGCTGCATATGATATTTAACCTGGCTGAAATAATATATGCAACTTAAAATACCCGTTCGTATATAAAGTTGCATATGATATTTTACCGCTTAAAATACACATTTGTTGTATGTAAAGTTGCATATGTTATTTGACTGCAGCGCGAATTAAATCGAATAATTTGTTAATTAATCTAAACGCGAATAGAGTATAGAGGTTTTATTTTTTTAATCATACGGCGTAAATTATACCAAACTACACTCAAGTGCATAGAAATCGGTCCACCCATTCTTTTTTAGTTTTTAAATGAAATCGCTGTTGCAATACTACAAACAAAACGTTTGGTATTTTATGATAAAATAGACTATGAAATATACATTGGGCGGTAGATCGGCTAACATTAAACATTCTGGCCACATACTACTGGCTTCTCCAATCTTCCAAAAAGAGCTACAGCTTTTGTAGAATCTACAGCACTTAAAACCATGATAAACACAGCAACCTTTAGTGAGTTAATTCCCGCATCCACTGAAGATAAAAAAAAAAAAAACAAAAACAGTGGAAGAACATAGACATCTTGATACTTTATGCATAATGCCGAATGAAGAGCATGTCTTTGATTTTCATTTGTGATGATTATTGTTTATTAAATAAACTGATAAGTACCATATGCTGTTTTATGTCTATACCCTGATAGTCTGATTTATCGTAAAATACCAAAAGTTTTATTCGCAGTATTGTAAGAGTAATGCAATTATCAAAATATAAAAAATAAATAATGGGTGGGCCGTTTTCTTTGCACATAAGTGTAGTTAATTACGTTATTTACAATAACAATAAAGCTTATGAAGAACATTACTAACACAATCACTTTGATTCCCGTATAAGTTAATATTACTAACAAACCGATCCATTTGAAAACTAGAGAAAATCCCATAGGTAGTAATTTTCTTAACAGTACCCTCAAACAAACCGCCTCCAGGTTGAGTCCGGAAGACTAGCTTATACACCAGCACATTATCATTCTTTTCACTCTGAATTGTACTCACTTGAACCCCAGCCACCAAAACATTATCAAATTGCTCAAAATATTATTTCACCTGTGTGAAATAATATATGCAACTTAAAATACACAAACACAAATACGCGTACATAAAGTTGCATATGATTATTAACCTGTGTGAAATAACATATGCAACTTAAAATACCCATTTGTATATAAAGTTGCATATAATATTTTACCGGTTAAAATAAACATTTCGTGTATGTAAAGTTGCATATGTTATTTGATTGCCGCGCGAATTAAATCGAATAATTTGTTAATTAATCTAAACGAGAATGGAGTATAAAGGTTTAATTCTATTGAACATACTATATTGATTATTAATAATCACATTATTTACAATAACAATAAAGCTTATGAAAAACATTGCTAACACAATCACTTTGATTCCCGTATAAGTTAATCCTACTAACAAATCCATACATTTGAAAACTATAAAAAATCCCATAGGTCCTAATTTTCTTGACAGTACCCTCAAAAAAACCGCCTCCAGGTTGAGTCCGGAAGACTAGCGTATACACCACCACGTTATCATTCTTCTTACTCTGAATGGTACTCACTTGAACCCTAGCCTCCACAACAGTATCTAGTTTTAAAACAGCACACTTACTCAAATTGCTCAAAATATTATTCAAATGCGCATCTACAATAAATCTAGCCGCTTTTTGGATGAACGTGCGGTTTGGGTCGATGTTTTCGCTGATTTGATTGATTCCACACGTGCACCAATGAGGGGTAATCCCAGCGTCTTCACAAGTACGCTTAGGTGTTATTTTATCGAATAAACTGTAGCTCCTGCTCTTGTTTGGATCAGCGCGGTTTTCTAAAAGTTCGTTTGTTAATTTTGATGAGTTGGTTAAGTCTTTAATGGTTTTATGCAGATCGAGCGGAGTGATCAGTCGATTGCGGTTAATCTTAAGGTTCTTGTATAAAAGTGGGTGTTTCTGGGTGTACCATCTAGGGAGGACTATGTGTAAAAAGGGGAGGCGCTCCTCTATCAAGCCCTGGAAGGTAAAGCGGATGCCGCCGAAGCGAAGCCCATGGTCGCTCATTAGAATCAGAGCGGTGTTGTTTAAAACCCCTGTTTTATCCAATTCTGAAATTAGTTTATGGTAATCGGCATCGCCTAGTTGTGGTTTGTTTAGGTAGTCATGGGTTAAAACGCTTGCCCAGAAGTACGAGAAATGTTTCCTCTTGCTTAAATGCATGGCTTTGGCAAATTTTGACGTGTAGTCTATGATTAGTTTATAAGCAGGCTCCGCACCCATGCACTCATTGACGCTCATTTTATGAACACTACCAATTTCTCGATCGGCGATGAAGTTAAAGTGATCCCAATAATAATCAGTCGGTTGTTTTTTAAAACCAACCGCATTGAAGACGAACAACCCCATCCAAGCCGCATCCTCACCAAAAGCCGTCGTAAATCCCGCCTCTTTAAACGCCTTCCAGATTATAGGGCAATCATCGAAATAATCACCCCTCGTAGGCCAGCACCTAACCTTCAACTCATCCACTGTTAACCCCGTCAAAACAGGGATCTGATTCGGAAAGGAGTTATCGCCCATTTTATTAAAACCGAGCATCTCCACGGATTTCAACCCTTGCAACAAACCCTGCGTTTTCGGCATTTGCCTATGGAAATTCAACCTCGAAACCCCATCAATCCCAACAATCAAAACATTCAGCGCGTCATCCCCTTCATTCCGTGCAACACTCGAATCCTTCAACGGGACAAAATCAAAAAAGCCTTTATATATTTCACTCCCGTTATTTTTACACGACACCCTAACAAACTCTGCGTTCACAACATCAATTTTTTCGAGAAACTCATAGCAAATTAAGTCGAAAACTACATTCTGATCCTTACCCTTAAGTGGATCAGCTCGGTGAAACGGTTGATAGCAACATTTCAACAAATCGGTGCTGTTAATCCCGTAACTCTTTAATGCGGATTCTTTTAAAAACAACGAGTTCGATTTTGAATACACCAAAGCCGGTTTTACGTGATCACATGTAATCCTTTTCTCCTTGAAGATGAACTTTTTTATCGGATCACCCCACGCTTCCAAATCGGGCATTACACAACCCTCAGTTTTAACTCTTACTTTGAAAATCACATCCTTTTCGGACTCTTCTTGATTTTCCACCATTTCGTTAGGAAACGCATCGTTTGCGGACTCCACCTTTTGAAGTTCAAATTGGTATATGTTAGATAAAGTAATGATTGTGCTGGTGATGAGGATTATATAAAATATTTGTTTGTAGGTTAGAATTGAACGCATCTTGTTTGGACTGCAGCGACTTAATTGGCAACTTCATGTCATCCGTCATGATGAGTCAAAATTAATCAAGTAAATAGGTTAGAATAAATCTGGTATTCAATTGTGACAGCGAGTGAGTGAGTGAGAACACTGAACCCGGAAAATTCAAATTTTCAGGCTTTTTTTTTCTTTTCCTGTGGGGGCCGTCTTCCTTTCGGATCCGGATGCACTGCAGCCTAGGTGACTTATTGTACTGCCCCAATATTATTACACTCACGCAACTATTCCGAACTCGATGCCCTGCATTAGATTGTGCAGGTCCTTCAGAGGTTGCGCGTGGAAATCATTTGGTTCCATTTGTCTGTTCCCAAATATGAGCCGTCTTTTGCTCTCCAGCGCATTGCACCTGCACAGAACGTGCATAGCTGTTTCCGGTGCCGTATTACAGAGGCGACAGTTGGTGTCGCCGTTGTATAGCCCGATTTTCCGTAGATGCTCTTTAACAGTCATGTGGCCTGTGAGCAGTCCTATGGTTGTTTTCAGCTGTGCCCTACTCAATGTTAGTAGTCCTGCAGCTTGGCTTGAGTTAGGCCCTTTTATAAGGGCAGTACTATGGTTAAGGCCTGGTCTGTTTTCCCAGTATTCCTTGTGTTTGTTGCGAGTCCACTTCCTGACTTCAAGGCGACTCGACTTTTTTGTTATGCCCAGGGCAGGTTCGGGTCCCATAAATGAAATGGTGGCTCCCTGCCTTGCTAGCTCGTCAGCTTTTTCATTACCCGCAATACCAGAGTGACCCGGCGCCCAGACAAGCGTAACCTTGTTCTGTCTCGCTAGGTCATTCAGGGTATTGAAGCATTCCAATACCAGTTTGGATGAAGTCTTTTGACTCTGGAGAGCCTTCAGTGCCGCCTGGCTATCGGACATGATATAGATTTGCCTGCTTCGACAGTCCTTCTCTATGTTGGTTCTCGCACATTCTATGATTGCGAATATTTCTGCTTGAAAGACTGATGCCAGGCTACCCAATGGTTGAGCATAGCCTGTCCTCATGTTTTCATTATAGATTCCTGATCCAGTACCTGTGGTTGATTTAGAACCGTCCGTGTACCAGATCACACTTTGTTTGTGTATATCTTCCCTAAAGCCGTTCCATTCGTTGCGGTCTGGAATAGTGACTTTAAAGAGTGAATTTTCAAGATATCTGACTACCATATGATCCGACCTCATTTGCAGGAGAGGTCCCCCTATGTCTGTCAAGAGTCTTCTGTGTGGGTTATCAACTCTTACGTTGCCCGATGATAATTGCAGCCTATAGAGTGCCAGTCTTGCCTCCCCCACTATCAGAATATGAAGTGGTGTGAGGTCTAGAACCGTCTCCATGGCTGCAGTGGGCGTGGTTCTCATAGCCCCCGTTATGCTAATACAAGCAAGTCTTTGAACCTTGCTGAGTATTTGTATGGTTGTATGCTGTGTGGCTTTAGGCCACCATACCAAAGCAGCATACATGATTGCGGGTCTGACCACTCTGGTGTACAGCCAGTATACCATTCCTGGTCTGAGCCCCCATTGTCGGTCGTACATTCGTCTAATTACCGCAAGGGTAATTTCCGATTTGCGTCTGATTTTTGAGATTTGAGGGGTCCAGGTCAGTTTGGAGTCAAAGAGTCCTAGGTACTTCACCTCACCCGACATTTTCAGGTTGCCACCATTTAGAAAGAGCGGTCCAAGGCCCGCCAGTTTCCTCCTGCGTGTAAATGGTACCAGGGTGGTCTTCGAGGGTGAGACTTTAAGTCCCTCTCTAGCACACCATTTGCTCATCACGTTCAGTGCACGTTGCATACGCTCTCTGATCGTGTTGTTAAATTTTCCCTCAACGAGTATGACTAGGTCATCCGCGTGTCCTAGGGAAGAGTATCCCTCGTTGCTGAGATCCACTAGCAGGCCATCCATGACAAGGTTCCACAGCAGGGGTGAGAGAACTCCTCCCTGCGGACAACCACCGGCCACCCTGGATGCTAGTGTCTGGTCAGCGAACGTTGTGTAGACCATCCTTTGTCTTAGCATGCAGTCTATCCACCTGCAGCTAATTTCCTCCAACCCCCGCTTTCTCAGGGCAGCAGTTATAGAGTTAAAGGCTGTATTGTCAAATGCTCCTTCTATGTCCAAGAAGGCAGCAAGTAAAATTTCTTTGTGTTCCAGGGCAGCTTCGGCACTCCTTGTTAGTCGGCTGAGAGCTGTCTCTGTTGATCTACCTGGAAGGTAGGCATATTGATCTTGGGATAGTGGGTAGGTCACCAGTACCCCCTCTCTAATATGCCTGTCAATAATTTTTTCCATTGTCTTCAGTACAAATGACATGAGACTGATGGGCCTGTACGATTTTGTACGAGAATAGTCTGTTCTACCGGTCGTTGGTAAGAAAACCACCCTGATAAGCCTCCATATTCTTGGCAAATATCGTAGGGCCATGCTGGCCCTTAGGATCTCCCAAAGCCTTCGCCACAGTAGTTCCTATCCCTTCTGTAGCATGATGGGTAGGATTCCATCAGGCCCTGGCGATTTAAAAGGTTCAAATGAGTTTATTGCCCATTTGACTCTGTCATAGGTGACCACTCTCCTGGCAGCCTGCCAGTCTTCCTTAGATGTTCTGTTGCCAGTAGCATCAGGTCCCTGGCTGACCCAGTTATTAAGTGGTCCATCATAGATTTCCCCTCCAGGGTTTCCTTCTCGTTTTTTGTATACACTCCGTCATCAAGTTCGAGAGTTTGAAGCGCACATTGGGGGTTCTTCAAGAGAATCTTGTAGAGTCTGACACCGTCTGGGACAGTTTCAATGTCCTCACAGTGTCTCCTCCAGGTTGATCTTCGAGCTTTCCTTAGTGCTTTGTTGTATTCGGTTAGGGAGTTCTTGTAAGCCTCACATGAGCCCGTTCGCTTTGCTTCGTTGAAGAGTTTTCTTACCTGCTTCCTCTTTTTGTCCAGCGCACTGTTCCACCACGGAACTCTCCTGGTGATGCGTCTCTCAATCAGAGGGCAGTTGTCGTTGTATGCCGAGATCATAGCTTCCGCAGTTTGCTCTGCCATAATCTCGAGCTCTAAGTTATTGCTTACCGCTCCTAGTATACCCGTCAGATTGTGGTCTAGCTTTGATTTGAAGGCTTCTCAGTCTGTTCTGCGGGGATTGCGGTATACTTCAGTGACCCGGTGTAACCCCGTAATGTCGAATGTTATGTGTCTGTGATCCGAGCAACTCACCTCATCTGACACTCGCCAATTCTTAACAAAATTACTGACATATGACGTACCTATTGTTATATCTATCACCGCTTTGCTAACACTTGTAACAAAGGTCGGTTTATTTCCAATATTCAAAGTGTCTAACTTGGTTGCCATAAGAAATTGTATAAGTGACTCACCTCTGCGGTTGATGTCTGAACTTCCCCAGACAGAATGGTGGGCATTGGAGTCACAACTGACGACAAGCTGGGTCCCTTGTTCCCCGCAACTTGCGACCAGTCCCTTCAACGCCTCGCTGGGGCATGGGACTCCAATAGAGAGGTAGACTGATCCGAGAACAAGCTCCTTCAGTCCACCAACACTATTGGTGAGCTTAACTGCCACTACGTCCTGTGAACAGAAAGAGGTTAGAGGCAGTACCTTTATGTATCTTTTCACATAAATACAAGACCTGGGTCTCTCGGTGGTTCTACTATATATTAGTTCCCCCCCAATTCCACCCAGTCCCATAATTTCCCCCCTGCATACCCAGGGTTCTTGAATGAGGGCAATGTCACAGTCCTCCATTGCCTTGCAGAGTGCAGCCGAGCCTGCCCTACTGTGTTGCAAGTTCGCCTGGACTACCTTCACTATTCTTACCTGAAGCGATTTTCCTGAAGGTTACAGTCCGAAGTCCGTAATGAGCCTTCATCTGCCTTCCTACTAGGTATTGGTGATCACCCTCACTGACAGAGAAGACCAGGATTACTCCTTCCTTCTCTTTCTTTTCGCTGAGGACGTGCCAATCTCGCACTCGAAGTCCAGGATTCTGGGCTCCGATCCGGGTCTTGACTACCTCCGCCTCTGGATGGTCTGGTATCCAGACCGTCAGTTTGGGCCTTCTGGGGAGGTCCTTTGACTCAACAGTTGTCAAGTCCGCCCCTTCCCAGATGTCCCCAAAGCTCGCCACCACCGCAGCTAACCACTTCTTGGTGTGCTCGTTCTCGCAGTTTATCCTGAGGATTCCTGCGGAGAACCAGGCACCATTGAACTGCGGCGGGTTCGCACTTCCCGAAGGCGTGTCGTACACTGCTGCCGTTAGTTTTTCTTGAATCAGGTCTGATTGGGCCTGATCCATTAGGATGTCGGGATGGCGTTTATGGATGATAGACATATGGATCCCTTTAACCGCACCGCTGTAAGACCCAGTCTGACCGGATGGTCTCCTGGCCCTTTTAGGTGCGTTCTTTTGAGAGGCAGGAGTAGAGGAGTCTGAGCGGAGCCTTTTGGTTCCACCCTCCTTCTCTACTTTTGCCTCTGTTTTTTGTTTTCTAGCCGGATTTTCTTTCGTCCACGTTCCGGCTTTAATTTTTTCCTCTCTTCTCAGTTTCTTCTTCTGAGCGCCAGAGAGTCTGGTGGTACCGAGCAGGTCCTTTGAATCCCCCGCTTCAGTTGAGCATGCGTCTGACGTCCCTGGGGTCGCCTCCGCGTGCTCTTTAGTGGAGTCTGTGCCTTCCGACACTCCTTCCATTTTAGTTTTGTTTCTAGTCGTGTCCATAGTTGTTCCCACGAGTATTGGGGAAATGCTGGTCACCATGCCAGGAGCTATTTGAAACGAGGTGTCGCCCGGTTCCTCGAGTTCGGAACCAGTTGAGACTGATCTTCTAATCAGCCACGCATCCCCTCGGCCTGGTCCACCCACCTTAGGATTTAGCATTTTTGATGAGGTTATTTCCTCTCGATCCGGGCGGTGATGCCAAGATCCCTGCTCTCCCGCCCGCGAGACATGACCACGTCAGCTTGGGAGTCAGCGGTGTTTCGGTGATCCACCTTGTTTGGGAGTGTCACACCGGCATCGTTGTTCTCGGTGCAAACCCTTAGCCACGATACTACAGCCGGGCCGAGAAGTTTGGTCCACGGTGAGTGCCTTAGCACGCTACCAGTTGAGGTCTTATGTCAACGAGCACGCTTATAATACCCACTAACCTAATAGTCACATACGTTCATTCCATTTAGGCCATTCCTCTATCCGCCACCTGAGGACGCGCCCGATAGGGGTTGCTGTCCCCCACAGGAATTTTCAGGCTTTTTAAACTCGAAATTATATTACATGCGCCACCCGTACAAAACACTGATTTCAAGTGAATTTTAAAATATACTAATAAAGTAGAGTATTAGTCGAATTTAAGCGTTCAATTATTCATTTAAAAACAAGTTCGTATATTCCTTTTTTTTATTAGCCAACCAGATCTTGGATACCAGGGGTGCGTCACCGCAATGAGAAATCGTCTTTTTGGCAGTATTTCAGGCGACTAGTCTAAGGGTCGCCAGCGTCGGCGATTTTTAAGGAATATTCGAATTTAGGGCGTTTTTCTCCTGGTTTTTGCGGGATGGGGTGTCGCTTCCTGAGTGTTCCGTGTTGGATACTCTGGTTGCAATTCTGACTTTTGCCTTCAAAATAAATTTGAGGTTATGTTTTCCACACGGTTGCAATCAAAGTACGTCGATGGGCGTAACAATATGTTTTACAAGGTATGACAGAATTGTATCTTTCTGTTTTCCCTTACCCCGCAGACCCGCAGACCCAAGGTCCAGCGAAAGAGAACAATGAGGTTGTATTTGGTTACGTTTTTGAGTCTATCATAACCTCTCTTTCGGGTTTCGCTGTACTATCATAGATAGATTTTTACTTTCCCCCGTATGTAATATAAAAGGAAAGTATTGTTTTCGTGAAAACTTTCGAATCAAAAATTTTATCGGAAATATCCGTTTTGAGGTCCCCTGAGTTGAATAAGACCAGTTTTTAAAAATGTCTGTCTGTCTGCGTCTGTGTGTCTGTGTGCGCTGTACCGCAAAAACCGCTAAAGATATCGAGATGAAACTTGAAACTTAAGCTTTTTGTTACAATCGGAAGAACTGAAAAGCTTTTGGTGAAAATCGGAAAACCGGAAGTGGTACTTTACTCTTAGCGTTTTTCAGTTTTTTCAGATTTTTTCAATAAATGTTCATCAAACAAAAAATTCTTTCAAATAAAAGTTGTAGATAATAACAAAATGAAGATGTATTGTTCACTTACTTTTTGTCATAGCACTCTTAGTTTTTGAGATATTTTAAAAGTTGTTTGTTTTATCTAGTTATTGATGTGTGACAGTGTATATGTCGATACAATTGAAAAATGTTTCAAATAAAAGTTGTAAGCAAATTAAAGATTTTTTGTGGACTCACTTTTTGTCATAGCACTCTTAGTTTTTGAGATATTTCAAAAGTTGTGTGTTTTATCTAGTTATTGGTGTGTGACAATGTATGTGTCGATAAAATTGAAAAATGTTTCAAATACAAGTTGTAGGAAATGAAAAACTAAAGATTTTTTGTAGACTCACTTTTTGTCATAGCACTTTTAGTTTTTGAGATATTTAATAAATAGTGTTTTTTATCTAGTCATTGATTTGTGTAAGTGTGTGTGTTGATACAATTGGAAAATGTTTCAAATAAAAGTTGTAGGCAATAAAATATTAAAGATTTTTTGTATCTTTACTTTTTGTCATAGCACTCTCAGTTTTTGAGATATTCAATAAATAGTGTTTTTACTTTCCCCCGTATGTAATACAAAGGGAAAGTATTGTTTTCGTGAAAATTTTCGAATCAAAAATTTTAGCGGAAATATCCGTTTTAAGGTCCCCTGAGTCGAATAAGACCATTTTTGAAAAATGTCTGTCTGTGTGTCTGTGTGTGTGTCTGTGTGCGCTGTACCGCAAAAACCGCTAAAGATATCGAGATGAAACTTGAAACTTAAGCTTTTCGTTACAATCGGAAGAACTGAAAAGCTTTTGGTGAAAATCGGAAAACCGGAAGTGGTACTTTACTCTTAGCGTTTTTCAGTTTTTTCAGATTTTTTCAATAAATGTTCATCAAACAAAAAATTCTTTCAAATAAAAGTTGTAGATAATAACAAAATGAAGATATGTTGTTCACTTACTTTTTGTCATAGCACTCTTAGTTTTTGAGATATTTCAAAAGTTGTGTGTTTTATCTAGTTATTGGTGTGTGACAGTGTATGTGTCGATACAATTGAAAAATGTTTCAAATACAAGTTGTAGGAATTGAAAAACTAAAGATTTTTTGTAGACTCACTTTTTGTCATAGCACTCTTAGTTTTTGAGATATTTAATAAATAGTGTTCTTTATCTAGTCATTGATTTGTGTCAGTGTGTGTGTTGATACAATTGGAAAATGTTTTAAATAAATGTTGTAGGTAATGAAATATTAAAGATTTTTTGTATCTTCACTTTTTGTCATAGCACTCTTAGTTTTTGAGATATTCAATAAATAGTGTTTTTTATCTAGTCATTGGTTTGTGTCAGTATGTGTTGATCCAATTGAAAAATGTTTTAAATAAAAGTTGTAGTTATCAAAAAGTTAAAGACATTTTGAAAATATTAATGCTACAAATATTTTAAAAGTGATTTAATACGCAATTTACGGGGGAAAGTACTATGATGGACACATCACCATTTTTTAATATTAGAGTATTAAGTTTTCAAAAATAACAAAGGTTTTAAGAGCAAAATCTCTCAAATAAAATAAAATGCAAAGAGGAGAAAATTTAATAAATTGTAAATAAATAAAATTATTAACATGTTTAAAAATAATAATTTCCCGTTTTCGTACCTTCCTTAAAAGTTCAATTTGAAGCTTCAAACAAATGTTTTCCACTCCCAGACTGAGCATGAAGTAAAATTTCGAGTTTAGAAAAGCCCCGCGTAGAAAATTTGTCGAGGGTCGCGCAGCGACCCGAGACAAATTTTCACGGGGCTTTTCTAAACTCGAAATTTTACTTCATGCGCCGCGCGTATAATACATTGACGTATTGCGCTGATTAAAATATACTTCTAAATCAATATGCTGCTAAGTATAATTTAAACTTCAGATTATACCAGTATTTTAAACGCGTGGTGCATGAAATAAAATTTCGAGTTTAGAAAAGCCTGAAAATTTGGTTTGGTCGCTCCGCGCTTCGCGCTACGCGACCAAACCAAATTTTCAGGCTTTTCTAAACTCGAAATTTTACTTCATGCTAAACCCAGGAGTGGAAAACACTTGTTTTAGGCTTCAATTTGAACTTTTACAAAAATAAGGAATGCCCCAATTCAACGATTATAGGAGAATGTTTATTTTGAGAGAATTGTAAAAATTCAACGGATTATCAAATCAACATAAAGTTTTTAGAATCTACACAAAAATGAATAAACTTTGATTGGCCGTAATGGCAATTTAAATATCTCCACTGGATTTCCCAAAATATTAAGCCGAAGTTGAAATTATCCGATAAAATTGACAATTTTGGGAGAATGTTTTCTTTGAAATAATTATAAAAAATTAAAATTTTATACCATCAACGTGAAATTCACACAACTTACTTAGAATTAATTGGACTTATATCTTATAGAAAGAAAATATAATTATCTTGACGTATTTTCCGGAAATATTCAGCCAAAGTTAAAATTATGCAATAAAATTAACAATTTTGGGGCAATGTTTTCTTTGAAAAAATTATAAAAAATTAAAATTTTGTACCATCCACGTGAAACTTACAAAATTCACTAAGAATTAATTGCACTTATATATTATAAAAAGAAAATTAAATTAACTCGCTACCATTTCTAAAAACACTCAGCCAAAGTTGGAATAATGCAATAAAATTGACATTTTTTGGAGAATGTTTTCTTTGAAAAAATTGTAAAAAATTAAAATTTTACACCATCAACGTGAAATGAACAGAATTTACTTAGAATTAATTGCACTTACACTTTATAGAAAGAAATTTATATTATCTCACCACATTTTCTTAAAATATTCCGTCAAAGTTAAAATTATGCATTAAAATTAACAATTTTGAGAGAATGAGTTCTTTGAAAAAATTGTAAAAAAATGGAAATATATACTATCAATATTAAATTGACAGAATTTACTTAAAATTGATTGCACTTACATCTTATCGAAAGAAAATTAAATTATCTCGCCACGTTTCCTAAAAACATTCAACAAAAGTTGAACTTATGTAATAAAATTGACAATTTTGGAGAATTTTTTCTTTGAATAAATTGTAGAAAATTAAAATTTTACACCATTAACGTGAAATTAGCAACATTTACTTAGGATTAATTGCACTTACACCTTATAGAAAGAAAATTATATTATCTCACCACATCTTCTTAAAATATTCCGTCAAAGTTAAAATTATGCTATAAAATTAACAATTTTAAGAGAATGAGTTCTTTGAAAAAATTGTAAAAAATTAGATATATATATATATACTATCCACAATGAATTGCCAGAATTTACTTAAAATTGATTACACTTACATCTTATAAAAAGAAAATTAAATTATCTCTTTACGTGTTCTAAAAATATTCAGCCAAAGTTGAAATTATGCAATAAAATTGACATTTTTTGGAGAATGTTTTCTTTAAAAAAATTGTAAAAAAATAAAATTTTACACCATCAACGTGAAATTTACAGAATTTACTTAGAATTAATTGCACTTACACCGTATAGAAAAAAAAAATATATTATCTCACCACATTTTCTTAATACATTCCGTCTTAGTTGCAATTATGCAATAAAATTAACAATTTTTGGGGAATGTGTACTTCGAAAAAATTGTAATAAATTAGAAATATATACTACCAACATTAAATTGTTAGAATTTACTTAGAATTGATTGCACTTACATCTTGTAGAAAGAAAATTAAATTATCTCGCCACGTTTTCTAGAAACATTCAGTCAAAGTTGAAATAATTCAATAAAATTGAGATTTTGTGGAGAATATTTTCTTTGAAACAATTGTAAAAAATTAAAATTTTACACCATCAACGTAGAATTAACAAAATTTACTTATAATTTATTGAACTTACACCTTATAGAAAAAAAATTATATTATCTTACCACATTTTCTTAAAATATACCGTCAAAGTTAAAATAATGCAATAAAATTAACAATTTTGAGAGAATGAGTTCTTTGAAAAAATTGTACAAAATTAGAAATATATACTATCAACATTAAATTAACAGAATTTACTTAGAATTGATGGCACTTACATCTTACGGAAAGAAAATGAAATTATCTCTCCACGTTTTCTAAAAACATTAAGCCAAAGTTGAAATTATGCAATAAAATTGACATTTTTTGGAGAATGTTTTCTTTGAAAAAAATGTAAAAAATTCAAATTTTACACCATCAACGTGAAGTTAACAGAATTTACTTATAATTAACTGCACTAACAACTTATAGTAAGAAAATTATATTATCTTACCACATTTTCTTAAAATATTCCGTCAAAGTGAAAGTTATACAATAAGATTAACAATTTTGAGAGAATGTGTTCTTAGAAAAAATTGTAAAAAATTAGAAATATATACTATCAACATTAAATTGACAGAATCTACTTAGAACTGACTGCACTTACATCTTACAGAAAGAAAATTAAATTATCTCGTCACGTTTTCCAAATATATTCAGAAAATTTGAAATTACGCAAATAAATCAATGATTTTAGGTGAATGTTTTTTATTTAAACAATTGTAAAAAAATAACAGATTATCAAATCAACATAAAATTCTAAAAATCTACACAGAAACGAATAAGCTTCGATTTTTTATAATTGAAATTTAAATATCTTAACTGGACATTCCAAAAATATCAATTAAGTTTCAAGTCAAAGTCAGTGTTTTAATAATAAATAAATTCTTGAAAAATAGTCGCTCAAATAATTAAGCGCAACTCGTTCCACGAAATTGATATTTTCATTAAACAAAAGGCGAACGACAGCCGAAAGATGTGGCTATGGAGTGACGTAACGCTCGGTTGATTTCAAACTTAAATCAAAGCTTAAATTCTAAGTCCAAGTTCGTGTTTTAATAATTAGTAAATAAAAAAAGGCTTGATCAAATAATTAAGCGTAACTTTGTCCACAGATTTGAAATTTTGATTAAACGAAAGGCAAACGACAGCCGAAGAATGTGGATTTGAAGTATGGTAACGCTCAATTGATTCAAACTTAAATCAAAGCATACATTTTAAGTCTAAGTCCGTCTTTTATTAATTAGTAAATCAAAAAAGGTTTGCTTAAATAATTAAGCTTAACTTTGTCCACAGATTGAAAATTTTCATTAAACAAAAGGCAGACGACAGCTGAAGAATGTGGCTTTGAATTATGGTAAAGCTCAATTGTTTTTACGCCTAAACCAAGGCTTGAATTTTAAGTCAAAGTCTATGTTTTAATAATTAGTAAATTAAACAATGCTTGCTCAAATATTTGAGCGTAACTTTTTCCACAGATTTTAAATTTTCATTAAACAAAAGGCAGACGACAGCTGAAGAATGTGGCTTTGAATTATGATAAAGCTCAATTGTTTTTACGCCTAAACCAAGGCTCAAATTTTAGGTCAAAGTCTATGTTTTAATAATTAGTAAATTAAACAATGCTTGCTCAAATAATTAAGCGTAACTTTTTCCACAGATTTGAATTATAGTAAAGCTCAATTGTTCTTCCGCTTTAACCAAGGCTTAAATTTTAAGTCAAAGTCTATGTTTTAGTAATTAGTAAATTAAACAATGTTTGCATAAATAATTAAGCGTAACTTTTTCCACAGATTTTAAGTTCTCATTAAACAAAAGGCAGACGACAGCTGAAGAATGTGGCATTAAATTTAAAGCTTAATTGTTTTCACGCCTAAACCAAGGCTTACATTTTAAGTCAATGTCTATGTTTTAAAATAAATTAAACAATGCTTGCTTAAATAATTAAGCGTAACTTTTTCCACAGATTTTAAATTTTCATTAAACAAAAGGCAGACGACAGCTGAATAATGTGGCTTTGAATTATGGTAAAGCTGAATTGTTTTCACGCCTAAGCCAAGGCTTAAATTTTAAGTCAAAGTCTATGTTTTAATAATTAGTAAATTAAACAATGCTTGCTCAAATAATTAAGCGTAACTTTTTCCACAGATTTTAAATTTTCATTGAATAAAAGGCAGACGACAGCTGAAGTATGTTGCTTTGAATTATGGTAAAGCTCAATTGTTCTTACGCTTAAGCCAAGGCTTTCATTTTAAGTCAAAATCTATGTTTTATTAATTAGTAAGTTAAACGATGCTTGGTCAAATAATTAAGCGTAACTTTTTCCACAGATGTGCAATTTTCATTAAACAAAAGGCAGACGACAGCTGAAAAATGTGGCTTTGAATTATAGTAAATCTCAATTGTTTTTACGCCCAAATCAAGGCTTACATTTTAAGTCAAAGTCTATGTTTTAATAATTAGTAAATTAAACAATGCTTGCTCAAATAATTAAGCGTAACCATTTCCACAGATTTGAAATTTTCATTAAATTAAAAGCAGACGACAGCTGAAGAATGTTGCTTTGTATTATGGTAAAGCTCAATTGTTTTTACGCCCAAACCAAGGCTTAAATTTTAAGTCAAAGTCTGTGTTTTAATAAGTAGTAAATTAAACAATGGTTGCTCAAATAATTAAGCGTAACTTTGTCCACAGATTTGAAATTTTCATTAAACTAAACGCATACGACAGCCGAAGAATGTGGCTTTGAATTATGGTAAAGCTCAATTGTTTTCACGCTTAAACCAAGGCTTAGATTTTAAGTCAAAGTATATGTTTTAATAATTAGTAAATTAAACAATGCTTGCTCAAATAATTAAGCGTAACTTTTTCCACAGATTTGAAATGTTCATTAAACAAAACGCAGACGACAGCCGAAAAATATGGCTTTGAATTATGGTAAAGCTAAATTGTTTTTACAACTAAGCCAAGGCTTAAATTTTAAGTCAAAGTCTATGTTTTAATAATTAGTAAATTAAACAATGCTTGCTCAAATAATTAAGCGTAACTTTTTCCACAGATTTAAAATTTTCATTAAACAAAAGACGAACGACAGCCGAAGAACGTGACTTTTAATTGACGTAACGCTCAATTGTTTTTACACTTAAACAGAAGCTTATGTTTCAAGTTAAAGTCAGTGCACTTTCGCTCCGTGTTTTAATAATTGTTGAATAAAGAATGTTTGCTTAAATAATTAAGCGTTACTTTCTCCATGGATTTGATATTTTCATGAAACAAAAGGCAGACGACAGCCGAAAAATGTGGCTTTGAATAGAAGTAAGGCTCAATTGTTTTTACGGTTTAAATTAAAGCTTAAAATTAAATTAAAATCACTGCTTTTTCGCTAAGTGAATTAAATTTAATAAAACCAAAAAAAAGGGATGGCTCAAATCACTACCAAAGAACCACACTTTGATGTGACGGAACGTTCAATTAAATCAGGGTTTCTCAACCGGGGGGGGGGGGGGTCACGGCCAGATATCAGGGGGGCACGACAGATTTCCTAAGGAGTAGGTGAAGTGAAATAAGGCTCTTTCTTATAGTGTTTCAATCCAACTAAAAAACTCGAATAAAATCAGGGAGGGTGGCGTGGAGTTATGTGAGGGGTTGGCGCAACCTGAAAAAGGTTGAGAACCCCTGAATTAAATCAATGCGCTTAAATCGCTTAAATCAATGCTTTAATTTTGAGCTGCGATTTAATTATTTCAAAAAAATATCCCTATTTTACAAAAATCGAGCATAACTTCTTTAAAAAAACTCGACATTTTCATGAGTCAAAAGGAAAACTAAATATACATTTATTTGAAATTTTCTTAATCTTATTATTATTATTCGTATAAACATTCAACAATATTTGTTTTTTAAGACTGAGTTTTTTGCTTTCTCAAAAAAAATACTGGATTTTTAATTTCACAAAACCGAATAAAAACAATTGCTAACGATCGATACTTTAAGATTATCCAAGAATCGAACGTTTCGAACTTAAGCGGAAGTTAAATTTTAAGTTAATGTTTTCGAATTAAAATTGGTTTGTTGAATCAAACTTTCGTAAATTTAACCTCTTGTAATTTATTTCCAAAGTAATGAACTTCATTTATTCGCACCTGACAGTAAAGCGCAGTCTTTGCTCTCGCGATTCCTAAAAAGTTCATGAACAATCGAGGTTTCGGTAATTTTTTACAATTTTTTCAAAACGCAACCAAAACGTTCACCTTTATCCCAGTGTTCATTACTTATAAATCAATTTTAATCATCTCTAGTTTATTTTCCAAGTAATAAATTTGATTTATTTCCACGTGACAGTAAAACACATTCTTTCCTCTAGCGATCCCTAAAAATGTTATGAAAATCCGACATTTCAGTAATTTTTTACAATTATTTCAAAACACAACGAAAACGATTACTTTTATCCCAGTGTTCATTGACATAGAAATCAAATTTAAGCACCTATAGTTTCTTTTTCTAATAATAAATTGCATTTGTTTTTACGTGACAGTAAAACGCCTTCTTCCCTCTAGCAATCCCTGAAAATTTCATAAAAATCCGACGTTTCGGCAATTTGTTACAATTATTTCAAAACCCAACAAAAACGTTAACTTTCATCCCAGTCTTAATTCACTTATAAATCAACTTTAATCACCTGTAGTTTATTTCTCAAATAATGCATTTGATATATTTCTACGTGACACTAAAACGCGTTCTTTCCTCTAGCGATCCCTGAAAATTTCATGAAAATCCGACGTTTCGGTATTTTTTTACAATTATTTCAAAACAATTATTTCAAAGCACAACAAAAACGTTTACTCTCATCCCAGTGTTCATTCACTTATAAATCAACTTTAATAACCTGTAGTTTATTTCTCAAGTAATGAATTTGATTTGTTTCTACGTGACAGTAAAACCCATTCTTTCATCTAGGGATTCCTGAAAATTTCATGAAAATCCGACGTTTCGGTAATTTTTTACAATTATTTCAAAACCCAACAAAAACGTTTACTTTCAAGCCAGTGTTCATTCACTTATAAATCAACTTTAATAACCTGTAGTTTATTTTTCAAGTAATGAATTTGATTTGTTTCTACGCGACAGTAAAACGCATTCTTTCATCTAGGGATTCCTGAAAATTTCATGAAAATCTAACGTTTCGGTAATTTTTTTCAATTATTTCAAAACCCAACAAAAACAATAACTTTCATCCCAGTCTTCATTCACTTATAAATCAACTTTAATCACCTGTAGTTTATTTTTCAAGTAATGAATTTGATTTGTTTCTACGTGACAGTGAAACACATTCTCTCATTTAGGGATTCCTGAAAATTCCATGAAAATCCGACGTTTCAGTAAGCTTTTACAATTATTTCAAAACCCAACCAAAACGTTTACTTTCTAGCCAGTGTTCATTCACCTATAAATCAACTTTAATCACCTGTAGTTTATTTTTCAAGTAATGAATTTGATTTGTTTCTACGTGACAGTAAAACGCATTCTTTCATCTAAGGATTCCTGAAAATTTCATAAAAATCCGACGTTTCGGTAATTTTTTACAATTATTTCAAAACCCAAAAAAAACGTTCACTTTCATCCCAGTGTTCATTCACTTATAAATCAACTTTAATCACCTGTAGTTTATTTTTCAAATAATGAATTAGATTTATTTTTACGTGACACTAAAACGCGTTTTTTCCTCTGGCGATCCCTGAAAATTTCATGAAAATCCGACGTTTCGGTAATAATTTACAATTATTTTAAAACCCAACAAAAACATTTACTTTCAAGCCAGTGTTCATTCACTTATGAATCAACTTTAATCACCTGTAGTTTATTTTTCAAGTAATGAATTTGATTCATTTCTACGTGATAGTAAAACGCATTCTTTCATCTAGGGATTCCTAAAAATTTCATAAAAATCCGACGTTTCGGTATATTTTTACAATTATTTCAGAACACAACAAAAACGTTTACTCTTATCCCAGTGTTCACTCACTTATTTCAATTTCAATTTCAATTTCAATTTATTGATGTTATAACAAAAGTTGTACACAAGTCAAGTTACAATAGATAAATAATAAATCAACTTTAATCACCTGTAGTTTATTGTTCAAATAATAAATTTGATTTATTTCTACGTGACACTAAAACGCGTTCTTTCCTCTATTGATCCCTGAAAATTTTATGAAATCCGACGATTCGGTAATTTTCTACAATTATTTCAAAACCCAACAAAAACGTTTAATTTCTAGCAAGTGTTAATTCACTTATAAATCAACTTTAATCACCTGTAGTTTATTTTTCAAGTAATGAATTTGATTCATTTCTACGTGATAGTAAAACGCCTTCTTCTTCTAGCGGTCGTAGAAATCAAATTTAAGCACCTATAGTTTCTTTTTCTAATAATAAATTGCATTTGTTTTTACGTGACAGTAAAACGCCTTCTTCCCTCTAGCAATCCCTGAAAATTTTATGAAAATCCTACGTTTCGGTAATTTTTTACAATTATTTCAAAACACAACAAAAGCATTTACTTTCATCCCAGTGTTCATTCAATTATAAATCAACTTTAACCACGTGTAGTTTATTTTTCAAGAATTAAATTTGATCTTTTCTACGTGACAGTAAAACGCCTTCTTCTTCTGGCGATCCCTGAAAATTTTATGAAAATCCGACGTTTCGGTAATTTTTTACAATTATTTCAAAACACAACAAAAACGTTAACTTTCATCCCAGTGTTCATTCACTTATAAATCAACTTTAACCACCTGTAGTTTATTTTTCAAGTAATAAATTTGATTTATTTCTACGTGACAGTAAAACGGATTATTTTCTCTAGCGATCCCTGAAAATTTCATAAAAATCCGACGTTTCGGTAATTTTTTACAATTATTTCAAAACACAACAAAAAAGTTACTATCATCCCAGTGTTCATTCACTTATAAATCAACTTTAACCACCTGTAGTTTACTTTTCAAGTAATAAATTTAATTTATTTCTACGTGACAGTAAAACGCGTTCTTTCCTCTAGCGATTCCTGAATACTTCATGAAAATCCGACGTTTCGGTAATTTTTTACAATTATTCCAAAACACAACAAAAACGTATCCTTCCAATCCAGTGTTCATTCACTTATAAGTTAAGTTTAACCACATGTAGTTTATTTTTTAAGTAATGAATTTGATATATTTCTACGTGACAGTAAAACGCATTCTTTCCTCTAGCGATTCCTGAAAATTTCATGAAAATCTGACGTTTCAATAATTTTTTACAATTATTTCAAAACACAACAAAAACGTTTACTGTCATCCCAGTGTTCATTTACTTATAATTCAACTTTAACCACCTGTAGTTTATTTTTCAAGTAATAAATTTGATTTATTTCTACGTGACAGTAAAACGCCTTCTTCTTTTAGCGATCCCTAAAAATTTTATGAAAATCCGACGATTCGGTAATTTTTTACAATTATTTCAAAACACAACAAAAACATTTACTTTCATCCCAGTGTTCATTTACTTATAAATCAAATTTAACCACCTGTAGTTTATTTTTCAAGTAATGAATTTGATTTATTTTTTTGTGACAGTAAAACGCATTCTTTCCTATAGCGATTTCTGTAAATTTCATGAAAATCCGACGTTTCGGTAATTTTTTACAATTATTTCAAAACACAACAAAAACGTTTACTTTCATCCCAGTGTTCATTCACTTATAAATCAACTTTAACCACCTGTAGTTTATTATTCAAGTAATGTATTTGATATTATTTATATGACAGTAAAACGCATTCTTTTCTCAAGCGAATCCTGAAAATTTTATGAAAATCCGACGTTTCGGTAATTTTTTACAATTATTTTAAAACACAACAAAAAAGTTTACTTTCAACCCAGTGTTCATTCACTAATAAATCAACTTTAACCACCTGTAGTTTATTTTTCAAGTAATGTAATTGATTTATTTTTATGTGACAGTTAAACGCATTCATTTCTCTAGCGATCCCTGAAAATTTCATGAAAATGCGACGTTTCGGTAATTCTTTACAATTATTTCAAAACACAACAAAAACGTTTACTTTCAACCCAGTGTTCATTCACTTCTAAATCAACTTTAACCACCTGTAGTTTATTATATAAGTAACGAATTTGATTTATTTCTACGTGACAGTGAAACGCATTGTTTTCTCTAGCGAATCCTGAAATTTTCATGAAAATCCGACGTTTCGGTAATTCTGTACAATTATTTTAAAACACAACAAAATCGTTTACTTTCATCCCAGTGTTCATTCACTTATAAATCAATTTTAACCACCTGTAGTTTATTATTCAAGTAACGAATTTGATTTATTTTTACGTGACAGTAAAACGCATTGTTTTTTCTAGCGAATCCTGAAAATTTCATGAAAATCCGACGTTTCGGTAATTTTTTACAATTATTTCAAAACACAACAAAAACGTTTACTTTCATCCCAGTGTTCATTCACTTATAAATCAACTTTAACCACCTGTAGTTTATTTTTTAAGTGATGAATTTGATTTATTTCTACGTGACAGTCAAACGCATTCTTTTCTTTAGCGATTCCTGAAAATTTCATGAAAATCCGACGTTTCGGTAATTCTTTACAAATATTTCAAAACACAACAAAAACGTTTACTTTCATGCCAGTGTTCATTCACTTATAAATCAAATTTAACCACCTGTAGTTTATTTTTCAAGTAATGAATTTGATTTATTTCTACGTGACAGTCAAACGCATTCTTTCCTTTAGCGATTCCTGAAAATTTCATGAAAATCCGACGTTTCGGTAATTTTTTACAATTATTTCAAAACACAACAAAAACGTGTATTTTAATCCCTGTGTTCATTCACTTATAAATCAACTTGTAGTTTATTTTTCAAGTATTAAATTTGATCTATTTCTACGTGACAATAAAACGCATTCTTTCCTCTAGCGATCCCTGAAAATTTGATGAAAATCCGACGTTTCGGTAATTTTTTACAATTATTTCAAAACACAACAAAAACGTTTATTTTCATCCCCGTGTTCATTCACTAATAAATCAACTTTAACCACTTGTAGTTTATTTCTCAAGTATTGAATTTGATTTATTTTTACGTGACAGTAAAACGCATTCTTTCCTCTAGCGATCCCCGAAATTTTCATGAAAATCCGACGTTTCGGTAATTTTTTACAATTGTTTCAAAACACAACAAAAACGTTTATTTTCATCCCTGTGTTCATTCACTTATAAATCAACTTGTAGTTTATTTTTCAAGTATTAAATTTGATCTATTTCTACGTGACAATAAAACGCATTCTTTCCTCTAGCGATCCCTGAAAATTTGATGAAAATCCGACGTTTCGGTAATTTTTTACAATTATTTCAAAACACAACAAAAACGTTTATTTTCATCCCCGTGTTCATTCACTTATAAATCAACTTTAACCACCTGTAGTTTATTTTTCAAGTAATGAATTTGATTTATTTTTACGTGACAGTAAAACACATTCTTTCCTCTAGCGATCCCTGAAATTTTCATGAAAATCCGACGTTTCGGTAATTTTTTACAATTGTTTCAAAACACAACAAAAACGTTTATTTTCATCCCTGTGTTCATTCACTTATAAATCAACTTTAATCACCCGTAGTTTATTTTTCAAGTAATAAATTTGATTTATTTTGACGTGATAGTAAAACGCATTCTTTCCTCTAGCGATTCCTAAAAATTTCATGAAAATCCGACGTTTCGGTAATTTTTCACAATTATTTGAAAACACAACAAAAACGTTTACTTTCATCCCAGTGTTCATTCACTTATAAATCAACTTTAACCACCTGTAGTTTATTTTTCAAGTAATGAATTTGATTTATTTCTACGTGACAGTAAAACGCATTCTTTCCTCTAGCGATCCCTGAAATTTACATGAAAATCCGACGTTTCGGTAATTTTTTACAATTATTTCAAAACACAACAAAAATGTTTACTTTCATCCTAGTGTTCATTCACTTATAAATCAACTTTAACCACCTGTAGTTTATTTTTCAAGTAATGAATTTGATTTATTTTTGCGTGACAGTAAAGCGCATTCTTTTCTCTAGCGATCCCTGAAATTTACATAAAAATCCGACGTTTCGGTAATTTTTTACAATTATTTAAAAAAACAACAAAAACGTTTACTTTCATCCCAGTGTTCATTCACTTATAAATCAACTTTAACCACCTGTAGTTTATTTTTCAAGTAATGTGTTTGATTTATTTTTATGTGATAGTAAAACGCATTCTTTCCTCTATCGATCCCTGAAAATTTCATGAAAATCCGACGTTTCGGTAATTTTTTACAATTATTTCAAAACACAACAAAAACGTTTATTTTCATCCCTGTGTTCATTCACTTATAAATCAACTTTAACCACCTGTAGTTTATTTTTCAAATAACGAATTTGATTTATTTCTACGTGACAGTAAAACACATTCTTTCCTCTAGCGATCCCTGCAAATTTCATGAAAATCCGACGTTTCGTAAATTTTTTACAATTATTTCAAAACACAACAAAAACGTTTACTTTCATCCCAGTGTTCATTCACTTATAAATCAACTTTAACCACCTGTAGTTTATTTTTCAAGTAATGAATTTGATTTATTTTTGCGTGACAGTAAAGCGCATTCTTTCCTCTAGCGATCCCTGAAATTTACATAAAAATCCGACGTTTCGGTAATTTTTTACAATTATTTCAAATCACAACAAAAACGTTTACTTTCATCCCAGTGTTCATTCACTTATAAATCAACTTTAACCACCTGTAGTTTATTTTTCAAATAACGAATTTTGTTTATTTCTACGTGACAGTAAAACACATTCTTTCCTCTAGCGATCTTTGAAAATTTCATGAAATTCCGACGTTTCGGTAATTTTTTACAATTATTTAAAAACACAACAAAATCGTTTACTTTCATCCCAGTGTTCATTCACTTATAAATCAACTTTAACCACCCGTAGTTTATTTTTTGAGTAATGAATTTGATTTATTTTTACGTGACAGTAAAACGCGTTCTTTCCTCTAGCGATCCCTGAAAATTTCATGAAAAATCCGACGTTTCGGTAATTTTTTACAAATAAATTAACAATGAATATTGTTTTATACTAGTTAATGAAATTTCTTTGTGACAGTTACAACACACATCCTAACAGTTGTGACATATTTGAAAGTAACGAGTGTCGTCCACTCCCAGACTAAGCATGAAGTAAAATTTCGAGTTTAGAAAAGCCCCGCGTAGAAAATTTGTCGAGGGTCGCGCAGCGACCCGAGACAAATTTTCACGGGGCTTTTCTAAACTCGAAATTTTACTTCATGCGCCACGCGTATAAAACATTGAAATATTGTGAAGTTAGAAATACATAATCATTATTTCGATAAAATCCTTAATTATTTTAACTAAGAGAAGCCTAAAGTGATTAACGTTAACACGAATGATTTCAGAATTTTTCCCTCTATAATAAAGGTAAATACTCTTTGTTTCTAAAATAAATAGGACAGCCAATATTTCAATACTTCAAAACTTACATGAGATTTTCTATGTTGCGTCCGCTAAGTCAACACCCGGTATATTTATGAAAATCGGTGTTGACAGCCGATATTGACATTTTATTTTTTATTTATTTATTAACGGAATCTCCAAGTACATATACATATTGTAATATATGATAAAAATAACAAAAAACATAAAAATCATATAAAGAATTACATTGAATTATAACCGACTAAGACTACTGAACAAAAATAACAAAAACCATATAAAGAGTTATAATGATTACAGCCAAAAAATTATTACTGAACTAGAGATCTAACAGTCAATGACATTGGATAGCCTAATACGACGTAATTGGACCTTAAACTGATGAATTGATGGTGTAAATGAAACAAAGTTGGGATTATTGCTAATACCATTGGCATACCTCATCATACGATCGATGGGATTAGACATCCCATATCTGGTCGAATGAAAACGTAAACGGAATATAGGCCTATGTCTAGCTTGAAGACCACGAGGTATAAAGAAATTTAGTGCCTCTACCAATTTGTCAATAGTAAGGTTGATGTTTGATTATTATGGCCGTCGAGTAAGGGCGCAAATTGGATATTTGGCCCCAGCCGCAAATTTTCCTTAATGCGGTGCTGCATTCTCCCCAACGCTTTTAAATCCATCGGGTTCTTCAGCAAACTAAGCGGATCCGCGAACTCTGCGACGAGTTCAGGTTGCAGCCCATAGATGGCCGCAGCTGCACCACATTTGCGCTCAGTCTGTCTCATTCATCGCCAGCGTTCACTTTCACGTTTTCATACTCGGGTCGCCTCAGTTTGCGGAAAACCGTCGGACGGACGGTGTAGTGCGGTGTGTGCGAAACTCGTTTCCGAAATATACAAACCCGCATGTTCTCTGTGTGTAATAACCAAGGACTGACAACAACCCTGCATTGTGCTTATAGTGAAATAGAAACAGAAAACGTGAGTAGTAGATAACCTTAAAATTCAACGTCACAACATTGTAGTAATAAATAAGACTAATGAATGTAAATACTAACATTGAATCGGCGGTAGTTCACGTGTGCGATATTCCTCAGCATGAAAACATGCCTCCTGATTGGTTGATTTCTGGCTACACATAGGATGCGCTTCATTCATTAACTTAATTCATTATTTTTGCTATTATAGTGTGAAGCACCTTATTTAAATTAAACAGATAATGAAGAATAGTCGCGTTACGCAATGTAAAGAAGGTCAATAGTATGAAATGAAAGTGCTCTTCGCTTCCCGCGTTTGCCCTTACTTTAAACTACGCTGCTTATGCACGAGGAGTTATTAGAAAACCGGCTTGTTTACATACTTGCTCCTCGCAGATGATTATTTTTTTTGTTAAATTTTATTAGGTTGTTTAATTTATACAGTTTATAAAAATTCTACGTATAGAGAGTTTAATTGTCCGATTATTATTTATTTTGTGCGTGTTATCCTTTCCGTGTTGTACTTTTAAGTGGAATTAATCCAATTAGAATTCAGGCTTCCCAATTATAAATCCAATGCTATTTTAGTTGTTGCTTTTAAAAATAATTTTGAATAAAATTGTGTTTCTTTCGTTGTGCATGGACACTTTTAATTGGCTGTTTTGTATTTTACAAATGATAATTGAGAGGTCTTTTTCTCTAATTGCAAAAAGTAGTTAATTATTTTATTATATTTCGTGGATGAAATTAAATATCTTGGAATAATTATTGATAACAAATTATTGTTCAAATGTCATCATAATCAATTAATTAATAAAATTAGAATGAAAAGTCGTTATTTTTATAGAATATGTCATCTAATTAACAAACCAACTAGAATTCTTTTTTATAAGACAATAATCTATCCCTTAAATTCTGAACGGTGGAGGCTTCTATTTCGTTATTCATGTTAATTCAATAAAATAAAACACTTTAACTTTGTTTGTATAACACAACTTCAGGCTCATGTTATTTCAGAATGTTATAACTACTTTATTATTGACTTTACATCAAAAATGCATCTAAATAATTGATAGAACTCTTTGAGGGGCAATTAGAACTCTAGTCAGGTTTAAAAAAATCCCATTCGGACTTGTATAAATTAAATATTACTAAAGTTTAAGCAGTTTTTCATCCCCCTTGGACTTGTATAAATTAATTAATAATAATAATAATAATAATAATAAATCTTTATTGTCCAATAGGAAACGTATCCTAATTACAATACAATATAGTTAAAAAGAAAGTAAATTAATTATAAAACATACAAAAATATATAAGTAATCAATATACGAATGTGTAACAACTTGCTTAAATCTATACAAGTTTCGTTTTACTAAATATAGTGTATATAATAATTATAAGTAAGAATTATAATTGATTTAAGGCTGTCAGTAGAGTTTTCAGAGTATCATGAAATATATCGCAGGAAGAAGAAATGCTATTAAAACATCTGGACACAATACTGACAGGTGATTTCAGACCTATATCAGTTCTATGTGCTACTAAATTAAATGTAGAAGACTGTCTACTATAAAAAGATGGAATATGCAGCCCAATTCCATTTAAGAAGTCAGGAGAGTCAACAGAATTGTGCAGAAGTTTATATAGGAAAGTAATACACGCTTTTTGTCGGCGAGATGCAAGACTTTCAAAATCATATTTACGTAAAAGTATATCGTGATCTATACCTCTGGTTGGATAATATCCCTCCGACTTATAAGATAAAATTTTTAAAAATTTGCGTTGTACACTTTCTAATGCACTAATCTGACCCTGGTTCTGCGGAAACCAAACTATGGCCGCATATTCCAACTTTGATCGTACGTATGCATAAAACAATGATTTTAATGCATTGGGGTTATGGAACTGGGAAGAGTTACGACAAATGAAACCTAGAGACCTTGAGGAGTCTTTAACAATATGGTCAACATGGACATTAAAAGTTAAGGTGTTGTCAAAGTAAACTCCCGGATCTTTAAAAACTGTGGCACGCTCTAAGATATTACCATGAATTGTGTAATTAAATGTAAGCGGATTGGATATCTTAGTGAACGACATGTATGTACATTTTGAGATGTTTAGGTTGAGTCCATTTTTTAGACACCATGATGATAAAGCATTAAGGTTATATTGTAAGACTTGACAATCGTTGACATTTTTAATGGTACTGTAGATTTTTAAATCGTCGGCGTAGAGTAGGTGCTTACAAGATAGGGAGTCAGAAAGATCATTAATAAATAAGTTAAATAGTAGTGGGCCTAAAATAGAACCTTGGGGTACCCCAGAAGTTGGACAGTATTCAACAGATTTAAAGCCATTGACTACCACGTATGCTTTGCGTTCACTAAGATAAGTCTGTATTAATGACAGCGACGACGCACAAAAACCAAAGGTACTTAACTTTGACAACAGAATATTGTGTTGAACTTTGTCGAAGGCTTTCGACAGGTCCGTATAAATCACGTCAATTTGTCCCTTTGCATCAATAGTTTCAGCAATATCATGAGTTATAAGTGTAAGATTAGTCACAGTTGAGCGATTAGGGATAAATCCGTGTTGTTTATCAGATATATAAAGTTTAGTATGATTGTAAATTTGGTCAAATAGTAATCGTTCAAGTACTTTTGCAATATGCGGCAGAATAGCAATGGGTCGAAAATTATTAATGTTTTGAAGTTTAAAAGATGTTTTTGGCACAGGGCAGATTGCTGCAATTTTCAGACATCGCGGAAAGGTACACGTTTTTATTGATAGGTTAAATAATGTAGCAAGTGGTACACAGAGTAGCGTAGCACAATCTTTTAATAAAAACGAAGGTAATTTGTCGTCCCCAGATGTAAAATTATTCCCTAGTTTTCTAAGTAGCTTAAACACAAGTTGATCAGATGTGGAGACGAAAACGAAATTAGGAATTAAACTCACATCCGTATCAATGTGATTATTCGTTGGTGTACTATGCACTGACTCAAAAAACTCGCGGAAACCATTTGCAATGTCAGTAGGATTATCTAGGACGGCATCATTATATGACATGGTTGAAGGAATTCTAGACGAATTCGCCCTTTTTGAATTTATATATGACCAAAACTGTTTAGGGTTTGATATTACGCTACTCTCAATCGAACATATGTAAGTTTTGCGCGCATATTTTATTTTATTTTTAATAACAGATCTTAGTTTATTAAATTCTTCCGATAATTTACACATAGAAGGATTCAGCTTAAGTTTTTTCCTGATTGCGTTCTTTTCTGTTAAGAGATTAATTATTTCTGGGCTAAACCAAGGCGGATATTTAAATTTACATTTTAAATTAAACTTAGGTATAAATTGTGAGATGGCTGTATTCATAACATTATAAAATTCATCAAATGCTAAGTCTATATTCTGGACAGTTGAGAGATAACTCCAATCAATTTTAGATAAGAATGCGTACAATCCTAGGTAGTTACCTTTCTTGAAATTAAATTTATATGCCTTTTCATTGACTGCAAACATAGCGAGTTCACATTGGAAGGTAAATGTAAACGAGGGATGATAAGTATCTTCCGCAACTAATGCATCAGTTTCTCTCTGGACATAACAATTCAAGTTTGAGTAGAGAAGATCTAAAACATTATTTGATATATTAGGTATTGTGTTATATTGCTGAAGGCCTAAGAAATTACAAAAATTGACAATGTAAGAAGCTTTGAGAGACAAGCTATGAGGAATATTTGATATATTAGGACAATTGAAATCACCTAATAGAATTATTTTACTAGTTTCAAAATTGATTTGCAATAATATATCAAAAAATAGCTTTACATCTTCAATCGGTATGTTTGGTGGAATATAAATGAGAATTAGATAGAGCCAACAAGATTTAAGTTTACATTTACATAGCAATATGTCAATAAGTGGTACTTGCAGTTTAATATGGTCTGTAGGAATTATCTCAATTTTGAATGTATTGCGCATGGCAATTAATACACCACCGCCCCTAGATTTACCCGTAAGAATTGGATCACGATCAGTTCTGAGAACTGCATACGCTTCACTAAATAGTTCACTGTTATTTACAGACGAATTTAACCAAGTTTCTGTTATAAAATATATGTCATAATCGTTGGTACTAGTATTGTCATGAAATGTTGTAGTTTTCGTATTCAATCCTCTGACGTTCTGGTAGTATGCCGTGATGTTTCCTGTTGGTACTGAACTTCAAGTAGACTTGGGGGTGGCGGCGACAACTCGCGGAAGACCCTTGATGTACTTTATCGTCAGATTGGATTCGCCTTTCTCACGCCTCTCCTCAAGTTCACATCGGACAGCTTTGAGAATTTTACTCTGCATTGGAGTTCTGTCGGTCCCTACATTCACATTTTTGAGATCGATGCTCTTACATATTTTGATGAAGTCTACAGCATGGTTTCTCTCGTTGAACTGAATTTTGAGTGGCCTGGGATTTAACCCAACTTTGCCTACTCTAAATACTGACACATTAGAGAGAGCAGCAACAGCAGAGTTGTTTATTTCTACGAGCTTTTTTAAAGAATTCAAATCTTCGGTCTGCTTTACCTTAGGATCTATATGTTTAGGTTCAGGTACATTGAATACCACGACATTGCGAGCTCTCTTATTTCTGTCTTCAAATTCATGTATGACATCATCGGCTATCTGCATATTTTTGTTATATAGTGCAGAAAGTTCGGCTTTAAGCATAACATTTTCGGCTTGCAATTCAGTTACTTTGTCTGAAAGGTATGTAATAGAATCTATGCATGTCTTAATCTGCTGCTTAATGTCTTCCGAAAATGGCACAAAGTGACTTGTGAAAATGTCATCAATCGCTGCAAGCAAATTTGGGGAAACAGAAACATCTGATTCCTCGGAAACATCGTCAGACGAAATATTCCACGATTGACGGCAAGTTGAGCACATCCATTTTCCGTCGTTCGATTTTGAGCAGGCTCTAATTTTGTTAGGGGGTATAAACTGATTCTATTCTATTCTATTGAAAGTGAGTGGGTAGTTATGCTACCCTCCACTGCGACCGCAAGGATCTATTGTGGCTCACAATTAAGGTCGAACATCCGACCTTACAGCTCACCTTCCAAGTCCATCTTCTTGATGAAGTCAAGGATCTTGTCAGGTGAAGTTTTCTCCAGGTCCTTCAGGTTTAGCTTTGGTGTGCCAAACACCGTGGTCCTGATCTGGTTGCCAGCTGGACAGGCACATATGACGTGCTCTGCTGTTTCATCATCCTCTAGGCATAGGGGGCACTCAGTGGTGTCGCTTAGTCCTAGTGTGTTAAGGTGATGCCTTAGACGGCTGTGTCCAGTGAAGAGAGCAGTTAATGTGTGGACATCTGATCTGCTCAGCTTCAACCATGAGGCCGTCCTGGCCGCAGATGGTCCACTTGTTACCGCTCTGAAATGTCTCATCCCAGGGCGGTTTTGCCAGAAATCCTGTGCCTCGTGTCTCATCCATCCGTTGTTACGGTCTCTAGCTGTTGATCTGGGTATCCCCAGAGCGGGTTCTGGTCCGATGTAGGCTGTACGCGCCTCTCTGGCTAGGGAATCGGCTAATTCGTTTCCCTCCACGCCAGAGTGGCTTGGCACCCACATCAGACTGACCCCGTTTACCTGTGCCATTTGGCAGAGGGCTTCCTTGCAGTTCCGTACAGCCAGCGAGGAGCATCTAGAAGATGCCAGGGCCCTAAGGGCCGCCTGGCTGTCCGAACATATTTTTATTGTCCTGCCCGCCCAACCCTTTGAAAGGATTTCATGGGCGCACATTTCAATGGCGTATATTTCAGCCTGAAGTATGGTAGCATACCTGCCAAGGCTGTAGTAAAGTTCAGTCCTTGGTCCGACGACTGCGGCTCCTGTTCCAGTGGACAGTTTTGAGCCGTCAGTGTACCAGTAGGAGTCAGCCTTTTCTGGGGTGATTTTGTGGGGTGATTACAAAGTGTGCAAGTGAGCATTTTGGAGGAATTTAGGGATTAAACGAAAAACAAAAACAAGGATACAGTGCTTCACACCAACGCGACCCTTCGTGGTAACTAACAGTAATAAGACGTAAACACAGTAGGTAAGGGCCACGGTAGGGAGTACATGAGAGAACAAAGGTGTAACAAAAAAAAATATATTAAATAAATAAGTATTGTAAATTAATCACCGATACAGGTATATAAAATTGTCATTGAACGTTGACCTTAGATTATTGCACGACGCGGATCAGCCTCGAAAGATATTCCACTAGGAGAAATTAAAAAAAAAAAAAAACGCGACAACGAATTTTATATCGCTGGGTCGCACAGAAATGAAATTATTCAATCAATGATTACGCTGGTTGTAAAATGCGGACTGGAACTAAAGTTAACAGGTATATCAACAGTACTTAGCTGAAGCTGATCACCAAATTTGGTCAAGTTTCTCGCAGCCAAGACAACTTAAATATGGAAGAGTTCCGGAGCAGCACACACACACAGTTAACTCAAACGGTGTTACTAATTACTCAAGTTTAAAGAGTTTTTTTCTTAAATTTAGTTCTTAATGCCCCTATCGAGTTCTGCAAAGTATTTCTGTGTTTGAATATAAAAGTTGTGATCGCTTCAATTTGTAACATTAAAATTATTCAAGTTTGACGAGGCTGATGTTTTGCTTTTTTTTTGTTTTTTTTGTAAATCTTTCTTAAGTTCTGGTTGCCCCCCAACAAGTTATCTATATATTCTTCTGAATTTATTCTCGATTATCAATAAATAAGTTTAGGCGCTTAAACTTTTGGAATATTAAATTTATGATTTTTTTAAAATTTTTGTAAATCTGGTTATGTAAATCCGACTAGAGTTCTGTTTGCCTTTCAAGGTGTTTTAAAGATTATTCTAATGAATTAATTCTCTATTATCATTATTAAAAAAGTTCTGGCCACTTAAACTTTTGTAATAATTTTAATATTACAAAAGTTTAAGTGCCTAGAGCTTTTTTAATAATGATAATAGAAAATTAATTCATTAGAATAATCTACAGAACTCGTTGGGGGACAACTAAAACTAAGGTCAAACTTACAAAAAAAATCTTCCCCTTAGTTAGGACTTGATAATTAACAAGTCCTAACTAAGGGGAAGATTTTTTTTGTAAGTTTGACCTTAGTTTTAGTTGTCCCCCAACGAGTTCTGTAGATTATTCTAATGAATTAATTTTCTATTATCATTATTAAAAAAGCTCTAGGCACTTAAACTTTTGTAATATTAAAATTATCAAGTCCTAAGTGGATAATTTTTTAATTTTTTTTGTAAATCTAACTAGAGTTCTAGTTGTCCCCTAACGAGTTTTACAGATTATTCTGATGAACTAATTCTCTATTATCATTATTAAGAAACGTTCTGCTCACTTAAACTTTTGAAATATTAAAATTAATAAGTCCTAAGGGGATGATTTTTTAAATTTTTTTGTAAGTTTGACCTTAGTTCTAGTTGTCCCCCAATGAGTTCTGCAGATTATTCTAATGAATTAATTCTCTATTATCATTATTAAAACAAGTTGTGGCCACTTAAACGTTTGTAATATTTAAATTAAGAAGTCCTAAGGGGATGATTTTTTTAATTTTGTTTTGTAAATTTGACTAGAGTTCTAGTTGCCCTCCAACGAGTTCTGCAGATTATTCTGATGAATTTATTCTCTATTATCATTATTAAAAAAGTTCTGGTCACTTAAACTTTTGTAATATTTAAATTAAAGATTTTTTAAAAAATTAAATTTAAAATAAAATCACTTCGTATGTTTCACTAATTTTACGTCTTTATTCCGCCTAGTTTCAGCTATCAGGCATTTTCACATTCCTTGAAAATGGCTGATAGCCGAAACTAGTCGGAATAAAGACGTATAATTAGTGGAACATACCAAGTGATTTTATTTTAAATTTATTTTTTTTTAAATTTAATCATGTTTCATCAAGTGATCAATGAGAAACAAGTTGAAAATATTTTAAATTAAAGTCCTAAGTGGATAATATTTTTAAATTTTTTGTAAATCTGACTAGAGTTCTAGTTGCCTCCCCAAAGAGTTCTATCATTTATTTAGATGCATTTTTTCTGTAAAGTCAATAATAAAGTAGTTATGACATCCTAAAATAACATGAACGTGAAGTTAGCCCCACATCTAATTGAATTTGATTTTTAGATTTTTAAATGGACAGAACTATTGTTTATATGTACAGAGAACTCTAGAACTATATAGGGGACAATCAGAACTCCAATTATTTTTATAAAATTTGAAAGTTGCTGGGCCATCTTCACAGGGGTGCATTGATGTTATATTAGCAGAATTAGACTTTTTCAATATAAGTCAGCAATTATTTTTCATGAATATGTGTTTCATTTATGAAATTTTCAAAAACATGGTACTAAATTATCTCACCTGTTTAATTAAAAAAAAACAAGTGAAACTCACGAACACGATACTAAAACAAAAATCATTCTTTATTCCCATATATGAGGTTGTAAACAACAACGGATCTACAGATCAGTATTTTTGAAAGGATTTATGAAATTTATTGAATTAGAACCAATAATAAAAAAATCATTATGCATTTCAAAATTTAAGCGTTTGTTAAAAAACGTTTTTTTAATAATATCTTTATTTTTAAAAATAAGTATACAAAATATCGAACATATTTATTAATAAAATAGTGTCAAAAATAAACATTTACTTATAACTAGAATACTGACAAAGTAAATCGAAATACATATGTATACATACCATAACCTAGTAGTAGAAACCAAAATTTATATTGGTTTTTTGTCTTAATTAATAAGACAATTTAAGACGATAAATATCCATTGAAACAACTACTTCCCGTGCAAATACACCTCCGGATATTGAATTATACAATGAAATATTTAATATCTTATGTAATTTGATTTGTTACAACGCTCTATTAAAGTATATGTAACGTTTAGGTCAAATTCTCTTCAAACCAACTAACAATACAATTTAAAATGAAAGGAGAGATAGCAACAAATTAGAAGTGAAAGGACTTGGATTAAAACTAATGTCTTAGGCCATCTATAGACGCGTTTCGAGATTTATCTCTCTTCAGTATAGCTTTGCTTATGACGTTTAAAAAATTAGGAATAAAATTAAAACAAACTTACTTGGAAAAAGTGTTGTGTGTGGAATAAACAGGTACACAGAAATGGAATGAGTGAAAATGATGGTCGGTATTTATAGGTAAAAAAGGGGATTATGTCATTAGCAGGTATGAAGAATGTGAGACCTTATTATTTATCTTACGGTACAGTTCAAACAAGATAAATTCAGATTCAAAACTATTTGAATTCGAGAAAATAAGCTTACGCCTGTTTATTCCACACACAACACTTTTTCCAAGTAAGTTTGTTTTAATTTTATTCCTAATTTTTTAAACGTCATAAGCAAAGCTATACTGAAGAGAGATAAATCTCGAAAGCGTCTATAGATGGCCTAAGACATTAGTTTTAATCCAGGTCCTTTCACTTCTAATTTGTTGCTATCTCTCCTTTCATTTTAAATTGTATTGTTAGTTGGTTTGAAGAGAATTTGACCTAAACGTTACATATACTTTAATAGAGCGTAACAAATCAAATTACATAAGATATTAAATATTTCATTGTATAATTCAATATCCGGAGGTGTATTTGCACGGGAAGTAGTTGTTTCAATGGATAATTATCGTCTTAAATTGTCTTATCAATTAAGACACTGTTTGCATTTTTACGAATAGTTTTTTTCGTAATTTTATATATTATGTTTAAAGTGTGCAAACTATAAGAAGCGTAAGCTTATTTTCTCGAATTCAAATAGTTTTGAATTTGAATATATCTTATATTTGTTTGTATTAAAACGTAAAATTAAAACAAATTACTTGAAAGTAATAATTAATTCAATTTAGGTCAATATAAATAATGTAAATTTAATATGTATGAATACATATAATAAATGAATGGTCGAACTGCAAAACTCATATTCTCCACTTTTGAAAACTTTTGGCAAATTGCAAAAAACTCACGTACTTTAACATGGGGGACATAAAAAAACCGCCAACTGAATTTTTACAAGAGTGGAGATTGTAGGTTTTGCAGTTTGACCACTCAAATATTACTACTACTACTGTTTTAAAGGCTTAAATTTTTAAATTTAAACAGCATTGTTTTTGTAGCCCCTCTTTCCAGTGTAAATTGAAAGATAAATATTTTAGACGCATTCTAGTTCAGCACTTCCCAAACTATTTTGTGGCGGTGCATTTAACGACATTAAGGGGATTATTGCAGTGTAACACGCCGATCGTGTTGGAAAGACTCACATAGTTTAGAGTAGCTCATCCGATGCCAAATTTACAGGACAAGTGGGGCGAATACAGTCAGAGAGAAAAGCGGCAGCTCGCTGTGCATTTGTGCATTGCTCCTTGGCATGAACGGATGAGGTCTCGCGTCGCGTGGAATAGACGAAAAAAAAGCGTATAAAAAAGACGGATTTAAAGAAAGTGTCGATTCGTATTATTTAAACACGCTGATAATACATACAAGCTATGTATTGTTTTTAATACGTTAGAAAGCGTTATCGGATCCTGTGTTATTTTTCGGTATTTACAAAACCGATGATTCTTATTCTTGTCATTATAACACATTATTTTTTCTTTTAAGACTCCAGTTTCGACAGCCAAACAAACTATGTGTTTTATTTTATTAAATAGAGATTATTTCTTAAAAATATAATAATAAAATAATTCATGTTCATAAGGTCCTTGTAAATATTTATATGCCGGATATATACAGGGTGTCTACGCTAAACCATTCGTTAAAAGTTTATGGGGTTGCCGTTGCACTAAAAGTTTGAAAACAATCCTTGGCATATGGTTGAACCAGTTCTCCTCATGTGAAATATTTCAACTTTATATCACTTCCGGTTCCACCGGAAGTAGCACCAAATTTGTTATTTTAAATAGAACACCCTACATATTAGTATTTTTTTGGGTTTCTCGTTTAAATTGCAACATATTTTATTCAAACATATGTACACTTATCTCTTATAGTTTTCAAGAAAAAAAAATATTTCTAAAATTTTGACCTTTAAAAGGTATCTCAAAATCTGTCTGTAACTTCTCTTAGGAATAAGATAAAAATATGATTTATATCTCTACTTGTACCTAGAGAATGCCTCTATGAGTAAATTAATTGGAACTGTCAATTTTGACCATAAGTGTTCTTCTGATTTATGGAAGTTCGTCTCTACCAAACGTGGACCTACTCAAATCCCTAGTGAGGTACACAATGACAACGAAGAATTTACTAATCCCAATGACATAGTTAATGGATTTGCTGATATATTTAATAGTCATTACAATCCTATTTCAAATCCCATACTGTGCAACGAGTCAACTGTGTATCCGCCAATTCTGATTAATAAGGTAGACGAATCTCAACTTATTAATATAATGTCACGTTTTCCAAATAAATTTACCACTGGTGATGATAAAATACCCAGTTTTTTAATTCGCGATTGTAGATTCACCTTCGCCAGTCCATTGTGTACGATTTTAAATTTCTCAATAGCTTCTTGCCAGTTCCCCAACATGTGGAAACGTGCTAGACTATGTCCCGTTTTCAAGAATGGCGACAAATCCCATCTTCGTAACTATCGTCCAATATCGATCCTTTCTAACTTTGCAAAAATCTTTGAGATTGTGCTGCACAATGACATATTTAAAGGTGTGGGCTCCTTTATATCACAATATCAACACGGATTTATGCCGGCTAGATCTACAACAACAAATCTGGCGACAGTCTCCCAATACTTGGCTGATGCCCTGGATGCTCGTGGTCAAGTTGACGTTATCTACACTGACTTTTCACGCGCCTTTGACTCAATTGACCATGAGCTTCTAATTCATCGTCTTAGCCTGTTGGGTGCGGTCCCTGCGGTCACCAAACTTCTTCGGTCTTACCTACTTAATCGTTCCTGTTATGTACTTTACAATGGTTTTAAATCATACGAATTTTCTCCTACCACTGGTGTTCCGCAGGGCTCTTGCCTAGGACCCCTCCTATTTAACATATTTATTAATGATCTATTAGGCATGTTTACGTGTCCTGTTTTGGCATATGCTGACGATCTCAAAATATATCTTAACATAAAATCCGTATAGGACGTAGACATTCTACAATCAAATTTAAACATTATTGCTGATTGGTGTAAAAGAGTCAATTTAATATTTAATGTCAACAAATGTTGTGTGGTAAACTATTCTCGCACCCGTACTTCAATTGAATCAAATTATCAAATTGATGGAATGTCTCTGTCCAGATGTAGCACTTTCAAGGATCTAGGAGTTACATTTGATAGCCAGCTCTCTTTTAAACCTCATATTGACTCAGTCCGAACAAATGCGTCTAAGGCCATGGGATTTATTCTACGTATTAGCCGCGACTTTTCCAATGTTGATGCTATTAAATCTCTATATTCCGCCTTCGTATTGAGTAAGTTGGAATATAACAGTTTAATCTGGTTTCCTATTTATGCTAGTCACTCTCTTGTGTTGGATCGTCTTCACCGTCGGTTTTTAAAATTTCTCTCTTTTAAACTTGACCACTCTTATCCTCCGATTGGAATTTCGAACGATGATCTTCTTCAGCGTCACCAATTCGAATCCCTCGCCGACAGAAGAACTTTGAGATGTGCCACGTTTATGAAGAAACTCGTAGATGGGAAAATCGACTATCCAGAAATTCTCGCAAGGGTTCCGTTTAATGTCCCTGTGAAGTCTACACGGTTTTCATCAACATTCCGCTTACCAACGGCGCGCTCTAATGTGTTGCAGCGTTCGCCAGTGACTGTGTTGTGCCAGTGCTCCGAAAAATTATTCAACGATATTTTTATTCAATAAATCATACTATCCTGTAATATGTATTCACTGTTCACGAACTTACATGTATCTTTCCTTTTCTTATTTATTCAAATTTTTGTTCTGTAATTGGGTTTATCCTGTTGGACAATAAAGTTATTATTATTATTATAAAAGTTATTATTAAAATGTCAATATTTAAGTGCTCTCTTCAATATCAAGTAATTTTTTTTTAATGGAATGATCCAATTTTTATCACGTAGTACGATTAGGGGGGAAATTTCCTACAAAAAAGTATTATACAAATATACTTCTAGAGCGAGTAGTTTTCGAATTATTTCGAAAATTCGTTTTTCGTCGCATTTATGCAGGGTAATGACATTTATTTGATGTACAGGGAGTTTTTCTTTAAAATATACGTATACCAAATTCAGCTTGTTTTCTTTAAATCTTTAGTTATTCGTTGTTTTTTTTAATGGTTCAATTTGAAGCTCTAATCGAGTGTTTTCCACTCCCAGACTAAGCATGAAGTAAAATTTCGAGTTTAGAAAAGCCCCTTGAAAATTTGTCTCGGGTCGCGCAGCGACCCGAGACAAATTTTCTGGGCTTTTCTAAACTCGAAATTTTACTTCATGCGCCACGCGTATAAAACACAGATTTTAAGTGAAGTTCGAATATAAATAAATTTCACAATATTTTAGTGTTTTATACGCGTGGCGCATGAAGTAAAATTTCGAGTTTAGAAAAGCCCAGAAAATTTGTCTCGGGTCGCTGAGCGACCCTCGACAAATTTTCACGGGGCTTTTCTAAACTCGAAATTTTACTTCATGCTTAGTCTGGGAGTGGAAAACACTCGTTTAAAGCTTCAAATTGAACTCTTTTAAAAAACAACGAATGTCGGAAAATGTACAGCTTTATTCCCTAAATATTATTCAAGTAGTAATTTAGTTTCCATCATTGTCATGGTACTATTAAACATTATTACAATAAATAAGTTGTTCTTTAATACTCATTGTTTATTTTGTTAGGGCGTAGGTAAAGTATCGTACGTTTCTCGAGTGGTATGGCAATTACATACTCGCGGAATACTGCACTCGCCGCTGCGCGGCTCGTGCGCAACATGTCCGCTCATATGTAATATACTGGATACTACTCTGGTTACGTAATATACTGTTATTATTTGACATTTTGCATTACATACGCGACAAAACAAAAACATTACTACTTGCCTACTAAAATTCAGTTGCGACTTATGCGCGCATTATTCCCTCCATAAATGCGACGAAAAACAAATCTTCGAAATAAGGATTTTTTTCAAATTTTTAGTGCAACGGCAACCCCATAAACTTTTAACGAACGGTTTACCGTAGACACCCTGTATAAAAAACGCGGAACATAGGATTTTCAATGATTTTTTTTATATAGGAATATTATCTTTCCTAACTACTATGGCCATGAAAATAATCTGTATTAATTTGGCCTCTGCCAAATTGGGTAAATACCCCAAATTTTCGGGAGAATTTCAATTTTTATTTTATCAAATATTCTAGTTTTTATGAATGCAACAAATAAATAATAAAATGACTTCAGGCAGACATTTTATACTCAACAAAAAATATATTTGAGATTTGTCATCTAAAATATTTTGGGGAAGATATGTCAATTGGAGCACTGCACGGGCCTGAATTTTTCTTAGGCGATTTTCCCGTATCATATTCAATATTTAAATTATCTTAATTTTATATATTTTTTTTACTTTTTCTAAAAACTATGCCTATAATCAGATAAGTATATTTTTTATTTATTTAGACCTTAAATGTTGACCGGGCCGGGCCAGGCAAAACTCAATCTCTCTTATTTTATGACCGGGTCGGGCCAAGCCGGGCCTTAAAAAATATATTGGGCTTGGTGCAATGTTGAGCAAGAAGCTTGTTATTTGAAATGCATTATAATAACTAGCTTATTATTATTGTAGTTCTATTTTTTCTAAAATAATTAACAATGAATATGCACGCAGTTAAACCCTACATTTTTTTAAACATTCGTCAAACATATATTACCTGTGCTCAGTAAAAAATAGTTGATTTGTAACATTAATCTACGACAACGTCATATTAGTGACGTTATTCTTACTATTCTTATAGTTTTGATATCATTGATTCGTTGATGAAGTCGCAGTTGGTTCAAATAGGTCTGATTGCTAGAAACTTTACAATTTACTTTAATAGTTTTATTGCGATAAGTTTAATGGCATTTAACAACTGCTTTAACAACGAAAGATTTAAGACGAAATAATGATTTGAACAAGACTGATTGTTATTTGATTGCTTCTGGCTTATTAATAAAAAAAAAAACTTTAAAAATAATTTAATAATACCGACACTGTCAAATAATTAGGGAAGCCAACATTAAAGGTATATTACACATCTTTAATTAAATTAGTGAAACATTTCGTGTTTTCTATATTAGTGAACATGCAGTATAAAAAAATACTTATTCCATTAGTAGTCAGAAAGCATAAAAATAAAACACTAGTACAATAAAATATCGATTATAATTGGGAAATATTAATTTTACGAGAACAAATGCTAACGACGCGAGCCGTTTTTGTTAACTATGATTGAGAAAAGAAAAGAAAAACAAATGCGAAGCCGCACAGCGTTCACCGGCCCAGTGATAAATGCTGGCCGCATGCTGCTCGCCCCTCCAATAATTGTGCAGATGAGTGTACAGCGCGTTCAACTAAGAGAAGATCCGCAAGGCGGCGCTATTTTACGGTCTTATTTTTCAAGATTTTTATTTTAACCTGACTCGGGCATGAGTTATCGCTTCTTTATGAAATGTTCACATTATATTCCTTGTAGTATAAACTAGGAAGATATGGGAATATTTTTTTTAATTTTGAAAAATATAACATTATTTTTTTCATACCTCTGAAAGCAAATTGTTAAAAATAAGTACTTCGATATTTCACTAGATAATTGGGCTTAATATACGTTGTCAAAATTTCAACTTTCTAGGACCTTTAGTTTTTAAATAAACCTAACATTAAATTTCAGACCACTGTTATATTCCCCTTAAGAAAAATCTTTAAAATTTATAAATCTTGTCGTTACAAATTATCAATTTTTATGTATAGTTGAGTACATTTATGAAAACTGACAATATTCAGTTGATTAATGGAAATGTAAAAACTTCGAAAATAAGAACTGTGTAAATCGACAAAACATATGAACATTTTGTAGAATCTTAATAATCTTGGACTATTCAATTGAAGATATAAGATATAAGATTAAATATTCTTGAATTATACGTTTAAATTGCTTTAGATAGAAACAAGAATCTCCAAAAGCTTGCAAATTAATAAAAAAATGATTAAATCAATTAAAAAAAACATAGCTTATTATTAGTTTATTTCATGTTCACTGTCGACATTGCAAAATTAGCTGAATCTGAAACTAATGTTTAATAATAATATAATAATAAGATTATTTATTGTGCTACTAACATACATTGTTATTACACTTGTTATCAGAGAAAAAAAAAAGCTTAAAACTAGTAAATACAAAGGTAAATATTTAAATAAAATAGTATAAATAGCAAATAAAATATAAAAACACAATAAAACCTTAAACTACAAATAAGTTAAACATTTTCTAGGCTTTTCAAAATATTATTCAAAAATATATATTCCTCTAAATAATAACTGTCTTCTTCCTCACATTAATATTCTCAATTTTTATTTTACACTTATAACTCCACTTTTTTTAACTCCATGAAATGGATGTTTTTAAACTTCAGAATAAATCTCTGCACAATAGGCCTGGTACATAAAGTAAAATTTCGGGTTTAGAAAAGCCTGAACCAAACCAAATTTTTAGGCTTTAAATTATACTTATAAAAAAACCGACGAGAAGTTGGCCACACATTTCCAGCCACGAATTTTGGCGCTCCACCATCTCACTTAGTATGAAGAATCTCATTAAAAAAATCATATCTCCCAAGGCGCATACTTTATTTTTAGAATGTCTTCTTTAATTGCTTAATCAATATATCTAGAACGATTATAAATGATCAGAAAGTTAAAACTCTTATTTATTATATTTTTAAACAATATATTGCTGTCGCGCGTATAGCCACCACACATACCAAATTTAAAAAATCAAATCTCCCAAGGCACATACTTTATTTTCAAAATGTTTTCACTGATATACGCAAACAGAAATATGTTGTGTTAAAAATATAACAAATGAGAGTTATAACTTTCTAGTCATTTATAACTGTTCTAGATATATTGTTTAAACAATCAGTGAAGATATTTTGAAAATAAAGTATGTGCCTTGGGAGATATGATTTTTTTTAAAATTTGGTATGTGCGGTGGCCATTCGCTTTGTTTAAAAAATATAACAAATGAAAGTTATAACTTTCTGGTCAATTATAACTGTTCTAAATATACTGTTTAAACAATCAGTGAAAATATTTTGAAAATGAAGTATGTGCCTTGGGAGATATGATATTTTTAAATTTGGTATGTGTGGTGGCCATGCACTAACAGAAATATATTGTTTAAAAAAAATAACAAATGAGAGTTATAACTTTCTGATCATTTATAACTGTTCTAGATATATTGTTTACACAATCAGTGAAGACATTTTGAAAATGAAGTATGTGCCTTGAAAGATATGATTTTTTAAACTTGGTATGTGTGGCCATACGCTAACAGAAATATATTGTTTAAAAAATATAACAAATAAGAGTTTTAACTTTCTGGTCATTATATTCTAGGGATATTGTTTAAACAATCTGTGATGATAATTTGAAAATAAAGTATGTGCCTTGGGAGATATGATTTTTTTAAATTTGGTATGTATGGTGGCCATACGCGTGACAGCAATATATTGTTTAAAAATATAACAAACAAGAGTTTTAACTTTCTGATCATTTATAATCGTTCTAGATATATTGATTAAACTTTTACTGAAGACATTTGGAAAATAAAGTATGTGCCTTGGGAGATATGATTTTTTAATGAAATTGTTCATACTAAGTGTTCATACTAAGGTGGAGGCGCCAAAATCCGTAGCTGGAAATGTGTGGCCGACTTCTCGTCGGTAAAGATACATACAGTCTGTTTGATTTATTGTGACACAGCACATATGTCCGTTATTAGTACAGATAGAAAAAAAAGTTAAAAACAATAGTTTTAGTATTTTTTATGATCTATTCAGTAGCATTGTCAGAAAAACAATTAAAAATCAAATAAACACGTGAAAGCTATTAGCTTCATTTTCTTTAATGGAACACCCTGTATATTTTGTTTATTTCAAATAGGTAATAACCTTAGCTTTATAGTGATACCACATAAGTACCCCTTCATTATACAAATAACGCGACAATTACAAATAAATTAAATTTATCAGTTGCCATGGGTAACAATTGACATAAAACAATTTGTTAACGCTTTAATGTCAAAGTGGTGTAGTAACTTCCCGTCTTGCGTGTTGTCGATTCAAATCTTTAGAGATGGGTGATAATTACTATTCTAATGATGAAAAAATGGATATGCTAAAGGTCTTCGTTAGATGCAACGATAATTCTAGAGAAGCTAGTATCACTTATGGAAACATGTATCCAGAAAGAAGACAACCACATTATCGCACTTTTGCAAGACTTGAACAACATTTACGGAGAAATGGGTGTTTTAATAATAAATTACGAAGGAGAAGACAAGAAAGAGAAGATAATAATGAAGTATTGATATTGGCCTATTTTAGAGCACATCCACGTAATTCAATACGCGAAGCAGTGGCTGACTTAGGAATAAGTATGCATAAAATATTTTCTATTCTGAGAAAACATAACATGAGACCATATAAAATTAAGTTAGTACAAGGTTTAAGAGATGGTGATTCTAACAGGAGGATAGTATTCTGTAATTGGCTTAGCAACAATCAACATTTATTAAATTTAATTCTTTGGAGTGATGAATCAAATTTCAACAACGGAATCTCCAACCGAAAAAACGACCATTACTGGGATACTGAGAATCCACGTCAAATTCGAGAATGCAGATTCCAACAAAGATTTGCAGTTAATGTGTGGCTTGGTGTGTTAGGTGATACCATAATAGGACCATTTTTTATCAAGGAACGTTGAATGCGGAGCGATATGCCAACTTTCTTACGATAGAATTTGAAGATTATTTAGATGATATCCCCCTAGAAATACGTCGAGATATGTGGTTCCGACAAGATGGAGCTCCTCCCCATAACGCAAGAAATGTCAAAGATATTTTGGAAAGAAAGTTTGGTTTGAAATTGATTGCAGATGGTGGCCCCATAAACTGGCCAGCAAGATCGCCAGATCTGTCTATTTTAGATTTTTTTATTTAGGGATTTTAAAGCAAAAAGTTTATGTTACTCGTCCAGAAAATCTAGACGATCTGAAAAATCGTATTCGTATGGCATGTGGCCAAATAACACCACGGATGTTGCAAAAAGCACGACGAAATTTAATGAAGAGATGTGAAGAATGTATTGCAAACAACGGACGTCACTTTAAACAGACACTTTAAATAGTTATTCATGTCAACTGATAAATTTCATTTATTAACAATTGTCGTGTTATTTCTATAATAAAGGGGTACTTATGTGGTATCATTATAAGGCTAATATTAATGCCTATTTGAAATGAGCAAAATATATAGGATGTTCCATTAAAGAAAATGAAACTAATAGCTTTCACGTGTTTATTTGCTTTTCAACTGTTTTTCTGACATTACGATTGAATAGATCATAAAAAATACTAAAACCTTTGTCTTTAACTTTTTTTTCTATCTGTACTAATAACAGACATATGTGCTGTGTCACAATAAATCAAACAGACTGTATTTTAGACGTATTCTAGTTCAGCGCTTCCCAAACTATTTTGTGTTGCGGACCAGTATTTTTGATTCTAGTTTAGCACGGACTGATCAAAGGGAAGTGTAACAAAATAAAGAAAATATAAAAATAAAATTTGACAGCATAGTACAAATTGATAAATCTCTAAGCATTGAAAACTAATGACTTTTGATATTGATAAAAATTATAATCATTTACAAAAAGTGATTAAATTTATGTAAACTGACGAAAGTTGTTAGATGATTCGTTATAGTCTTTTTTATTATTTTTTTTATGTTGTGTGACTATTGTGTCAATTTTTGCATTCACTGTATTTTTATATTTTTATATTTTATCCTGATGAACGTTTCAACATAATATTTAATTAATTAAAGATATTGACTTATATATCCCTAAATATCATGTTATGTTATAGTAATATAGCACAGTATGTATATATAAACAAATAAATAAATAAATAAAATAAATAAATTTGACAATATTTAGTAGATTAATGAAAATGTCAAAACTTCGAAAATAACCAGTACTGCGTAAACAGACAAATATTATGAAATCTAATATCTTGGTCTGAGATTTTCAAGATTTTACTAAATAATCTTGAAAATCTCAGACTAACATATAAGATTAAATATCTTTAAATTATATCGTATATTAAATTTTAAAAAAACATCTAGAGTGCTATGATTTTAAATTAAATTTATGTTAAATTTATGTTGGCTACACGCTTTAGTAATTGTCATATAAAACATAATAATTATAATGTATAAATTCAGAGTTAACAACCTACAATATATTCCATAACACTATAGAGGTTTTATTTTATTGAACATACGATACGTTGAAATCGCCCTAGAAGGAAACAAGAATCTCCGGAATCTCTTTAAATTAATTAATTAATTAAAAAAAACACTGCTTATTTTTAATTTATAAATGTTCACTGTCAAAATTGCAAAATTTAGTTTAGCTAATATTTTAAAGACGTTTCAAAATGTTATTCAAAAACAGATATTTATTCAATTAATCATTGTGTCTTCTTTCTCATATCAATATATTCAATATTTATTTCACACCTATAACTGCACTTTTCCCAACTTCATGAAATAAGTGTTTTTAAACTTTTAAGTAATTAAGTGTATACGCCTGGCATATGAAGAAAAATTTCGAGTTTAGAAAAGCCTGAACGTTTCAGGCTTTTCTATACTCAACATTGTACTTCGTGCTTAATTAAGGGTTTAGAATCCAAGCTCGTTAGTAGTATAACGGCGGTCATAGGTGCATTTGGTTCCGTCGTTATACTATGAATCTTACCACAGGAAAACACAAGAAATGCAGGTACTTGGGGAGTTTTATTTATACTTAATTATGTCACGTACAAAAACGAACGTTAGCACGCGTTATTCTCTAAAATTATTATTATTATTTTTTTGTGTCCACGGCAACCTTCCTATCTCTCCCCGCCGTCCGGATTATTCTTGTTCAGGCAACACCACAGTAGCTTCAAATTGAATTAAAAAAAAAACAACTACGAATGCCTCGAAATGCATACGCTAAATCGAGATATGTATACTTATAAGGAAAATTCCCTGTATGTTTATGTCTGTAGCTTGAGACATAACTGAAGCTGCCACTGCCACTGGTTTTATTTAATATTGTCTGTCAATATTCAACTCTTTAAAGAACTTTCTATATAATTAATTTAGGTCAATTCTGTTCAATTATAAAGTGGTTTCAATTGTAGTGAATTAATAATTCGTATCATAATTTATGTATAATTTATTTCCTTTCTGCCTTTGGGGGATATAACATTAACTAATAAGGTTAGATTAAATATTTTAACCGATATTTTCTAATCTTTAATATTTAAATTTATGAATTTGCCCTATCTATAAAATTAGGATATTTAGAGTGTTTAAATACGTAATGTTCTTGAAATTGATTGTACATGTAATCAACTTCAATTATCATAATAATATTAAATTAAACAAACTTTATTTTAGTAATTAGCATAGGCGCAGCCAAGGGGGCTGCGTAAAAAAAAGTAAAGCAGGAAAATTATGTTTGTATTACAAACAGAAATTGATTTTATTTCTAAACAAAGGTAGTAAATATACTGGCCGCCGCACAGTGGGGTATTTCCATGATCTGGACAACCAAAATGTTTTTAGCGCAATAAACCTTTCTAAACAAACTTATAAATTAATTAATTCTTAAAACCACAATTATATAGGTGGTTAATAATATACAGCGTGTCCTATTAATGCGTTCTCGGAAGATATATCGGTTCTTGTTGAAGATAGAAAAAACGTTTCTCCACCGAAGTTGCACGACTTTATTAGCTGCATAACTTAAAAACATTTTCAGGTGTACAGGGTGCCTCATAAAGACTGTAGCGGATGCAATGGATCATCTTTTATATGATTTGGTTTTTGGAGGAATTCAAAAATTGCGTGTCAATTTATTAAAAGCATTCATAATAAGCTGTTGCAGGGTTGCTTTCACATTCAGAGTCTGAATCTCGGGCTTCACTTTTTTGGGGTTCAGTAGGTAGTAGCATTTCTACTGCTTCCCTTGAAAAATATTGGGCCTTTTTCTTTAGTCTTGGTCTCATTACGGTTAAAACTGGGTCAGAAGTTAAGAGAAGTCTGTTAATTACATCACGATTACAAGAGGTTCTACAGATTTTTTTTGAAAAATATTGTCGATATAAGCGAAAATGCTTGTTGTGTGCTTCAGTTGCCTCTTCTGATAGTCCTGTTGGGAGTATAGCGTGCTCTATTACAGCAGGACCGTGAATTAGAATTTTGTGCATGGTTGGAGTCATTGGATTCCATGGATACAATTGTACATATCGTATGTTCAATAAAATAAAACCTCTAGAGTGCCATGAAATATATTGTAGGTTAGCAACTCTGATATTATACATTAAAATTATTATGTCTGACGTTTTATATGACAATTCATAAAGCGCGTAGCCAACTTACATTTAAAAAAAGGAATAAATCATGGCAGTCTAGAGGTTTATTGAACATACTATATAATTCTGCTGTCTTTTTCGTAAATCGTTCAAATTTTTCAATATTTATATTGTGTCCACTGGATATACATTCAAGTATAATTTTGAAGCGATATATTAAATCAATATTAATTCAAGTTATTTCAGCTGCGAGAGTAGTTTCAGTGAAAAACTTTCTACTTGTATTACCATTATCTGAATTTCCGTATCCAGGCTTAGGGACTTCGTTTTTTTTATAAACCTGTCTTTTATTGACAATAACATTTTCTTCTTGTGTTTTTAATCTCCAAATTTTTAATATAGTTAATGCTTGTTGCGCTACACTTTTGATAGAACCGGATATACAAATTTGGTGAAGAAAACCACTTGTTTTGTTCCATAATTTTGTATTTCCGGTTTCCTGACACCTGTTTCGGTCTTTACAGATCATTCTCAAATGACAAACTGAGAGAATGATCTGTAAAGACACATGTCAGGGAAATGAAAAGAAAATTATGGAACAAAACAAGTGTTTTTCTTCACCAAATTTCTGTACATTTTTATTGGTTTTTAAAATAACATAGAAAATTAATGGCATTTATTTGATTGACTTGCTTTTAACGAGTGTTTTCCACTCCTTGATTAAACATGAAGTTAAATGCGCAATGCACCACTATTTTCTATTTTTATTTCTAAATGGTAAAAAAAAAACACCACGCGTTCAATACAAACATTAAACGTTTCCGACTCTAAACGTAGAGCGCTTCAATAAACACCGCATCACACCGCCACGTGGTCAATTTATAGGCGACCGCTCTCCACTCCGAAATGCAAATGCACACTGCGAACCGATAAAATATGCCATCAATTTAATTAAAGGCTTGATTAGGCAGCGGGACACGGCGCACGAAGAGGTGGCCAATTAAATTCTACAACTGTTCCATGTACTGTAAGTACAAAGGCAAAAATAACGGTGTACAGATTGAAATATCAATAATAGAAATTGTTAATTCTGGAAGCTCACATTCAGAGCAAGTTAAACCAAAAAACTGAACCTTGTTGACCTCTGAACCGCAGACAAAATTATTTTGAAATCAGTTACAAAGCCAGTAAAATATTTTTGATGCAATTGTTCGAACAGAACAGGGGTCTCCAAACTTTTTTGCGCAGGTCACATGTAAATAGATGTAGTAAAAAAATCTCTTTCTTTACTGATTAGTTTTATTAACGAAATGTACATTTCGAACACTATGTGTTCATTCTCAATAGTAATTCAACTGACAAATACGTTTTTTTTTAATGAATTAAACTAGACATGTTAGAAGCAATTTATATGTTTAAAAATAAAGATAAACTACTAAATTTCGATTTAAGCCCCCTAAATAATCCCCTCTTTGAAATTTTTGTTTGAATGACACTGTCAATTATTAAAATAAACATATTTGTCAATTTTATTACTACGCTTTGATTAAAACACTTGGTTTGTTTCACTGATTTTTTATTTTTACTTCAACTAGTTTCGACCTTAGGTCATTCTCAAGGAGATATGTACAAAATTTTACAAATGTATCGATATTTATACAAATTTTACAGCTAATTTCAGGTAATAAGGGCCGTCGCGATGGGGGAAAGCCAAATGTCTTCGATGTTATTAAGCGTGGTTTTTCAATTTTTTATTGCTCTGTTTATTTCTAATCCCTCTCGGAGATTCAAGTCACGTCCCTTATTACCTGAATACAAAATATTTAAATTACTATTATTGAAAAAATGGTTATTTTCTATACAATGTTGTGAAAGTCCGGTGGAAAAATATTTAATATTGATTTTTTGTGTTCACTTAATCTAATTTTAAAAGTTCTTCCTGTTTGTCCTATATATACACAATCACAATCTCCGCACTTGATTTCGTATACGCCACTTTTTTTCAAATTTGTCTATGTCGGATTTATTATGCACTAAAAGTAAAGTAACAATTGCATTTAATAACGGTTACAGTACTCAATTAATAGATAGATTTGTCAAAAAGAAAAAATTTAAACAATTTGAAAAATATTTTTATGCGCAAAACAAAACGGAAAAACAATGATTTAAATATAACTATGCTAAACATATTTCATTTTCTTTCAAAAATTTAAACCTAAATAGAGTTCTTAAAAACAATGAAAATGTATTTAATTTGCATACAGGTACAAGAGAAAAAAAAAACGAAATTTTTCTAATAAAAAATATATATTTTGATTACATTGTTTTAAAACTATTCAATCGTTATTATTCAGATTTAGTTTGCAATAAAACATTTATTTGTATTACAAAAAGTCGCATTTTTAAGTATAGTGACGATCGTATAGGTGACGATCGCCCCCGAAACCGGTAATGTCTACACACTTACCGGGGAGGTGATAAATGAGGAAAACACCCGACAGGCTATAGACGGCTTCTCTGCCTTTAAATCGCTAGGACCGGATGGAGTTTTTCGCGCCCTACTGCAGTGGGGAAGAGAGGAACTCGTGAAGCACCTAGTCGTGCTTTATAAGTCCAGCCTGGCGACGGGATACATCCCAAAGGCCTGGAGACAAGTCAGGGTAGTTTTCATTCCCAAGCCTGGCAAAGCTGGTTACACGGAACCAATAGCTTACAGGCCGATATCGCTCTCGTCTTTCCTCCTAAAAACAATGGAGAGACTGTGTGAGAGATATATAAGAGGCAAAACGCTTCAGGAATTACCACTGGAGAAGGCGCGACATGCATACACAAGGGGTAGATCAACTAACTCGGCACTACACAGTGTTGTAGGCGAGATAGAGAAATCGTTGGATTCACACGAATCCATCCTGGGTGTATTTGTTGACATTGAAGGCGCTTTTGACAGAACAACCTTACCAAAGATACGGAACGCCCTGGATAGGCGCGGAGTCCCAGTATCAATAGCTGACTGGATTAGCAATGCGCTTGCTAACAGGACAGTCACCGCGGAGGCAGGGGGACAACGTATCTCCTGCAACATAAGCCGTGGATGCCCGCAGGGAGATGTATTATCCCCCCTGCTGTGGAACATGGTGTTTGATAGCCTATTAAAGGAACTGCGCACACAAGGTTTTACGGTCACAGCCTATGCTGATGACCTAGTCATCCTAGTAAGTGGAAAATTTGAAGATGCCATATGCAGCAGGATGCAGACGGCACTTGACACGCTCACCAAATGGTGTCAAGATCACTCCCTCTCTGTTAATCCAGCAAAGACGAAGATGGCCATGTTCACCAGAAAAAGGAAGGTACCTCAAAGGGCACCCTCGCAAATGGGTACGATATTGCAGTACAGCAAGGAAGTCAAATACCTGGGTATAACCATCGACAATCAACTGAGCTGGAAATCGCATATCGATATCAAAACAAACAAGGCCATAAAAGCATTCTGGCAGTGTAGACGTGTAGTGGGGAGGACATGGGGTCTGAAACCAAAAGCGACACTATTGGTCTACACAGCGATAATAAGGCCAATGCTTGCCTATGGCGCCTCTGTGTGGTGGTCAAGAACGAAACTACAGACCACAATTAAGCGGCTATCCCAGGTACAAAGAATAGCTTGTCTCGGCGCGACGGGTGCAATGCGCACTACCCCGACCCTGGCAATGGAAGTCATGCTATGTCTTCCACCGCTGGATCTGTATGTGGAGAAGGAGGCCATAAATATCATACTCCGTCTCCAAGCTGAAGGGTTATGGACACGTAACACATGTGGGATTGCTAGAGGCAGCCTCTGGAGGAATGTTTGCAAAGATATACCTCTGTTAGAGGCTAGAAACGACCTGTGCTCGCCCACAAATACCGTACCGGAAGGATACGAGGTACGATGGACATGAGAGAATCGGCTAATCGCATTTACACCGACGCATCATGTAAAGAAGGACGCTCGGGACTGGGGATATACTCCAGGAACCTGGGCATCAACCTAAAGACTCCAATGAGAGAGAACACGACCATCGCACAACTAGAAGTGATGGGAATTGCACTTGCGGCTGAAACCATACAGAACCGCAACGTGAAGAACAAAAAGCTACTCATCCTAACAGATAGCAGGCAGGCTCTGATGGCTCTAAAAAACAGAGTAACGATATCGGAGACAGTTCTGGACTGCCACAGCAAACTCAGGCTTGCTGCCGCAGAAAACAGAATCGAGATATCATGGGTGAAGGCCCATGACATTAATGTAGGCAATCGAAAGGCGGATAAACTGGCTAGAGCAGCGGCTGGGGAAACTATTTCCTCGCCACAGCCGCTAGTAAAACCCACCATGACGACCCTAAACGAATTGATCCACAACGAAATCCTGAAGAAATTCAGGGAACGCTGGGATGGCATTAAGGACTGTAGGATGTCTAGGGAAACCTTAGAGTATCCGAACAAAAAGACGGCACTACACTACCTACAAATGAGCAGAAATAATCTGAGACGCATAACGGCCGTTCTCACGGGCCATTGTAGACTAAATGGGCATCTCTACAAAATGGGAGTCGGTGACTCGCCAGATTGTAGAGGCTGTCATGAGGAGGACGAGACTGCCGAGCAGATCCTCTGTGATTGCCCAGCACTCGCCTCGCAAAGGGAGGAAATTCTGGGGTCCAGATGGCCGACATTGGCCGACATTAGGGAAGAGTCAACCGCTGCTCTGCTGGCCTTTCTCGACAGAGTGGCATGGCTGAGCTGAGGAGCGACACAACCCTAGGGGGGGATGCAAAAAGGACCCATTGGGGCCTAATTGCTGTGTCTACGTACACACCCCTTTATGATCCAGATCGAGTCACTCCTCAGCTCAGCCATGCCACTCTGTCGAGAAAGGCGAGTCGTATGCACCCGGCCGACACGGCCAGTAATCAAAGAGTCGCAGCCCATCCCCACTCAATTTCCAAATAATTTCAAAAGGAAGAGTGCGGGCCAATGATTATAACGCCAAGAGGTCCAGGTAGTCAGCCATTTTCAGTAAGGGTGACTTTTTTCATTTCATTCATAATTTCTAAAACTAACTAAACCTTTCCGGATTATTTTACAAATTATTGAATTATTGATATTTTATTTAGAATAATAATAATTTCAACCGACGACGAAAACAGGACCGCAATAATCTATTTTGAGGCCCTATACATTTCTTTCCTGTTTTGTATGGTACATTTTTGGGTACCATACAAAAAAAGACTCCCAAAAAATTAGACAACAAGAAATGAAATTAAAAAAGGAATAATATTCATGTAGTAATAAAAAAATTATTACCTATTTACATTTTTTATTAAAATATTAGATTTTCGCTAATTTCCAATAGAGTGATCATTAGAATCAGTAGATAATACAATTAAATAAACAAATTCACTTTTACAACAAAAACTTAAAAAATGAGAACAATTATAAATAATACTTACAGGGAAATTTTCTTTTAAGTATGCATCTCCCGATTTGTAAACTTTTAGAAATTCGAAGTTTTTCAAAAGCGTTCAATTTGAAGCTTCTAATGAAACTTGAAAATTTAGTTTGGTCGCTTAGCGAAGCGAGGCGACCAAACCAAATGTTCAGATTTTTCTAAACTCCAAATTTTAGTTCATGCGCCACGCAAGTGTAGTTTAAAATATACTGGCATAATTTCTGAAAGTAACTAGGTACCCAAAAATGTATCATATAAAAATACACTCCCTAAAAAATTAGGCAACAATAAATAAAATTAAATAAATACAAAAATTCATGTCGTAATTAAAAAAGTAATGAATATTTCATTTAAAATTAAACACTGTTAGTAGCTTCAAATTGCACGCTTTTCAAAAGAACGAATGCCTGAAAATGTATAATGTATATATCGAAAATAAAAACGAAAAGAAAAATTCTCTGTATGTGCCCATAGAGTAAAATGTTTGTAATTAAATTTGTACCGATATATTCTATGAGATTTTGAAATAACAAACATTTTTTATGTACTATTAACTAAAGTAATCACTTTGTAATTTCGTTTTAAATGTGTGATGTTTACGCTCTTTTAATATGAGAAAGAACGATATTAATCGAATTACGAAGGTTTAAAATTTAGAATGAATCGTGAGATTTTGATTAAATCAACAGAAAATATTGAGAAATAAATGAACTATTTCTTGTTTAGAGAGAAATCAAATCGCTTGAAATAAAATTGTAAGTTATTGAAATTTTCAATTCTTCCACATTTAATCTTTAAAAGTGTTTTAAAAGGGAAAGTGCCCAAATGTCTAAGAAAATAAGTTCGTAATTTATTTGACTTCGTGAAAACATAAAAGTAAATTACAAATACATTGAAATGTATAATTTTATTTCATTGGGGAGCGCGTATTTTATTTAACCTCTTATACTTTTACTTATATTGTGAAATATAATAAATCTTTCATATCTTTTGCGTTTTTAAAAATGGACGGTTTGATTGGGCCCCACAAAAAAACGGGCCCTAGACATTTATCTCATTTGTCTACATTTCGCTTACAGAATCAGCTCACTTATTTCTAAAATTCCACTTGGTATTTGTTATTTAAACAAAACCCACTTGTAATATGATGCTTAAGGAATAATGGTTATTTAATTTTGAATGCTTTAACTTAATTATAGTTACAGTAATTCATAATATAATTTTAAAAAATACAAAAACAAATAAAAAACAGCAGATTTGAACCCCTGACCTTGACATTGACAACCATAGAGATTACCAATTACACCACCGAGAAGACATAAAATTTTTCAAATGTGTTCGTATACATAGACTCTTTGAGAAAGTTATGGAATATAAATATTTTATAATATATAAAATATGAATTGCTCGCTAATGCCCATTTTAGCATACCTTAAGGCGACATAGCGCGGGGGCTTCTTAAACCCTCCCCCGCATTGCGGGTTCTTGCACCCCTAGTTACGCTGTTAGTACTGTAATAATTTTACTTTTGGGTAGTGATGGGCAAGATCAAGTATCTCAAGGATCGATCAATCACTGATCGATTAGTTGAAGTATCGAGCAGATCGATCAAAAGATCGAGCCACTCATAAAGATCGAGCCGATCAAAAAGATCGAGCAGATGGAGCAGTCAATCTTATTTGATCATCACAAAAAATAACTCATTATTTAAATACTCGCTATTTAACTAAATGAATAAATATAATAAATTGAAAGTATGCTTTTCAGTATAATTATAATTAATTTTGAATTTGTAAGTTGAAAATCCTGCAAATACGAAAAAGTGTGGATTAATAAATAAATTGTACACTATAATTCTCCCGATCCGCCACAATTTACATTCTAAATTGAATTATTGCTTGAAGTTAAAAATATATTTATATATTTGCACATACAGTTGATGCATTAAAATTGTGCATGCTTCTGAGTTACAAAAAAACTGACACTGACAGTGTCATACTTAATGAAAGTCACATTTACACATTACAAATTTGCTTTCCTAATTATTAGAAAAAAAAATAGTGCAAATTTGCATAAAATAGTGCATATTTTGATAATTTTGTCCATATTAATGTCATATTTTAAATAAATTTTATGCATAAAATTCCGGTCCCTAGTTATGAGTAACACAAAGTTATATTTTATACATATTACATTAAAAAATAATGAGTTGATACATATTATTTACAAAAACAAGCAGCATTTACATTCATTTAATCTATTAATTACATTTTTATTTAAAAATGTTGATATCTTTTAACTTCTTGTAGTATTTAGAAAGCTGTTTAGTAAGATAGTTAAAATAATAATAATAAAGGTAAGTAAAGTAGATGTGAAAACTTTGAGGGTTACTTTATAATAACTATGAGAATATTAATACATTTATTATTTATCGACAGACACAAATTGTTGTTTATTATATAAATAGTTTACTAGATAAAAATTAAAATGAACAAAAAACTATAAAACATGAATTGATATAGTAGAAGGTAAGTATTTTAAAATTGTGTGTACTCGATAGCGTACATTCCAAGATCTTCCCGCATCATCCAGGCAACCTGTGTTCGATCCTACAGTCCGGCCACTTTTTATTTTTGTTTATATTACTTTTCATTTTTGCTTATATTACTTTTTGTTTATCATTTATTACAAAATCAGAGTATTCCATTATATAAATATTTATATTAATTTTATACATTGATATTACTATTATTAATATTTTGTCCGGTTGTTGGCGTTAGGGTTTTCCAGAGAAATATTGTATTCGCAATCCGCGGTAAGTTTAAAATATTAATAGAAAATTGATTAAAACACTTGGTTTGTATTATTGATATTTTTATTAAATAACATAGTTCTATACTGGTTTTGAAAATTAAATTCCCTTGGATTTGTTTCTCTTTTAAGCCGAAACTAATAGAAAATTAAAATACTATATAAGTGAAACAAAACAAGGTGAATTTAGTTTACAAAATCAATATCTTTTCGAAAATGTTTTAAAAAGTGTTTAATTAGGAAAAGGTGTCCAACAAACTAGTTCTTGTTTATAATTCTTAAGAAGATCCAAGGTCCAAACTAGTTGTAGCTAAAATAAAAATCAGTAAAACAAAGTATTTTAATCAATTTTTCTCGCATTTTATCCACATTTTAGCTAGTATTTTTATTTCTCCTCTGCAATTTTTATTGTTCTTACAAAAAATGAGCTTAATTTTTATATGAAATCCTCATCATTTACTAATTTCTAATATATAATTTTAAAACAACATACCATGTTATTCATTTAAATGATATAACAACTCTTACTTCATTCCGATTAATTCAACGTAATGTACGAGATAAAAATTAACATCAAAAATTGTACATGTAAATTCCCTATGATACGCCCTCAACGCCGACATACGGTATATTTTTATTAATCAAAATGTTTGATATTTACATTTTGATTCATAAAAATACACAACGCCCTCAACGCCGACATACGGTATATTTTGATTAATCAAAATGTTTGATATTTAACATTTTGATTCATAAAAATACACAATTAATGACAAAAGTTATTAACTATCTGTTTTTTTTTTAATTATTATTAAACACAAATTTCAAACGCTCAAAAAGTTGGGAATTTAGTCATTCCCGGCGGCGAGTGTGCCGCCGCGGGCCCGCAGACAAATGAAAATTCGGTTCATCTGTCGTGCGCGCACAGACAAATGCACGCAACGCTGCCCCGGGTTACGCTCGCATTGTACACGGATGTGGTGTTTGGAATGCAAAAGTAAACTGAAACCGGCGGTCCGCTCCGAGCCAGCTACAAAAAGTACCTGCCAGAGTATCTTCACTCTGATTGGTAGAGAAAAGGGTCTGAGTTGGGACCCTGAAGAAATGCACCCCCCTTACGGCGGACAGGGGTACAAAATAAGTGTCGGCCAGATGACACGCACCGATCCAGATCCAGAAGTATAGTTTTAAATATTGATAATTAAATAAAAGTCACTTGGTTTGTTTCACTACTATTTGTTTATTTTCTCCGACTAGTTTCGACTTATCGTCATTCTCAAGGAGTACTCCTTGAGAATGACGATAAGTCGAAACTAGTAGGAGAGAATAAAAAAATAGTAGTGAAACAAACCAAGTGACTTTTATTTAATTATCAATATTGTAAACATGTTTTATTAAGTGATTAATGAGATCCAAATTGAAGATATAGTTTTAAAATGTTCAACTGAATTGGAGGCGGTGTCGGAGTTGCCATGGGATTTTAGAAAAATAGAGAAGTTCAAGTCGAAGTTTGGGTCGAATAATTCATTGAGCGACTCCACAGCCCTAGTTTGAATACAATGGGGAGGTTTAACTGACATTTTAAGTCCAATCTTTTAAAATAAGTTAGCCATAAAAAAAATATATTTAAAAACGAATCAGATTTTACTCAAAATAGATGCCAGTAAGAAAATTATGTTTCCTACAGAAGTTTCTTATTATTTAAAGACCTTTTCAATGATACCACTTTTGATCTATCATGCCATTTAAAAATCTGTAGTTCTTGACATTCTTAAGCAAACTCTCAAGAATGCTAACCCTTTTTGGGTTACCATTCAATTCGTTAATAATGTAGTACATTTTCTTGTCTCAGCTCTCTAGGACTAGCCGGTTTCTCAAAAAAAGGCTGATACGGGTGGTCTGCGACACCTTGTACAACGTAGTTATAATAATAATAATAATAATAATAATAATAATAAGACCATTTATTATCCAACGGAAAAAATCCAAAACGGACAATTATCAAATACATAATATAATTCTTACAATAACTAAATATAACATAACAAATATATAAAAATAATAATAGGAGATAACACTAAATTATGAACTAAATACTTATTATTAAAACAAAATTTTAATATTTTTAATGCCAATAAAAATGTCACTATAAATGGAATTCGCGTTCTTGCTCATGTGAACAATAGGTGCTCTTAATAGAGTGTTAGAGGTCGCAGTTGGTATGAACAACGTTGGTGGTTGACGAGACGAAAGACGTGGAATATGGAAGTTTACTTTTGATAACAAATCGGGTGAATCGACTAACCCATCTATCAGCTTTAACATAAATAATCCGCTACAAATATTTCTACGTTCATATAAAGAAATACGTTCATATTTTACAAGTAAGTCCTCATAGTTGACAGTTACATCGGAATAGATACCAGTCGATTTAAAATGTAAATACTTCATAAACCTTTTTTGCACACGTTCGATTGTTAAAGAATGAGACACATAATATGGGTACCAGATTATGGAGGCATATTCTAGCTTGCTCCTAACAAAAGTAAAATATAAAACTTTTAATAAATGTATGTCGTGAAAGTACTTTGATGAGCGCATTATAAAACCAAGCATTCTAAAGGCTGAAGAACTAATGGTATTAATATGGTCAACAAATGTTACGTTCGAATCAAACATAACCCCAAGATCTTTAATTTTGTAACAACTACACATTTTTTGATATTTAGTTTAAGCTTGTTAGTATCACACCATTCTTCAATGCTATTCAGGTTACGTTGTAAATGAATACAGTCAGTTTCATTGTTGATTGTACCATATATCTTTAAATCATCAGCATATGCTAACACAGAACATGAGAGAGAACTAATAAGGTCATCAATATATACATTAAATAGTAAAGGTCCCAGATTAGATCCCTGTGGTACCCCAGAAGAACTTTGAAAAGAATAAGATTTATAACCATTATAATATACACAATTACTGCGATTGTCCAAGTATGATTTAATGAACGATAAAAATGTAGGTGATAGTCCGAAATTGTTTAGCTTTTGTAGCAATATTTGATGATTAATTTTATCAAAGGCTTGTGAAAAGTCCGTGTATATTACGTCAGCCTGACTGCGATTAACAATAACTTCACATAGGTGTTGTGAAATGTTAGCTAAGTTCGTTACTGTTGATCGACCTTGAAAGAACCCATGTTGATAGGGTGAAATATATTTTTTTACATGGCTATAAATAATATTATACACAACGTGCTCGAAAATTTTTGAAAAGTTGCAAAGAATGGCGATAGGTCGATAATTCTTTATATCAGATTTATCACCACGTTTAAAGACAGGACTGTTATCAAACATTCGATTTTCTTTATGTCGACGATTTCCCACAATTTTTGTATTTTATTAAACTCATTAAAATATATGTGATTTACTTTTTGTGTTTATTTTTGCAGTGTAACCTTTAACGTATATTAAGGCGATATTAACATTTGCCACCGAAAATAGCCGCCAACAGCAGTGTGAAATATGTCGATTTTGGTATTTATTTAGATGTGTTTTTTTGTATGTTTAGTGAAGAGTGCCTAATTTTATATGGGCTAGCACGCTCTTTGGTATAAATCCGCCAATGATCATTTAGTGGGTTTTACTGTATTTAATATCAAGTCAAATATCTATATTAGGTAAGATATTGTTGCATCTTCATTACATCATACTGAATACCAATGGAGTTTAGTAAGGTTTCGAACTTGTATTGCACGACGATGATTATTACATTCTTGTTTGATCAAGGAGAAAATTCGTTATTAGCATGCGCATTCATATGTATTTAGCTTACATTTATGACTTCAAATATATTACCTGAAATGGGGAATTTAATTATAATAAAATCAATAAACATATTTTAAAATGTGTTCTTTATTAAAAGGGTCTCAACAAGAGCGCCGGATTAAATTTTCAAGAAAAACACATTGTTTTTTCGAATTAAACAAATATATATATTGTTTACATACAAGCTGATCTAGTTTCGCTTTTGTTGCTCTTTAGTATTATTTTTTATTTTATATTTGTTCTGTACTTTAACTGAGTATACAAATAAACAATTTATTATTATTATTATTATTAACGTGAAGAGGAATAGTTGCGATTAAACATGAAATAGGACATCCGGCAAATGGCCACCACGAAATCTCTGGCATATATTTAAATAAATTTTTAGTCATTTGTCGTTTGTATAAAAGCAATCAATTTAAAGCTTCTAACGAGTGTTTCCATTCCTTGATTAAGCATGAAGTAAAATTTCGAGTTTAGAAAAGCCTGAAAATATGGATTTGCCGGCGCGCGAGCGAAGCGAGTCGCGCCGGCAAATCCATATTTTCAGGCTTTTCTAAACTCGAAATTTTACTTCATGCGCCACGCGTATAAAAGACTGATTTACCGTAAGATTCAATAACAAGGAAATTCTTATGCGAATCCTCAAAATTAATCCGAATTATTTTTGACGATTTAAATCTCTTTGGAGGATTCAAATCCTTTTGTAAATATTCTAATCATTTTATAATGATTCGAATTGCGTACATTGAGATTCGAATACGAATTCTCTTAAACAAATTTAACGAATTTAGACCACGAGTCCCTTTTCACTGAAGTATTCGAATACCTCTTTTGATTCTACTAAAAATATTAGAATCCTGCCCAGCTCTGCTCTCCACTATATTTTCACAACATCTCTCAAAGGCTACCTCCAATGTTTTTTTCTTATAAATTCATGTAAAAGGCTGATTTCAGAAATATATGAATAGATATCCAAATATTAAAATGTTGATCACATAAACGGCGCACATACATATTTATACATCCGAAGGAGTGGAGCATTCGCGCTTGATGCATGTTTATGGACGTAGCTTTTGATGTTCGATATTGGCTCCACTATTTTTATGTCCCGCCTCGGGGGTTATTTATGCTGCTCATACGAAAACTATTCATGGTGAGGCATGATACGATCACGCGGGGCCGTTTGCGATTTCAGAATTTTAACGATTTATTATAGTGCCTGAAAACTGGCTGTAAAAACAGCAATTTTCATAACGCACGAAGAAGGCGCCAATTTATTAGTGAAGTGGATATATATCGATAATTTATTTCTAAGACATTGATCGGCGTAGATTTATGGGTTGAATTCTTATGTTCTTGGGCAAGGCCGTAGCCAGAAAAAAATCGGGGGGGAGGATATACAAATTTCTGGGTTTTAGTGGTAAGCTTTTCGTTTTTGACCCAACGAGGCAGTTTTACGTTTTACATAGTAAAATTCAACATTTTGAAAATTTCGGGGGGGGGGGGGGGGGGTTGTTGAACCCCTATACCCCTTCTCCCCCGGCTACGGCCTTGTTCTTGCGAATGGTAAACACTTTAATTAATATTATATATAGTTTGGAGCAGAGCTGGGACGAATACTCGAAAAATAATTCTAATCACGAATCCGAATACCGATGTGAAGATAGCCACGGATTTTCCAGCCACGGATTTTGGCGCCTCCGCCATCACACGAATTATGGAACAGATTCCCCAGATTTTCAAAATTTCATAACTCCCAAACCACATATTTTATTTTCAAAATTTCTTCAATAATTGATTAAACAATATACATAGAGCGAGTATAAATAACCAGAATGTAAATCTTAATTGTTCTTTATCTAAACAATATATTGCTGTCCCGCGTATGTCACCTTTCATACCAAATATTAAAAAAATCATATCTCTAAAAACTCCTATTTTATTTTCCAAATTTCTTCACTAATTGTTTAAACAATATATCTAGACCGAGCATAGATGGTCAAAATGTTGTCACTCTTATTTGTTAATTATTTATATAATATATTGCTGTCCCGCGTATAGCACCGTTCATACCAAATATTAAAAAAATCATATCTCTTAAAAATCCTATTTTATTTTCCAAATTTCTTCACTAATTGTTTAAACAATATATCTAGATCGAGCATAGATGGTCAAAATGTTGTCACTCTTATTTGTTAATTATTTATATAATGTATTGCTGTCCCGCGTATAGCACCGTTCATACCAAATATTAAAAAAAATCATATCTCTTAAAAATCCTATTTTAATTTCCAAATTTTTTCACTAATTGTTTAAACAATATATCTAGACCAAGCATAGATGGTCAAAATGTTGTCACTCTTATTTGTTAATTATTTATATAATGTATTGCTGTCCCGCGTATAGCACCGTTCATACCAAATATTAAAAAAATCATATCTCTTAAAAATCCTATTTTATTTTCCAAATTTCTTCACTAATTGTTTAAACAATATATCTAGACCGAGCATAGATGGTCAAAATGTTGTCACTCTTATTTGTTAATTATTTATATAATGTATTGCTGTCCCGCGTATAGCACCGTTCATACCAAATATTAAAAAAATCATATCTCTTAAAAATCCTATTTTATTTTCCAAATTTCTTCACTAATTGTTTAAACAATATATCTAGACCGAGCATAGATGGTCAAAATGTTGTCACTCTTATTTGTTAATTATTTATATAATGTATTGCTGTCCCGCGTATAGCACCGTTCATACCAAATATTAAAAAAATCATATCTCTTAAAAATCCTATTTTATTTTCCAAATTTCTTCACTAATTGTTTAAACAATATATCTAGACCGAGCATAGATGGTCAAAATGTTGTCACTCTTATTTGTTAATTATTTATATAATGTATTGCTGTCCCGCGTATAGCACCGTTCATACCAAATATTAAAAGAATCATATGTATTCAAAATTCTATTTTATTTTCCAAATTTCTTCACTAATTGTTTAAACAATATATCTAGACCAAGCATAGATGGTCAAAATGTTGTCACTCTTATTTGTTAATTATTTATATATTGTATTGCTGTCCCGCGTATAGCACCGTTCATACCAAATATTAAAAAAATCATATCTATTCAAAATTCTATTTTATTTTACAAATTTCTTCACTAATTGTTTAAACAATATATCTAGATCGAGCATAGATGGTCAAAATGTTGTCACTCTTATTTGTTAATTATTTATATAATGTATTGCTGTCCCGCGTATAGCACCGTTCATACCAAATATTAAAAAAATCATATCTCTTAAAAATCCTATTTTATTTTAAAAATTTCTTCACTAATTATTTAAACAATATATCTAGACTAAGCATAGATGGTCAAAAAGTTGTCACTCTCATTTGTTAATTATTTAAATAATATATTGCTTTCCCGCGTATAGCACCGTTCATACCAAATATTAAAAAAATTATATCTATTCAAAATTCTATTTTATTTTCCAAATTTCTTCACTAATTGTTTAAACAATATATCTAGACCGAGCATAGATGGTCAAAATGTTGTCACTCTTATTTGTTAATTATTTATATAATATATTGCTGTCCCGCGTATAGCACCGTTCATACCAAATATTAAAAAAAATCATATCTCTTAAAAATCCTATTTTATTTTCCAAATTTCTTCACTAATTGTTTAAACAATATATCTAGACCAAGCATAGATGGTCAAAATGTTGTCACTCTTATTTGTTAATTATTTATATAATATATTGCTGTCCCGCGTATAGCACCGTTCATACCAAATATTAAAAAAGTCATATCTCTTAAAAATCCTATTTTATTTTCCAAATTTCTTCACTAATTGTTTAAACAATATATCTAGATCGAGCATAGATGGTCAAAATGTTGTCACTCTTATTTGTTAATTATTTATATAATGTATTGCTGTCCCGCGTATAGCACCGTTCATACCAAATATTAAAAGAATCATATGTATTCAAAATTCTATTTTATTTTCCAAATTTCTTCACTAATTGTTTAAACAATATATCTAGACCAAGCATAGATGGTCAAAATGTTGTCACTCTTATTTGTTAATTATTTATATAATGTATTGCTGTCCCGCGTATAGCACCGTTCATACCAAATATTAAAAAAATCATATCTATTCAAAATTCTATTTTATTTTACAAATTTCTTCACTAATTGTTTAAACAATATATCTAGATCGAGCATAGATGGTCAAAATGTTGTCACTCTTATTTGTTAATTATTTATATAATGTATTGCTGTCCCGCGTATAGCACCGTTCATACCAAATATTAAAAAAATCATATCTCTTAAAAATCCTATTTTATTTTAAAAATTTCTTCACTAATTATTTAAACAATATATCTAGACTAAGCATAGATGGTCAAAAAGTTGTCACTCTCATTTGTTAATTATTTAAATAATATATTGCTTTCCCGCGTATAGCACCGTTCATACCAAATATTAAAAAAATTATATCTATTCAAAATTCTATTTTATTTTCCAAATTTCTTCACTAATTGTTTAAACAATATATCTAGACCGAGCATAGATGGTCAAAATGTTGTCACTCTTATTTGTTAATTATTTATATAATATATTGCTGTCCCGCGTATAGCACCGTTCATACCAAATATTAAAAAAAATCATATCTCTTAAAAATCCTATTTTATTTTCCAAATTTCTTCACTAATTGTTTAAACAATATATCTAGACCAAGCATAGATGGTCAAAATGTTGTCACTCTTATTTGTTAATTATTTATATAATATATTGCTGTCCCGCGTATAGCACCGTTCATACCAAATATTAAAAAAGTCATATCTCTTAAAAATCCTATTTTATTTTCCAAATTTCTTCACTAATTGTTTAAACAATATATCTAGATCGAGCATAGATGGTCAAAATGTTGTCACTCTTATTTGTTAATTATTTATATAATGTATTGCTGTCCCGCGTATAGCACCGTTCATACCAAATATTAAAAAAATCATATCTCTTAAAAATCCTATTTTATTTTACAAATTTCTTCACTAATTATTTAAACAATATATCTAGACTAAGCATAGATGGTCAAAAAGTTGTCACTCTCATTTGTTAATTATTTAAATAATATATTGCTTTCCCGCGTATAGCACCGTTCATACCAAATATTAAAAAAATCATATCTATTCAAAATTCTATTTTATTTTACAAATTTCTTCACTAATTGTTTAAACAATATATTTAGACCGAGCATAGATGGTCAAAATGTTGTCACTCTTATTTGTTAATTATTTATATAATATATTGCTGATGTGATTTTTTTAATATTTGGTATGAACGGTGCTATACGCGGGACAGTAATATATTATATAAATAATTAACAAATAAGAGTGACAACATTCTGACTATCTATGCTCAGTCTAGATATATTGTTTAAACAATTAGTGAAGAAATTTGGAAAATAAAATAGGATTTTTAAGAGATATGATTTTTTTAATATTTGGTATGAACGGTGCTATACGCGGGACAGCAATATATTATTTAAATAATTAACAAATGAGAGTGACAACATTTTGACCATCTTTGCTTAGTCTAGATATATTGTTTAAATAATTAGTGAAGAAATTTTGAAAATAAAATAGGATTTTTAAGAGATATGATTTTTTTAATATTTGGTATGAACGGTGCTATACGCGGGACAGCAATATATTATTTAAATAATTAACAAATGAGAGTGACAACATTTTGACCATCTATGCTTAGTCTAGATATATTGTTTAAATAATTAGTGAAGAAATTTGTAAAATAAAACAGGATTTTTAAGAGATATGATTTGTTTATTATTTGGTATGAACGGTGCTATACGCGGGACAGCAATATATTATTTAAATAATTAACAAATGAAAATGACAACATTTTGACCATCTATGCTTAGTCTTGATATATTGTTTAAATAATTAGTGAAGAAATTTGTAAAATAAAACAGGATTTTTAAGAGATATGATTTGTTTATTATTTGGTATGAACGGTGCTATACGCGGGACAGCAATATATTATTTAAATAATTAACAAATAAGAGTGACAACATTTTGACCATCTATGCTTAGTCTAGATATATTGTTTAAACAATTAGTGAAAAAATTTGTAAAATAAAATAGGATTTTTAAGAGATATGATTTTTTTAATATTTGGTATGAACGGTGCTATACGCGGGACAGCAATATATTATTTAAATAATTAACAAATGAGAGTGACAACATTTTGATCATCTATGCTCAGTCTAGATATATTGTTTCAATAATTAGTGAAGAAATTTGGAAAATAAAATAGGATTTTTAAGAGATATGATTTTTTTAATATTTGGTATGAAAGGTGCTATACGCGGGACAGCAATATATTATATAAATAATTAACAAATAAGAGTGACAACATTTTGACCATCTATGCTCGGTCTAGATATATTGTTTAAACAATTAGTAAACAAATTTGGAAAATAAAATAGGAGTTTCTAGAGATATGATTTTTTTAATATTTGGTATGAAAGGTGACATACGCGGGACAGCAATATATTGTTTAAATAAAGAACAATTAAGAGTTACCACATTCTGGTTATTTATACACGCTCTATGTATATTGTTTAATCAATTATTGAAGAAATTTTGAAAATAAAATATGTGGTTTGGGAGTTATGAAATTTTGAAAATCTGGGGAATCTGTTCCATAATTCGTGTGATGGCTGAGGCGCCAAAATCCGTGGCTGGAAAATCCGTGGCTATCTTCACATCGGTAATCCGAATTACCTAATATTACATGTGAATTTATATGCATCTTAAAAATTAATTCATCCTGTATATTAAAAATTGAATTGACAATTTTTAATATATAGGATGAATTAATTTTCAACATACATATAAATTCCCATGTAATAGTCGCTTAAATTAGTAGCTACAAGTGTTATTTGAAATATTCCTATCAAGCGTGCATCAATAAATAAGTGTTTGAAGTTAAACAATTTATACAGGGTTATTCAAAATAAAGAAACAGATTTTAAACATTTATTTCTTCCAAACTACAAAAGATAGAAACACAATTTAAACGTTTCTGGTAAGAGAAAAGTTTAATTTTTTTTTGCATTCAATATCAAGACAATGTATTACACGAAAAATATAAAAACGGTGGTTTATTTCTTGCCACACACGAATCAGCTGGTCTCTAGTCACTAAATTCACAACGTCAACAATTCGATGTCGCAGATTTTCAAGAGTGGCAGGCATAGGGGGGATAAAAATACGGTCTATTACATAACCCCACAGATAAAAATCACAAGGAAATGCTTTTTCTTGTTGTGTCGCCAATTTACTACAGACAATCAACATGATAAACAACAGAGCCAATGCGGCCGTGGCTGGAACTTCTGCTTAGGCTGTTCAAATTTCAAACATTTGTCTGTCCAAGAACTTGGAATTATGGTTCTACCTTTTGTAGTTTGGAACAAATAAACGTTTAAAATCCGTTCCTTCTTTTTGAATAACCCTGTATAACTATTTTAAATTGTCTCGTGTAATAGTTTATCCATTAAAGTATGTACTGAAGTCGCGAACGCTATTTACTTGGTACTTTTCTAGTTTTAACAAGTATTTTTTCCAACTACAAAAAGTGTTTTTTAATTAAATTATATAGTTAAATTCAATTAAGACCTTGCTGGATGAATTTGTAGGTCGGTGTGTGTGTGTGTGTGTTTAGCTGAAAAAAAGGAAAAGAAAAAAGGAAAAAGGAAAAGGGAGAAAACGCGGCGTCGGCGTCGGAGAGCGTGTATATGCCGGCTTCCCAAACGTAATACATAAACAATGGCTCCTCGTCCGTAATTTATTTTTATCTCCGCAAAGTGTGGTAATTTCTTCGGTTTAATTAAACGCTCTGGGAAAACGGGGCAACAGGCAAACCACCGAGAGATATACTCGCGGCTTAGTGTGAGCTACGTTAATTAAAACGTGTTTGATTGTTTATTAATTTTAATAACAGCGATAAATAATTAAAATATTTATTTTTCTCTTCGGTCGGAAGCGCGTTTTAATGTTTTAAATAAACATTTTACACGTATATGGATCTATCAATAATTAATTGTTTAATATTAATATTAATTGTTACGTTCCCAATTTATTAAAAAATTTTTTTTTTTTCATTATAGCAGTGGCGTAGCTAGGTCAGGGAATATTTTATCACCCTGTCCACATAGACAATTGAATCAATAATAGAAGCAAAACATTATGAGCATAAAAATATTTAGAGTAAACCAAGAAAATGGCTAGAAACGGTAAAAAAGAATAATTCCGTCACTCACCTATATTATATTTTTCATAGTGCTCCATTTATTAAAACTGAGTCAGTGTTCGCGTCCATATCTCAATTTTACTAGTTCTAACTCCTCGCACACATGTGCCGTTTGCGTTTATATATCATCCGGAATATCAGCTACAAAATCAATTTCTTTTAAGTGTAATGACATTTACGTATTTCACTGGCGGAAAATAAAACGTCATTACAAATACATTGTTGGTATGGAAATATGGTTAGCGCACGGAATAAGCGCACAAACAAATGTTTTCCGTGCGGTGATTTAAAAAGTGACGTTTTCATTATTCTAAAGACATATGTAAACATAGTGTTTTTAGATAACTATAAAAATGGATTTTAATATTCCTTTAAAAGGGGTTTTACTCTAGTTGCTACCTAGTATTTAGTATTTATGGATTTATTAACGCTGAACTAGTTGTTCACTGAGGTTAAATCTTGTAGTATTTAAATATGTATTGATGCAATTTATTTATTTATTGTATATTACCCAACAGCCACGAAGGCCAATTACAGGACAAATTAAAAAGAAAAAAAAAAAAAAAGACAGTACAATACATTCCTAAATGATAGAACAGATACACGTATATGTATATACATATACATATTCACATACAAGAACACCAGAAAAATACACTTACACTTGAGTCACGTTACTTATCAATTCACTCATTAATCTTCGCTCGCTGCATGTATAAAATATGTCTATATTTTTGCAATGGCTATTCACTGTTTTACACATTGACAAAATCGGCGAGTTCATGTGATGATATGTACTTGATGTACTTAAATAGAAAGTATGTTGTAGTCTACTATTTTGGCGTGGTACATAAAAGTTCAGTAAAGATAACAGTAATGAGTCATCGATTTTGTGGTGAATTAACTTATATACAAACATAATTTGAGCTAAAGTGCGCCGGTGTTGCAGTGATACGATACCAAAATCACGTTCCAACAGTTCTGATGAATAACCCTGCGCAGGATATATCCGGTATTTCCTATAGTACAATGTTTTTAAAAATTTCCTCTGAACTTTTTCAATTTCTGAAATATGAATAGTGTAGTGCGGACTCCATACAACCGAGCAGTATTCTAGGCGACTGCGGATGTACGCATAATAGAAGTTGATTAACGGTTGCGTAGTTTTAAATAATTTGGTATTTCTTATTAAAAATCCCAATAGTTTGTAACCGAAACTAGTGATATAATTAATATGGTCATTAAATGTAAGTTTCTTATCGAAATAAATACCAAGATCTTTGAAGCAGGTAACTTGTTGAAGAGGCGCATTATTTATGTTATAATTGAAATGTATGTTTGTATGTTTCCTACTATAGGTCATATGTTTGCACTTATCTATATTCAACCTGAGCCCATTATTAGTACACCAATTATTAAATTTAGCAAGGTCCTGTTGTAGTGCCAAGCAGTCATTAGCGTTATATATGATTCTAAATAATTTGAGATCATCGGCATACATTAAATAATCAGAGTTAAAACAATTACCGACATCATTAAAAAATAATAAAAATAGTAACGGTCCCAAGTTTGACCCTTGAGGCACACCACTTGAAGAGACAAAGGTATACGATCGAAAACCTTTATATTCCACGTAATTAATTCTGTTTGTTAAGTAACATTTTATGAGTTTCACTACACAGTCACTCAAGCCAAAAGTATGAAGTTTTTTTATTAACAAATCATGTTGAACAGTGTCAAAGGCTTTCGACAAGTCGGTATATATAACATCTACCTGATGCCGATTGTCTAAAGCTCCAGAGACGGCTGTTGTAAATCTACATAAATTAGTGACGGTTGATTTTCCCCTAACAAATCCGTGTTGCTTTGTTGACAGATACCTCTCAACGTGATTAAAGATAAGTTTGTACAGCATGATCTCAAAAATTTTGGCAAAATTACTAATTAAAGATATTGGGCGATAATTATGGATGTTATCGGTGTCTTTGTTCTTGTGAATTGGTGTAATTTTGGAGGTTTTCCAGAGAGTGGGGAATTTGTTATATTTTAGCATCATGTTATAAATATGTAAAAGTGGCGTTGATAACGCATGCCTAGTCTCTAACAACAAGTGCTGGAATATTATCAGGGCCCATTGTAAGGTTCTGTTTTAAAGAATTCGCAGCAGTCATAAATTCATCCAAATTAAATGCTCCAAATGATAATAATTCGTTATTCGATGGTATATTTGCTTCATCATATGTAATGTCTATTACTTTATAAACGGATGAAAAATAGTCAGCAAATGCATTCGTTATATCTTGCGGTTGGTCAAGCACATCATTACCTATTTTAATCAAACCTGGAATTCGTGTTTTTCCTTTGCGTTCATTAATATATTCCCACAGTTTTTGAGGTTTACGTTTAATGTCAGATTCTATAGAAATTAAATAATTTGAAAAATCTGTTTTTATGTTTACTTTAACTAGTTTCCTATAAGCACAAAACTGTGATTTGTTAAAATTAGTTTTGAATTTTTTTAAAATTTTCATATAATGCTGCTTACGCCTAATACTCTGAATGGTTAAACGTGAGTACCAAAACGGAAAATTATGAGATTTACTAATTTTAAAGGGTATGTAATTATTTAAGATTTTATAAAGTTCATCGCAAGCTAGGTCAGGATCGCTCACGTTAACAACAGAATCCCAAGTTGTTTCAAGTATGAGTTTATAAAGCAGTGTAAAATTCGCTTTCTTGAAATTATAAGTCGGCTGCGCTGAGCAAAAGTTTTTTACAGGGTTAACATCAGAACCATGGCATATTATATTTAATGATGGATGATAAATATCTTCATGAGCAAGTGGGGAATCGTTTCGTGCTACCATGCAATTTAGGTTTTCAGAACATATTACTAAATCTAACATTCCGTTGAAACTATTTCTACAACCGTTTAGTTGAGTTGCTGAATGAAAGTCAATAAAATTAGATAAACTCAATGATCTACTACATTGTATAACAGGATAACTTGCTACATTAAAATCACCGACCAATATAAATTTATCATCAAGAAGGAGTTGTGATTCTAAAATGCTAAATAATAGTTCATATGAGGTCGCAGATGTCTGGGGCGGTATATAAACAACGATAATATTATAATATGTATTGAATATACATATACGTAGACAAACCACATCAATTTTAGAATTATCTAGTTCAACATCATTAATCACTATCTCATTAGTGGCAAAACAATTTTTCGAGGCCACCAAGACACCGCCACCCCGCCCTAAAGATCTGTCCTTACGATAAACATTAAAAGATGGTGGAAACAGTTCCGAGTTAAACAGTGAATCATTTCCCCAGGTTTCGGTTAGAAGAATTAAATCTAAGTCTTCGGATGATAGTACGTTATTATAAAATGTAAATGTTTTGGAATTCAAGCCACGTACATTTTGATAATACAGTTTTAAACCTGACTGTTGGGTATGAATGCGTTTTTTGCTTGTAATATGCGAGGCAAACCATCTTCATATTTTAAATAGATATTTTCGCCGTTCTCCTTGCGAGATATAAAATCACGGAGCGTATTCTTCTTCACCTCGGTCTCGCGGGGGGTAAGGTCCTTGCTGATATAGATGTTGCAATATTCTTCACATTTCCGTAATTTAATTCCATTCCTTAAGATTTTCTGTGCGATGTGTGACGAGTCGAAAACAACTTTTAGTAGTCTAGGTTTAGTGTCAGCTCGGGGTTGACCGAGTCTAAATACCTTAAGATTGTTGGACTGCAGCGGAGGGGTTTGAATTTTATTTAAAACTTTCAGAACGTTTTCAGCTTCTTCCTCTTTGTTCAGTTTTTCCGGTAAGTTACTTAAAACGATATTATTGTCCCTACGTTTTTGTTCACGAACTTCTTGTAAAACTTCATCAATGATATTTGAACTTGGATTTAATTGTTGTTGATTATGGGATTCTTTAAGTTGCGTTATATCACGCTGTAAATTAATTACCATATCTTTGAGATTGAGAATGTGCTCAGTTAAATCCGAGGTACAGCAGCCAGTGCATGTCCACTTAATGTTCTTCGCAGAGCGTAGGACTTTAGATTCACTATTCGATAGTTTTGCGCAAATCGTACTGTACAAGCACCTGCATACGTAGCATTTCACGGAGTTACTTTCAGATAATACGGTATCGCAACACTTGCATTTCATGTTTACTTGTAGATATAAATTAGGAAAATATTTAGTTAGATTTAATTGCGAGAATGTTATACAAATTTTGTTAATTAGTAAGATACGTAATTGCACTAAGATATGAAAATGAAAATGGTGGGATAAACAAATAGACAAAATCTTCACACTACACGGCCCGTCGTAGTGGCTAACAAAAAATGTAAACACAAAACAGCTGGTTAAAGATGGGCCACGGAAGAGGTCACACAAGAGAGACAGAGGTCAGAGAGGAGATGGATTTTATCGGTGTTGTCGATAAATGCATGGAAAATTCCAAATTTACCTGCAGCACTCCGTTCTCACACGAAATAAGCGAAGAAAAGGAAAAAAAAAGAAAAAATCACAGAAATCTCAGTATAATCAACGTTGAACTCACTGAACTTATTTACTCACTTGATTACAACACTAATCCGCGTGTTGCAAAAAGTTTTAATTAATTTAACCCACGTAATAATGCATTTAAATACGGAGCAAAATAAATGCGTGTACACCTCACCACCTATTAATATATTGAACAGTTTAGAGTACCACTAATTATTTATTTGAGTTATGTCTCCACATAACTCAAATAAATAATTAGTGATACTCTAAACTGTTCATTGCATCAAATACTCCTAATCACAATGAAAACACTTTTTATTCCTTGTTCCTTTTGAAGTAAGAAACAAAAAGTGTTTTCATTGTGTATTTAGACTATCTGAAATATTATTAAATGAAAATAAATCAATTTTTATCTTTTTATTATTATATTTAATTATATCTGTTATATAAAAATTAAAAAGTTCTTCGTTTTATTCTCTTGTGCGAAAAAAAAAACAAGCGTAATTACTCGGTCGGTGCGGTTTGGCACAATAAAAGGAAGACATGGACGCGGAGACCGAGAAATGTCTTCATAATTGATGGCGTTCGTAACAACTTCGTGAGCTCTCTCGAAGTCTCCGATCCGATCCAGATACGAGATTTTGTCGGAGAACGCCCAAAAACTGCCCCCCGCCACTTCTTTATCCCATTTCTTTGTGTGGGCCTTTGAGTAGTCCACTTCTGATCGGACGTTCCCATCTCGTATGATTGACGGCCTCTCCATATTCGCATTGTAATAAAGGTGTTTACATCTATCAACACATCTGGAATTGGATTATGGGTATTCTGTATGGAGTCAAAAATAAATGCACTGTCATGGGGTGGACCGCTGGGGTGTTGAAAAATATGTGCGGAGAAGTTAATGAATTTTAGTTTTTAATTAATTAACTATTGGATCAAGAGCATGAGATAAAATAAATAAATATAATAACATAAATTGCACATACACCACGGCGGTACCACATCGACACTCCGGTGTAGCTCAAAAATAAATAAAATGAAGAAAATTACTTATCTTGTCTTCGTCGGGCACAGCACTGTGGTTATGGGTTTTCTATTTCGTTATTTGATGTTTAATGTGAATAAAATAATACTTCATGTAATTAAATTTAATGATGTAAGCTAACAATTACACACAAAACAAAAATGAAAGAAAAGACGATAATATTAGTGAAGTGAAATTTAAGAAAATTAAAACAAAGAAATAAAAACTTGACTCGCGGCAAAAGACTCACTCACGAACTCTTCAGCAATTTTTCAGAGCTGCTTTCTCCTTGGAAGTCTAATAAAACTTCCGAGTCGTTTTCATTTTTTTAGGAAAACTGTTATCTTCCCTTCCCCCCGTCTTGTTGAGGGTGGAAGGGCTCGTTGTTGAGGTGGGGGGCTTCTTCCCTTATCGCCCGTACCGTGAGGGTACCAAGCTGTTGTCGTGAGGGAGCGGTACATAATTAATACCGCAATGGAATTATAAAATAACTATACAAAATATACAGAGAGTTTTATGTTACACCGAACATTTTTATAACGAGAGTTTTCCGTTTAAGTATCCATATGCACACGTTCCATATTATTCGATGCTCGGTTTATTAAAAGAATTTAATTTGAAGCTTTAAGCGAGTGTTTTCCAATCCCGGACTAAGCATGAAGTAAAATTTCGAGTTTAGAAAAGCCTGAAAATTTGGTTTGGTCGCGTAGCGCGAAGCGCGGAGCGACCAAACCAAATTTTCAGGCTTTTCTAAACTCGAAATTTTACTTCATGCGCCACCGGTACAAAACACTGATTTAATATAAAGTTTAGCGGTGTGTTTTGAACTTCGTAATATGTCAGTGTTTTGTACCGGTGGCGCATGAAGTAAAATTTCGAGTTTAGAAAAGCCTGAAAATTTGGTTTGGCCGCTCCGCGCTTCGCGCTACGCGACCAAACCAAATTTTCAGGCTTTTCTAAACTCGAAATTTTACTTCATGCTTAGCCTGGGAGTGGAAAACACTCGCCTAAAGCTTCAAATTGAATTCTTTTAGTAAGCTGAGCATCGGAAAATGTGCAACGTATGCTATGGATACTTCAAAGAAAAATTTTCGTTATGAAAATGTTCGGTGTTACATAAATCTCTCTGTATACATATACATACATGTTATGTCGATGTGTAGGCGAGCTACAAATGTATATCTCGAACTTAACTCATTTTGGAAATGAAATTGTAATTTAGGCGAGCAAAATATCTATCGCGAGTAAAGCAATGGGCACCGTTGTTGCGCGCGCAAATATTAAGAAAATATTTAATTACCCGCAGTAATATCTAAAATCAGCAAGGTTTCGGTGTTTTCGGTAAACCACCGGTAACAGCACGCTTTATGTTTTTTCTTTTAATTTTGATTTGGAAAAGAAAACACTTGGTTAAATTTTAGTAATATTTTGAGTCATTCTCAAGGACTCAAAGTCGAAACTAGTTGTAATAAAAAACCAAAATATTAGTGAAATTTAACCAAGTGTTTTCTTTTTCAAATTATAGTTAAATATGTTTCACCACGTGAAAGATGAGCAACTTGTTCAAGATATTCTTTTAATTTGTGTAATCCTCAACCTCTAATTTTCTTATTTTTTCGACTTAAAATTTAATTCTCTTTCCATTAAGTTATTAATACGGAGATGTAAGATAATTTTCTTAAAAACTTACAAAAGTTAAGTGAAGTGAAGATAATTTCTTTAATTTGGAAACAGTTTATATTGATTCTTTATAAGCGTTTTTACACTCACAGTCCTCTTAAGTATACATATCTCTCTGCTTATTCATTTTAAGGCATTCGTTTTTTTTATATTAAATTCATAAAAAAACGAATGCCTTGGAATTAATACGCAGAGAGAAATGTATATTATATTATATATTTGGTTTAATTCGCCATTAAAAAATATATATTTATTCATGTTTCAATTAATATCAACCCACACAAATAACATTAAAAACCGATGACAAAACCCATTAGAATAATTTAAATTTGCATTAACATGATTTATAACTTCTACAATACCCGCGGTGACAACAACAAAAAAATAACATCACCGTTACAGCAATTATTTTTCATTCAATAGAAGATTTTTCAATTAAAAGTTATCCGCATCTCTTCAGGTAAATACGACACGTAAAACTTGCCAATATTAGGAAAGTTCGCGGTTGAAGAAGAGGGTAATTTCTGGCGCAAGTTTCTCGTTCGTCGAGTGTAACTAATTACAATAAGTAATGTGTTCAGATACAAAGCAAGAGATGATAATGCTGAATGTAATAGGTTTAAGTTGCCGAGAATTTTGGAGTAATTCATAACGAGGTTTTAATAGCGACGACAACGCTAGAGGATGTTGCTAGCAAGTGCGAACGGTGCATGAAATTTCATTTAATTACATTTAATTTGTTAATTTTTATTACATGAGAATCGAATTTAATTACACAGTAATTAATGTGTCTATATTAAATATTGCATGTAATTTAAGTACATTATTCTTTAATGTAATACGATCTTGTATTTAAAGTTCTCCTATCATAGGCTATCGACCCGAGGTCTTTCTGCCATATTACATATATTTTCGTGTAAACTAATTATTAAATCAATCTGTTAACTGTGGAGGCTTTTATTTCGTTATACATCATTATTTACGTAAATAAGACACTTCCACTTTTTTTTGTATAACTGAGGTTTTTATTGTGACAATAGTTTCGATAACTTTAACTTGTCATTATCAAGCCAGGAGTGTTTGATAATGACAAGTTAAAGTTATCGAAACTATAGTCACAATAAAAACCTCAGTTGTACAAACGAAGTTTAATTATTTATGTAAACACAATAAAACCTCATTTATACAAACAAAGGTGGTTAAGTGTCCTGTATTGTGATTTAGAAATTCTGCAACAATTATTATACTGTACATTTTGGATAGATGCGTGAATATGTGTTTTTAGTGGCCCATGAATTCTCATAAATAACATAATAATAAAAAAAGACCTTTATTGAAATAATACTACATTACATTTACACTAATCGCTGCCTCTTCTCTTCCTCCTGCTTTCCCTCTCTTCCCCCGTATCCCTCCCCCGCTCACACATTACACACTTCCCATACTCTTCCCCCATTCACACCTTCCTTCATCTCTCCCCCGACCCACACCTCGCCCTCGCCAGCACCATCCTTTCCTCCCTACTCCATCCCCCCTTCACCAAATACCTCGGCATGATTGTACGACATTTTTACCACTCCATTTTTACCACCATATATTTTTTACCACCAATTCTTTTTACCACTCCGGTTTTACTACCATATATTATTTACTACTATTTTTTTACCATTAGTTATCTTACAAATATTTCTGAAGTATTCACAAGTCTGTATAAAACATTCATTCGGTTCTATTTTTGATTTTTTGATTTCCTGGTTTGACATGTGTCTGTCAAATGTTAATTTAAACTTGACATTTGAGGTTTGCTAGTCGTTTGAAGGTTTTTACGTTTATACATTTTTGCTAACGTTTTTACTAACGGTTTTTACGATGATCGTGGAGCTTATTCAATCCACTAAAAATTACTTGCTCCATATAGATGGTATTTTGTATTACAAGCAAGATGAAAGAAAGGGAAGAGTTTTTTGGAGGTGCAGAAATTATCCCGCATGCAAAGGGCGAGCAACCACTCGATCTCATTTGATTCACGTCCAGGTAAACAATAAAGGCGAAATTACAAAACTAACAAAAAATTACAAACATTACAAATTGATCGTAGGCGATTGAAGTGATCAAGAGTACACCTTTGGATGATCACTCTGGCCACGCGCCAAATGTCGAAGAGGTTGAAGCCTTAAAAATTAAAAATAATTTGAAAAGAAGAGCGGCAGCTCACCCTGAAGCTCCACCTGCGCAACTTTTGAGGACGGAGTTACAAAATGTTCCATCAGGCGTACTGGCAGAACTTCCCGAAAGACCAAATTTGACGAAGAGTATCCAGCGTACCCGGCTGAAAGACATTCCCACCAACCCAAGAACTATCGACGATCTCGGTGATTTGCCGCAAAATTACAAGAAAACACTAGCTGCTGAAAATTTCCTTATATACGACTCTCGAGACAACGAAGACGCCTCCATCGGAAGACTGTTGATTTTTGCGACAAAATAAAATCTTAGAAGGCTTGCAAGAAGTGAAACGTGGTATGTGGATGGTACCTTTAAAGTCGCCCCAAACATCTTCTTCCAGCTGTTCGCCATCCTTGCAAGGAAAAAAAAATTGCACTTCCCCTTGTTTACGCACTAATGGAGAGTAAAACTCAAGCCGCTCACGAAAAAGTGTTTGAGATAGTGAAGGAACAATGCATACTACATGGGTACAACATCATATCATCGACGATACTTACGGACTTCGAGCTTGCCATCATAAATGCTGCCAAAAAACGGAACCTTTTCCTGAGAGCATGTTTCTTTCACTTACAACAGTCAGTCTATCGTCGAATTCAATCTGCGGGTCTTCAGCAATCGTACAACGATCCCGAAGATCGTTCCATTAAACAAGCCGCTCAAATGATGTGCGCAACAGCATTTGTACCCGTGGAAGACGTGGGCAAGGCGTTTGATATCTTCGTGGAAGATATGCCTGATGCTTTCCAAGAAATTGCAGATTATTTTGAGGATAGTTATATAAGAGGCAGACCCGCGAGAGGAAGACGTCGTGCAACTGCACCTAGGTATTTTATGATACTGTGATACTGTGATTTCTTATCGATTATTTATTCAGGTACCCACCAAGGCCGTGGAACATGTACGAGGCCGTGCTGCAGAACAAGTCAAGAACTAACAACATGAGTAGTCGTCGGCAAGGATCATCCCAGCCTCTACGCGTTCTTGGCGGAGTTGCAGAAGGAGCAAGGGGATACTGAGACGATGCTTCGAGAGTTGGACTTGGGAAGAAAATTTAAGAGGACTGAAAATCTGTCCAGCGTCAAAGCGGAAGAACGAATTTCCAACATCGTGCGCGATTATGAAACCCGTAAAGTATCTTAGGGCCTTGGTCACAACATCCAATTTTTATGTTCCCAATTATGATGTAATTCAGGAAAAATATTATTTGTAATAAAATATGATGGTAATAAAACGGTGGAAAAAAATATAGTGGTACAAAAATATAGTGGTAAATATAGAGTGGTAAAAATGGAGTGGTAAAAATGACCCCTAACGCCTCGGCATTCTCCTATGCACCTGCCACCTCCCGTACCTATCATTGTATTCACTCCTCTCTATACACCTCTGTCTTTCCTGTGCTTGCACCTCTTTCTCCTTCTCTTTTACCCACGCATCCACCTTTACTCCATTCCCCAGCCATTCCATCACCTTCGTCTCCGACAAACCCGAGGGTGGGTTTAATATATCATACATTCTCCTTCTCTCGCTCCTCCATCTACCCTCTCTTCCATTCACGCACGCCACCCACATGTCCTTCACCAATTTCTCTTCCTCCAGATCCCTTAACTTCATCTCATATCTAGCCATTCTCACCATTTCCTCACACTCTAGTTTCTCTCTATTCGTTTCCTGCAGCACTAAGTATCCGGGTATCGACCTTTCCACCCCCAACATACGCTTCAAGAACCACAACTGCTCCCTCTCCATACACTCATACCCTCTCTTTCCCCACACTTCCACCCCATACATTAACACTGACCTCACACACGCATCCCATACTTTACACGCCACTCTTACATTGTTCCCCATCCACTTGCTCCACTTTTCCCACTCTATCCCCCACGCCTTTCTAGCCTTCCCCTGCACCCACCTTACATGCTCCTCATATCCTCCAATCCCTTTGAACATAAACCCTAAATACTTGCATTTTTTAACCCTCTCAATCACCTCCCCCTTCCACTCTGAATCTCATCTATTTCGTTTTTCTAACATTCACGCTCAACCCCCTCTTATCCATAAACCTCTCTGCCCTTTTCAGCATATCCTTCATCCTACATTCTCTCTTGCCACCAGCACCATATCATCCGCATATGCTAACATCCACACCTTACTTCTACCAATCACCACGCCCCCACCTGTCCTTTCCTCATCACCTCCTCTAATTTACTCGTATAGAGGTTAAACAACACGGGGCTCAAATTCTCCGACTCTTCCATTCCCACCCTTGCCATTGCCCATGTTTCCTCATACATTCCTCTCACCCACTCTACCATTCCCTCACTCACCCCTCTTCTCCTTAGACACTCTAACAATCCTACCCTTGGTTCCGCGTCGTACGCCGCCTTCAGGTCCACAAACACCGCATACACGATCCCTTTCTCTTCCATCACCTTTTCTACCATTCTTGCCAGGGTAAAGACCTGCTCTCTCGTCCCCCTGCTCTCTCGTCCTCCTAAAGCCCCCCTGCGTCTCCGGCAGCAGCCCCTTCTCTTTCACCTCCTCCTCTAGCCTATTTTTACCACCATCATAGCTATCTTGTATCCCGTGCTCATCACTGTTATTCCCCTATAGCAGTGGTGGGGAAACTTTTTTTTAAGACGGGCCATTTGTAATAACCAGACAATCGTAGCGGGCCAAAGAATAATGCTTAATCGTAGGTAGGTAGTTTTTATGCGGGTCGTCACATTACGAAGTAAGAACGCGTTCAAACATTCTCACGACGGCACTGGATTAAACCTTTCCGCGGGCCGGACTTGGCCCGCGGGCCGTAGTTTCCCCATCACTGCCCTATAGCAATCCGCATCCCTTTGATCCCCTCCTTTATGTATCGGGCACATCCTAACCACCTACCACGCTGCCGGTATGTTCACTCTTCCCCTCCACATCTGGTTCAGTAGGTTCCTGAATTTCTTCTTCCCCCCTTCCCCAATCTTTTTCCACATCTCTGCCTTCTGCCCATCCCTTTCTGCTACCTTCCCTTCCTTCACCTCCTTGAACGCTCTTTCGACCTCCTCCTCCGTGAACTCTTCCTCTCCATCCCCTCGCCTGTCTTCTCCCATCCCCACTGGCACTCCACTACCTTCTCTGCACTTCTTTGTCGATTCTTTCAACGATATCCTTAACTGCCTCTTCCTTTCCCCTCTCCTCAGCACCTTCCACATTTCCTCCTCGTTCCTGAATTCCCTCAATTCCTCGCTCACTCTTTCCACCGCCTGCAGCTTCTTCCTCTCACAGATACCATCATATCTTTTCCTTGCCGCCACCACTTTCCCCTCTTCTCCTTTATTTCTTACGCATTCTCCCACTGCGTTCCTTAACTCCCTCTTCGCCTGCCTACACTTCTCATTGAACCACTTACTGCCAACTCTTCTCTCTCACTTCTTTTTCCTTCCACATCCCACTATCATCTCCATCCATCCATCCATTGTATTGACCTCTTCCCATTGAATCCTCGCCAGCCTCTTCCTCATATCCTCAATCGCCTTTACCCCACACTCAAGGTATTTGCTTTCTTGTCCCCTTTCCTCTTTTCTTTCCTTCTCCATCCACATCTCCACAGTTAACGGTAGGTGGTCAGATCTTAGCACCTCTTCCACCTGCATACCTCTTATATCTCCTCTTTCTATTCCCTTGACTACCACATAATCAATTACTGATGCCCCTCCTGGTCCAATGTGGGTCATTCTTTTACAAACCGCACGGATTTGAGGAAAAAAATGCGACTTCTCCAAATACGATGAAATTTTGTTTACAAATAATATAAATGAAATTAATCGACACGTATTTCAGGATTTGGCTGAAAAAATTTTTTTTTCCAAAATATTCACATCACAATTTTGGTCCATTTGCTGGTTTTTGTCCGTTCCATCATCATTAAAAGAAAACCGACATCAATCGGATCAGTACAAGTGGAGATAAAAAATTTCAAATATGAGAGAAACGGACAAAAACCAGCAAATGGACAAAAATTGTGATGTGAATATTTTGAAAAAAACATTTTTTTGAGCCAAATCCTGAAAGACACGTATTTCAGGATTTGGCTCAAAAAAATGATTAATTTTATTTATATTAGCCGTAAACAAATTTTCAGTCAATTTAAAAATGTCAAGTCCAATTAGGTGTGCGATTTGTAAAAGAATGACCCATGTACGTTTTTCTTCTCTCCCAATCGCCCTCCGTGCATCCGTTCAAAATCTCCCATCCCTCCTCCATCACCCACTCCTTCATCCTTCTGCCCTCCCCATTTATACATTTATCCTGTGAATTCCTCTTCACCACCGAGCCGTCCTCCCCAATTCCTCCCCCCGCTTCCCCTATTCTGGCATTGAAATCTCCCCCCACCATCCATTTTCCTCCTTCGCCCGCTCTATTATCTATTTTCTTTCTTATGTCCGTTCAATTCTTGTTTACGTACACCACCCCTACATCAACCCGATATCCTCCCTGCTGATAATTTACCCGCACTAACCCTTCGCATCCATCCATCATCTCCCCCTTGCCTCCTTTCGTATCCTCTCTCCATCCAACAATCATCCTCCCCTTGGCCCTCCCTTTCCTCGCACATTTCACTGCCTCTATCATCTCCCATCTAAACCCCCCTGGTCACCATTCTTTCACTTCTTCCCATTCCTTCTTTACCATCCAAGTTTCTACTATCCCCACTATGTCCTTTCCGATTACCCACTCCTCAAAGTCTTTCTTCCACTTGTACTCCTGTCTTTAAGGCCGGTCGTCCACTGGAAGCGACAACACGCGGCTACGCGCTCACGCGATCCTAGCGGCAACATGCGTATACGCGCGACAGATCCCGACGTGTGTAAATCCAATGAATCTCGTCCACTGCAAGCGTGCGCGGACATGCGGATTCTCGCGTGTAGCCGCTACTCTTGCAGCCGCCCGTTGCCGCTCGTAGCGCGTGAGCGCGTAGCCGCGTGTTGTCGCTTCCAGTGGACGACCGGCCTTAGACTTTATTCTCGCTACATTCCAAAACCCTATCGTTATCGCCCCTTCTTTTCCCACTCTCCCACATTTGCTCCCTAGTCCCCTGCTCCTCTCATGGCCCTTCTGCCGCTTTCCTACCTCCCCCCCTTCGTCTCTTCTATATATGTTCTCCCCGTTTCTCCTGCCATCTTCCTCCCTCTCATTTAGTTCCACATCCGCACTTTTTCGGCCTTCTCCTTATTCCATCTCCACTCTTCCCCATTAACTATAACTTTCTGATACCCGATCCTCACCCTCTCCCGTCTAGCTACCTCCCTTATGCATTTCTGCACCCTCCTCTCCTCCTTCGTTAGATCATCATCTATGAAATTTGTTTCTTGTGCACTTTTTAGCTTACTTTTATTCTTCAATATTTTAATTTTATCTTCTAGCTTCCCAAGTCTCACCACCACCAACTTTCCCACCCATCCACAATATGACTCTCCTGTACCTCCGCCTCTACTCCCAGCGTCTCCTTCAGAAACCTCGCCACTTCTCTCTTCTCCTGACATGACATGATAAAAACTGTTTAAAAAGTAAGTCCCATTCAAAATTTGCAATTTTAACACTAGTGCTGAAAAGTAGAGCTTCACCCATTTTCTTAGGATGGTTATATTTATTCCATATAATAATTTTATGTTTTTATGTATTAAGTGTTTCATCTTAGTTAAGTGTTCTTACGCAGACATGTCAAATCCATGGAACATGGCATTTTTTATGCATAAAGTATAGTATTAATCGATACATAAATACGGCTTTTTTCCTGAGGTCGTAGATAAAATCCTTTTTTTGTATTTTAGAATGCGCTTTGACAGTTCAGTGACTAAATTATGAAACGTTTTGTGTTGTAACAACATAAATAAGGACTGATTTTTAACTGGTTGCAAATCTTCCTTTGTATTCTGACTGGAAATAATTGTACAACAAGTAAACAATACATTTTATTAAAATATATATTGGGCTCGTTCATCAAAGACAACAGTAGGGAGTTTACTGCCAACTGTTGGGGAATTAGATTTTAACATTTTAAGAACACTTATTGTCAAAATTGACAGTTTCCAATTAATTTACTCATAGGGGCGTCCTCTAGGTACAAGTAGTGATATAAATAATATCTTTATCTTATTCTTAAGAGAAGTTACAGACTAATTTCAAGATACCTTTTAGAGGTCAAAATTTTATAATTGTTTTTTCTTGAAAACTATAAGACATAAGTGTACATATGTTCGAATAAAATATGTTGCAATTTAAACGAGGAATCCAAAAATACTAATATATAGGGTGCTCCATTTAAAATAACAAATTTGGTGCTACTTCCACTGGAACCGGAAGTGATAGAAAGTTCAAAATATTTCACCTGGGGAGAACTGATTCAACTGTGCGACGAAGATTTTTTTCAAATTGCTAGTGTAACGGCAACTCCATAAACTTTTAATGAACGGTTTAGCGTGTACACCCTGTATATTATAACTTTTTACTATAGCTCTTGCATTTTATCGTATCCGCAAAAGTATGTTTATTTCCGACATATTTATGCTATAATAACCTGTATTGTATACGATAAAGTCTAGGGGAGCACTCCCGATTTCTTTAAAAATTTTTTGCAGTTATTGTTATTTACTCGTACATTCCTACAAAATTCTTGCATTTAAGGATATTTAATCGATATGTACACTAACAAATTCACTTTTTGAAGTGAATTTGTTAGTATACATATCGTATACATATGTTTAGTATATTTTGTTAAAGAGCAATAATGGTAAAATGGGACAACTGTTTAGTTATATTATCGTATACAGTTTAGTTAACACATAGCATAAGATACTGTAGTGTCAAAATCTTGTATTTATGTATGTTTATACGGTGGTGTGTTTGATGTACCAATTACCGAAATTCTGTTGATTTAAGGGATGAGCAGTTTCGTCAGTTCTCCGGAGATGCTATCGACGAAAATAATTACTAGTTAAACAAACGGGAACGGTTCGTCCAGACTGCTAGATTACAAAGTTGTCCCTCCAGCTTTAATTAATACATAATTAGAACTATTGGGGGTATGTTTCCAGATTTAATTACTGTGTAATTAGTGTTTTGGGACAGTTTTGGATAAAGATAAAACCCCCGGCCAGATTTGGATCGTTAGGGGTGTCCAACTTTATCATATCGGATGAAATATGTTGCAGAGACCATTTGATTAGGTTGTACACATTGATCTTTTAAAAATTAATATGTATATACAAAATTAACCCAAATATGGACCCCTACTTAGTGGCGTAGCAAGGTGGGGGTCTTAAAATAGTGAAAATCGATTAATGTTATTCTTACTATAACTTTGATAATTAAACCGATGAGAAGTTGGCCATAAATTCTCCAGCCACGGATTTAACCCGGCGCCTCCAAAATCGGACATTTCATTATTACATCTTTAAACATTTATAAATTCTTTTTGACGATCTATCCAATTAATTTTACAAATATTACAGTATTCCAAAAGATATTAAATAACAAACATTTAAAAAAAATGTCTATGCCACACATATTAACTAGACACAATTCTTGATTTAAAAATTTTCCAAAATTCATAACTTCTATTTGTCCCCATATAGAAACAATTTTTTCAAGTTAATTGTTTCTATGGGGTATTTTCAACCATCTTAACCAATCAAATCACCGTGAAAATAACTTTTTTATTTTTTTTTATTTGAAGCCACGATTATTCATCCAGAAATTTTCAAAAATTTATAACTTCTATTTGTCCCTATATAGAAACATTTTTTTCATGTCAATTGTTTCTATGGGGTATTGTTAACAATCTTAACCAATCAATACACCGCGAAAATGACTTTTTGATTTTTTTTATTTCCAGCCACGATTATTTAATAATAATAATAATAATAATAATAACAAATTTATTTCCAATGGAATTACAGTACAATACAATTATACAACAATTACACGAAAACAAGTCACCAAAAAAAAAAAAAATACAATGTATATTTACATATTTAATTTGTACAATAGAATTCATCCATATTATATGGTTCTAATGCTACAAGTTGATTGTAGAGTGATTTTTTCATTGCCGTGTATGACTTTGCTTTCTTTATCTCTTTGGGGAGATGATTAAAAAGCTTGAGACAAGTGTAATGAGGTCCTTTCTCAAAAAAACTTGATTTATGAGCAGGATAACTATACTCAACTCCATGTCTCGTACTATATACATCTCTCAAACGATGCTGCTCAAATAAGTGTCTATGTTTCCACAAGAACTTGATGCATTCAAATATGTACACTCCGTAGTAAGTCAGTATGTTCGCACGTTTGAAGTAGCCCCTGCAACTGCTGTCATATTTTAGTTTGTACATAATACGCAGTGCCCTCTTTTGCGTCACAAATAAAGAATGTATGGCACTACTATGACCCCAGAATATTATGCCATATTTTAGGTTTGAATAGAAATAAGAGTAATAGAATATTCTCGCTATTTCAATATTTGCATTTTTTGATAGAATTCTCAACCCATAACATGCTTTGTTGAGCTTTTTCCCTAATGTATCTACATGTTCTTTATAATTTAGTGTTTCGTCCATCGTTATACCTAAAAATTTAGAATGGGATGTGAACGAATAGATTTTATTATTTAGCGAAATTGATTCTGGAGTACTTATTCTCTGACTTATTTTGAAAAATGTGCAATTGGTTTTTAATGTGTTTAGAATCAGTCCATTATTTATGAGCCATGTTTCTGTCGATTCCATAGCAACATTGCCTTGGCTTTTTATACCCGTATACTCCGCACTAGACAGTAATATATTAGTGCGTCTGCGTAGTTAAGAAATCGACACTTTCCGACATTCGTTGTTATTTCGTATAAAGCTCTAATTTGAACTCTTTTCCCAAACAATAAATATTTGAAAAGGTACAGCGAATACTACATAAACTTTCTGTATGTTATAGGAAATGAAAAAAAAGTTAAATGTCTATATAACCCGGTGAATCTTTACATTTCCAGATTAGCATTTTACTTTTTACTAACCTAAACCTAGGTATATGTGTAAATCATACAGGAAAATTTTATTTTAAGTATACATATATGTCTGCATTCGCTTTAAACTTTGCGACATTCGCTGTTTTTTAAAACAGTTGAATTTGAAGTTTTAAACGAGTGTTTTCTACTTCCAGACTGAGCATGAATTAAAATTCGCGAGTTTAGAAAAGCCTGAAAATTTGGTTTGGTCGCTCCGCGAAGCGGAGCGGCCAAACCAAATTTTCAGGCTTTTCTAAACTCGTGAATTTTACTTCATGCGCCACGCGCATAAAACACTGGTTTTAAATGAAGTTCAAAATGTACGTCATTAGCATACTGCTTTAGTAGCGTATTGTAAACATCATAACATTTCAGTGTTTTATACGCGTGGCGCATGAAGTAAAATTTCGAGTTTAGAAAAGCCTGAAAATTTGGTTTGGTCGCTCCGCTTCGCGGAGCGACCAAACCAAATTTTAAGGCTTTTCTAAACTCGAAATTTTACTTCATGCTTAGTCTGGGAGTGGAAAACACTCGTTTAATGCTTTGAATTGAACTCTTTTAAAAAATTACGGAGAATATTATTATTATTTGTATTCTTTATTTTCCTAACAGATACATACAAATATCAAATTACAGGGAAATTAATATTATATAATGCTATGCTACCTTATTTTAAAACATACATATATTTAGCAACTATGTTATATAAAAGAATAATAGAAAAGAAAATATCGGAAGATACAGCATATACGCTGTAATTCTGATATGTATTCTTAAAAGAAAAACTCCTTGTATGTTTCTCCATTGCAAATGGCAGGATTTATTTAAAGTTTAAAAACACATGTTTTGTCAAATTTCTCAAATAAAAATGTTGGTAATTAGGATGATTCTAATATTTCACATATTACAGCCTAAATATTTGAATGGTCAAGTAAATTAACTGAAGTAAAATATTGTAATCAGCAACCCTAAAAACCTTTTTACTAAATTTTACTTAGATACTGTGCGCAGAGGCGAAGTGAAAAAATATAAAACGATATTTGATAGATGGTCATAAAAGTACGAATTTTCGTTTAACCCGCAATCTGTTTTTATCACGAACGTCTGAATAATGTTCATAATTTCCTATATTGACAGGGAAGTATTAAATTAATTAATATTTTAAATTGAAATAGAAATTGACAAAGTTTGTCATAAAATAATGGCAAAAAATATAACGTCTTCGAAATTTAGTAGGCGGTGGCAAGCAAAACTTGGAGAATATTTAACATCACGGATTAAATTAGCCTTTCTCGTTGCCGCTAAATCAATTTTAAAACTTCATGTTTTATGCCATTAAAAAAAAGCAAGCTTTATTAAATTCTATTTTTATTTATTATTTAAATTCTACGTGAAATATTAATTTTTCACTCGCATGTCGTGTGCGAGAGAAAAATTAATTTTCACTTAGAATTAGAAAAACAAAATGTTTCTATTTGAAAAATCAGACTCGCCCATCAAACTATCTGATAAAGGAGCCAATCTATTGACACTATGTGCAGTTATACAACATAGCCCTTCTGGTGCATAACTGCATATAGTGTCATTATATATTATATATTATATATTTCTCCATTTCAACATGGTTTTATGTCTGGTCGCTCAACAATGACAAACCTAGCAGTAATTACATAACACATTAGCGAGGCTCTGGACAAACGCGAGCAAATTGATGTAGTATATACAGACTTTGCTCGTGCTTTCGACACCATAAATCATAATATCTTACTGAGTAAGCTGGACAATTTTGGACTTTCTAATAACTTTATCATTTTCTTTTCTTCATATCTTATAAATCGAACAAACTACGTCTATTTTAATGGCTTCAATTCTTATGAATTTTATTCCCCTTCAGGTGTTCCGCAAGGGTCTAATCTAGGTCCATTATTATTTAATTTGTATATTAATGACCTAATTGAATCCATAAATTGTCCAGTTTTAGCTTACGCAGATGATATTAAAATATATAATGTCATCAACAATCTAAACGACTGTGTTACTTTGCAGATAAATTTGGATATAATAAGTGGTTGGTGTAACAATAACGGCCTGTCTCTTAACGTTAGTAAGTGTGTCACTATCTCATATACGAAAAAATCCAATCCCATTAATCATCAATATTGGGTAGATGGTGCCTCCATAAAACGAGACCAAATTTTCAAAGATCTTGGTATTACGTTTGATCACAGGTTGTCATTCACTAATCATATTTACAACGTCACCTCATCAGCTTTCAAGATGCTTGGCTTTGTAATTAGGACTTGCAAGTATTTTAATGATACTGATTTGATCAGGGTATTATACTGTGCCTTAGTTAGAAGCCGCTTAGAGTACGGTTCCATAATTTTTTATCCATATTACACAAATCAATCCATCTTGCTAGAACGTGTACAAAAACGTTTTCTAAAATATTTAAATTTTAAGTTAACTGGTATATATCCTGATTATCTCACTGACTACAGCACTTTATTATCTATACACAGTATGATATCTTTGGCTGATCGTCGTAAGTTAGCTAGTAGTACATTCATGTTCAAATTAGTTCATAATATAATAGATGTTCCTCAATTACTCTCTATGATACCTTTTAATACGCCACGTATAGTTTCGCGGCAAAGTAGTTCGTTTCTATTACCAAGAGTTAATACCAATATACTACTAAAAGCGCCAATATATCACATGTCTATTAATGCTAATTCGCGTTTTACTGATATATTTTGTAATATTGTAAATCTTTAATTATACCAACTTTTGTATATTTTATACCATTTTATATATAATTTTGTTAACTTTATGTATTGTATGATTTTGTCCGATTTGTGGTTTTTCCGTGGACAATAAAGTATAATATTATTATTATTATTATTATTATTATTATTATTATTATTAGATTGGCTCCCTCATGTAAAAAAACTTTTATTTAAAATTTTTTTCATATTCTGCTCTGTTTCGGAAATATTCCACTGTGTCAAGATAAATGAACTACCCTGTATGTGTTTTGGGTGCAGCATTTTAACGGTTTCCTTAAGTAAATTATAATTTATATGAATAACAGCAATAAATTCAAATGTTTTTGTTAACAAAAAAAAATCGTCGTAAGACAAATATTAATACCCTTGTAAATAAAACACATTTTACTTTGTTAAACCAATATATTTGGCACTTAATTTGTGACTATAGTTTCGACTATCTAGTAGTTATTATCAAACTAAAATCACTTTTAGTTTGATAATGACTACTAGATAGTCGAAATTATGGTCACAAATTAAGTGCAAATTATTGTGGTTAAACAAAGTAAAAAGTGTTTTATTTACAAGTGTATCCTCCATGCCAACACTTATGTCATTCATAAAAATTATGAATAGAAGAGGGCCCAGAATACTGCCCTGCGGAATGCCCTTATTGATATCCAGGACATCTGATAATACATTCGACCCACTCGATGAATCTCTTATCTTCACAGTCTGTTTTCTGTTCAGTAGGTATGATTTTATTAACTTATTTTCAGTTAATTTGATTCCATAGTGGAATAGTTTAGTTAAGAGTATCGTGTGTTCGATTGTATCAAATGCCCGGGACAAATCCAGGAACACACCACAAACCAGATCCCCTTTGTCTAAGCATGAATAAATAGCTTGTAAATAGTCAAACAGTGCTGTTTCAACACTTTTACCCTTCAGAAATCCATGCTGGGAGTTACTAAATATACGATTGTCATTAAAAAAGTGTATTATTTGGGTTGCTATTAAAGATTCCAGTAGCTTTGAGAAAGTACTTAGGACACTTATTGGTCTGTAATTCTCAAAATACTGCCGATCACCTTTTTTATAAACGGGTGTGACAATCGCATATTTCATATCATCCGGGAACATTCCTGTCTGTAGGGAGTAATTGAAAATGTGTTTTAGGGGTTCTATTATTTTATGAATACATTTTTTTATTACAATGGCTGGGATTTCATCGGAACCACTGCTCATTTTATTGTCCATTTTATTGACAATGTTTAAAATATCGGTATTAGAAATGGGCTTAAATTTAAAACGATAATTATTTACAGGTATATTACATATATAATTATTAGACTGAGGAATTTGATTTATAATTATTTTTTGTGCAATTTCTTTAAAAAATGTTTTAAATTCATTGGCTTGTTGTTGTGGATTTTCTGTGAAAGGCAATATAAATTCTTTTTTCTTTGTATTTACAAGGTCTGATATTATATTTATTCAGAAATTTTCAAAAATTTTCAAAAATTCATAACTTCTATTTGTCCCCATATAGAAACAATTTTTTAGTGTCAATTGTTTGTTTCTATGGGGTATTGTCAACAATCTTAACCAATCAAAACACTGTCAAAATGACGTTGTGATTTTTTTATTTCCAGCCACGATTATTCATCCAAAAAATTTCAAAAATTCATAACTTCTATTTGTCCCCATATAGAAACTATTTTTTCGTGTCAATTGTTTCTATGGGGTATTGTTAACAATCTTAACCAATCAAAACACCGTGAAAATAACTTTGTGATTTTTTTTATTTCCAGCCACGATTATTATTTTTTTTAAATCTTTATTTCCACTATAATGCTTTTTACAATAATTAAATTAACAATACATTACACAAAATACGGCAGCATAGTGAAAAAAAGGCGGAGTTCAGCATATACACCTCTAGGAGATATTGCTGATCTTCCACTCAACCTTTAAGAACAAAACAAGAATATTTACTTAATTACTATATTACTATAAGCCTAACAGTACATACGCATTTACATTATTTTTGTATAAATATAAACATACTCTGTGTGACAGATAATGTTAAGCTATTATTTTCAGAGTTACTTTAAATTTATTGTAGCTAGATGTTTGGAACAAGTCATGAGCCGAGTTGTAAGCCTGATAGATTTGATACGTGAAAGAGCGTTGAAATAAACAGGTTTTGTGTTTTGGAGGAGATATTCTTCCCCTGAATCTAGTGTTCAGGTGATGAACGTCATTCCTAAAGGTGATTTTGTTAAATAGGTAAGCCGGCATTTTGTTATTAATTATTTTGAAAAATAGACACATAGCTTGAGTCCTCCTTCTAGCTTCCATATCTAACCATTTAGCATCCTTTAATTTATGCGAGATATGGTCAAATTTCCTGAGACCATAGATGAAACGCAAACAAGCGTTCTGTACCCTTTGAATGCGTATGCGCGTGTTGCAATCAATCGCCGCGTGATATAAGGTTGAGCAGTAGTTAAAGTGGGAGAGAACTAGACTTTCACATAATGTTATTTTAGTATTTGTACTAAGATAATGTCTATGCTGGTATAGACATCTTAAGTTGAGGTATGCTCTTGAAATATATTTATTAAATAACGTTCTAAAACGTAATGAGGTATCCATATAAACCCCTAGATTTTTAGCTTCCTCGGCATGGGAAATAGGTATTCCATTTATGCGAAGGTCTAGTTTCTCCGCTGTAATCTTACGAGCCTTACGATTTCCAAATATCAGAAAAGATGATTTTGTAGGATTTATGCATAGGTCTAAAGTTTTTGATATATTAAGAATGCTCGTAAGATCCTTATTTATCTGGGTTTCACACATATCTATTGTTTCTGGCGGGAAGGAAAGGTAGATTTGGATATCATCCGCATACATATGACTGGAACAGTACGTTAATTGATCCAATATACCACTAGTATAGATAGTAAATAGCAGGGGTCCTAAAATCGATCCCTGCGGGACACCTCTCCGTATATCTATGAGATCAGAGATATTGTTATTAATTTTAACGCATTGTTTACGGTTTCTGAGATAGCAACTGAGGAGGTTTACAGCATCTTCCCCAAGACCAATATATCTTAAGATAAGTTGTAGAGTATTATGTGTTACGGCGTCAAACGCCTTGCTATAGTCTAGTAAAACTAGGACTGTAATATTTCCCTCATCAACAGATCTAATGATATCATCAGATACTGCAAGTAGCGCTGTTTCGCAGCTGTACCCTCTCCTAAATCCAGACTGTTGTTTCGGCAAAATATTCATGTCTGTCACTAAATAAAAAAGTTGTTCAGTTATAATTTTCTCCATCAGCTTTGATAAAGCTGGTAGGATACTAATAGGTCGTAACTGTTTTAAATCTGTTGGTTTAGGAACTTTAGGAATTGGTCTAAGTACAGCATGCTTCCAACATTCAGGAAAGACCGAATGCAAAAAGCATGTGCTGATTATATGTACAAGATATGGCAATATAGTTGGGCAGCACATTTTTAGCATTGTAATATTGATTCCATCAAGCCCGTAAGAAGAGGTTTTTATTAAATTTAGGAAGTTTGCAACCACATGTTCATTCACTAATTGAAATTGAAATTTATTGTTATTATGTACAAATTTATTATTTAAGTATTCCTCAAATTCCTTCTTGTCGGAGTTAAAACTATTTGGAATACTACTGATAAAGTGTGTATTGATGCGATTTACATCTGCTAATGAGTTTGGTGTTTGATTTATATCTTTTTTTAGCCCCAGGTATTGAAGATGTTTCCACAGAAACTTATTACTTTTATTACTAGAGATGTATGAGAAGTATGCTTTTTTCTCATTTTTAATAATAATAATAATAAATTGTTTATTTGCATACTCAGTTTAGATACAGAACAAATATAAACTAAAACATTATACTACCGAGCAACAAAAGCGAAACTAGATCAGCTTGTGTATCAAACGCTAGTTTGATATTGCTGTTACTTCCTCTAGTTCGCATAATAATAATAATAGTAATATAAATAAATCAGAAATAATACCTTATAAATTAAAAACAAATTCTAACAATAATAAATAATAACGTAATTTTTAATATTAAACAGTAATATAGTAATTAGTACTAACAAAACGAAAACAAAAACAATAGAAAACAAATACATAGAAACAAAAAAAAATAAAAAAATAATTCTTAAATAAATAGAGAAGTGGATACGGATCGTAAATAAAATAGTCAATTGATTTGCTGGTGAAATAGCAACTTTTTTAAATTAGTCTTAAACGGGTAGAAGGTCGATTGTGAAAAATTATATTTATTATAATAGTTTGAGATGTTATAACTGAAACTCCTTTTATATAGCTCTTTTCGGTGTGAAGGTATAGTTAGGGCGTCCTTCCGACGAACATTGATGTTATGAACATCTGATCGAAACCTCAATTTCTTATGTAAATATGGAGGAGTTTTAGTTAAAACAATTTTGTAAAACTGACAGGCAGTATGTAAGATCCTACGGTTTTTCATTATAAGCCAATTGAGTTCATTGATTTTGTAACGAATTGGTTGCCTTTTACGTATGCCAAAAATTAATCTGGCACATGCATTTTGAATTCTCTGAATACGGGATTGACACACCTCATCTATACAGGGGCCGTACACCGACTCGCCAAAGGTAAAATTAGATAGCACTAATGCCTCGCAAAGGATTATTTTGCTTTGTCTGCTTAGTATGTCTTTATTCATATAAATTGACTTCAGTGCAAAAAATACTCGCCTGGTTATTGACGTTACATATTCTCTAAAACGGAGCTTATAGTCTAAGAGTAATCCTAAGTTTTTTACGCAATCTGAAAACGTTATCGGAGTTCCATCAAGATGAATGCTGCGTGATTGCAATATTGATTGTCTCTTCTGTTCGGCACCAAAAACTATAGCTGTGGTTTTATTAGGATTTATTTTTAGAAAATGCAATGATGAATATTTAGAAATTTTCTCAAGATCATGATTTATTTTAAGTTCAGCATTTAACACATCAGCAGCATCAAACGATAAATACAATTGGGTATCATCTGCGTATTGATGGTACTGACAATAATCGATATATGAGTTTAGCGTGCAGGTATAAATTAAGAACAAAATAGGGCCGAGGATAGAGCCTTGAGGTACACCTGATAAAATATTAGTTGCCGAAGATACACTTTGACCGCATTTAACTGTTTGCTGTCTATTTGATAGATATGAATTTATTAGTTTGCATGATGAAGTATTAAAACCAATATATTTAAGAATTGACTCAAGAAGTTTGTAGTTGACATTATCGAAGGCTTTACTGTAATCCAACAAAATAAGAATCGTTATTTTGTTATCATCAATCGCCCTTATAATGTCATCAGTAATTTTTAATAATGCAGTGGAGCAGCCATGAGAAGAACGAAATCCTGATTGTAGTTCAGGTAAAATATTAAACGACTTTAGATGATTTTGAATTTGTTTTTCTAATATTTTCTCATACAATTTTGATAACACAGGGAGAACGCTTATAGGACGTAGATCATTAATTACAGATGGATTATTTATCTTGGGTATTGGAGTTATTATCGATTGTTTCCATGCATCGGGAAATATATTAGTAGATATACTTTCTTTAATGATGTGAGTAATATAGGGAATTAGAAAAGGGCTGCATAAGTTAATTATTTTGGAATTTATATTATCGCTACCATATTGTGAAGGTTTAAGTTTACTTAAAGTAATTGCCACCTCATCTTCAGTAATTGTTGAAAAACAAAATTTGTTTCTATATCCATCATTCGTAGTAGCATTATAGAAATTTAAAATGTCTGGATTCGGATTAGATTGTTGAGTGTTTTGAGAAAAATAGTTATTTATTTCATTTGCGTTAGCTAAATGCTGAGGAATCGTATTAGCGTTTTTACTGTAAACGCCAATTTTTCTCAAATCACTCCACAGTTGCTTTTTATTGGACTTATATATGTGTACTCTATATTCCAAAAATGCCTTCTTCTCAACACGAATAGCTGGGGTGGTAATATTTCTGAGACACTTGTAATAATTTAGGTCTACTTGGCTTTTCGTCCGTTTATATTTATTTAAAGCCCTATCTCTAGTTTTTATCATCTCTTTTATATTATAAGTAATCCACGGTTTTGGAGTGAAACTGCGTCTAATAGTTTTAAAGGGAGCATGAATATTAAATAAGTTTATAACATTATGATTTAAAAAAGTCAATTTTTCATTTACATCATTCATATCATATATTAAAAACCAAGGAATAGCGTACATATCAGCAATAAAGTCGTCATAAATAAAGTTTTTAAAGTCACGAACATTTATCGTGTTATTATTAGTACTAGTTATAGAGTTTAGTAAAATCGTAGTTTTAATTAGTCCATGATCTGTAAGATCTGGTAACAAAATAACATCAGTATTTGTTGTATTGAGATTTTCATTCAGGATAATTAAATCTAACAATGTCTCACTTGAGTTGGTAACACGTGTAGGAATATTTATAATTTGTTTGAGAGTTAATGAACAAAATAGTGATTCTAGTTGTACAGCCGTAGTATTATTGTGTTTTAGCAAATCAATATTGAAATCACCCAGGCAAACAACTCCATCAAATTCAAGAGTATAATCGGACAGAGCGCTTTCAAAACAATTCAAAAACATACTAAAATTACCATCCGGCGGCCTATACACGACACCCATACAGTATGATTTATTATTAAACGTAGTTTCAATCCACAAACACTCAAAAAAATATTCCTTGCTTTCGCCTAATATTCTAAAATTATAGTAGTTTTTGATATAAAAGGCAACACCTCCCCCACGACCTCTCCTGTCAAGACGTACTAACTCATATCCTGGCATATTTATATAAGTCGAGGGAAAGTTGATGTCTAGCCATGTTTCTGTCAGGGCTATAATGTCAAAATTCTTAGTTAAGACTTCATCTCTAAACAGATCAAATTTGTTCACGATCGACCTAATATTAATTTGACAAATTTCTAATTTATTTACGAGCATTTCACTTCATTCAAACTAAACTAAATTTATTGTATAATGTATCGTTGGTAGATTGCGGCTATATCAGTTTATTTAAATCATTGATAGTGTTAATTTTAATTTTTTTGTTGTTGATTTTCACTACAATAGAACCATTTAGAGTCCAAACATTTTTTTCCTGGAATTTATCTCGGCACGTTTTAAGTAACTTCATCCTCGCAGCAGTTAATTCCTCACGTATTACTACTCCACTTCCCTTCAAAACTTTTTTATTGTAATATATTTTATCGCGTTGTTTTGTACTAATAAAAGCAATAGATATGGGTCGAGGTTGTTTAATATCTGTTGATGAATTGTGATCTTGTGTCCTATGTTTAACTCGGTGACATCTGGCGATTTGCGATGGGTCCATTTGGATGTTAAATTTGGAATTGATAATACTGAGTATCTCACCTTCGCAGTCGTCCTTTTGTGTTTCCTCGACCCCAAAGATCCTTAAGCAATTTCTTTTTGCGTGTTGTTCCACTGAATCCAAGCGATCTATTAGTTCACCATTCTCTTCTTCTAATTCCATAATCCTTGTTTCATATTTGTCTAATGTGGTTCTAATTGCATCGTCAATTTTTGATGTAATAATCGACATAATTTTATCAATAAGTTTATTTTCAAACTCGAGGGACCAACCAGCTTCCTGAGTTTTTCCGTATCTTGTATTCCTTGACATTGTGAATGTAAATGTCTATTTAACACTATTTAAAAACGTTAGTATTGATTTATAGCACTATAGATCTACTTTAGCAGAGCATACGAAAAATACGTGCAGCCCGCTCAACGACTCGACGACCAATTTTAGTGCAGTGTTCGTATAGTTCCTCAACATTTTATAATATTCCCAGTGAGATATGTTTTTCGTTTTTCTATACCTGGCTTTAGCTTTATTACGAATGTTAATTAAAAGTTTTATATTGTCCGTAAGCCAGGGAGAAGGAGGTTTTTTATATCGTGTGATAATAGGAGCACACTGATCGAAAAGGTACAGAATCAACTTATTGAAATGACTAACTTTGTTATTTATGTCATCTATATATATTATTTCATGAAAAGGTATACTAGCAAGTGCAATATTAAACTCCATCAAATTAATTCTGGATAAGTTACGAAATGTTGATAAAGTTGGTACAACATTAGTTATGGCAGAAGTAATTTCACAAAAAACTGCATCGTGGTCCGAAAAACTGCAATCAATCACACCATATAGACAACATTCTAAAGACTTTGGGACTAATATAACATCTAAGAGAGACCCAGTAACGCCTGTTAGACGAGTGGGTTCGTTTATAACTTGTGTAAGATTGAGGCTTTCTAATATGTCATAGAAATAAGAGGAGGCAGAGGACTCAGGCTTAAGTAAGTCTATGTTAAGATCTCCGTTACACACGATAGTATCTGTATGGACAAAACAAGCTACAATACAATTTTCTAGTTGGTTTAAAAAACTTACATAGTCTACCTGCGGGGGTTTATAAACAGAAGCAACCGCTACATTAAGTTTAGAGAGTTTAATAAGTGCCCAAACAACCTCAATATCATCCCCATATGGGAGTACCTCATAACTAAGAGATTCTTTAATGTACATACCAACTCCTCTACCTCTTGTTTGTCTATCTTTTCTTATAAAACTGTAACCTTCAATCTTTATTAAACTGTTAGGTACATCTGACGTTAACCAAGTTTCTGAAAGAGTTAGTATGTCTAATTCGTGATCTATGATGAATTGTTTAAGTTCAAGTAATTTTGGTAACAACGACCTTGTATTTAGATGAACAATTTTAAGGTTCCTGGCACGTATTGTGAATTAATATTACATCAATTGAGTTATAGAACACTTAACAAGGATATTGAGTTTTTTTGTTGCTATAAGAGCTCATATATGTGTTAATATTACATTCTTAAACTAGTACTAATTTTACTAACATTATTTTAATATAATTTTTCTGGTTTTTCTTCTGATCGAGTTTTTGGTCCATCCTTTCTTATTAATTGGTTTCTCGATGCGATCCTTTTATTATGTTCTTTCTCATTTGTGTTGGTTACGCTGGCTACGAGATTTGGTTTAGGGTTCTGGTTGTAATTCTTAATTTCCTTCTGTGTTTTTTCGATTTCTGGTGTTGGAGGTGCACTATTGGATTTTAATTCTAGTTCATGGAGGTTGCCGTAGTCTTCAGTGAGTTGATCTGGCGTGTAAGACTTTCCATTTAAAATTAATTTGTATCCCCTAATATAATAATTATTTGACTCATTTTCTTTTGCTTTTTTCAGATGATATTTTAAAACTTTGTATTCTTCTCTTTCTTTCTCGGTTAAGTCGTGATTTATATAAATGTTTGAACCTTTTAATTTATTTCTATTCTGAAGAACTTCTTCTTTTTTTAAGTATGATAAGAAATCTACTAATATCGGGGAGTCGTTGTTTTTTCCAAGTCTATATAAGTTGTTTAAGTCTCTAATACTTATTTCCGTGTTTAATAGTTCATTGAGAGTTGAGACAACTTGTAATTTGATATCTTCTTCCGCAATATTTGTTAGACCAAAAAACAATTATTCATTCAGAAATTTTCAAAAATTCATAACTTCTATTTGTCCCCATATAGAAACATTTTTTTTGTGTCAATTGTTTCTATGGGGCATTGTTAACAATCTTAATCAATCAAAATACCGTGAAAATAACTTTTTGATTTTTTTATTTCCAGCCACGATTATTCATCCAAAAATGGCTGGAAATAAAAAAAAAACACACAATTATTTTCACGGTGTTTTGATTAGTTAAGATTGTTAACAATACCCCATAGAAACAATTGACACAAAAAAATTGTTTATATATGGGGACAAATAGAAGTTATCAATTTTTAAAAATTTCTGGGTGACTAATCGTGGCTGGAAATAAAAAAATTCACAAAATCATTTTCACGGTGTTTTGATTGGTTAAGATTGTTAACAATACCCCATAGAAACAATTGACACAAAAAATTGTTTCTATATGGGGACAAATAGAAGTTATGAATTTTTAAAAATTTCTGGATGAATAATCGTGGCTGGAAATAAAAAAAATCACAAATTCATTTTCACGGTGTTTTGATTGGTTAAGATTGTTAAAAATAGTCCATAGAAACAATTGACACAAAAAAATTGTTTCTATATGGGGACAAATAGAAGTTATGAATTTTTGAAAATTTCTGGATGAATAATCGTGGCTAGAAATACAACAAATCACAAAATTAATTTCACAGTGTTTTGATTGGTTAAGATTGTTAACAATACCCCATAGAAACAATTGACACAAAAAAATTGTTTCTATATAAGGACAAATAGAAATTATGAATTTTTGAAAATTTCTTGATGAATAATCGTGGCTGGAAATTAAAAAAAATCTCAAAATCATTTTCACGGTGCTTTGATTAGTTAAGATTGTTAACAATACCCCATAGAACACGAACAAATTGTTTCTATATGTGGACAAATAGAAGTTATGAATTTTTGAAAATTTCTGAATGAATAATCGTGGCTGGAAATACAAAAAATAAAAAAATCATTTTCACGGTGTTTTGATTAGTTACGATTGTTAACAATACCCCATAGAAACAATTGACATGAAAAAATTGTTTCTATATGGGGACAAATAGAAGTTTTGAAAATTTCTGAATAAGTAACCGTGGCTGGAAATAATAAAAATAAAAAAAGTCATTTTCACGGTGTTTTGATTGGTTAAGATTGTTAACAATACCCCATAGAAACAGTTGACACGAGAAAATTGTTTCTATATGGGGACAAATAGAAGTTAAGAATTTTTGAACATTTCTGGTTGAATAATCGTGGCTTCAAATAAAAGAAATCAAAAAGTTATTTTCACGGTGTTTTGATTGGTTAAGATTGTTAACAATACCCTATAGAAACAATTAACACGAAAACATTGTTTCTATATACGGACAAATAGAAGTTATGAATTTTTGAAAATTTTTAAATCAAGAATTGTGTCTAGTTAATATGTGTGGCATAGACATTTTTTTTTAAATGTTTGTTATTTAATATCTTTTGAAATACTGTAATATTTCTAAAATTAATTGGATAAATCGTCAAAAAAGGATTTATAAATGTTTAAACATGTAATAATGAAATGTCTGATTGTGGAGGCGCCGGGTTAAATCCGTGGCTGGAGAATTTAATAATAATAATAATAATAAATCTTTATTGTCCAACAGGAAACGTATCCTAATTACAAGACAATATAGTTAAAAAGAAAGTAAATTAATTATAAAACATACAAATATATATAAGTAATCAATATACGAATGTGTAACAACTTGCTAAAATCTATAAATTAAATTTATGGCCAATTTCGGTGATAATTAACACTGTAACTGCCATGTGTATATTTCATATGTACACCCTTGTGGGCCAAATGCAATATTATCGTTATTTAAGCTTTGATGAAGGTTTTAAATATAGGAATATGGTTAGAATATTAATACGTTTTTGGAAATATAAACAAACGACTACCGGCCGTTGTACGGCCCAGGTGCTCAGAGAATACATACAACGGTCGGCGCGTCGTATGGCAGTTAAAGTGTTAAAGATATATTTGTTTGAAACCTCAATGAGTCCTTAGAAGTTCGATGCAGTTTAATTTGACATATGACACATGATTTGCAACTCAAATTTTCTGCTATATGCAATGGCGTTAAAAATTAATATTGCAGCCATTAAGGGGATTATCGCAGTGTAACACGCCGATCGTGTTGGAAAGACCCACATAGTTTAGAGTAGCTCATCCGATGCCAAATTTACAGGACAAGTGGGGCGAATACAGTCAGAGAGAAAAGCGGCAGTTCACTGTGCATTTGTGCATTGCTCCTTGGCATAAACGGATAGGGTCTCGCGTCGCGTGGGATAGACGAAAAAAAGCGTATAAAAAAGACGGATCGAAGGAAAGTGTCGATTCGTATTATTTAAACACGCTGATAATACATACAAGCTATGTATTGTTTTCAATTCGTTAGAAAGCGTTATCGGATCCTGTGTTATTTTTCGGTATTTACAAAACCGATGATTCCTATTCTTGTCATTATAACTAATTATTTTTACTTTTAAGACTCCAGTTTCGACAGCTGAACAAACTATGTGTTTTATTTTATTAAATTAGAGATTATTTCTTAAAAATATAATAATAAAATAATTCATGTTCATAAGCTCCTTGTGAATATTTATATGCCGGATATACAGAGAGTTTTATGTAACACCGAACATTTTCATAACGAGAATTTGTCTTTTAAGTATACAGAAGCATACGTTGAACATTTGCCGATGCTAGGTTTATTAAAAGAATTTAATTTTAAGCTTTAAACGAGTGTTTTCCACTCCCAGGCTAAGCATGAAGTAAAATTTCGAGTTTAGAAAAGCCTGAAAATTTGGTTTGGTCGCGTAGCGCGGAGCGGCCAAACCAAATGTTCAGGCTTTTCTAAACTCGAAATTTTACTTCATGCGCCACCGGTACTAAACACTGATGTAATAGAAAGTTTATCGGTGTGTTTTAAACTTCGTAATTTGTCAGTGTTTTGTACCGGTGGCGCATGAAGTAAAATTTCGAGTTTAGAAAAGCCTGAACATTTGGTTTGGCCGCTCCGCGCTTCGCGCTACGCGACCAAACCAAATTTTCAGGCTTTTCTAAACTCGAAATTTTACTTCATGCTTAGTCTGGGAGTGGAACACATTCATTTCAAGTTTCAAATTATTTTTTTTAACAACGAGTATCTAAAGATTGACGACATATACTGTGTAATTCTCACATGTATACTTGAAAGAAAAACTCCGTGTGTACAAGTTGAGGCATTAATTGCGATTGATTGGCTACAGTTTTTAATGGTCATAGAGGCAACCCAATTTACACATAACTTAAAAAATAAAGGTGTCAAAATTGTATTGGATGAACATGTTCGGTGTTATATAAAACTCTCTGTATATGAAAAAAACGGAACATAGGATTTTCAATGATATTTTTTATATAGGAATATTATCTTTGATAACTGCTATTGCCATGAAAATAATGTGTATTAATTTGGCCTCTGCCAAATTGGGTAAATACCCTAGATTTTGGGGAGAATTTCAATTTTTATTTTATCCAATATTCTAGTTTTTATGAATGCAACTAATAATTAATAGATTGAAAAAATTAAACGGACAGCTGCCCTGTTTTTTTGTAATTAGTACAGGGTCTTGAACAAGTTTCTCATCTTTCACGTGGTGAAACATATTTAACTATGATTTAATAAAGAAAACACTTGGTTAAATTTCACTAATATTTTGGTTTTTTATTCCAACTAGTTTCGACTTTGAGTCATTCTCAAGGAGTACAGGAAATTACATTTTTACAAACATTATATACAAGAGAGGTTAATTTAAATTTTATGGTTAAGCAATAAGGGCTGTCATGATGGGTGAGCTCCACAGATCTTCGATGTCATTAACAATTGGTTTTCCCTGTTTTATTGCTTTCTGGATTTCCAGTCCTTCGGGATAGTTGAGATGACGACCTTTATTGCCTGTGTATAAAATCTTTAGCGTTTGGTTATTAAAAAAGTGATTATTGTCAATGCAGTGTTTAGCTAACCCAGTACAATATTTTTTATTTATGATTGAAGCTTTGTGTTGTTTCAGTCGTTTTTTGAAATTCCTCCCGGTTTGGCCAATGTATATTGAGTCACAATCGTCGCACTGGATTTCATACACTCCACACTTTTTAAATTTATCAGTTTTTTGTTTACTATTCACTAGGAGTTTGCCTAAATTTATTGGGTTAGTCATGATTATGTTCAATTCTTGCCCTTTAATACGTTTTTTTAACTTTTGGAGAAAAGTCGCTAACAAAATCTAACTTACACCAACTTGTGTTTTCTTTCTTGTCTCGGATATAAAAATATTTTTGGTACTGTTTTGATTTTTTATTTGCTATCATATTATCAATTAATTGCTTACTATATCCATTATTTACTGCTTTGTTTCTTGTAAAAAGTTTTGTTCGCTTTGAGGTATATGTATTAATCTATGAATTAATGAATGAAATGTGCTATAATTAATTTTGTGGTGTGTGTTTGATGTTTCTGGGATAATGGCGTCTGAAAATGTATCTTTTCTAAAAATTTTAAATTCTAACTTATTATGTGTTCTTGTAATTGTTATGTCTAAAAAGTTTAAGCTATTGTTTATCTCTATTTCTTCAGTAAATTGTATATGTTTATTAATATTATTTAGCTCGTTTTTAAATATTTCTAGTTGTCTGTTAGTGCCCGTCCAAATGCAAAACACATCGTCTACGTATCTTTTCCAGTAAAATATATTCTTGGCTATTTTTTGTTGGAATAAATCTTTTTCAAAGTGTGCCATAAATATTTCTGATAGTAACGGTGACAAAGGCGGACCCATTGGGAGACCGTCACTTTGTTTGTATATTTTACTATTGAACTCAAAATAATTTTGATCTATACATATATTAATTAATTGCATCATTTCATCTTTGTGTGTGTTTGGTTGATCACTATCAGTAATTAACTTATTCAAAATTATTTTGAGTTCATTTATTGGAATGGACGTAAACAAGCTTTTTACATCGAATGATATAAGCTTTGCATTTGGAGGGGTAACTAATGTTTCCAGATTTTTAACTATTTCTATAGAATTTATTATTGCGTACGTTGACTTAAAATTTATGAAATTTGGTAGAGTATGATTGAGATATTTACATAAATTATATGTGGGTGCATATAGATATGAGACTACAGGCCTCATTGGGTTACCTTCTTTATGCAATTTGGGTAATCCATATAAAATCGGAGCTTTTGGGTTCATTTTTGTTAATTTAAATATCTGTTTTTCTGTTATTAAATTCTTACATGATTTTAACTTTTCTTTCAGCTGATTTTGGTATTTGTATGTAGGATCGCTCTTCAAAATTTTAAATGTTTCTGATTTTAATAATTCATTTGTTTTTTGTATGTAATCTTTTTTATGAAGTATGGTTATTGTATTTCCTTTATCTGCTTTTGTGAGTATCAAATTGTTATTTTTTAATTTATTTTTTATACTATTTATTCTTTTTTGTTCTGAATGTTTTTGGTTTTGTGTCGGGTTGTTTTTATATTGAGTGATTATTTTTGCGATTTTATTTTTTGTTAATGCTTTATCTTGGACTGAATTGATTTTGTTACAAATTATTTCTGCGTCAATTCCTGCTGATTCTATTATTACGTTAGATTTAATGTTACGGCTGTATTTTAAACCTTTCTCCAATAGAGTTGTTTCTACTTTATCTAATTTAATATTTGTCAGGTTTTTTAATTTAGGGTAGAATTTAACATGTTCATGCTCACCAGTGTTTAATGTCCACTTTTTTAAGCAGGTTTCTTCTTTTGATGTTCTTAGTTTGTAAAGTTTTTCTGTTTGTTTCTTAAATTGTTCTTGTCCTACTCTGCTGGCTTCTTCCCTAGCTTCCGAGTCTATGATGTTAAATTCCACTGGGTGTAGCTTCATGGTGAGTCTTATATGGATTCATTTGATGATTTCTGAGAGGTTATCCCGTTTTGTGTACCATTTTTTCGTTTCCAAACTAATCCAAATTCTGTACGCTTGTTTTAATGTTTGTCTAGCTTCGCTCGATTGGTGGTTGATCTTGATTTTCATATATTTTGGCGTTAGTTGTTCTCGCCGGCAAACGATGTTAAACCATATATGATTGTTTGATTTGGTGAATTTGATTAAATTTCTTCTGTATTTTACGATGAGTTCGGCTTTACTGGCCTTTAATATATCTTGAACAAGTTTCTCATCTTTCACGTGGTGAAACATATTTAACTATGATTTAATAAAGAAAACACTTGGTTAAATTTCACTAATATTTTGGTTTTTTATTCCAACTAGTTTCGACTTTGAGTCATTCTCAAGGAGTACAGGAAATTACATTTTTACAAACATTATATACAAGAGAAATCCAGAAAGCAATAAAACAGGGAAAACCAATTGTTAATGACATCGAAGATCTGTGGTGCTCACCCATCATGACAGCCCTTATTGCTTAACCATAAAATTTAAATTAACCTCTCTTGTATATAATGTTTGTAAAAATGTAATTTCCTGTACTCCTTGAGAATGACTCAAAGTCGAAACTAGTTGGAATAAAAAACCAAAATATTAGTGAAATTTAACCAAGTGTTTTCTTTATTAAATCATAAGTACAGGGTTTACAAAATGATGATGTGTATAAATAGAGGATTGCAATAACATTCAATTACAATTCATTTATTCCTTATTTACTTACTATCAAAATATGACTCATCATAAATCAGCCAAATTTGAAATAAAATATATTGGGTTCGGTGTAATGTTGAGCAAGAAGCTTGTTATTTGAAATGCATTATAATAACTACCTTATTATTATTATAGTTCTATTTTTTCTAAAATAATTAACAATGAATATGCACGCAATTAAACCCTACATTTTTTTAAACATTCGTCAAACATATATTACCTGTGCTCAGTAAAAAATAGTTGGTGTTATTCTCACTATTCTTATAGTTTTGATATCATTGATTCGTTGATGAAGTCGCAGTTGGTTCAAATAGGTCCGATTGCTAGAAACTTTACAATTTACTTTAATAGTTTCATTGCGAGAAGTTTAATGGCATTTAACAACTGCTTTAACAACAAAAGATTTAAGACGAAATAATGATTTGAACAAGACTGATTGTTATTCGATTGCTTCTGCTTATTAATCAGCTTAAAAAACTTTAAAAATAATTTAATAATACCGACATTGTCAAATAATTAGGAAAGCCAATATTAAAGGTATATTACACATCTTTATTTAAATTAGTGAAACATTTCGTGTTTTCTATATTAGTGAACATGCAGTATAAAAAAATACTTATTCCATTAGTAGTCAGAAAGCAAAAAAATAAAACACTAGTACAATAAAATATCGATTATAATTGCGAAATATTCATTTTACGACAATAAATGCAAACGACGCGAGTCGTTTTTGTTAACTATGATTGAAAAAAGAAAAGAAAAACAAACGCGAAGCCGCGCAGCGTTCACCGGCCCAGGAATAAACGCTGGCCGCATGCTGCTCGCCCCTCCAATAATTGTGCAGATGAGTGTACAACGCGTTCAACTAAGAGAAGATCCGCAAGGCGGCGGTATTTTACGGTCTTATTTTTTAAGATTTTTATTTTAACCTGACTCGGGCATGAGCTATCGCACCCTTATGAAATGTTCACATTATATTCCTTATAGTATAAACTAGCAAGATATGGGAATATTTTTTTTAATTTTGAAAAATATAACATAATTTTTTTCATACCTCTGAAAGCAAATTGTTAATAAAAAAAGTACTTCGATATTTTACTAGATAATTGAGCTTAATATACGCTGTCAAAATTTCAACTTTCTAGGATCTTTAGTTTTTAAATAAACCTGCCATTAAATTTCAGACCACTGTTATAAGAAAATCAAATTTTTATATCGTATCTTAATAATACAAAATCCTGTATAAATTTACCCCTGCAAATTGAGTAAACTTTGCACGTGCTTTGGCGTCGCCACATTATTTACAAATTCTTAAACACCGTCATTGACGATGCCACTATGGAGCATTAGATGGCGTTCGCTATCGAAATCCATTAATAGTTTTCACATATTGGCTTGAAATAGTCAGAAATGTTCATTATTCCTCGGCACTGGATCGGGACCACACTGAAAAGGACCTTGAAGTCCGAAACGCGTCTGTGGATATCTGGTGCCGGAATACTGAACACAAATTCAATTTTTATTTGTGCATTATTTAAATACTTTTGTCAAACAAGTAAATTACATTTTTTGTTTTGTTTGGATGATTAAAAGACGCGAACATACGTGTGTATGAATGCATGGAGCTTAAGGTTGAGTGGTAAATAATAATGAGAATGGTGATCATATCCATCCGACAGTGGAATTGTGGCCGCGGTAATTTATGAAATAACAATGGGCGTCGGGTTAGTTGGAGCTTGTGGCACACTGAGTTTTGTGTTTGAATCATTTATGCGGAACCATTCCGTGTGTATGCCGTAAAGTTTTGTTTACGTGCGTATTAAACCGTCCCTTATCACATTAAATTATAAGAACGTGTGTATAATTGCCGCAAATAAGAGCCGAGTTTTGAATTATTGCCCATCCCGAAAATGTAATTATTGTTCCACTAAATGTAATGGAATTGCCCCGGAAGTTAAGGTTTCAAATAATTAGGATACGGAATATTTTATGTAATGTTTTAGGTTAATAAAATTAACATCAGAAAAATTGATTAATTCCAGTGTAAAGTATGTTATTGGGAAGCTCGGTATAAACGTTTTTAAGCTCTCCAAGATCGTGTTGTATTTTTATCAAAACAATATGCACTTAATTAAACACAGTTATATTCCTTTCTTCACTTTTATTTTTCTTGCTAGATGTACATTTCGGGTACTAAGTACCCATTATCAATAGCTAACTTAGCTATTGATAATGGGTACTTAGTACCCGAAATGTACATCTAGCAAGAAAAATAAAAGTGAAGAAAGGAATATAACTGTGTTTAATTAAGTGACTTAACACCTTCATGTAACTCATACAACTACATCAATATGCACTTGTAAATGTCTTTAACTCAAACCTTAAATTGGATCAATGGTGGCTCGTGAGAATTTTTATTGGTGGGGCTGCAGACATAAACATTAGGGTGTTTCGAAAAAAATCGAAACAGCTGGCTCACCGCTTAAATTAAAGATTTTGGTCTACAATAGATGTGGGCAAAAGCATTTGCGATTGAAAAAATATTTAGAGGGTCCCACGAGCCCCCAAACATGCCATTTTTAGCCCTTTTTTAGATAATCGGCCAAAAACTTGCCTTATAGTCATCGGATCAAGGCGAATATTTTATATTTTGTGCCCAGACGAATATACTACAAGCAAAATATGCAAAACCTAACTTGGCGTTAGGTCTGGGTGAGCTACGAATTTTTTAAATAACTTTTTTCACGATTTTGAAGGTTTTTTTCAACTGTTTTGTTCAAAAGTGGGTTTTAACGACAAGAAATCAAGTCACACCCGCGATAATTTGTCCTGAGAAGTATATTGAATAATGTAAGCATGCGAACTGCGTATCTCTCCCATGTCCGATTCTGTGGCATTATTATGTTTGCTTCTTAAAAAAAACGTTTTTAATTTACTCTAAATATTTCTTGCTTTTATTATAATAACTAGTTGTAAGCGCGCAACTGATGCTTTTGAGATCCATTAAATTCATAAATAACAGCCTGAAATTCTGCGTATAACGCTCAGTATGGATTTTCCCACATTTTCGTTTAAAAATACAGTACATCAATTAATTAATAAATTTCATTTTGTTAAACAATATTTGGTTGAAACATGTGTTTTTTAACCTGCAATCGATTACAATAAATTCAAAGTCAGCAATCTTGTTCGATAACAACGTAGTCTTTTTTACTTTGGAATTTGGCCATCGTCGCACGTCCCTTTAGGGCACCAACTGTACGGGCATGTCGGGAGTCATGTCCAATAACTGAACGCAAAGCTTCTGTTACCATTTTGATGTGTCTTTCTACCGATTGAGTGTGGCATGGGTAATCGAGCAGTTTTTTTAAACTTACGTTGTCATTCATTATCAGGTAGGTTAATCTGTCGGTTGGAAAATTTTTAATCAGAGGAGGTTCAAATCGCGGGTGCAACTTGATTTCTTGTCGTTAAAACCCACTTTTTAACAAAAAAGCTGAAAAAACCCTTCAAAATTGTGAAAAAAAGTTATTTAAAAAATTCGTAGCTCACCTAGACCTAACGCCAAGTTAGGTTTTGCATATTTTGCTTGTAGTATATTCATCTGGGCACAAAGTATAAAATATTCGCCTTGATCCGATGACTATAAGGCAAGTTTTTGGCCGATTATCTAAAAAAAAAAGGGCTAAAAATGGCATGTTTGGGGGCTCGGGGGACCCTCTAAATATTTTTTCAATCGCAAATGCTTTTGCCCACATCTATTGTAGACCAAAATCTTTAATTTAAGCGGTGAGCCAGCTGTTTCGATTTTTTTCGAAACACCCTAATAAACATATAGCAGAGCTGGGACGAATCCTCATAAAAGGAATTCGAATCACGAATCCGAACCACCTAAAATGATTCGAATCACGAATCCGAATCACCTAAAATGATTCGAATCACGAATACTCGAATAAAGGAATCGTAAGAGATAAATATGATTCGAATCAAAGATCCGAATCCTGTTTTTCCCAATCACGAATACAAATCCTTTAAGAATAAATTTGATTTTATTATTTTTTTGCAATCATTAACATAAAAATATCGTTAGCAGTTGTTTTATCAAAAATATTCTAAATCTAATTATTTATTATTAGCATTGAACGTCGTTGATAACAGGCTAAATATCTGATTCCGTGTTACTCTGATTAAAGATGTGTTTGTGTGTTTTTGAACTTCGCTTCAAATCAGTGTTTTGTACGCGTGGCGCATGAAGTAAAATTTCGAGTTTAGAAAAGCCTGAAAATTTGGATAGGTCGCGTAGCGCTACGCGCTACGCGACCTAACCAAATTTTCAGGCTTTTCTAAACTCGAAATTTTACTTCATGCTTCACCTGGGAGTGGAATTACTCGTTCAAAACATCAAATTAAACTCTATTATAAAATCGAAGAATGCCTAAAAATTACGTAAATAAAAATGCACTGAATATCATTAAAACCGGGAAAGTCGGAAAAAAGTCATGGAATTTTATTCAAATTGACCAAATCACTAACAAAAAAGCCATATGATTTTATTAAATTTGTCAAAATCAACAGGCATTATAAAAATTACAAAACACGTACAAATTTATAAAACCAACTTGAATATTGACATAAGGATTCGAATCCTTTTATATGGATTGGAATCACCCACCTTTGGATTCGAATACGAATTCTTTTAAAAAAATGTAACGAATCCGGATCACGAATCCAGTTGAACTAAAGTAGTTCTATTTATTAATTCATCAACGGGATCCATATACAAAATGAGACTACAGTTCGTGATTCTTAAAACTACCAAAAGTACATATAAGACTAAAGTATAAAAAAATATATATATTTCCTAAGCTACAAACACAATGATAATTTATAAGTGGCAAACTAACCATGTACACAATAAACTATTCCTTTAATAAGAATGCGCGTATGTGTTTCAATGTTCCACTAAAAATGTCAAAATTGATATTATTGCAATTAGCATAAATCCTATTGATCCCAAAATTATTGCAGTAATTGGTTCTGTACATTTGTTCATAAAATGACTTACTGCTCCGTAATAGGCGACTTAGAACATGGAAGTTCACTAAACTTAAAAGTTCTGAACAGATTATCACACCTGATATTAATTTTTGAAGAAAAATTACATCTGCATTTAGGCGTCGTCGCTCGAGCGATTGCAAATTAATAAATGACAATATATGTGGATAAGTGCAATCAAGATTGAATTTAAAGGTTATGTATGTAAGGAACCTATGTTGAACCCTCTCCACTTGGTTGATGTTTTGGGATGTATTTGGGGACCATACCAGTGAGCAATATTCGATATGCGGCCGAACGAGATACACATACAGATTTACGAGCGTTCTTATATTAGAAAAATCTGTACATTGTCTTCTAATAAAGCCTAATATTTGGAAGGTTTTCAAAGTTACAGAGTCTATATGGTTAGTGAAGCTCCAAGTGTTCGTACAAGTAACACCAAGATCTCTTACAACATTAGTGTGTGCTAATGGTGTGTTATTAAGAGAGTAATTTCTGAGTCCCTTTAATCTCTTTTTAGAATAAGACACAACAAAACATTTGGAAACATTCAGCTTCAATTTGTTTATAATACACCAACGACTTATCGCTTCCAGGTCGAGTTGTAGCTTATGGCTAGAATAATTGTCCTTAATAGGCATGTACAGCTTAGAGTCGTCCGCGAAAAGAAGGCAATTGGAATATTTGAAACACTTTACAATATAATTGATAAAAACATTAAATAGTAATGGACCAAAGTTACAGGTATAGGACGAGAAGTGAAGTTATTGATGCGGACTGTTTGAGTTCTGTTGCTGAGGTATGATTTAATCCAATCGAGCAAAGACCCGTGTACACCAGCCCCTAAAAGTTTTTCGACCAAGATTTGATGGTCAACACTGTCGAACGCTTTAGAAAAGTCGGTGTACACGGTATCAACCTCGTAGCCCTCTTCCAGCGATGTAGTAATTGTTGCCCCAAAGATTAGTAAATTAGATACTGTAGAATGTCCTGGCCGAAACCCATGTTGTTTATCGGTTAAAATAGAGTTTAAGTCCTTACTAACGCAATCAGGAACTAGCTTTTCAAATATCTTGGCAATGTGTGATAGCAATGATATTGGTCTGTAATTCTCAACGAGGTTCCTCTTGCCTTTCTTGAAGATAGGTGTTATTAGTGAAAGTATTCGAATGCCTCTTTTGAATCCTCTAAAAGGATTCGAATCCAGGATTCGAATCTTGAATGATTCGAATCCTGCCCAGCTCTGGTCGACGCACACTTCAAATTCGGTTACGTTACACATCATAGATTTTTATTCTATAACTAATGGATTTATTTACCAATGTATTTCTTATTATTTTCATATTATTTAATTTTAAAGTAAAATAGGCATTTACTTAAATACAAATTGGTCATTAAGGCCAACACTTAACCGGTATTAAAAAAACAGTTAAAACATATTCGTTTTTAATTTTATTTAACAAATCAGAACATATCTCGCATTTTTAAATGTCGTAAAACAACTGATGTGATTTAAAAATAAAACAATTAATAAATAGTTACCTAATTGTAATTTATAAAATATTACCTAGATATTTTAGGTAGATTATGTGAAATATATCAGTGTATCACTATAATTATTTAATTATATAACATTATTATGTATTAGATATGGGAAGTTCGAATCTTTTAGGTGATTTTAATCAACCAAATCATTTCTTAAAAGTGATTCGTTCTTTATGAATCGTTCGTAAACGAATCACTTATAAAAAAAAAATGATAATAATAATAATAGGTAGCTCTGAAATCATACTCGGTGTAGTATATATTCCACCCAATTGTGACTACGCTTCGTATCAGCGCCACTGAAAAAGTAGAAGCAATTTCGGATTCAAATTATTTGTGCATGTTCGGGGACTATAATTTGCCGCATATTTCTTGGACAAATGATGAATTTGGCGTACAAACAGAGTCAACATGTCCAAAAGCGAATTTAATCGCCAATACGTTTGGTTACATTAATTCACATCAAGCGAATTTTGTTCCAAACGTAAATTCTGTAACTCTTGATTTAGTATTCATTCCAATTAGGGGAAGGTGGGGCAGCTTCATACAGTTTTTATATTTTGTCTTATAGAATTTTCTCGGTAATCGATATCTATATCGATTCATCAAAAATCAATACTCTTACTATCTGACTATATCAAAAACATGTAAATTGTGTAAATACACTTGTAAGGCATTTTGTAACAGTTTAAAAGAATAAATAAAAATGTATGTATGTACCCCACATACGGGGCACTTTCATATGGGGCAGATTCATACATGTGAGAAAATACACAAGTTGAGCATGAAATGTTTATTTATTTATCAAAATCAAAATATCAAAACACAACTTTCATGAAAACAAAAGCAATAATACTATCTATAACCAAATAATACTAAGTAATCATATAATAAAGAGAGAATAACATAAATATAGGTAGTTTTTTTATGGCACAGAGGGAACTAAGTTAACCTAACAGTCTTTCTAATCAGTCATATCACTATTTAAATATCTGTGACGTATTGCTTAATTCTTATTTACTAATACTATCAATAATGAACAATTAAAAAAAATATCACAATCAACATGAGGAATCTTAAATGTTAAACAATAATTATCTTGAAGGGAATTATCTTTGCAACAATAATATTAATGTACGTTATAAAAAGAGAGATCTTTGTTGAAACTAAAAATGTTGGCGGTCCTAGCTGTCTTAGCTGATTTAGGATCCGGTAATATCAAAACAATATCTGATAGATCTACTGATCTTTGACGTCTGGAATGACAAAATTCATAGAAAATCCTGGTTTCTTCTTCAAAAATAAAACCATTACTTCCGTCAAACTGTAGTGTTTGATGATTTGTCCGACATAGTAAATAACGGACTTCTTTTTTTCAAATTTTACAAGCACATAGTCACCATCTTTGACATTTTCAGGGTCAACAGGCACTTCATGATCATCTTCTTCTTCGTTTTCTTCAAGCACGTCGAAAGGTGAAGCAGAACTTTCTCTTAGGCTGATATCTATTTCACTGTCGCTACAAATTGTTTCAATCTCTTTGGTTTTATTTCTTTTTGGTTTACTCGATTTGAATAATCTTCATTTAATAAACACAACGCACTCTTTATTTCTCTTGCTTTACTTTTTCGTTCTTTTTCTAATCTCTTCATCTCTTTGATATTTTCCAATTCTTCAATTCTATTCTTTTCGGGCGTGTCCGTATAAATTCTCGATTTTCCAAGTGATCGACCTTTTTTTGTTTGTGTGCGTCTTTGAACTTTCGGGAAAGGCCTTATCATTTCTGGCGTCTTCAATACTTTGGAAGTAGATGCTGCAGGGTTATCAAGATCTATGACTGTTGATGCAAGCTGTTGTGAAAGCAATGTAGGCGAGACATCTCTGGACAAAGTCGGCGGTGTTCGAGCAGTAACATCACCAGCTATTGCAAGCTCATCACCACTTGTGCTTATATTGGGATTTGTTACAGGATTTGAATGATACACCCGAACCGGCGGAAAATCATCATCATTGAAAATCAACTTATCAAAAGGCCATATTCCGGTTTTTTTATAAGCACTGGTAATATTCCTACCATTGGATGACTCTAAATAAGGTATCTTTGTGAGTTTTGGGATATTATAAATATTAAGTGTCTTTCCTGGATTGGAAACGTGCCAGTCATTAAATGCCGTTTTTAATTTCGACTTTAATGGTCCAAATACCCCAACATCTAATGGTTGAAGACGGTGAGTCGTGTGTGGTGGAAATGAAAGGCACACAATCCCATTGTCACGGCAGTAGTGGATTGCATTAATAGAAATGTGACTTTCATGATTGTCACATAGAAGCAATATTGGATTTTCTTTCGAAGATGTGTGTTTCTGGATGTGCTTTAGAACATCAACAAAAATGCTCGAGTTTATCCATCCACTTCTCGTGGCTACACCCAAAGAGCCTTCTGGAGCACCATCTATAAAGTGGTCCTTAACATGTACTCGAGGGAAGATGAATAGGGGCGGTATGGTGTTTCCACTTGCTGATATAATACCACCAAATGTGACCAGCTCTCCTCTTTCGGCAGACACTATTTGACCAACCTGTTTTTGGCACTTTTCAGCAAAAATTTTAGGTGTGCTCAGCACAGTTGAAATACCAGATTCGTCGTAGTTGAAAATCCGATCGGCAGTAAAATTGTATTTGAGGTATATATTCTCCAGGTTCTGGAAGAAATCATTCACTGCCGTTTTGTTGAAACCGAATGATCTGGCAGCACTAGTATTTTCAGGTTTACGCAAACTTAAATTTTTATTGCGTTTTCGGAAACTTGCTAACCAGTCTGCTCCCGCCATCTTATTATCATTCCAACTTGCAGGATATTTAATCTCATTGGCCTTAGCAAATTCATATGCAAGTTTTTTAACTTGGACACACGTCAATCCATAGTGCATCTTAGAGCACTCTAAGATAAATTTATTCAAAAGATCCTCTTCTGTTTTTGTAAAAACTTGCTGCGATGCAAATTTAGATTCGAATACACGAGTTTCGTTACCAAGATCTTGTGTTTTGCGTAATTTTTTTATACGGCTTTGTAGTGTTTGTGCATTAACTCCATTTTTGGCTGCTGATTTCCGAAAAGAAAGCTTGTTTTCCAAAACTTCATCGATAGCTTTTAACATTGCCTGTTCGTCTACCTCTCCACTCCTAGTTCTTTTTTTCTTGTAATTTCTGACCATAATTGTTCTGCAAAACAAAATTATGATATCACTTCAATTCTACAAACTAAAATAATTCCTGAGTTCCATCGTAAAATAGAAAAGTGGGGCACATTCATACAGTATGAATGTACCCGCATACTTCTGTATGGACCTACCCCATCACAAGATATAAAATAAAAATATTGTTAAAAAAAAGGCAACCATATATAGAATTATTCACAGATCAATTTACAAACTTGAACCTATTACCTTTTAAATAAAATAGAACTGAATAATCTAGAGAGCAGCTTTCATTATAAAAAAGATGTTAAAAGTGAGGTTATTAAATTACTTACACGTGGCCGAATCACGTTCCGTGTCACACCGACGCACGTTTCACATCGACTGCTGTGAAACTCCGCCAGCAACCACACACATAAGTAAGCTACGCGTACATGTATAAGTCATTTAGTTGATGTGCGCCTAACATCAGATATATCTAGTGTATGACGGTGCCCCTTGTATGAATCTGCCCCACTTCCCCCTATACTTTCATATGACACCACTCTTACTCAATCTACATCTCCTATTGTGTGTTGCGATTTACATCATCCAGCATTAGACGTTAGTATTCAGTTAGCGCAGTCTACCACTACCCCCGATAGCCCCTGGAATGGCACTAACAATAAGGTATATGACTTTCAACGTGCTGATTATGTATCTTTAAATAGCTGTCTTCTTAATGTAATTTGGGACCGCCTCTTATACGATTGCAATATTGACGAAGCGTGCGATAGATGTTATTCTGTGGTTTTTAACCTAATCGATATTAATGTACCGAAAGTACGAGCGAACAGTAACGAAAAAACCTGTCATTTTCAAAAATGTTTCTCCAGCGATTTGGTAAACCTGGTATTCCTAAAAAAGAAATTGCATAAAGCCTACAAGATGTCGCATTCCGATTACGATTATTCACTTTACAGTAAGATTCGTGACAAATGTAGCCAATTAGCGAAAACCTGTCATTCAAATTACATATCAGATGTTGAAGGTGCCATCAAATGTAACCCCAAAATATTCTGGAAGTACATAAATTCGAAAAGATCCAGTGCACAAATTCCTACATCGTTTATACATGGCGAGACAAAAGGTCAGGGAAAAAATCTTGAATCAGGGAAATGTCGGAAATATTTAACATTTCAGATTGTGGCTACCATGTCAGTTTTACTCCAAATAATGTTAAACAATGTGTTAAAAACTAGATTATTATTAGTGATGGGAATAATCCATATATTTTAATAATCGATTATTTTGAAACGAGATATTTTAATAATCGATTAAATTTGTAGTTGAAAATTAGTAGTTAACCTTTCAGTTCAAACATATAATGAGCGGAAGGGGGCGGGGGTTATAATGTAAAATAAATAAATAAATAATTAAGAACAAGCGATATAAAGCGATTTTGTGTTTATCATATATTCGTACAGGGTTTTTTCTTTGTTTTCTGGAACTGGTTTTTCAAAAATGTTGTGCAAGGGGTATTTTTTTGTTGTTGTTTTTTAGGGGTGCTTTTTGGGGGGGGGCTGATATTATAGGCAAAGTTTTTTGGGGGTGGTATTTCGAGGGGATGGTATTTCGAGGGAGTGGTATTTCGAGGGGTGTTCTTTTCAGGGAGTGATTTTTATAGAGGGGTTTTTTCGGGGGATGAATTTCAGGAATGGTTATCCGTAAGGATGATTTTTAGGGGGATTGTTCCTTTCGGGAGATGTTTTTTCAAGACGGGTTTTTTTTTCGTAGATGTGATTTTCCATATAAGTTTTTACAGGGGGTGGTCTTTTGAGGTGGAGTTTTTTGATGTAGTGATTATTAGGGTTTGTTTTTAAGCCCGTGGTTTCATTAGCGTTTTTTTGTTAGTAGTGAAAATTTGAATTTTTATATATTTATAATTATTTAATGAAATACAAAACAACCGTCAAATAAGTAACTATTATTATTACTATATAATATCTCTACGGAGATAATAAGCGATGCAATTGTTTATAATAATTAATAGTCCAGTCTACCGAGATAATAATCAATTATTTTAGTATACCAATTAGTAATTTGCCCGACGAAATAATCGCTTAAATTAGTATATACTATTTTACCCGATCATTGTATCGTAATATTTGTATCGTATGTTTAATTAAAAAAATCTCTAGAGTGCCATGGTAAATATTCTAGGTTAGCAACTCTGAAAATATACATTATAATTATTATGTCTGACGTTTTATATGTCAATTCCTAAAGTGTGTAGCCAACTTAAATTTAAAAAAAGATTAAATTATGGCACTCTAGAGCAGTGTTTCCCAACCTTTTTTGTGCCATGCCCCACCTTCGCCTTTCTAAAATTCTCATGTCCCCCCTTTGTAACATAATTTTTATTATACAAAAATTGAATTGCTAACTTAAGAAACTTAAATTAGGAAATAATCACTAGGGAATTGTTGACGAAACACAGTAGGTAAATTTATCACACATTTAATGAAAAACTGAAATTTGAACTCCATATAATTTTAATCAATATCTTTTCAAATCCATTTGTTATTTTTATTTAATTTTAATGAGAACCTTGCCCTTGATGTTGGCTGCACAAAAATTTTATATTAGGCTCCAAGTTGGTTAGCTTCAGCCTCAAGTCGCCACGTTGTGTTATACTTAGCCGATTTCTTTTTTTTATTAATAAATCATTTACTGCACTAAATCCACATTCAACCAAATACGAAGATGGAAATGGTAGCAACAGTTTTCTTGAACATTTGGTTAGATTTGGGTATTTGGTTTCTGTTTCTTCACAAAGCCAAGCGATTGTTCCTTTTAAATTAAATAGAGTCTTAACTGACTCATCATTTTGTAATTCTGCAAGTTCTTCCTGATACTTCATGTTTGATATGTCAGACAAATCTACTAACATTGGCTGCATCATCCATGCTGGAAAATGAATTTGTTCTAAATCAGAAAATCTTTCCTTCAAATCAGCCGAAATAAAATTAAGATGATTGACTATAACAAGTATAGCAGTATCAGTCACTTCACATTGTTTGAGCCAGTGAAACTGTTCGAAGTTTTTGTTGTTGATTTGTTTTTGACATAACTCAATAACGGCAATGAATCCAAATATCTTTGCTTTTGCATCGACCAGAGTTTTATTTTTTCCTTGAAGTTGTTTGTTTAAAATATTAAGTTTTTCAAATATATCGGCTAAGTAACTTAAAAATGCTTTGCCATCGATCGTTAATAGATACTTCATTTCAGGTTTTTCTGTTAAAAAATCACCAAGAGTATCATACAGTTCAATGAATCTTTTCAGGCAGTTTCCTTTGGAAAGCCATCTAACGTCCGTGTGCAGTAAGAGTCTCAGATGGTCTTCGTTTTGTTCTTCACAAAATAGTTTGAAAAGACGCTCGCATTTGGCATTCGCTTTAATAGCATTAACACACTTAATAACTGAATGTAGTATTTCATTCAGAATAGGCGAGATGTTCTTAGCTACCAAGTTTTCCCTATGAATAACACAATGCACAATAATCAATTCTGGATTAGCATCTTTCAGCAATTTTAGGCAGCCATTTTTTTTGCCCATCATATTAGGAGCACCATCTGCAGCACAAGATGTTATATTTTGCATTGGTATATCATTCATATCAAAGTAGGTTTTTAGTTCATTATATATATCTTTTGAGGTAGTGGTGCTTTCTAATTTTCTACAGAATAACATTTCTTCAGCAAATTGCCCTTTATCAATATATCTCACGTAAGTCATCAATACTGCCTCACTATCTCTCAAAGTTGATTCATCCATTTGCACTGAGAAATTTCTTGTTTTTAGCTTCTCAACAAGTTGTTTTTCAACATCTTCACTCATTTCGTCTATTCTTCTGCTAACAGTATTGTTTTAGAGATGGTTTAATCTCTGTGGTGATTTCCTTTCGCACTGGTTCGAAATTACCACTATTTCCGATGCGGGTGAATGAAGTTGAATTAAAATACTTCGTAGCACTTATTAAAATTTTAAACTTATATTCACCGTAAATAAAATGTACAGAGTTATATACACTGATTTAAATATAAAATATTTTGATGTGTTGAGGTTAGATTTTGAGTAAAATGTTGAGATGTTTGTCGTTTCAAGAATAGAATTGTTATGTCAGTTTCTACATTTCAAAAGAACCAAAAACTGAGTGTTGCAAAGTGGGGGTTGTGTTGTTATTGGTCAGCGATGGTCACGGGATGCAAATCTGTGGCAAAGGAAGGGATGCACCCTTCGTTTACCTAGATTGTATTATGCGTCGAAGGGACGCATTTCTAGGAATTAGCCACATGGCCATACAAATTATTTTTTCTGCGAATATTTCCCGAACGGACGAACAACAACACAACACCCCCCGTAGCTAACAGAGCCGTTCAACTTTACAACGGTCTATTAAAAGTACATTAAGATTTGAACTACATTCTTGTCGAAAATATACAAATATCTGGAGAAAATACAATCCAGCAATAAAGTAATAAAATAAAGATTAAGCAGAAAACATAAAATTGAATATTGAAACTGAAATGTGTTATAAAAATAAAATATTTACAGATACAAATATATGAATAAAAAAGGCTAAATATACAAATAAATTTACACATAATTTATGTACAATAAAGTGCCGCAACAAGTATTGTTACTGAGCGGCATTGCTCTTACATCTTTATCATCTTTTTCAAGAACCGTTTTAAGAAATACTGATATTGACGGTTTTATTAAATTCTCTCCTATGGTATGATTTTTTCCATTTTTACCGATGAGTAAAGAAAGTTGATAGCTAGCCTCAAGGACGCGATTATTAGTTGAAGTATGAGCAGTAAATAGAGTCTTTATTGTTGTTCTCTTTTCAAAACTTTTCCTCAAAGTTTTGAAGTAATTCAAATCGGAATTGATGTGAGCACTATGTTTCGCTTTCAAATGTGACTCAAGACGACCTCGTTTCATTGATTCGTTGGATAAGCATTGCTGACATAAAAGACAAAAAGGAATCCGTTCATCGTGGATAGCGGGTATGAACCCAAATTTTAAATATTCTTCCGAATATTGACGAATTTTCTTTTTGCTTGCACCACTCATTTTACCGAGGGCTGAAAGAGATAAATACGAGTATAAGGTCAAATAAAAACTAAAATTCGAGTATGTATATCACAGCACGGAAACTCAATGTTATTTTTTGTAGTCTGCATACTTAGCGACATCTAGGCGGCTTGGTAGCTGAAGTAGCTGAAAACGCGCCATAATTTAAATCGTTCAAATATATAGAATTGAATGCTTATTAAACTTAAACCATTAAACTTATTTAATATATAAAATCATATTAAATAAAAACAATTTTAAAATGTTTTAACTATTTATAATGGTATTAATAAATAATTTAAACAAATGCTTCAATTTAAACAGACTTTACATATTAAATAATAGTGGTATAAATAACGGCAATGTTCATAAATATCCTGAATTGATTTCGATAATAACTTATCGTTTTCACTTCAACATTAAATCATGTTGTTTAGTTGAATGTGAAAATCGAAATCCTCTGGAAGAAGCACTTCCATCATAATTAATAATCGCGCACGATGGTTTCCATTGCAACAATGCAATCAAATGAAATCAAAATCATCAAAATTTAAATATGATACATAAATTTTAAGAATTTTTAGTTGCGCAGCTGACTCAACTTTTCAGAATTATTCTCATCTATAAGTCAGCAGTATATATGGTTGCAGTCATTGTTTTTATTCATTTAAATGTGTTTAAATGTGATAACTGCTGCCATCATACAACATGGTAGACAAGCATTTTCTCAATCTGAGAATTTGCCATATGAGTTTCACTACCCTGATGTATATCACAAAAATATTCAAATAAATAAATCTATATATATAATCAAATGTAAAATGCTGCTTCAACCCAATCGTGTTTAAACACGATTGGGTTGAAGCAGCATTTTACATTTGATTATATATATTTTACCCAAAGGACTCCGCATTTTTCTATTTAATAAATAAATATATAATCAAATACTTACCATTTACATCTGAACAATTTATGTACTTATTAAATTTTGAAGATTTAACAACAGTTTCTCCTGACACTTATTTCAAATTAACACTATCTGAATGCTGTGAAACACTAGGAGTTGTGATTGCCACTCAGTTGCAAATAACTACGATTTTAACATACAGCTGACGACAGACTGGCGTCGCAAGCAACGCATTGTTGCCATTACTACTAAGTGTTTCGTCCAGTATAGGCAACAATGTACACATACAGATGTGTACATGTCTGACACCACGCGAGCAGGATGTCAAATAATATTTGAAATATGAATAGCCATAGATAAAAGAAAGAAATTATAAGACAAAGGAAGAGACGGCTAGAGAAAAGGTAATTACAGCGGACGCGAACGCAAAAAGTAAAAAATAAAATAAAAGTAAAAAAATAAAAACAAGCTTTTATTTAAATTCGCTAAAATGCGATAAATCTGTGTCGAGTACATTTTCAAATTGCCCCCCTTAAACAATCAAATTGCCCCCCTGTGGGGCGTGGGCCCCACGTTGGGAAACACTGCTCTAGAGGTTTTTTTATTAAACATATGGTATTAGCAGCTCATTTAAAAACCCGATCGAGAAGGATTTACTGAACTTTTTTGTTTTGAAAATTTCCGCGAAAACAATACTTTCCCTTTGTTTTGCATATGGGGGCAAGTAAAAAACACACTTTTTGACAATCGGATGGTAAAAACTCAAAAACCATTGATGGAACATATTTAAATTCTAACATATTTTAAATGAACATAGTTTCTTTAACATCCACATAAAATTTCAGGAAAATCTAATGAAAACTAACAAAATTAGGATCATTTTAATTTTTAGAATCAATAAAATTTGATTGAAAAAAAACACGTCGTTTTTTATTACACAACAAAAATAATGAAAGTGGTCGAGTGACTTTTACGTAATTTTGACATATTTTGATTTTCACGTCAAATTTAATATATTTTAGCTTTTTGATAAATTATATTAGTGTTTTTCTACGGGTGTCGCACGAAGTAAAATTTCGCGTTTAGAAAGGCCCCGTAAACATTTGTCTCGGGTCGGTTAATTTTCAACACGAAATGACGTTTCAGGATATTTCTGACTATTTCCTTTAAAAAATGTCTACCAATCATATTACGAGAATTCATTTTCATTGCCCAATCACAATTAAATTTCAGCGAAAATTGCATAGTAGGTGAAAATTCTACGAAAAATTACAGCGAAAATTGCACTGTTGTGACGTCACATATCAGGTATCAATCAATTTCTCTGAATCTTTCAAAATTAATCGATTCGAAAGTTTTTCTTTTAAAAGAATCTGGAAAGTATTGAGAATAATTTATGCGACTATTTCCAGAACTAAAAATAAGGTTTTTAATTAATCTAACATATTACTAAAATTGGAACCATTTACATTAGTACAATTAAAACGCAATTTATATAAATTCTGGAATTATTTTTTGATGTATATGCTTTGTTTCGCGGCAGTTGCTTGTATTGTGCTGTGTGTTTCTTGATTAGACAAAGACTCTGAAACATCAACTGCCTTATTGCTGTCCTCCTCTAAATAGCCTTCGCCTCTCATTTTCTTAATTATCTGTTGGTGATGTTCTTTATCCAATTGAAGGTAAGGTTTAATTGAGTTGGTGCTTGAATGACCAGTATTTTAAGCAACTGTTGTTCACCTACTCCCTCCTTAGCTAAATTAGATACAGCTGATGATCGTAGTGAGTGATTCGTAATTTTTGTTGTTACAGTATTAAGGGGATTATTGCAGTGTAACACGCCGATCGTGTTGGAAAGACCCACATAGTTTAGAGTAGCTCATCCGATGCCAAATTTACAGCACAAGTGGGGAGAATACAGTCAGAGAGAAAAGCGGCAGTTCGCTGTGCATTTGTGCATTGCTCCTTGGCATGAACGGATGGGGTCTCGCGTCGCGTAGAATAGACGAAAAAAACAAAGCGTATAAAAAAGACGGATCAAACGAAAGTGTCGATTCGTATTATTTAAACACGCTGATAATACATACAAGCTATCTATTGTTTTTAATTCGTTAGAAAGCGTTATCGGATCCTGTGTTATTTTTCGGTATTTACAAAACTGATGATTCTTATTCTTGTCATTATATCACATTATTTTTACTTTTAAGACTCCAGTTTCGACAGCCGAACAAACTATGTGTTTTATTTTATTAAATTATAGATTATTTCTTAAAAATATAATAATAAAATAATTCATGTTCATAAGCTCATTGTGAATATTTATATGCCGCACATATATGAAAAAAAAACATAGGATTTTCAATCATATTTTTTAAATGGGAATATTATCTTCCCTAACTGCTATTGCCATGAAAATAATGTGTATTAATTTGGCCTCTGCCCAATTGGGTAAATACCCCCAATTTTGGGGAGAATTTCAATTTATATTCAGTCAAATATTCTAGTTTTTATGAATGCAACAAATAAATAATAGATTGAAAAAAATTAAACGGAAAGCTGCCCTGTTTTTTTTTTTATGTATAGTACAGGGTTTACAAAATGATGATGTGTATAAATAGGCTCAGTCAACTTAGCCCCCCGAAGTTCGACTTTTTTGAAAAAAGCCTTTGCGCTAGACCGGCCTTAGCTAGCGCCACAAAAATTAGAGCTAGCGCCATTTAGACAAGAAAACTACGGGGATTTGAACTTTCGGGGGGCTAGGTTGATGCTAGCCCCCCGAGTTTGGATTTTTTAAGTTTTTTTACACTATTCGGATTCCTCAGAGCTAGCGCTACCAATTTAAAAGCCAACGCCACTCCCACAGCCCCAAAAAATGATAAAACATTTTTAACCCTGGCCCCCTAAAATGAGATGTTTTTAATCAAATTGGGTGGAAAATATAACTTAGAGCTAGCGCCAACAGAATATGACAAAAATATTCTCTCAAAAATATCAGGTAAAAAAAAGTTCTCGTCCAAATTTTGATGCAAGAGCTTTCAGATCCTGTATGCGTATTACCATTTACTTCCTGAATTTTAATACAAAATGATGTTTGGCATATAATATACCGCTTTCAACAAATAGTTCGGCGTTGTAATTACTTTATTTATGTTCATAGACACTGGCTATTAGAAACATGATGCCTAGTAGACAGTAGCGTAACTGACAATTGTGTTTTCACTCCTAGCTAATTTAAATCGTTATTACGCAAGAACTTACCGTACGATTTAAGAAACTCTTTTGGCATTGTAATTACTATACTAATATTTATAAACACTGGCAACAAGATAGCTTGCACTAGTAAGACAGTGGCGTAACTGACGATTGTTTTTGATAATTGAAATCGTTATAACTCGGAAACTAACCGTACGATTTCAATTTTTTTTTTGGCATTGTAATTGCTATACTGAAGTCTATAAACACTAACAACGACATAGCTAGTGATATTAAAGGATAAATTAAAATCACTTGCTTTGTTTCACTATTTGTTTCTATTTACTCGACTAGTTTCGCTTTTTACGGCATTATCAAAGTTCACTCTTGATTCACTCTTGATAATGCCGTAAAAAGCGAAACTAGTCAAGTAAATAGAAACAAATAGTGAAACAAACCAAGTGTTTTTAATTTATCATTTATTATTATTTCAAAATGTTTCACCAAGTGATAAATGAGAAAGTTATTCAAGAGATAGCTAGTGCTAGCAAGACAGTGGCGTACCTCACGGTTGTTTTTTTTATGATAACTTAAATCATTATTACTCGGTGGAAAACACTCGTTGGGAGTTTCAAACTGAACGCTTTTCAAAAACAATGAATGCCTGAAAATTTACCTAGTACACATCGGGTTATGTATGTACCTAATCAAAACATGGGTATCTTTTCGATGCTACAAAATTGTGATTAAACTCCTTTCGTTGCTATTCAATTGACTTTATTTTCATTCTAACACAATCTATCTCAATATCCTGATTCTACGATATACAGGGAGTTTTTCTTTAAAGTAGACGTATTCCAGATTCACTTTATTTTGTTTAAATCTTTAGATAGATGTTGTTTTTGCAGGAATTCAATTTGAAGCTTTAAGCGAGTGTTTTCCACTCCCAGACTAAGCATGAAGTAAAATTTCGAGTTTAGAAAAGCCCCGTGAAAATTTGTCGAGGGTCGCGCAGCGACCCGAGACAAATTTTCTGGGCTTTTCTAAACTCGAAATTTTACTTCATGCGCCACGCGTATAGAACACTAAAATTTTGTGAAATTTGTGTATATTTGAACCTTACTTGAAATCAGCGTTTTATACGCGTGGCGCATGAAGTAAAATTTCGAGTTTAGAAAAGCCCAGAAAATTTGTCTCAGGTCGCTGCGCGACCCGAGACAAATTTTCACGGGGCTTTTCTAAACTCGAAATTTTACTTCATGCTTAGTCTGGGAGTGGAGAACACTCGTTTAAAGCCTTGAATTGAACTTTTGCACCCAATTTGATTAAAAAAATCTCATTTCGGGGGGCTAGGGTTTAAAATGTTGTATAATCTTTTGGGGTTGTGGGGATGGCGCTAGCTTTTAAATTGGTAGCGCTAGGTCTGAGGAATCCGAATACTGTAAGAAAACTTGAAACATCCAGCATCAACCTAGCCCCCCGAAAGTTCAAACCCCCGTAACTTTCTTGTCTAAACGGCGCTAGCTCTAATTTTTGTGGCGCTAGCTAGCGCTAGCTAAGGCCCGTCTAGCGCAACAGTTATTTTTTAAAAAGTCGAACTTCGGGGGGCTAAGTTGACTGAGCCGTATAAATAGAGGATTGCAATAACATTCAATTTCAATTCATTTATTCCTTATTTACTTACTATCAAAATATGACTCATCATAAATCAACCAAATTTGAAAAAAATATATTGGGCTCGGTGCAATGTTGAGCAAGAAGCTTATTATTTGAAATGCATTATAATAACTACCTTATTATTATTATAGTTCTATTTTTTCTAAAATAATTAACAATGAATATGCACGCAGTTAAACCCTACATTTTTTTAAACATTCGTCAAACAAATATTACCTGTGCTCAGTAAAAAATAGTTGATTTGTAACATTAATCTACGACAACGTCATATTGGTGTTATTCTTACTATTCTTATAGTTTTGATATCATTGATTCGTTGATGAAGTCGCAGTTGGTTCAAATAGGTCCGATTGCTAGAAACTTTACAATTTACTTTAATAGTTTTATTGCGAGAAGTTTAATGGCATTTAACAACTGCTTTAATAACGAAAGATTTAAGACGAAATAATGATTTGAACAAGACTGATTGTTATTCGATTGCTTCTGGCTTATTAATCAGCTTAAAAAACTTTAAAAATAATTTAATAATACCGACACTGTCAAATAATAAGGAAAGCCAATATTAAAGGTATATTACACATCTTTATTTAAATTAGTGAAACATTTCGTGTTTTCTATATTAGTGAACATGCAGTATAAAAAAATACTTATTCCATTAGTAGTCAGAAAGCATGAAAATAAAACACTAGTACAATAAAATATCGATTATAATTGCGAAATATTAATTTTACGAGAATAAATGCTTACGACGCGAGCCGTTTTTGTTAACTATGATTGAAAAAAGAAAAGAAAAACAAACGCGAAGCCGCACAGCGTTCACCGGCCCAGAGATAAACGCTGGCCGCATGCTGTTCGCCCCTCCAATAATTGTGCAGATGAGTGTACAACGCGTTCAACTAAGAGAAGATCCGCAAGGCGGCGGTATTTTACGGTCTTATTTTTCAAGATTTTTATTTTAACCTGACTCGGGCATGAGCTATCGCATCCTTATGAAATGTTCACATTATATTCCTTATAGTATAAACTAGTAAGATATGGGAATATTTTTTTTAATTTTGAAAAATTTAACATTATTTTTTTCTTACCTCTGAAAGCAAATTGTTTAAAAAAAAAGTACTTCGATATTTTACTAGATAATTGGGCTTAATATACGCTGTCAAAATTTCAACTTTCTAGGACCTTTAGTTTTTAAATAAACCTAACATTAAATTTCAGACCACTGTTATATTCCCCTTAAGACCAATTTGTTTTGCAGTATTTAGAGTCCACTTTGAAATTTCGTTTCTGCCAACTGGGGCATCCTTATACCAATTATTATTTACTTGCCAATATGAATTTGCCGTTAAGAAAAAACGATTGCTTTTTACATGTTGTCGTTTTTCTATAAACTTACTATATAATCTTACAGGACACAAATTCAGATTAGTTTCATTAGGAATTAACCATTTTGATTCGGCACAGCGTTTACTTCCCCCTTGTGCAGTTTTTTCAAAAATTGGGTTATATTCAATCCTTTTGGTTTTGTTTCCCAAATTATCCAATTCTTCATGAAAATAATTTAGTAAGCACTTAACTCCTTCACCTCCCCTCCAAGCTAATTCATATGACAGCATATAAAAAACCTTTTTCTGGAGACCGTCTGGGGTATGTATCCTCATCGCAAAAATTTACAAGTTTTTTAAATTCATCATGAGTTAGGGAGCCTGAACTCTGCTTGCGTTTTGAAGGCATCACTTGTAACTCCTTTCTTTTTGAATTTCGTGCCTCCTTCGCTTCTTTGTATTCTATTGCTTGAAACGGATCAATCTTGCGCCCATATTGTTTATAATATTTGTCCATTAATATTTTAGCTGTTGTATTCCATATTGTCTTGACTGCCATTTCTTTATAGTCGTCTCCATTTTGCTTCCTCATGTTATATGCCCAGTCTTTGAGCAATTCTGCCAAGAAAGCATCTAAAGTTTTTTGATCTAACTCGTATTTTCTTTCATCACAGAATGTCATAAATTGTCTCCAAACGAACTCTTTACTCTTTCTTGTATTTTTGGATGAATTTCTCTCGATATTTTTCGATATATCTTTCGAAGAAAAACTTCCGAAGCGATTCATGTTGACACATTAAGTGACACTGATTGATAATTAATATTTTAAATAATACGTCAACTTGATTAAAAATCGTATTTTTCAGGAAATAGTCTATTAAATACATTTCGTGCATTATAAATGCTCTGAAAATTTAGTACTCAAAGCTCGTTGCCTTTAAGAAACTACATTCGTTCATTTTGATTTGACTGAAAAAGTGCCCTCGACGCTTCGCGTCTCGGGCACTTTTTGTCAAATCACAATCAAAATGGACTCATGCAGTTTCTAGGCAACGGCTTTTCGTGCAAAATTTTCGATCATTTTTAATGCACTTAATATATTACTATTGACAATTTATAATTTAATAAAATTAAGTTATTTCAGAGGACAAGTTGCGATGAAACTTATGTTATTTTTCTAACCTAACCCATCGTGACATTTTAACTATACGTGATGTATTTGAATGTCCTTAATCATTGTGACGTTACTGCGTGTCGATTATTTATTGACGGTTATGAAATGTTTTTTTTTAAATCACTTGGCCTTTTGACTGTGATGGTATTTCATCATTAAATGACTATTTTGGCGGTAATTTCGCTATTATGACATTTTAATAGTAGTACTATTCTAACATTTTGATAGTAATTTCAACATTATGGCATTTCGATAGTATTTCGTCATTTGATTGACTATTGTAACATTTTGACGGTAATTTTACATTATAGCATTTTGATAGTATTTCATCATTTAATTGACTGTAAATTAATTATCATGTTCTGAATCCTTCTAAACTTGTTTGACAATTGACATTCTGTTTTAGCAATACAGAACAATAAGCGTATTACGTCAATTTTCGATTGTTTTAATGATGAAACAAACGAGTGTCTTCCACTCCCAGACTAAGCATGAAGTAAAATTTCGAGTTTAGAAAAGCCTGAAAATTTGGCTCGGGCGCGTAGCGAAGCGAAGTGACCGAGCCAAATTAGGCTTTTCTAAACTCAAAATTTTACTTTATGCGCCACGCGTACAAAACGTCGATTTAACGTGAAATTGTCTTTAACCAGCTTGAGAAGTGAATTAGGTTTAGTATGCCAGTTATCAAATGTTTAGGTGATAGGGAAAGTATCGTATGTTCAATAAAAAAAAACCTCTAGAGTGCCATGGGAAATATTGTAGGTTGGCAACTCTGAAATTATACAGGGTAGATAATCGTTTAAATTAGTACATACTATTTTACCCGATCAAATAATCGCTTAAGTTAGTATACAGGGTGTCTACGCTAAACCGTTCGTTTAAAGTTCATGGGGTTGCCGTTGCACTGAAAATTTGAAAAAAATCCTTGTTATATGGTTGAATCAGTTCTCCTCATGTGAAATATTTTCAACTTTATATCACGTCCGGTTCCACCGGAAGTAGCACCAAATTTGTTATTTTAAATGGAACACCCTCTATATTAGTAATTTTTTTGAGTTCCTCGTTTAAATTGCAATATATTTTATTCGAATATATGTACACTTTGCGACGCTACTTTAACTACTATTAACTTACCGCTCGGCCAGACTAACCCAGAGGAGTAGAGGGGGTTAAAAAATGAAATAAAATGGGCGCCACGTGATTGCGGGCGGTAAAGTAGTACATCAATAAGGAAAATCAAGAACCAAACTCGTACTAATACATATATTGAATTAAAATAAAACCACAAACAAAATCAACAACTCAATGAAGAAAAACAAAACACTAAAATTAAGAGATACTTCCTTCTTACTAATTTCTTATATATTTTAATAGAACGCAAACATGTTAAGTTTAAATTAATTAAATTAAATGTAAAAAAAGAATCGTTTTGCTTTAAAAAAATTAATGATAATAAAATTAATAAATCTGATCTCATATAGTACGATAGTAGATAAATATATATAGCTATACGTATGTATCATTACAACAGTTATACAATAGGTAATTGTTTATTATTTATTTGTAACAAATTCCCTTTTCAGTTCAGATTAAAAAAATATATATATAGTTATGTTCGCAGTTAAAATTATTAGATTGAATCAAATTATTAACTTTAACTTTATTTACGGAAATCTCCATTATAATGTTTACATTATACAATCATTTACACACTTGTTTATAATCCTAGGTAATCCTAAATAGTATTAATGAGTAATAATGAAGTAAATCCCCAAATGGTTTAAAGAACTGACTCAGTGTTGCAAACGGCTTTATAAATAACGTGAACGGGATTATAATTTCAAAATTGTTACACTAATTATCACAGTTTCATCACAGACATGTTACACATTGAATGTACAAATATTGTAAGTTAAAATATCACAGATCAGTTATCACGTAATCAGAAATTGTATATCTCAGGCATGTTTCACATAGAATATACAAATATTGTAAGATAAAATATCACAGATCAGTTATCACAGAAATTGTATATAACAGACATGCCAAGACAAAACGTTAACAACAAACACCAAATTAATATGAATATACAATGATAAAACTGAGACAAAAATGCAACAAATAAATATGAGAGACAGATAAATAAAATAAATAAATAAATAAATAGACAAATTAAAAGTAAAAAATAATATATTTACATCCTACTGCTTTAGAACTAGATGACATCTGATAAATGAATGCGTTGTAATTTATTCTTAAAATGCGAAAAAGATTGAGCAAATAAATGAAAATCATCATTCTTCTCTAACGCGTTAGCATATCGCATCATTCGATGTATGGAACTAAACATTCCGTAGTTAGTTTTGTGAAACGGTATTCTGAATAATGGCTTTTGCCTTGACTGAGCATTCCTTGGAACATTGAAACTCAATGCACCAACCAGCTCACTACAGTCAATAAAGCCATTAATCAATTTGTATAAGAACATAATATCCAGAAACTTTCTCCTCTCCGCTAACTATTTAATATTCAGCCTAGTCAGCATTTGACTGTGACTAAACTCTATGCCTGGTTCAACTATTCTATAATGCACGATTCTTAAGAATTTGCTTTGCACCATTTCAATTTGCCTTATTGCGATAGCAGTGTATGGAGCCCATAATGATGAACCATATTCTAAGTGAGGACGCACAAGTGCCAAGTACAAGGTTTTTAATGTATTAGGGCTAAAGTCCACAGCAAATCTACGTACAAAACCTAATATAGACAAGCTTTTATTGCAAACTGCAGTAATGTGTTTCGAAAATCCGAGATTGGAAGAAAAAAGTACACCAAGGTCCCGAACTTCCGAGACACGCTGCAGCTCGCAACTACCAATCATATAGCCGTGATTTACTGGGGAACGTCTGCAGAAAGAAATGTGAACACATTTTTTCATGTTAAGTTCAAGTTTGTTAGTCTTGCACCAGTACGCAATACCTTGTAAATCCTCCTGCAGTTTCAACCTATCTTCGATAGTATTGACATTTTTGAAAACTTTTAAATCATCTGTTACGGGGTGGGTACTTCGGCTTTAAAATAGTTATTAAAAAATAGCAACTATTTCACCACCAAGTAACTACCGACTAGCAAGCTCAATTCTTAATTAAGAAAATTCGACTGAAGCACTGATTCTATTTTATATGAAATAGAATACGATTTGAAATTAAAAAAAATATCTCTCAACTTTAACAAATATATTAAAAAAACACGAATAATAAATTAACAAACAAATAACAAGACAAGAAAAAAAAATAACAACTTACACAGAATTACAGACGACTTACACTTTCGGATGCTGGATACAGAGTGAATTCTGTGGTCCAGTGGTAGCTCTTTTATATCGAAAACCCTCTCAGGTACCCACCATTTCTCGCCACAGAAAAATAATGAGAATAAATATTTAATATAAAAATATTGAAATATAAAGTAGATCAACATGTGTGAGATGAAATTATGCATCCGTACATATGTCACACATGTTGATCGGAGGCTAAAATGGTGGTTTCATGAGTTTTAATTTAATAACTCCGTAAGCATAAGTCGAACGAGAATGTGACTTAGGTCAAAAAATAGTAACTTGCAATGCGCAACTTTTGCTCTAGTTCCTATACATATGGGATACACTAAACCTTGCCTGAATCTTAATTAATAACAATTAATCCTCCTGACAGCTCGTCTTCTATAGCGTACAAAATTGAAATAACCCCCTCGTGTTTAGTGTCATTGGAATGGTCTTCCTCTCAGTTATCCGATGAGGGTTGTGACGTTCGGGTATGTATTCTACATACGCGAACTACGTAGGGGATGTTCCTATCCCTTGCATTCGGCGGTTTTATAACTCCTGACGTCATGCCCGATTCTTTTGTGCTTCGTACGTACATTTCGCTCGCGCGATCAGACCGGTCGCAGGTAGCGGCGTCCCATCGCAGATGTGGCGAACTCGGGGATAACCGGGAAATCCGTATATATTTTGGACAACCCTGAAACTGGATAGCTGAGAGGAGCTTCCACCACGAGAGGGTGAAGTTGAGCTGTCAGATATGCGAACTAGCGCCGTTGGTAAAACTAAACTAATGTATGGCGCGAACTTTACTCATTTGGAAATGATGAATACATATACAAAATAGCAGTTGACGGAACTTGTTAAAAAGTGCCGGTAACACATCGGCATAGAGAAGAAAGTTACTGGATTTTAATACCGATCCAATGTCATTAACAAAAAGCAGGAATAGGATGGGCCCACAGTGCGATCCCTGGGGTACATCCGACGACACTTCAATTTGTTGTGACTCCGTCCTACCTATCCGCACTCGCTGGGTCCTATTATGTAGGAAGCTTCTCAACCAGGTAACTGCATTTGTGCCAATTCCCATCAGTTTCAGTTTATTCAATAATAAATTGTGTTGCACTCTATCAAACGCTTTGGAAAAGTCCATATACACAGAGTCAACTTGTAGCCCATTTTCCAAAGCATCTGACAAAAATGAATTATATGACAACAGGTTTGTCAATGTTGATCTACCTTTAAGGAAACCATGTTGTTGAGGAATAATTGCATTGAAACACGACCACATAAGCTGTTGTGAGATAAGATTATCTAGCATTTTTGGCAAAACAGACTGGATAGAAATTCCCCTGTAATTAGAAATAAATGATCTATTTCCACTTTTGAAAGTTGGCATAATGTAGCTGCTTTTCCAGCAGTCAGGAAAAATTCCAGATAATAGTGATTACTCAAACATTCTATGGATAGGTTTACTAAGAGTGAAAATACATCTTTTTAAAAAATATTTAGGTACACCGTCAGGACCAGCACTACAGGATTCAGACATTGACAACATGGAATTAAAAACCTCTGACAAAGCAACACTAAAATTAGATAGGGATATCGACTCCTTACCATCATATATTGGTATAGTTTGACTAGATTTAATATAAACACTAGAAAAGTGGTCAGCAAACAAATCAACACAACCAGCAGCTGAGTTACTTATTCTATCACCAAGGTACATTTTTGTTGGATAACCGCATGTCTTTTGACAGGTGTTAACATGATCCCAAAATAACTTGGGGTTCCTATTATTAATCGCTGATTCTAAATTATTAACATAGTCAGAGTATAGAATATCCCTAAGATCGTTACACCGCTGCCTTTTCTTTCTAAAATCTTCATAATCTATACAAGATCCACTGCACTTATATCTGGAATGAGCCTTTTTTTTGCCTTAATTAAGTTAATCAATTCTTTACTGAACCATTTGGGATATTTAGTGGGCGCTATAAACTTTACAGGAATAAACTTATTAAAAACATCGTACATAATATTATTAAATAGAGAAACAGTTACATCAATAGGCTTATTTTTGAAAATATCATCAAAATTTACACAAGCTAAATAGGTATTTATTTCATCATAATCCGCCACCTTGAAATTAAAAATCCATTCGGAGTTTGCTTGTGTGAATTCCAGACTTGAGGACAATATACTTAATATAGAAACCGTACTCCGGTATATGATGACAGCTTGATGTGAAGAGATAATCTGATGACTGACTTGTGAGAATATCGGAAGTATTAGAGAGCACCAAGTCCAAAAACACTCCTCTGCTATTTGGAATAGTATTAATTTGTCGCAAATGATGATAACTGAGGACATTGCCCAAAAGATTAGCTTGATTATTTTTTATTATAAGCACTCAATACTCCTTCATTCGAAATGTCCCAAACAGCAGCTGGAAGGTTGTAATCCCCACAGAAGATATATTTGCAATTTTGATTATCCTCACAAATATTGCCAATGTCATTTGCATGCGAAATGTAAAAGGCATCGTCGGCGGTGGGTGGAATGTATGTTGAGGCAAAAATATAACTTTCACTAACTTTTACAAAAAGATGTTCAACACTTTCACTACTCCGGACTACTTGACTGCTCAGGTTCTTCTTTACCGCGATTAGCACACCTCCTCCTCTGGTTTTTGTACTATTTAGTATTGAACGATCTGTCCTATAAATCACAAAGTTATGAAATCCAAGTTCCGCGTCACTTATGCTGTTATCCAGCCAAGTTTCAACCAAAATAATGACATCATACACCGATACATTAACATTGAGCTTGAGCGATCTGAGCTTTCCTCTTCTACCCCCAACATTTTGGAAATAAACATCTAGTTTTTTTTATTCTTCTTAACAGACTTAATAATGGTGGGATTGCCGTTGTTATATTTTATTGTCAGATCCTCCTCGCCATGATGTTTTCTTCTTTCTAATTCGCCTCTCAGTTGTTTTAAGTGATTTTGTTGTGCCTGGGTCATGTCATTATTAAAGACTATTGGACCAGTATCGGTTGCACGCGTTACTTTTAAAACATTAAATGCTTCCTCTTTTGTTACTTACTTACTTCCAAAAAAAAAATAAATACAAAACAAAATGTATAGAATTATTATTATCCATCAATGATTACTTTTCCCATACTTAAAAAAAAAAAACTTCAAGTGTATATCCCAAATACTTAGCTAATTTATAACGGTTTTCCTCCAACACGACTTAGCATCAGAACGCGACAGCACACAGTCAATTCCTCGTTGACACAACTTGATCAAGAATTCTGGATGCATTCACCCTGTATTCTTCCTTGCTTTCCGCAACAACACAAAACCAGGAATTCCAGAAAAATTTTACGCCAACCAAATTGTCCAAGTCCAAATTGATCGAGTAAATCGGAAAACGAATAGGTAACCCGGATATAAAATCCTAAAACGTCCCAAGAGATTAGGGATATGATAAGGGATTTTTTTTCAGTTAAAAAAATAAAGGTCTCTTTTTTTTAGATATACCGGGCTTTCATTAATTCCCGAACCCCACGTGACCAAAAATAATAGGCAACCAAATGTACAAGGTGGTATGGCTCATACAAAAATTCCCTAGATTTAAAAATATTTATTCGCCGGCGTATTTTTATGACAACTGAAAATATTATATTTAAAATGATTAAAAAATAGGCTCATCTTCAAAAATGTAACTAATTTTTATTAATTTTTTCGTTGTAAATACCATTTTCGCAGTATTTGCTTATCCTAGCAAATTGACTCTGCAAAATAAATAGAAATAAAACTCAATGTTTCAGAATAATTAAACAATTTTTGCTTACCTGAAAATTCCGGGCGAATCTTGTAAGATCTCAAAGGTTGGTTTAACGATGCACCGCGCATAAACGTTTATGTCAAATTTGACTTTAGTAACGTTTGGTTACTTGTTTCAAAGCCTCCAACGTACAAATACAATAATTTACGCGGCAATTTTAAATTTAGTCACGTGGGGTTCGGGAATTAATGAAAGCCCTGTATATACCTATTACAAACCCACGAAACATCCTATTTGGTAAATAAATTTGACATTAACATATTACAATTTAATCATAATGAATTTCCATCAATGATAACAACTGAAATGTGCTTACCTCCAGATGAAATGAGGATATCGAGGACGGCACACTTTTAAATCTGCTTAAAGCGAAGTAAATTATTTTTAAGTAATTCCAATAATTTACAACTTATCTTCAGGAAAATATATCCCTCGGATCCAGAGGAAACCAAAACGGTATTAAATTAATTTCCGAAGATAAAAATGGCGTGACGACCTCTAATTGATTTGGATGCGTTTACGCCGTGAGTGCCAGGTGTGAAAGAACGAGAGCGCGGTGCGCGATGACCACGGAGAACAAAGGACAGAAATTAATCAATAGTGTTTTGAATTAATTCTAATAAAGCACTATAAGTTGCATATATTAATTACTCGTATTCAAAATAAAATAACTTAAAATTGTTTTACGCAAAAATCAAGTAACAACTTATCTCTTATACAGGGCTTTCATTAATTCCCGAACCCCACGTGACTAAATTTAAAATTGCCACGTAAATTATTGTATTTGTACGTTGGAGGCTTTGAAAAAAGTTACCAAACGTTACTAAAGTCAAATTTGACATAAACGTTTATGCGCGGTGCATCGTTAAACCAACCTTTGAGATCTTACAAGATTCGCCCGGAATTTTTAGGTAAGCAAAAATTGTTTAATTATTCTGAAACATTGAGTTTTATTTCTATTTATTTTGCAGAGTCAATTTGCTAGGATAAGCAAATACTGCGAAAATGGTATTTACAAGGAAAAAATTAATAAAAATTAGTTACATTTTTGAAGATGAGCCTATTTTTTAATCATTTTAAATATAATATTTTCAGTCGTCATAAAAATACGCCGGCGAATAAATATTTTTAAATCTAGGGAATTTTTGTGTGAGCCATACCACCTTGTACATTTGGTTGCCCATTATTTTTGGTCACGTGGGGTTCGGGAATTAATGAAAGCCCGGTAGTTTTCAAGAAATAAAAATATTTCTAAAATTATGACCTCTAAAAGGCATCTTGAAATCTGTCTGTAACTTGTCTTAAGAATAAGATAAAAACATGACTTATATCTCTACTTGTACCTAGAGGATGCCTCTATGAGTATATTGATTGGAAAGTGTCAATTTTGACAATAAGTGTTCTTAAAATGTCAATATCTAAGTGCCCTCTTCAATATCTAGTAATTCAATTTTTTTATCAATTGTATTGCATGTTATTATTATTGTACATGGAATAATGTCAATATCATAACAGTAGTCATTCTTTCGGGATTTTTTTTGTAAGTGCATTCCAATAACGTATTCATTGGCATGAGTCCTTCCTAAGATTACATGTTGGAATGCAATTTCCAGGGTTTCAATGCAGAATTCAGTAAAAAAACTAAACACAAAACCCCTTTTTAACGTTACGCCAATGCGCCTTGACCTTGAACAGATTGATTCGGAATTTTATAATTGATGACGTGAAATAGATGAAATACATTGTAGTTCAAATACAGGCTAATGCCGATCTACATGTAGGTTATCTGTCATTATAGCACAAATGCCGGCCAACACCGACTTGTCTCGTTGTGAACTTATATCATATGTGTTTTTTTTTAAACTAGATTATTATCTTTAAAAACATTTTTAGGTATTTAATGTTCTTACCAAATTTTCTGGGCTTTTCTAAACTCGAAATTTTACTTCTTGCGCCACGCGTGTAAAACATTGATTTAACGACAAGTTTAAAAACACACAAAACACATTTTTCATGTTTTTTTTAAAACTTATTTATTTATTTATTCATATTCAACGGGAAACCCCTTTTACAAAAACAAGTTAATGCTTAAATATATCATGTATAAACTATACTAAATTTAAAATACACAATGTAGACAATCTAGATAGTAATGCAATGTATTTGAAATAAATCTAAAACTAAAACTGAATAATTATACTATGCTCACTAAAAAGCAGTTATTTTTTATTATATTAAACACCGAAATCATGCAAAAAAAAAAATTAACAACACTAATCAAACAATAAATATGAATTATCGCACAGTTTATCGGCTATTTGTTAAAAACCTCTAAGTGGGTTAGATGATTCTTAAATGTAACTAAATTGGATCCGAATAACGATATAAATTCCGTGTCCAAACTATTCGCAGCTCGCATCATCCTTGCAATGGGATTATTATGACCATAATTAGATGAAAACGTCCTCAGGCGAAAAATTGGGTTAGACCTTAGACTACGATCATGGCAGGGTACGTAGAAGTCAAGCATGGATAAAATCTCTGGACAATCAATCGCTCCGTTTACAATTTTATGTAGATAAATTAAGTCGTTAATTGTGCGACGATCTTCTAGGGTTTTCATTTTTAATTCAGCCATTATATCTGAATAAGAGCCAAGTGAATGGTATTTATCCAACTTGTACTCCATCGTACGAAAGAACTTCTTTTGTATGGTTTCTAATCTGTTGGTGAGACCCGATGTATGCGGTGACCAAATTATTGATGCGTATTCCAAGTTAGAACGAACCATAGAACAATATAAAGTTTTCAAACACGATGGACTCAGAATTCTACATACTCTCCACACGAAACCCCACATCTTTAATGATTTGTTGCATATATTAGTTATATGAGATATAAAAGATAACTTGCTGTCGAAAATAACACCCAAATCTTTCATTTCATTCACTTCGGGAATGATATTTTGACCAATTCTATAAGAATAATTAATAACTGAATGCTTCCGAGAGAATGAAATTTTAGTACACTTATTAATATTTAAATAAAGCCAGTCATGAATTTTATCCAAATCTTCTTGTAAATATTTACAGTCTTCTAAGGTGTTAATAATTCTAAATATTTTTATATCATCTGCATATAAAAGTATTTCGCTATTGCAAATGCTTCGTTCAATATCATTAATGAATAATAAAAACAAAATTGGCCCCAAATGTGTGCCTTGTGGGACCCCCGAAGTAACAGATATAGGTTTTGATATAAAGTTATTGATTTTTACCATTTGTGTTCTATTATTCAAAAAATCAGCGAGACATCCAATCGTAAGTGCATTAAACCCGAGTAATACTAATTTCTCCAATAAGATAGAGTGATCTACTCTATCAAAAGCCTTCGAAAAATCTAGATAAATGGAATCTACTTGATAGTTATCATGAAAAGCGTTAACTAAGTATTGGTGGTAACATAGCAAATTTGTGGCTGTCGATCGATTGGATATAAAGCCATGTTGTTTATTAGAGAGAACGGATTTAGCCATCCAGTAAATCTGATTGCAAACCAATTTATCTAGAATTTTTGAAATAGGAGACTGAAGGCAAACACCTCTATAATTAGAAATCATATTACGATCACCAGATTTATAAATTGGGTTAATAAAGCTCATCTTCCACATTGATGGAAATACTCCAGAAGATAAAGATTTAGAAAAAATATCAAATAAGGGGCTACAAAGTGAATAAATGCAATTTAACAGAATATAAGTTGAGATTCCATCAGGACCTGGGGCCTTGCTTACTTTCAGATGTAAGATTTCATTAAATATATCTTCCATAGATAATGAAAGAGTGCTGCTACCAATTGCGTATTTAGAAGGTGAATTAATATTATTTGGACTATTATCCGTCGCATAGACTGTAGTAAAATAATCAGCAAACAAATCAGCGATCTGTTTAACATCGGAACCTTTTCTAGAATCCAAATGCATTAATTTTGGTATACCGTTATCATTTTTTAAGTCCTTAACATAATTCCAAAAGTATTTAGGATTGGAATTGAGCTTTGATTCAACATTAGCTATGTAGTTATGGTATAAATTATTTGACAGTGTTTTACATTGGCTGCGTATTGACTTAAAAACTACATAGTCGTCATAGTTACCAGTTTGTTTCGATTTTATATGAGCTGCTTTTTTCTTATTTACGAGAACTTTTAGTTCCTGTGACATCCATTTAGGATAATTATTGTAACTATTGTTATATACTCTTTGAGGTACAAATGTATTAATGCCCTCATTAATAATTTTATAAAATAACTCCACCAAGTCATTAACATTTGCATTTTTGACATTTGATAACCATTCATTTTTATTAAATGCATTATTGTAGAATGCATTTAATAAATTAAAATCGGCTAAATGATACATATAAACTTTACTCTCAGATTGTAATACAATGACACCGTCAAAGAATATAGAAATATCGTAAGCCGAGTGGTGCTGTGATACATTTGATATTAAATTTTCAGAAAGTGTTACAACAGGACTAACAATATTAGAAAAAAAATAAATCGAGAAATATATTTCTGGAGTTAGGTATTGTATTAATTTGCTTAAAATTGAGAAAGTTAAACGTGTCTAGAATGATTTGAGATTTTGAATCTATATTACAACTGTCTACTAAATTATTATTACTCCAATTAATGTTTGGGAGATTATAATCTCCACAAATTAAATATTGACTGCTAAAATATTTTCAACTAGATTTTCTATAATTCTACAATGGTATGAATATATATCTAATGACGACGATGGTGGTATATAGACACCCCCAATAATATAGTTAGACTTATTGATTGATAATAACACGAATAAATGTTCAATAGAATTATCACTTAAAATAACCAAAGATGTAAAGCAACGTTTGATGGCAATTAAAATACCACCACCCATTTTGTCACCCCTAATACTACGTTCGACTCTATATACATTATAGTTTGTTAACTGTAGTTCGTTATTAGATATGTCCTCGAACAGCCATGTTTCGGTCAAGATAATTATGTCATAATCATTGTTATTAATAGATAACATAACATTTTTAAGTTTGCTACGTATCCCCCCACAATTTTGGTAATAAGCCACTAGTTTTTTAGTTCTGAATTCGAGGTCCGAGAGATTGTTGTTTGACTAGAAGTAACAAATGGGACACCCTTGTTATATTTTATTGTTAGGTTTAATTCACCATTAGATTTACGCATGTCCAGTTCCTCTTGTATCTTTTTAAAATATGTAACTTGTTTTTTTGTTCTATCTGACTTAAAATGGAACTTTTTATTCTCATCCCGTGCATTACTCTTTAGTACTTCCAATGCTTCGTCATTTCTTTCAAAGACAATTTTTAATGGACGTGGCTTATTATTTGTTTTCAGAGCCCCCAAACGAAATACTTTCGCAGGTTTAAAGTTAATACCTCGAGGCTGTAAGATTTGTTCAATGTTGTGATGATCTTCTTTTATTTTAGATTGGATATCACTCGTAGTTGGTTCTGGTAAATTAAATAAGATGACATTCTTCATCCGTTTACTTCTCTCATCCATTTCGATCATCATTTCTTCCATGCTTTCTTCTATATTGTTATTTCGTATCGATTCACTGTTAATTAAAGTACATTTGGATTCCAGTTTCTCAATTCTAGTCTCTAAGTCATTAAATCGAGTTGCAATTAAATTTACATTTTTTATGTCATCTTTGAATAGATTAAATTGCTCAATAAGAAATTCTCTTAATGAATCTTGAGACGATAAATCCGCAGAAAGTGAGATTGCGCCTTTATTACATTTAACACAAAACCAAATAATTTCATTCGAAGCATTCACGTTCTTCAAACCAATGCATTTAACATGTCCCGATTTATTGCATTTTCCTGAACAAGCGACAGATGGAGTTTTGGGAGTGATTGCACCTTCACATATTACGCATAAATGAACCATTGTATATAATTCTAAATGTATTAGTTTACGTTATAAAGAAAAACAAGGATATAAATAACAGGGAGACACACTTCACACCAGCAGGGCCCTTTGCGGTGACTAACAAAAATGACATACAATACAGGCCACGGATGGGGTAAAATACAAATGAAGACAGAGGATAAGTTTAAATACACAAATAATAATAGTTAAATGTGAATGACCGCCAATATAGATATTATTATTTCTTTCAATTCATAAATTTACTACGAATTTTTTGCGGTAGTGGCCTTGACTAGGCGAGGTACGAGGCCCGGACTATGGAAAATTACTGAATATAAAATAAATGAAAATGTCGTAAAGGAGTTGGAATTTCATAACAAAATTCACTCACCACATTACACCAAATGTAGTTACAATCCTTGTAAGAGAACAGATCTTAATTATAAGTTAAAACCCCAGAAAATAGCTTAAAATGAGGTGCAGCAATTGCACACGTGAGGAGCACACGATTATTGTTAATCCTCACAATTCATTCAAATTGTTTTTGACGATTCAGTATTCGAATCCTTTTTTTAGGTATTCGAATCCTTTGATAAATATTCGAATCCCTTTATAAATATTCGAATCCTTTTATAAATATTCAAATCCTTTTATAAGGATTCGAATCACCCGCTTTTGGATTCGAATACGAATACTGAATGATTCGAATCCTGCCTAGCTCTGACATATAGGGAATTTTCCTTTCAAGTTGTGTTTTTCTTTTTTATGAGTTCAACTTGAAACTACTACATATTTTCTGTCATTTTAAAAGATTTTTATTGTAAATTGGTAGATAATCTTCTTGTTATGGCTTGTTGTTATCTCTTGCTCAAAAATGCTGACAAGTAAATATTTTAACGAGAATATTTAAATTTAATAATTTTAGGAATACACCAAGTTTTTGTTTTACTTAGAAGACGTGTCTTCATAATTGTTCATAAATATTACCTCTATCATAATTCATAGTAGATACAATCAACATTTTGTGAAAATGTCAGTAATGGAACAATAATAAAATATCGATAAATATCACAAAAGTGTGAATATGACATGTAATACAATAAAATAAAACACTTTAACTTTGTTTGTATAACACATTATTTTTATTCTCGTGACTGCAGTTTCGGCAACTCAACTTGCCATTATTAAACAGAGTTATTTAAATTATGGTATGGTACAGGTATATATATATATACACGAATGGTTATTTACAATATATTATTTACTAGATCGACCTGGTCGTTAATTAGGGGAATTTCCGGATTAGCGCGGGCTTTCTGTATTTCCGGCGATTGTAAGAGGTTCATTTTTAAAACCATTTTCCCATAATGGATAATCTTAAGTTCTCATCCTTGCCAATTAATAGTTTTCATTGATGAGATGTTTGGCGATATTTTTCTGTTTGATCTGAAGATCTCTTGAATAATACTGTAAAACGCGAAACTAGTCGTGTAAATAGTAAAGTAAAAAATTGTGAAACAAACCAAGTGTAATTTAATTTAAACCTTCATTATCAATACCGAAAAGATCGCTGATGTTCTTTGAGCCGAGTGCTGAAATTACGACCCGATTGACCTATGTATACTCAGATTGGGTAAAGGTAAACACTTGTATTGTTCTATGTTTTTATTTTTAGTTGCCTGACACGTGTTTAGATCCGTTACCATCATTTTCAAAGTTAAAACTAATCTGAGTTTGACAAATGTTACAATATACAGGGTGTCCGTATTTCGAGGAAATGCATGGGGATCTCGGTTATTTGAAGAGTTAGAGAGTTGGTTAAATTAGGGCAAATATGTGAAATTTGTAGCCCAACAATAATCCGAAAACAGATTTAAAATACCTTTTTTTGTTTTCGAGATATTGCCAAAAAACTATTTTTTTCAAATTTCGTTTTTATTTTTTTATTCAAAAACTATTGGATCTAGGAATTTGCAACTTTTACAGGCACTTTTTAATCAGGAATTTAGTAGTGTACTTACATTTAAAATAACTTTAATATCTTCCCCGGAACCATAGCCAACTTTTGTTTTTCTTATGGGCGCCATATTGGATTTTCATATTTTTAGAAAGAACTTTTTTTTTCTGAATTAAACGGTATATCACACTTATAATTTATTCTGCGTTTCATTTGAAACATAGCAACCTTTTGTTTTTTGTAAAGAGTGCCTTGGAAACAATAATATTGATACGTTATTCAGTTATTGATGTGTCAATAAGATACGATCATTATACATAATACATAAAATAAAGTTAAAAATGGTGTTTTCGAACCAAGAAAAACGAGATATGATCGAAGTTTATTATACTTCAAACAAAAATGTACGTATTTCATCCGAAGTCTATCTACAGCGCTATCCAGAAAGGCAACAGCCAAGTGAAAGTCATTTCATAAAACTACATACAAATTTATTGGAATATGGTTCCTTCGTAAAGCCACGACAAAGATATAGAAAATGAAAACCAAATTTTGCAAGCGGTAAAATGATTTCATTTTAATTACAATAAGATAATATTTATTCCCCTATATTCAAGATAACCCTTCTTCCTCAACGAGAGAACTTGCGAATCAGTTTGGTGTGGCGCGTGACGTTTCAATACGTATGGAGAATTTTGAAAAAAAAAATAAATATCGCCCATTCAAAATTAAAGTTACTCAAGCTCTCCATCCTGGAGATGCTAGACGAAGGATGGACTTTTGTCGTATTTTATTGGGAAAATTAAACGAAAATCCGAATTTCTTGTCAAATGTGATATGGTCTGACGAATGCCGTTTTACCAACACAGGGATATTCAATAGGCATAATGAACATGTGTGGAGTATAAATAATCCTAGACAACATGAAGAAAGACGACGACAAGTGCGATTCGGACTAAATGTATGGGTCGGTATTTTGGGAGACAATATTGTAGGTCCATACATTTACGAAGATACATTAAATTCACAGAGATATCACGATTTTTTAAGAACATTTTTAAGTGATTACGTAGACAATAACATCCTCTTAAATATGTTAAGAAATGTATGGTTTCAACAAGATAGTGCACCACCTCACAACAGCCAAATTGTCGCTAATTGTCTGTCCGAAATGTTTCCAAATAAAGTTATGGCAAATAATGGTGATATACGTTGGCCAGCTCGCTCACCTGATTTGTCACCTCTAGATTATTTTCTTTGGGGAGCTATAAAAGAAAAAGTTTATAAAACTATTCCAGAGGACAAAGACGATTTAAGAAGAATTATAATAGTTACCATTCAGCAATTAAGAAGAAGAGACATTTTTCGGGCAGTCCACACTTACTCTAAGTTTGTGATAATTTTAGTTCAAAAGATATTTAATTAATTTGTTTATTATTGGTAATTAGTTAAGTTATTCCTTTTACTTCACTTTTTTATTTTAATTCTATATGTACATTTCGGGTACAATGTACCCTTTATCAATATAGAAAAAACTAATTGACATTTTCGTAAATAAATAAAAATAGAAATACAACTATTTTCTCAACCAAGTGCGATTTATTTGAAATGAGATAAAGGCAGGCTAGTTTAAGGAATTACATTTAAAAGTGGGTTGTTTAAAGGACTTAAATCAAAATTTAGAAGGTTATTCCTATTTTTGTGCATTTCAATTGCTTCTAACATGTTTAGTTGAAAATGGTTAGATTTTTTTAGTAATTTCAAATTATTTATAATAAATTTGTGTCCCGTGGTTAATGTATGATGAGCTATCGCAGATTTATCTGGGTTATGGTTTTTAGTATGGTAAATATGTTCTTTAAACCTAGTTTTTAAATTTCGTATAGTTTGTCCAATATACATTTTGTTGCAATTGCTGCATTTTGATGAATAAATCCCAGACTTTTCATGATCATCAATTTTCTTAAAAGTATTCCCCAATAAAAGTTTAATTTTGTTTTTTGTGAAGTATGCAGGTTTAAGATTGAATTTTTTGTAAATTTTATTAATTTGATTAGTTAATTTTGGTTCGTGAATAATTTTACAGTAATTTTTATTTGTATTAGATTCTATTATTGGTTCTAAACGTGATGCTAGACGAATGGAATGTGTTCTTTTATGTTTATTGATTAATTTCTGAATAATGTTAGTATCGTAATTTAATGCTTTGGCTAAATCTAAAATTAATGTAAACTCACTTTTTCTATTTTCTTCAGATATTGGTAACTGGATAGCTCTATAAATCATACTATTAAAAGACGATAGTTTATGTTTGAAAGGACTATGTGAACTTGAGTGAATGTAATTAAAGGTGTGGGTGGGTTTTCTAAAAATATTAAAGGATAATTTGTTATTGTTTTTTATAACTAGTAGGTCTAAGAAAGGAAGTTGACCATTGATCTCAATTTCATATGTAAAATTTATGTTAGTAAATAATTTATTTAATTGATTTGTAAAATTTTGAATATCGGTATTGGTTTTAATAATTGTGAAAATATCATCAACATACCTTAACCATAAATTTGGGAAATATTGTATGCTGTTCTTCGCAATATTTTCTAAATGGTTCATGAAAATGTTTGCTAAAAAGGGGGATAATGGATTACCCATAGCAGTGCCAAATGTTTGTTTATAAAATATTCCATTAAATTCAAAAGTGTTAAAATCCATAACTAAAGTTGTTAATTTTATATAATGATTTATTTCTTCTTGATTTTTACCATTTGTTTTTAATAAATTTAGGGAATACTTTTAAGAAAATTGATGATCATGAAAAGTCTGGGATTTATTCATCAAAATGCAGCAATTGCAACAAAATGTATATTGGACAAACTATACAAAATTTAAAAACTAGGTTTAAAGAACATATTTACCATACTAAAAACCATAACCCAGATAAATCTGCGATAGCTCATCATACATTAACCACGGGACACAAATTTATTATAAATAATTTGAAATTACTAAAAGAATCTAACCATTTTCAACTAAACATGTTAGAAGCAATTGAAATGCACAAAATAGGAATAACCTTCTAAATTTTGATTTAAGTCCTTTAAACCACCCACTTTTAAATTTAATTCCTTAAACTAGCCTGCCTTTATCTGATTTCAAATAAATCGCACTTGGTTGTGAAAATAGTTGTATTTCTATTTTTATTTATTTACGAAAATGTCAATTAGTTTTTTCTATTGATAAAGGGTACATTGTACCCGAAATGTACATATAGAATTAAAATAAAAAAGTGAAGTAAAAGGAATAAAGGAATAACTTAACTAATTACCATTAAACTAACCTTCACGTAATTCAAACAAGAATATCTTGTTTATTATTATTTAATATTATGAAAAACTTAATCAAGCAGCAGAGTGATTATTCTGGTTCCTTCCCTAAAAAAATATAGTTGTAGGCCTCAGGAATTTTAAAATGTGCAACTGTTTTCAAGGCACTCTTAAAAAAAACAAAAGGTTGCTTTGTTTCAAATTAAACGCAAAATAAATTATAAGTGTGATATACCGTTGAATTCAGAAAAAAAAGTTCTTTCCAAAAATATGAATATCCAATATGGCGCCCATAAGAAAAACAAAAGTTGGCTATGGTTCTGGAGAAGATATTAAAGTTATTTTAAATGTAAGTACACTACTAAATTCCTGATTAAAAAGTGCCTGTATAATGTAAAAGTTGCAAATTGCTAGATCCAATAGTTTTTGAATAAAAAAATAAAAACGAAATTTGAAAAAAATAGTTTTTTGGCAATATCTCGAAAACAAAAAAAGATATTTCAAATCTGTTTTCGGATTATTGTTGGGCTCCAAATTTCACGTATTTGCCCTAATTTAACCAACTCTCTAACTCTTCAAATAACCGAGATCCCCATGCATTTCCTTGAAATACGGACACCCTGTATATATATATATAAATCTATGGGCACTAATTGATGGATAATCCGGTGCTAATGATGAGGTCGGTGTTATTGAATTCGTGTTGGTTATTCAGTAGATAATCCCACCTGCCGATGGCTCGTTTGATCTCTAATCCCTCTAATAGGTTCAGCTTCTGACCTTTTCGGCAAATATGGATTGGTTCGATCTCCCCCATGTGGTGTCCTGTGGTTGTGAAATGGTTCGCTAATCCTGTGTTTGTTGTCCTGTTAATTATTGACCTATGTATATGCCATCACAATTTAAACAATGTATTTTATATATCCCTGATTGTTTTGTTTTGTTTCTATTTTGTTATTGATAGTTTTGTGACCTACATTTGTTCTATTGACTGCAATTGCTTTTACATTGTATGATCTTAATTGTTTTCTAATTTTTGTGCTACTATTGTTGACAAATCGCTGCAAATATATTATCGTCTGTATCTTTTCCGCTGCCCGGACTGTATAAGAGATGTTTCTTCATTATCTTCATCTTTCTTTTTAGGACCTTGAAGATTGTATCCTGATTATACCCGTTGTTGTTGGCAATTGGGAGTGTTCGCGTCAAAAATTCCCCAAACTTTAGAAAATAAATTTTTACGTGACTTTTATGTTATTTTGCAAAATTGTTTGCTATTGTCGTGAGAGACTAGTTTCATTTTATGACAACCGCAAGAGCCGAAGACCCGAAAAATAGCAAATAAATGCTTTGTGTAAAATTTCTTGTGTGACAACGGGTTTTCGGCTCTACGTGCCCGATGAGGCGCAATAGGCGCTAATCCGTCGCCGAAAAATGTTCGTCGAAGTTATAAAATGCAGACCAGCCGGAGAGATAATTTATTCAGTTTTTTCCACTTCTATTTTCCTTCTTTGCATGCTCTATGTTCTTCTTTCTTTATCTAAAATTTCTCCCACTTTTCACACCCTTGTGAATTCTCGTCTTCAAAACTAAAAATCGAAGAGTCTTGTTTTGAACAGCAAACAAGTAAGTTTTCTCTTTGAATCGAAAACGTGAAACTTTGTATTTTTCTCATAACTTTAACTTGTTCTTTCACCGTGTATCTTTGCTCATTTTTCCTAATCGCTACTTCAATCTTTTCTTAACTTAATTCATTTCTTTGTGTTTATTGTTTATTTAAATTATTATGTTAACTTGATATTTGTAAATATTTATGTAAATAATCTGATGCACATTATTTGAGAATATATACACCATTCCATTTGTTTCTGGATCTCGCCTAGCCATACTTTCGTGTTGTTATGTTGCAGTATCAACATTTACATTTTTTATTAGTTGCCACTCCTGATTCCTTATTTTAACAGTGTTGCAATAATTTATGATATCATAAGTAATCCTCTTTTTAATTTTCAAGAGGTTTATTGTTAATCTTGCAACAATTATTTCGCCACGCGGTCGCTTCTTCGAGCATTTTATTATTAAATCAAATTAATCTAGTGTTGCAATGCTGTGTCAATGTCAAAGTGAAAAATAATTTCAGGCACATATTAAATATTAACATGCCAAAGATTATCTCTGAATCAAAAAGGTTACAAATTCTGAAATCCTACAAACATTTTAGGCAAAGTAATCCAAATCTATCGCATCACGATATTATTACGATTTTAATAGATATTTTTGGGGTATGTCTAGTATTTTAATTATATATATTTAATTAAAGATAATTACGTTTCAGGTAGGAAGATCTTCATTACAATTAATTTTACGACAAAGACCTGACGAATTGAAATCTACTACTTCTGCCAAACGCTGGGTACATGAAACGGATATAAAAAGTAATCCAACTAAATTCAAAAATGAAGGCAAACGCTTCACCATTCTACATGCTGGGTATAGGGGTGGGTTTTTGGATGGGTGCGATTTTTTATTACATTCGAAAAACAATGACCGAGATTACCATGCCGCAATGGATGGTAATACTTTTCAAAATTGGGTGGTTAATCAACTTATTCCTGCTTTGGCTAAGCTTTCAGGGAAATGTGTAGTTATTATGGATAATGCTGCATACCATTCTGTGCAATTAGACAAAACTCCTTCATTTTCTTGTAAGAAATGCGAAATGCAGGAGTGGTTGGTTAAACACAATGTAAAATTCAATCCAAAATTAACCAAAAAGGAACTATGGGCTTTATTTATACCTTTTCGATCAAATGACAAAATTTACGTAGTTGATGACATTTTGAGAAAGAACGGGCACGAAGTTCTTAGATTACCGCCATACCATTGTCAATACAATCCAATTGAAATGGCATGGGGGTTTTGTAAGACTTACTACAATAAGCACATAAATTCTAAGCAACCATCTAGGGATCGTGTTCAGAATTTATGGCTTGAGTCTCTCTCAAAATGTACATCCGATATGTGGCAAAATTTCTGTGATTATTGTGAAAAACTTATTTCGGATGACCGGACAAAACACATGGGGAACCTTTCTTTTGAAACCATTCCTCCTTTTATTATTTCGCTTGGGGAATCTGGCTCAGAACAAACATCAGAAGATTCAGATGCAGGTTCTCTTGACTAAATAATAAAAGTGGAATGAGGGCTTAAAAATTGTTTGACATGAAAATGATCAGTATCACAAGAGGGTGGGAATAAATTTGCAATTCTACAAAAAAATACTGAGGGCCAACAGAAGAGAGAATGACCAAAATTAAGGTGGATGGATGGAGTTGATCAAAATGTGTTAACGGGAAGACCCAAGCGAGAAATACAAATGGATGACGAAATAAGTTTGCAGAGCCGAATTCATTATATTTGTTATATACAATATTATTGCTGTGTTTGTATGTACAAAAACCAAGTAGTAAATTTTGTTAATCTTAAAACTGCATATTATTATCCTTTTATATCTGAAAATTTGTAAAACAGGCAACAGTGTAAGATCACAATAGTCAGAAATTATAACCTTAAAATCGAACATCTGACAGTGACATTTAAAAACCCTGATTTAAAACACAGCCAGCCCCATTTACAATACTTAAACTGTCACTTTTCCATAGCTAGGCGAGATCCAGAAACAAATTTTTAAAACCAAATCGCGTAATTCACGTAAACGGGGAGTATGGTGCTAAGTTCTTCTTTGTAATCATTCTCGGACATTGGAATTGATAAAAGTCGATGGATATATGAGTTTATTGCTGCTCGCTTGATCTGTTCTGAATGGAATAAGTCGTTCGGTATTGAAGTTTCTTGTTGTTGATGGCTACTGTAAGGTCTAAAAAGTTAATTTTGCCATTCTCTTCTTTCTCTATAGTGAACTGTACGTGTTTGTTGACATAATTAATTAATTGTAGGAATGTATCCAGTTGTCGATCTGATCCTCCCCATATACAGAACACGTCGTCCACGTATCTACACCAGTGTATGATATTATTCCTCAATGGATTGTTGGTGTTTAGCAGTTTTTCTTCAAACGATTTCATGAACATTTCCGCAAATAATGGCAAAGTCGGGGAGCTCATTGGTAGACCTTTTTTTTGTAGGCAAATTTCGAAGGTGTTGTAGATCTCGGTTTCTAGCGGACAATGTAGTTATTTTAATAATTATACGACTCGAGTTTCGACATATTTAGTGTCATTTTTAAGTTTAACAAATTTACAGTGTTTCTATAGCTAAAAAGTATTAAAACAGTGGTGAATACTACACATTGTTTGTTCCTTCAAAAGTTTTACACAATATAAATACAAAATATTTTTTCATTACCTGATTTTTTTTGTATATAATTACAAATGACTAGCTTGTAGTCGAAAGTATAGTCACTGAGAAGTTAAAGAAAAGTGGTAAAACAAAGTTAAGTGTTTTAATTAAATTGTTAAAACTAGAAAGGATTTGAAAGACTTCTTGTTGATGAATATCGATCTAAATTATGCCTGACATCTCAACTTTTTAAAACTAAATATTAATAAAGTATCGCACACATGTTAAAACCAACAAGCATTATTAGTTCAATTTTGCCATAGATATGTAACAAATGCATCGTGTTTGCATAATTGAATCACCCTACTATTAAATACGCGAAATTAAATTATAACCGCTCACGTATTAATTATTCATAAGGACGGCTAATTAACACATTCACGGCGTTGAAATTTCAGCGCCATCGCTGAAATGGGGCTGCGTTATCAACTTTACATCCGTATACGAGACCGCATCGAAATTACAGAGACACACACCGCACCTTGAATAGCGCGCATCGAGATCCGTTTTATTATCGGAGCATTAAAACAGGATCTAACTTAACTAACGGTCGTTTCCATGAAATCGAGAACTGAGTCGGGAAATGGATTTCCGAAGGAATTACCACAATAAACAATTGTTTGAATATATGCGTATAATATTACAAATATGACGGATATTTGATTGTACAATGAAGTCAGCAAATGCTTCATTAATTCGTTTTTATATTTTGTAAATATTCTGCAAACTATTGGCAAATTCAATTTTTCTTTATATTAAATGCTTAATTTTAAAATTGTTACATACAGTCAAATACGGTAAAATGTAACAATTCATATCAAATTATTTACAAACTAATTAATTTTATTTGCTTCTTGATTTGATTTTAAAACAATGAATTATTATTTTTTACACTCTTTATTTTATAAATTAAATAAATCTGTTATATTTTGTAATTTAAAGTGTTAAAATAAACGATTTTTATATTGAAAGCCGTCGCTCCCCTTCTGCAATTAATAACCACTGAGTTCTCTTAAACACCGAAATTATTTCTTGACACTCGCACCTATTCATAAATTTAATTAATGATCCCCCGCCGAAGTAATAACGCCGTTTTAATCACGCCATTCTACGAAACAAGCTCAATGATAATTATTAATTTAATTTGTGCAAATTATACTTTAAAATTAAAAGCTTTGTTTAACTTTTAAATTAATATGCATTAAAACGGATTATTCACTTATACGGGGTGATTGCAGAAAAAAACACGAACATTAATTATAGGCAATTCTGTTCTTTTGTACATAATTCTTGAAAATGGCATCAAGCTGAAACTAGTTGATAATTAAATAAATAACTTTACATATTGTAATATGTTTCACCAAGTGCCAGATGATAAATTAGTTAGTTATAGTTAGTTAGTAACGAACCAAGTAAATTTCAATTAAAAACCTATATATTAGTTATACGGTTTAATGTTAGGATACCTAAGTTCATAAAATATTCAAATATGTAATTATTTCTTGAATTATTTAATAAATTAATGAATTATATTGAGCAAACCGGCAGATATTTCGAAACCAGAATGAAAGAGCAAAAAAATCTGTTTTAGATAATAAACCAACAACCGGCTTTTGCAAACATTGTATCGCATTTAATCACTTTTTTAATGCGCATAATTGCAAGATTTTGCATGCAGGTAATAAAGGATACACACTAAATCTAATAGAAGGCCTGGAGATAACAGGGCCATAAAAATGGGAAAAAATATCGTAAACGACAACGAGGAGATTTGGAATTCCCAAATTTATTATTTTCCTTAGTCCTGAAACAAAAATATGTACCTATAGAAAATGTTTTCAGTAAATTCATTTAAAAGTGGTCTAACAAACCGAACCTAGTAGGAATAAAGTTTTAATTTATGAAACAATACCAAGTGTTTTTAATTTAAATAACTTTACATATGTAATGGCTGTTCAAGTAAACTGTGCTTTACTAAATGCGTGTCTTCACGTGTAATTAAATAAAGATTAACGTCGAAATATGCAATTTTTTGAACGATCGATCTTTTTTCAATAAGTATTAGCACATCCGTTTCTTGGACAATTAGATATTAGGTTTGTCTCGGCTTTTGGGTCGTGGAAAAATATCTTCTTTCTCCTCGATGAAGAATAATAACTCCACTGGAAGCGGCAACGGGGGGTGGAGGTGCCGGGTCGCGTCCCGGTAGAGGAGCCGGGTAGCGTCCTGGTGGAGGAGTCGGGTTGCGTCCTGGTGGAGGAGCCAGTTGCGTCCTGGGGCGTCGATCTGGTACAGCACGTTTGTTGGGACGTCGTCAATGAGGGACAGGAGTCTTCTTGGTTTACTCGATATTTTGTAAGCATACCCGTAGCTTCGGAGGGTCCTGTTCGGAGCGAAGACGGGGTGCGGCGTAATTCGAATCCGTGTGAATCGGTTTTACTTCGGATTTGGGTCGTGGTGTATCCGTGGGAATCACGTTTCCTCTTCGGATGGATATTGCTAGATCTACTAGTGATAGGCATGCGAATTAATTTCAGCTTTGCACTTCTTAGAGTCTCAACAGCAAATGATTTTCCCTTGTTGAGGGGTGCGTTTTTATGTCATTTCAACAATTGGTATCCTTTTCTAAACTCCTATTGCTTTTTCTCTTAGCAAGGATGAACTTTTAAAAAAGATGTACGTACTGGGATAATTCGCATCTTCGGTTCTATTGTTATTCAACTGTTACCGGGGATTATTTCTAATCTCCGGCTGCAAGAATTGTAAAGCACCTTTCAATTCTTCCTTAGTTAAAGATGAGTTCGTACCTGGCAATTAACTAATCTCCCATTGTTTAGGCAGTGCTCGTGCCCACCCAGAGGGAGGATTTGTGACCAGTTTTCGTCCGTTTTGCATAATACTTTTTATTGTCCTTTTCGGAAAAGGGATTTTAATTGCTCGAGATTCATCGAACGTCATTACGTTGGATTATGTCATTAGCCGGCTGGTCAAGTCGCCACGACAAACAACCCCACTCCACCAAAATTTTCGTGGTATAAGTACCTGCGGGCGGCAAATCGGAAGTCAGTGGAAATCCAAGATCCAACTTGTTAACAAGTGCAGTGCAGTCGTCAGTGTTCGAGACGTTAGTTTGTTTTTTTGTATTAGTGCCAGTGTACTAACTCGACGTCCAGGAGCTGTTGCCAGTGCAACAGCCGGTCCTCTCGCTGCCAGAGTAGCCGCTTCGCCGCCGCTGGTGCAAGTGCATCGACGTCGCCCCCAAATACTGCTACCGCAGTATTCATTACCGCCGAGCCGTCGCCGCAACGTAAACGCCGTCTGCACGCTGCCACCTTGCTGCCGCCACCACCTCGACTTCGCCGTCCACTGGACATCAGCCCAACCGCCCCCCCTGCCCTGTGTGTTTCACTGTGTTTTTTTATTCCTTATTGTTTATTCGTAGAAATAAATCTGTTAAAACCCTGTGTTTTAGTTAGTTGCTCACCATTAAATTCATTCAAAACCTGAGCTAGTTGGCAATTCGCGTGAGGTACCTTTCTTCACGTTGACAAAACAAAGGCTTAATAAGACACTTGTCTGGACGCGGGGTCATTTAGGTATCTAGGGAAATAAAAAAGCTGACGAGCTAGCAAGGCAGGGAGCTACCATATCATTTATGGGACCTGAACCTGCCTTGGTTATTACAAAAAAGTTGAGTCGCCTAGAAGTCAGAAAGTGGATTCGCAACAAACACAAGGAATACTGGGTAAACAGACCAGGCCCTAACCACCGTAAGGCTATTATAAATGGACCTTACTCTAACCAAGTTGCAGAACTACTGACACTAGGTAGAGCGCAGCTAAAAACACCCAGCACCTAAGGAAAATCGGTCTATAGAACGGCGACACCGGCTGTCGGCTCTGTGATAGGGCACCGGAAACAACAATACACATTCTGTGTAGCTGCAATGCGCCGTAAAACAAAAGACAGCTCATATTTGAAAATAGTACCAAATGATTTCCACACGCAACGCCTGAAGGACCTGCACAAGCTAGTGCAGGGGATCGAGTTTAGAATAATTGCGTGAGTGAGTTAATATGGGGTAGTACAATAAGCCACCTAGCCTGCAGTGCATCCGGATCTGCAAGGAAGACGGCCCCCACAGGGAGAAAAGCGAAGGCTAGTTTTATGACGGGGTCAAGGCGCGGGTTAGCGGTACCGATAGTGGTAATGAGTGTCCCTTCGCTGTGAGATGACTACCTGCATGGCTGGTTGAAGCTGATTTTGTACAGTTTTTACAAAAAAAAAACTATGTGGTGTTTAGGATGTTGCAAACTTCTTTAGAATTGAAAGGAGTAACATTTTAGTAATCAAATTTAACAAACTCGCACTAACATATTTATAATAATTGCATAGAAATGCTTCCTGTGTTGTCCGATCGTCAAAAAAACGTTATTAGCATCTCGAACAATAAGTAATACTGGTCTCAGACAATAATTGGAATCGTCGCTCGCTCGCTCCTCCTCCAAACAATTGTCTTCGACCGGTAACAAATACTTACTGTTCTCAAAATATAGTATACTAAGTATTTAGAACAGTATTTGTTTTAACTGTACTCAATACTTAGTATACTATATTTTGACCGTATTCAAGTAAAACTAAAAAACATTATAACCGTTGTTTTTAATTCGAAATAATTGTAGAGTTTTACCCGATTAAGTTACCAAATTTTTCAGCTTAATTATATATCAAATTACAAGAATTCGTGTATAATGCAAACAATACGTCTTAATAAGACAACTTAAAACAATAAATACCCATTAAAACAACTACTTCTCGTGCAAATACACCTCCGGATATTAAATTATACAAATGAAATATTTAAAATCTTATTTGATTTGTTACAACGCTCTAACAAGCTTAATAGGCTTTCAATTAGGTAACAATATCGATACTGTCGAATAAGTAGGGGAACCAATATTAACACATTTTTGTTTTTACATGTAAATCTCTATGGCCTGCTTTATTATTGAACTATTTTGCTAATTAATTATTAATACATTTTAACTCGGGATAGAGTAGTAGGATAGTAGGAGTAAATTGTAATTTCCATTTAATATTGTTATAGGTGTTTTGGGAGGTGTCTGAATTTCCAACTTCATCCTCCTGTTCTTAAGAAACTGCATTCTAGAGGTAAGATAAAACAACAGTGTGTCTTATTATTTTTTTTAAGTTAAGTTAATAAAATCACAGGTGAAAAATAACGATTCAAATTTTAGAAAATTCAGTCGGATTACCTTAGTTATATAAGTTTGATTACTTGCCAATTTTTTTAGATTGTTCGTATTCCGACCTGAACAATGTTATCGGGTGCGGGACGTTGCTTGGTACTAGTGCTTATATTTTAGCAAATAGTTTAAAAGAGCACGAGTTTGCTCTAACGACGTTCCTCCGTAACAACTCCGGTAGCTCAGGTTTGATCACACACAAAATAATAATAAAATTACCTTACAGATATGCTTCTGTTATAACGCACATACTTTTATAACGAAAAGGTTTGTTTGACAATAATAATGCATCAAAAATAACTCTGGTTTTCAAAAAACAAAAACATACAATTTATTAATAACGCATGAACAAGAAAATGCAATGAATGAAATGAATGAACAAAGAAATACAATGAGACAAATGAAATGAATAATGATTGAAATGAACGAACGCGAATTGTGCGTTGACGACCCGACGACTTACAACTAACTGATTCACTGATATGATGATGAGTTTGATCATACTTCGACACTTTGACGATGATAACTCGCAATGACAATGTAACTTGATGTAGATTATACAGTGTGGAAACTTTAACTGGAATAAAATTCATAACTTCGATATAGGCGATTTTTGCAAAAAATCCCGAAACACGCTAAGTATTGTTTTTTCTTGCCCTCATTCCGGGAACAGATAAACAAGCAGCATATACAGCTTGTTTATCTGTTCCCGGAAGAGCGCAGCCACCTCTGACTTTTTTTTTCAAATGGAAAGGTATGTCAAGTGACACCTCGTTTGAAAGGTCTCTTCGCAAGTAATACAACACACTATTTATTTATTGAATATTTACAAAGCCCACGTGATAAAAAAAAAACCAATTTTACATTGAACATGTTTCGGCGTAAAGTTGTATGTTTTTGACATGTGTTTTGATGCTATGGAACTGCGTTGCTTAGTTACTAGTGATAATAATAGTCACCAAAGCAGTCACATACGCTCGTCACAAGGACTCAAGTCAGACTGAGTAACCACAGGAATATTTCAATGGCCAAAAACTGGTTTATTAAAATTGCCATTTTTAGTGTGAATTGAAATAAACTCTTCCCGATAATTCTGACTGTCAACCGATGATCTGAACGCACCAGGTCCCGGATACTGTAAACATTTGAATCGATTTTTGAAGATGAAGGCCTTCCGTTGCGTGATTCATCTTCAATCGATTCCCTTCCTTCTAAAAATGCTATAAACCACAAAAAAACCTAGACAATACACTGTTTCCGTTTTGCAAACGGTTCAGTTGAACTGTGCCGAATTCTGAAGCAAAACCTGATAGCAAACCTTTGCTTGATATGTATGTCGCTTATTTTTAGAACGCACTAGGAAAAACTGTTACAGACAACCAAATGACTCTAGCGAGTTCTAACTCATACCACAGTTCATATATATCTAGTTAGCCAGTCTTTGTATGCAATTTGTTAACATCGTTTGGAGGCTGCATCCATAATCGAGACCGGTGATTGGTGTATATACTCGTCTGTCTTACTCGTACCCCACATCCTGACCATAGTCTCTCCTTTTCTACTCGATTTCCCATAAGCATTGGCTCCCCTTGCTCATACTGAAGGCGTATTATATGTTCACGGAGATGAACATATAATACGCCTTCAATATGAGTTGGAAGTGGAGACTTCGCTACCCGACCAAGCCGAATTTTCAGTATTTTCTCAACTTGAAATTTTACTTTACGTATAATCAAGGAGTGGAAACACTCGTTAGAAGTTTCATTCTTAAAAAGTACAGATACTATTGGGCCAAAGTGGGTTCCCTAAGGAACTTTTGAAGTTGCGGAAACTAGAACAAAATTAAGGTACTTTTTTCACCATCGACCTAAGAAAATTTGGATTTGCCGAAGCGAGTCGCGCCTCTCAAATCCAAATTTTCAGGCTTTTCTGAACTCAAAATTTTACCTCATGCTTAATCTGGGATTGAAAAACACTAATTAAAAGCTTCAAATTGAACTCTATAAAAAAAATAACGAATATTGTAAAATTTACAGCATATGCATATTGTAAATAAAACACTTTTTACTTTGTTTAACCACTGAATTTTACATTTAATTGTGTGACTAGTTTCGACTATCTATTAGTCATTCTCAAACTAAAGTAAATACAAATTACACGTTAAAAACTATTTATACGGCTTCGAAGAGAGGGGTGTACATTGGGTCAACCTGGTCATTAAGAAGGGAAATTCCGGGATTAATTCGGGCCTTGTGTATTTCTAGTGCTTCTAGTAAATCCATTTTACGACCTTTTTCGGCAAAATGGACTACTGAAAGTACATCCTTGCCAAAAGTGTGATTCTCTTCTAAAAGATGGTTAGCATAGGTAGAACTATTATGTTTTAATCTAAAGGCTCGCTCGTGTTCTTTCAATCTTATTTCGATTCTACGACCAGATTGTCCAATGTACACACCTTAACAATTTTCGCAGTTCAATTTATAAATGCCTGATCTAACTAGGGGATTAAGTTTTGTTTTTGGGTTGAAAATTATATTATTAAGTTTATGGGGCGTTTTTAATATTACATTAATGTTAAATTTTTTAAGGATGTTTTTAATTTTACAACTTATTGTACCATAGTAGCTGATTGTTTTAAAATGTTGATTATCTATTGACCTAATTCTAGGGTAGAAGAATTTCTGCACCTCTTTAATTTCATAATTATGAATTAAATTGTCTATTAGTGAAGTTGTGTAGCCATTATTCAATGCTATTTCCTTTATTGTATTGATCTCTTTCTTTCTATCATTTATATTTAGCGGAATTTTAAATGCTCTATTTATCATTGTATAGAAACTAGCTTTTTTATGAATTTGTGGGTGGCGGGAGTGGTTAGGGATAACGGAATCAGTATAGGTCGGTTTTCTATATATATTCAAATTTAATTTGTTGTTAATTTTTGTAATGGTTAGGTCTAGAAAATGAATTTTGTTATCGGTTTCTGTTTCTACTGTAAAAGTTATTGAAGGGTGTATTGTGTTAAGGAAATTGAGGAATTGCTGGAGTCGTCTATCTGTACCTTTAAAGAATGCTAGAACATCGTCTACATATCTAAACCAATGAAATATGTGTTTTTTACCTAACGTGGAATTTAAAATGGTATTTTTAATATTGTTTATGCTAGCTGAAATATTCATGAAATAGCATTGAATAATGGCTACACAACTTCACTAATAGTTAAACCTAAAAAACGGCCTTTACGTGGACTTGTATGAAAAAGAGTATTTAAAGTTTACTTTCGGTTTTTTATAAACTCCTGACGGATGGTGGTAGAATCGCCAAAACTAGATTAAAAAAAAATGGTGCATACAATCGGTGAATATTTTTTAGATGACCATTAAGCTATTAGTAAAATGAAAACACTCTACCCCCGCGGGGTGGGATGGGAAATGTGTGTAAAACCGTTAATGGATATCCGACCAGTTTATTTATTTCATGTTTCAATTGGTATTGGAGTTTATATTATTCATAGATTTCGATGAATACATTTTTGTCTTGTGTCAAAGGGCAGACGGATTACAATACAAAATATTGATAATTTATTCACCATTGACATAAAGAGCGTCAACTTACCGCCGCCATTAGCTTTACCCAATGTACACTACGAGGAGGTTGCACTGTCGGATTTTATACACCATGTAGCCCTAAAAAGGGCTGATATTTCAGCAAAAATTTAAGCAATTAAATTCTTAATAGTTGCACCACCTAGCTTAATAAAGTGACATCTGACCCAGTCTAACTTGAGAAACTGGCATCTTAAATAACCTAACTTAACCCATTAAGCGCCATTGATATATCCATGCAACAATATTAAGTTAATTTGATATTTTATATTATTTGACATGACTTTAAAATGTATAAAGAAAAATGTAAATATTTTGTTATTCAAAAATTTCGACCATTATACATTTAAAAAAAAATAATGTGAGTGCATTTCTAACTTCACAATATTTCAGTGTTTTATGCGCGTGGCGCATGAAATAAAATGTCGAGTTTAGAAAACCCTGAAAATTTGGTTTGGCCGCTCCGCTTCGCGGAGCGACCAAACCAAATTTTAAGGCTTTTCTAAACTCGAAATTTTACTTCATGCTTAGTCTGGGAGTGAAATCACTCGCTGTAAACTTCATACTGCACGTTTTATCAAAGGGGGGAAATTAAGGGGTTGACTACTGGGAGTCAACTGCCCCGATTATTGGACGACTTGATAAAATAATTTATGAAAACTGGCCGGTTGTCCAAAATCGGATCCCCTTGATTACCTAGTAGCTCATAGGTAGAGGGAATACCACACAGTCACCAAAAAAAATATAATTTGAAGTACCTTACCTAGGCTCCGTGGACTTCTGGACCTGGGGCAGCTTCTTCGGGAACCACTATACGCTTGGGTGTATATTTCTTTTAGGGCTTATTGTTGTTTTAAAAATAAAATTGCAATATTCGGAAAACATTTACAAAGTTAAGTTTATTATTAAAATGAATTAAAGCAACACGGAAAGAAAATAAAAATGACGTTGAAATAAAAAAACAGATGTTAACAAAAGAAATATACACAACAGCAAACCAATGTGCAGACAGTTTAAACACCAAGATAACACACTTACGCTGGGACTATTACTGCACACTTTCAAGAGTGAACTTCAACTACCTTGTCAACCCCTGAACCAACGGTTTTGTTAACCACCGACACCCCTCCTCGTAAAATGTCTTTCAAATGGATAAAAGGGTGGAAGTGGTTAAGTCCGCTGCACCTGATTTGCTCGTCTGTGGGGTTGACATGCGCAGCCGTGGTGGCGCAATAATCATTACGTTTGGCCTGGCGCTGGCGACTTGTGCAAATACCGTGAAGTATAATAATTTAGATATTGTTATTTATATAAATTATAACTTCACAATTACATCACGGTAAAACACTTGACGACATATGTGACCTTTGCATCGACGGCAGGGTTTCGTTGACAAGTATCAATTTAGTGATACTCGTCAAATTGCGCTATGTAAACAAACTCTTCTGTTTACTATATTAAGTAACCGAGTTTGTTACATGCGCAATATGTTGCGAATAAATATGTGCATTGTCCCTGATCAAATTGAATTAAAATTATATTAAAACAAAATATATTAGCGCGCAAGTGTGCAGGTATGCGCAAGAATACGGCTAGGTCGTAAACACAAACTTTCCCTTAATTCGGAGGGCAGTACCTGAAGGTACACATTTCGAGACCGAACGGTTGTTCTATTGTTCGGTCACGAACTGGCCTAATGGCTGATATTTCCCGGATTAAGGAAGGCTGTTTTTAATTCTTCAGAAAATAAGATTTGAGATGTTTCGAAGCAATAAAGTTTACGACCCTGCCTGTTGTAAACTAAAAATAAGCATCGAAAAGAATCTAACTAAAACCTAATTAACCTTAATCCTATATTCACAAATATTTACAATCCCAAACATCAATGTATATGAACGAACTTAAATCATTTTATAGTTACGATTATAAGGCATAATAATAAATAAACAAAGTGGGGTCCGTTGTTATCGCGAAATAAATACGTATTTGAATTATACCGCCGAAATAATCATGATAACGACGTTTTCGATAAAACGCCGGTAACAGTTTTTATATAAAATCGACCGATGCCTGAAATTTTACATTATGTATATTTAAAAGAAAAATGCACAGTATGTAATACAATAAGTCATTAATAGATATTATGAAAAGAAGTGCAGAATTTTCCTTAAAATCAACTTTTAGAGTTATCTCTATAATTGCTTGGCTATAATGGGTTAATGACGTGCTATCTAACCTATCATATAATATACGGGATAAGGTTCTCCTTCTGAAAAAGCTGAATTCGACTTTGAAAATTCCTCACTCTATTCAAAAGAGCGTCGCGCGGAGTACTGTTGCACGCTGCTTGGATCCTTTGAATCATGTCGGCCCTGTAGTTAGGTTTTCTCGATAGACAGTATCTCCCAGGAACCCCCATAAGTAGGAGGGCCTGATTTATCAGGGTCAAACCACGGCAGGCGGATCGTAGATGTCTAAAGGAGAGCATTCCAAGTCGGAGTCCCAGGCCTTTTCGAGGCACCCTTTGTGTCCCTAGATACAAATTTTAATGCCAGATGCTATATCATAACTTTTAAAAGTTGTAAGAGCTATCTCAGCATTACATTTAATTAAATTATCAATTGTTTTTTATAAAATTTTATTGTATTCGTTGTAATACGTTGGTAAAATACAGTTTTATAAATGGTGGAGGCGCCGGATTCGTGGCTGGAAATCTATGGCCAACTTCTCATCAGTGAAAATTTGTCTCGGGTCGCTGCGCGACCCTCGACAAATTTTCTACGCGGGGCTTTTCTAAACTCGAAATTTTACTTCATGCTTAGTCTGGGAGTGGAAAACACTCGTTAGTTCTTTCAAGTTAAACTTATTTAAATAACCAATGAATACCTTGTCAAACCCTTTTCCAATAAAAATATATTGCTCTATTTGAGAGAAAAATTAGATTTGGCAAAACATTTTACGGAAATAGTGTAAACAGTTTTAAAATAAACCTACATTCTCCACTTTTGTAAAAATTTAGAAGGTTTTTTTTGATGTCCGCCATGTTAAAGCACATAAGTTTTTTGCAATTGGCCATTTATTAAATGTATTAAAATGACATTATTTATTTTAACCTAAATTGAATTAATTGAATAACAGTAATTCTTATTTTATTTACATTTAGAAATGCATAATGGTTCTTTTATTATTGGTTCTAATTCAATAAATTTAACAAATCCTTCAAAAAATACTAATCTATAGATCCGTTGTTATTTGCAACCTCATGTATGGGAATGAGCAATGATATTTGTTGTAGTCTTGTTTTTATGAATTTCACTTGTTTTTTTTTTTTTTTTTAATTAAACAGGTGGGATAATTTGGTAGCAGAGCTGGGACGAATCCTCGTAAAAAGGATTCGAATTACGAATCCGAATCACCTAATATGATTCGAATCACGAATACTCGAATAAAGGATTCGTAAGAGATAAATATGATTCAAATCCTGTTTTTTCGAATCACGAATACAAGTCCTTTAAGAATAAATTTGATTTTATTATTTTTTTGCAACCATTAACATATAAATATCGTTACCAGTTGTTTTAACAAAAATATTCAAAACGTAATTATTTATTATTACCACTGAACATCTTTGATAACAGACTAAATATCTGACTCCCTGTTACTCTGGTTAAAGATGTATTTGTGTGTTTCTGAACTCCACTTAAAATCAGTGTTTTGTACGCGTGGCGCATGAAGTAAAATTTCGAGTTTAGAAAAGCCCGAAAATTTGTCTCGGGTCGCTGCGCGACCCTCGACAAATTTTCACAGGGCTTTTCTAAACTCGAAATTTTACTTCATGCTTAGCCTGGGAGTGGAAACACTCGTTCAAAACTTTAAATTGAACTCCATTATAAAATCGACTAATGCCTGAAATTTACGTAAATAAAAACTTCACTGAAAATTATTAAAATCGGGAAAGTCAGAGAAAAGTCATGGAATTGTATTCAAATCGACCAAAACACTAACGAAAAAGCCATATGATATTATTAAATTTGTCAAAATCAGCAGGCAAATTAACTTAAATATTGGCAATTTGGACGCGCAAGATTTCCGTTGGTTTTCAAAATATTGACTAATTTCGCAAATTTCCAAGATTATCGTTAATTTTCAACGTTTTCACGACTTTCGAGAATTTTTCAAGATTTTGAGTTTGTAATCACCGTCAAGGCCGTAGCCAAGGGGGGAATAAGGGGATTCAAATACCCTCCCGGAATTTTCAAAATGTAAAATTTTTATATGTAAAAGCGGCCAAGAAAGAGCGAAAACAATATTTTTACCGGATTTTTTTAGAATCAACGAAAATCAAGACAAATTTGGAAAACCGTCAGAATTTTGAAAATTAAATGAAGTTTTGGAAATTCACAAAAACCGTGTAGATTTAAAAAATTGACTATAAATATGGAAATTAGGGCCCGCCGTGGCCGAGCGGTTGAGCCGCCGGTTTCGCCAATCGGACACGGAGGTGATCTGGGTTCGATTCCCAGCGGAGGCGAGTCATTTTTCTAACGAGAAATACTCGTCTCCGGTTCCATGGATGTGTGCGAATGTGTTGTGACGTCCAAATTAGTCGAAATATATGTTAATATAGATATTATAAATCAACGTTAGTGGCTGAATGGTAAAACCTATGCCAAACAAACAAACCAAAAAAAAAAAATATGGAAATTCATGAATTTTAACAAAAATTAAATAAAAAATGATAATTTTGGAAATTTACAGAAATCCAATCTTTAATTTAATTTTAAAATTAATAATTAGATTTTGAAAAATAACTAAACATATTATTATTATTATTATTTTCTTGAATATTCACGAAAAAGGTCAGCATTTTTAAAGTCAACGAACATTTTGGATAACCACAAAAATTGACAAAAATCTTGTATAGGGCTAACTTGGGCACGATGGGGTCGATTCAGCCCTAGCGATAGCTATAAATGAGGGGGGGGGGGGGTCTTGAAAAGCCCAGGGGTGTCTATCCATCCCTCCGGTCCACATGTGGCACTGTGATCCAGATTCAAGTTTTAGGCGAACAAAAATTTACAAATCACTAAATAAACCCATAATATTTATTAGATTACGGAAAAAATAGTAAACAAATTCTAAGCACTAAGGGGTGAATTTTAGCGGGGGGATGAATTTTTTTTTCAAAAATTCTGAAACTCTACATATACCAATATTATACTTGTGAAGACACAACAAAATTTAAAAAATTCTAAACACTAAAGGGTAGTTTTTAGGAAGGGATGAAAAATATATTTCCCCAAAAATTCAGAAACTTGTCGAATATACTAATATTACACATGTGAAAACATAGAACATAATGAAAAATTAACAATATTTCTATTTTTTATTATTATACACATTATACAGTTAATCATATTCCATTTTGTCATCAGATGGAATTTCTGGAGACTCTAGTAGTGAAACAACATCTTTATTAATAGCACCACTTTGTCTGGGCGGTAAAACTCTTAAACTAGAAATTAATGGATCAGACGAGACTAACATAATATTAAGGGGGTATTACCATTCGAAAGTTTATAAAAATTGATTTTATTTTTTTTTGCATATTATGATACTTGATAGTATCTAGTTTCATGCCACAAAACCGTTTTACAATACGCGAATTCGTTAGTTAGTTTTTTGCTTGTTGAAGTAAACAATGCTGAGTAGGTGGCTGGGTGGAAATACGCAGAACTCAAACGAAAGTTTGAATGCTTGTGTCTGGAAGCTGACCTCGAAGCACCTCAACTGTGGTGCAAAACCCGTCGCTATCGCATCTTTCATAGCTACCAGCATCTTCAACGACGGATACTCGGCAGTTTTTAAGACGATGGAGACACTGGGAATCCATATCGGCCTGCAAGCCAAGGCATTCCGGTGCGGAGCGCGAGACGTGGGACGAATTTTGCCTGACTCCAGCAGTTTAGGAGGCCATCCAACAACGCTGACAGGAGCAAATCATTTAAACCCAGTTTTTAGAGGAAGAGGAGGGCCTACTGTACGGAGCTGGCATAGCCAACTGAAGCCAAAAATCTCTAAAAATAGTTAAAAATTGTTTCAAAACTTTAAACGCGTTTTTCTCGAAACCACTTTTTTTTCGCTGGCCGGAAACTTTCTTTTCAAACTAAGAAACGGATCGACTTGAGCTTTTAGTTTTCAGTTCTCCACATTATCCTCTGGAGTTTGAACCACAGTCATTCAAATATATTAATAATTGATATTTTTCATAGAGCCTTAAAGTCAGAAAAAGGAGGGCAAAAAGCGACCACTTTTTTCGAATAGCCTCCATTTTGTTATTTATCGAGATTTTTTATTGTCGGTGGTTCAAACTCCAGATAATTTAATACAGATTAATGACTACTACTTCATTTTACGTTTCAAATCACAGAATCGAAAAAATCTTTCCGGCCATGAGGAAAAACACGGCGGACACGGACTTATTTGAGGCCAGATTTAGAGGTCAAGCAGGACGATTGAAAAGAATTAAAATTCATTTTTTTTATAGTTCATGAATCTATAAACAAGTTGCAAGAAACAGCAAGATCGCATGTATTAAATTTACCCAAAGAAAAAAATTCTGAAAAACCGTCAAAAAAACACTATCCTAGTGGTAATACCCCCTTAAGTAAATCCACATTTGTTATTTTCCGCGACATTTGCGTGTATTATGTTCTCTATAATATTTAACTTCTTTGTGCCTTGATTCTTGAGCGTCTTCTCCTAGCTGGCCAATCGGAAGTAAAAAAATTTCGATAATGTCTTTACCGTGTAAAAGTATTTTGTGTACAGTTGGAGGCATTGGGTACCATCCATACAATTGCACATACAACTGGGCAGTTTCATATGCATAATGTCCAAACACAGTGGAATTTATTTTATAATTACAATTTAATGTTTTCAAAATCACACTAAATCTATAAATTAGAGTCTGGTCTATACCTGTAATATCCGATGACAATGCTGGGCAAGCGAAAAATTTGCGGGCGGTATTGCCATTATTCGTATTACCAACGCCAGGTTTCACAGAATCCACCAAAAGGTCCATTTCATTGCGGAAAGATGTTATAATATGTTGTTTGCTGGCACTGCATAACTTTTTATGTACATCACCACGAGCTTGCCACATCTTAAAATCCAACCTATACGCTATATGCAGTAAACATTCAAACGATCTAATACAAGCATGTAAAGAAGATATGCCGAAATCAAGAGAAGACGGGTCGAAAGTGCGCGATATATCTAGTTTGTTAAATTCTGATGGACCAGCTTTACAAATGTAACATTTTTGGGAAGAAGAATTTGAAGTCAAAGCGTTGCAAACCTTGCCATCTACCATTGTTTTTAATAATTTGTGATAAACATAGATTTCTTTTTCGTTTAATTAAGTTTAGTAGGTGCAAGGTTGCCAATTTGATTCTCAATGTAAGAGAATTCTGATTTGATTACGTCATTAGTTTCCTTTATAAATTGGATTCTTATGGGTCTACAGAACCGCGTTGAGGAAGTACGTGGGTTTTGCCACAACACTAATTTCGGACTATTATCTTGATGGTAATACATTTGTAAGGGAACTATAGATGTCGTTAAAATACTAGAATCATTGTGCTGCGTATCATTTGGATCGTCTGATTTAAAATGCTGATTGTAGTTGCTCTGGCTTCCGCTTCCATCTGCACCCCATTTATAAAACATATGAAGATTGATGGGTTCATTTTTCTCAAAAGATGAGAGTACTTTATTTTGTACTTCACCGATGCGGGAAACCGTGTGATCTAATAAGGACTGAAGTGAAACTTCGGCTGATGTTTCTGTCGCGGCAACGTTACACTGGGGATAACACTTGTTTTTTGCTTCTAGTATTTTATAGTAAGCAGGATATAAATGTTTAAAATTTTTACTTTTTGCAGACTTTCTTAAAGTGGTATATTGACTGCGAGTCAGTTTTAAACTAATAAATAAAGCTAGGGCCTCTTCGGGTGAATACGATGAAATTGTACATTTTTTCTTCAGCTCTGCGTTCTTGAAGCGTGTTGCACTTTTTCGTGAATGTGTAACCTTATATACAGCAAGGGCAGAGTTCCTATTTCCACATGAATGCAGCTTCATTTGAGCAGCCAAACATATTTCTTCTTTACTAGTCGTCTCCAGAATTGTTTGCACCCTCCTGCGCTTTGTTTGCTGGCTTGCTTCAACAAATAATACTTTTGGTCGACCACGACTGGCCGCGGCCGATCCTGATCCAGAAGGTATGTAATTAATGTTACCGGATGTAATGCAGTCTTCATTAAGCCATTCTACATTTTTTTGCATAAATCGGGAAATAAATCCGTGGTTTGCTTTCCATTTCCTCCACAACGCCATACAAAAAGTGTGGATAGCCTTCTGAATTTTTTTTTCATCTTCATTTTTCACGTTCTCACTCCCGATGATGTTGACGACATGATCGAATAGCATTTTTTTTGATTCCACCTCCATAGGACGGAATGGAATTTTCGTTCTTAAAACTTCAAGTAATGCGAGTCGCGAGAAGCTTGAATGTCTACCTACAAAATGCAAAATATTTAAATGTTGTAGGGCGTTATGGATAATTTAAAAGATGTATATCGAAAGTATAAGAACTGCCGAACAATATTATGTCAAAAAACAAATGTGTACTGAAGTGTGCCAAAAAAGTTCTCATCCAATAAACTTCGCATTTTATTTGTCTTTCTTGTAATTCGAAACATTAAAGTTAAAAAATTCTTATAATACTAAATCAAAACGTAGTGTAACTTGAGTGTATACAGTATCATAGTACATACCTTGGAGAATGTGCACCATTTTGAAAACCACTTTTAAACACTTGTAACTGCTGACATAAAGCACTCGTTGCAATAGTTGAAATGAGACTAACTCGCGTTGACCTTCGAACATGTGTGCGTTCATTGCAGTTCGACGAATTATTGGCGGCAGAGCGATGAGTGCAAGGGGTGGTAATTAGGACATTTCTATGAAACAGTTATCTCTGAAGATTACCAAAACCATTTCACCGTTATTGAGCGTGAATATAAAATATATTTTTGGAATCCTAAATGTTTGCTTTTGATCACAGTGTGTGGGTTGGTTTTCGACGGGCAGTGGTTCGCAGGTATGGCGGTGATCCACCGTTCTGGCATGGATGCCTAATCGGCGTACACCGAAGGGTTAGCCGGAGCACACTACTAGTAACCCCCATAAGTATAAATCGGGAGGTGTCAGATCTGGTGACCTTGCGGGCCATCTAATTTTACCCCCTCCTCCCTATCCACCTGCCAGGATACGTTTCGCTTAAATATGTCTTTACGATATTTGCGAAATGTGGAGGAGGACTGTTGGATACCGGGAGTGAAAAGTCAATGTTGCACTTAAACACTTAACTGAACTTTATTCTTAAAACAATAATTACAATACAGCATGTATTCGATATGACGGTTGGGTACTAACTAACTGGTCAAGTCTTAGAAAAGGGTATATATGCGGAGATAAGACCACACGCGTGAGGACAAGTAGAGACTCGTGCCCTTTTGTCTAAAAGTTTTTTTTGTATTTGTATACCACCCTCGTGAGAACATCCCTATTCTCACGAGGGTGGCATACAAATACAAAAAAAACTTTCAGACAAAAGGATGCCTAATAAATACAGATCTTAGACACTACTGTTAAAAGTTACTTTATGAAATTAAAGAAAAATGGTACCTAATAAATACATATTGTGACGTCCCCTTATCATAAAATAATAAGAGGGCTCACTGACCTCGGCTAGGGTAGTTCAGCGGTGCGTGGGCCAGGGTATTTTTAATTCCGCATCCCATGCGGGCGCCAGTTACTAAGTAACAGGATGGGGAAGATTCAGGTTAGGTCACAAATAAATCACTATTAACACCAAATCAATTAATAACAATTATATTAACAATTAAAGAAGAATAAAAAGTAAATTATTAAATTATCCAGAATTTAGATCAATAAAGGCAATGAATGATTACTTATCCGAACAATTAAAGGGGAAGGAAAAAATATCTGATTAATAAAAAAGTTCACAATTGACCTGCCACAATAAAATAAAAGCTAAATGAATGATATCGTGGGCGATGGATTTGAACTATCGGTAATGGCTCTCTCTCTGCTCGGGTGACTGGGGTTTATCTCACCAATTGATCGTTGCGGGTATCTCCTGCCTTAACAGGTGACTTCTGACATATATGGGGGCCAAGATACGGGCTCTACTGCTGGAATGGTAAGCTAGCAAGTGGGGTAGTTAAGCAGCGGGGCGGAAGCCGTATGATTAACGCTCTACTAGCTCCAGCTCTCCGTCACCAGGCCTAGATGGTTCCCTTTAGCAACATGCGGTAAGCAGGGGGGTGGAAGCAGTATGATTAACACTCTTTTAGCTCCAGCTCTCCGTCGCCAGTCCTAGATGGATCCCTTTAGCAACATGCGGTAAGCAGCGGGGTGGAAGCAGTATGATTAACACTCTTTTAGCTCCAGCTCTCCGTCACCTGTCCACCTTCTTGATTGTAGCGAGTCTCCTGGGAATTGAGTTACCTACAAGTTCAAGTCGACGGCAGTAATTTGTTTCGTTATGAGTTCCCTGGTGGCTGGGTCGCTAACAACTCTTACAAATATGATGATTCTACGCATGCGCAGGGTTTAGGCATTAAGCATGTTGGGGAGCATATTTGGGGGGTAGTTAATCAAGAAAATCAAGACCCACAGCCAATAGACCAATACGTGGTTAGTAAGCGGGTTCAAATGGCCTTAGTTGAACAAATTAATTCCCTTCAACACAAGAGACTGGAATTAATTGAAATGGTGACACCCAGACTTTTAAATAATATTAACGACTAGAAATTAAATTAATTCCACTTAAAACAATAAGCTGAATTAATCAAAACGGTGATGCACCGGAATTTAAATAATATTAATGAATAGCAATTAAATTAATTCCACTTAAAACAATAAGCTGAATTAATCAAAACGGTGATACACCAGAATTTAAATAATATTAATGAATAGTAATTAAATTAATTCCCCTTACTACAATAAAAGGAATTAATTAACACGGTGATACATCAGACTTTACATATCATTAGTTAGCAAAAAAAACACAGAAACAGATTAATTCGGTCACAGAAAAATGTAGTAAAATTAACACCCTCCTCTAGGAGTGACAGGTGTCAATTTGAAACGGTGAGGGAAAATAATTTCCTCTCACCGTCATCAAGCTTTTAAATAGCTTATTATTCATCCACACACTACTGATAAGACATCACTATTAAATTGGACTCGTTGAATAATTGAAACACAACAAAACTAACATATAACCTACAAAATTACACGTGCTACGTTAGCGGTACGCATTTTCGATAAACTTTTTACTGAATAAATAACCTGCCGGTTAGACAGCGGTATCTCATATTAAATTAATCATTCATAATAATACACGGACTTTAATAGTATTTATCAAAAATACATACCTGATTTTCTCGATACAAACACCAGAACAACCACGGCCAGACCACAAAAAAAAAAAAATAAACCCGGCCCGCTCTCTCGCGCCACCTTTCCCATCCTCTCTCGCGGGTGGAATCTAACTTAACCAATGGCGTAGCATGTGTCGGGTACTAATTAATTAAATAAATGAAAACAGAACCGTTACAATATATATCTAAGACACTAATAGTAAAAGTCACTTAAAGGGAAATCCAATAAAAGGGTGTCTAGTACACCTGCGTAACCTAAGATATTATCTAATGGGGTTGGTTCCCACGAACAGAAATAGATAAGAGTCTTAGTGGCAACGGTCCGTCTAGCACTTGGGTAGTCATCTAACAGCACAATCTTGTTGAAACCACAGCCTCATCCTTGTCTCTTGTTTTGGTGTAGGATCCGAATCCGAAATAAAACCTCTTTTACCTCCACCCTTCAGGTGAAGAAAATTTAACAGGATTGGATGCCCCCCTCGAAATCATTAAATTTTGTTCGAAACATCTTTTTGTACGATGCATATTTGTTGAGATATTCCAGTGGATAAATTAAAATGGGTCACCCTGTATGTTGTTCCTTTACTAAAATAGTATTATAAAACACGTAATTATAGTTCTTTCAAGCTAGTTTGTACCCATATACAGGGTGTCCCATTTTAATCCGCCAGTAGCGATAATTCTGAACCAGTGCATTAAAGCAAAAAGTGTTCCAAATAAAAAGTTAACGGTTGTGAGGGGGACATCTGATGCCGCCGACTTTACCCCCACAGCCCCCCACCCGCGGGGGGAAATATGGGGCAACTTTAAAATCTTAAACGGAAACCCCTATTTTTTTTTAAATCTTAAATGGAAACCCCTATTTTGTATTGCAAATTCGGATAGTGTTAAAGAGTAGGTCAATTTTATTCGGGGTGTTTTTAAAATTTGTTGATAGATAGCGCTGCAAACGTCAAAATCTGTTTGTGTGTCAATTAAATTGCAAAAATCATCAGATAATTGATTAATGTTATTACTTAAGACTTACTCACAACATGACAAGTTTATTACCCTTTTTGTCTCCCCGTCCCACACAGATAAAATACTTTGCACCGCTATCTATCACGAAATTTTAAAAACACTCCAAATAAAATTGATTTACTCTTAAACACTATCCGAATCTGCAATACAAAATAGGGGTTTCCATTTATGATTTGAAAGTTGCCCCCTGCCCCGACGGGGGGGGGGGGGGGGGTCTGGAAGGGGGCAAGGTCAAAAACACTGTATGAGAATAAATTGACATCATGTTTTGACTTGGATTACCATTATTTAATTTGAAAAAGAAGCACTCAATCGCTATTTTCAAGCACTTATCATCTTTGTAGAATGGGAGGGTGTCTTTGGGGCGGGTCGAGAAAAAAACAAACTTGTAATGTTGTGAGTGAGTCTTAAGTAATAATAACAATTAATATGTAATGAATTTTGTTATTTAATTGATAAAAAACACATTTTCACGTTTCTATCTATCAACAATTTTGGAAAATAACCCGAATAAAATTTACCTACTTATTAACGCTCTATCCGAATCTGCAATAAAAAATAGGGGTTTCCATTTAAGATTTTAAAGTTTCCTCTTGTTCCCGCTCCACTGAGGGGCTGGGGGGCAAAGTCGACGGCATCAGATGTCCCCCTCATAACCCTTAACTTTTTATTCAGAACACTTTTTGCTTCAAGGTCAGAATTATCGCTACTGGCGGATTAAAACGGGACACCCTGTATAATATCATGTTTTCTTTAATTCAATGTGTCATTAGTTCTTTGATTACTATATAAAAAAATGATTGGAAACTTAATCAAATATCCAATTATAACCACCGCACGCACCTGTCTAATTACCGCGAACGAAATGAAACATCCGAGAATAATCCGACGTGTCAGCATTTCCATATTTCCACCGGAATAAATCAATTAACGCCACCATTCATCATCCTTCAGAAGAAGACAAAATAAACGCGCACAAACAGTAGTAAATTCATGTTGTCGTCAGGGACAGGGAAATGTAGATCTTCGTCGATATACAAAAATAGGGACGCGGAAACTCGGATGGGTATTAAGACGTTACTACCGAGGAAAATTTATTGCTGCTAATCTATGAAATATTCACAGAGTGTTCTATATTATACGATGGGAAAAGGGTGTGAGGATTTATGGGTTGTCGTAGCATGAGTGTAGCTATTAAAAATAGAGATGTTAGATAATAATAACTTTAGTATGTGGAGGAGTATATTTTCAATCATGCTTTACCACTATATTTGCAATCCTGCTTTAGCAGTATATTTTTAATACTAATCTAGCAGTATATTATTAAAACCAAGTTGTTACTTGGTTGACATCACAGGCGGCACTTTCTTATGAAGAGTAAATGCAAATATTTGCTTAACTTACATTTTTAATAGTCTATTTTTGCTAATGGACTTTGTTAATTTGTATCTGTTTATGTTATTAAAAGTTTATACTTAACTATTTTTGAATTTTAGAAATATTATTTTGTTAAGTTATGTAAAAGGTGATTACCGTATAATAAATTATTATTATAAATACCTGTGCTACGCTATGACAAGTGCCTACAAAATGATGGAAGTTATGTAGAAAAATAGTTTAAGGTTTAAAGATTCTTTCGCAATAGTTTTTTTTTCTAAATATGCACTGGTTTTCTCTAACACATTAAAAGGAACTTTGTAGATATACCACGTATGTTGTGGATAACAATGCATAAATATTCAATTGCTTATTTTTTCAATTACTAATATCAGTATATTGTCAAAGTATAACTTCATTGTTGCTGAGCTTATGGGGCCTGTAGAAATACAGGTTGAGATTGGACGGATTATAATTATTATTATATTCTATTTTATTGCAGTTAAATCTCAATGATTTCGTGTTGCAAAGCCCATTTAGCTAAAGTTCCGGAGATAACATAAAATTTATTCGTTTATGCTGTTTTGCCATTATATTTAGGTGCTATATTAGGTTGTGTTAAATTACATTTTCATGTTGCCATCAGGGTTATTGTATTAGAATTATTATATGGTCCATAAAAGCGGTATAACCTTTGATATTATAGTCGAATGCTGGTCATGTTAATTCAATCACGATTTGACCTTATTTGCGATAATACTTTTACTTTATTATTTCCTCCTATAATTTTATCACTTAGCTCTTAATATAAATTAATTATTTTAATAACAACAATAAAATACTAATCATAAGCGTCGAGAAGGAGGTTAAACAAACTATAGGGAGAAGTATTAGGTGAGAGATAAAGAGATGTAATACTAGTGCCCGGTTGCACGAACAACTGTAATTATATTAGTTAATTCGTGTTAGGTAAACCTATAATAATTTTTAATGTAAATTAAATTAATTTGGGTTGCACCATCGTATTTTTAAATGGAATTAACTTACTCGAAGTGAAATATGACAACGTCGCATTTTAATACGTTTTTCGTTTACATTACCATGACATTGTTGTTAGTGTTATCTTATTACTTTTATTGTGGGTTATTTTGTAAACGTAAATTATTTGTAAAAATGGATAAAGTAGAATAACAAGAGAGATTCGCCAATTTTACAAATGTGGAGAAGGAACTTCTCTTACAAACAGTCCAAATATATTTTCAAATTTTAGAAAATAATAAAACTGATGGGGTAGCAACGGAACAAAAATCGGCAGTATGGGATAACATTGCTAGAGACTTTATTGCGAATTCAAATAACGTAGAGAGGTCGGCACTCCAATTAAAATCAGCATATAATAATATTAAAAAGAAACTTAAAACAGACAGTGCTAATGATAAGGTAATTATTATTATTGAATTCGACTTTTAGGCTTTAATCTTTAATTTTTAGTTAGAAATGTATAAAACTGGTAGAGGGCCTTCTGCCCATAAAATGTCGAGGTTATAAATGTCTCGATTCAATAGTTTTTGAATAAAAAAATAAATACGAAACTTCTAAAAATCCGTGTTTTGACAATATTTTAAAAACGAAAGGAGATATTTCAAATTTGCTCTTGGATTATTATTGGGTCCTAAATTGCGCAACTTTGCCCCAGTTCAGCCGACTCTCCGAGATCCCCATACATTCTGTTGAAATACGGACACCCTGTATGTTTTTTAAATTAAATATAACTACGACTATTTTTTTTAAATTATTTTAACAAATAGTTTATTACTATTTTTAAACAAATGAAATTATTGACTAAAAACTGTATTTATTAATGATATGCGTGCAGATATATTTTCGTTTGTTTGAATGGAATTTTTAGACATGTAGCGCTGCAGCGGTAAACGGTTCATGTTCCCTAAACGGACAAAATTCCAGTTTGTAGAATTGCTATATTCACTTCTGTTTGTATAAATAATCTGCAAATTTAAAAGTATTTTCTGCAAGCAAATGGGACTAAATTGAAGATTGAATTAACAAAACAGTTTGGTTTAAACGCTGATTTTAAATATATCAATAAGTAAAGACTATTCTAAATAGTATGTTTGTTTATGAGACGAATAGATTGTTGACTTATAGGAGGAAATGGATATCCATGATTAAAGAACAACATATTAAAGAACAATGAGCGTCTATAACCCCGAAAGCGTGTTTGGTGCCTCCACCATCTCACTAATTATGAACAATCTCATTAAAAAAAAATATATATCTCCCAAGGCACATACTTTATTTTCAAAATGTCTTCACTAATTGATTAATCAATATCTCTAGAACGATTATAAATGATCAGAAAGTAGAAACTCTTGTTTGTTATAATTTTAAACAATATGTCGCGCATATGGCCACCACACATAACAAATTTAAAAAATTCATATCTCTCAAGGCACATTCTTTATTTTAAAATTATCTTCACTGATTGTTTAAATAATATATCTAGAATAGTTATAAATGATTAGAAAGTTATAACTCTCATTTGTTATATTTTTTAAACAATTTATTTCTGTTAGCGTATGGCCACCACACATACCAAATTTAAAAAATTCATATCTCTCAGGGCGCATACTTTATTTCCAAATTGTCATCACTGCTTGTTTCAACAATATATCTAGAACAATTATAAATGACAAGAAAGTTATAACTTTCATTTGTTATATTTTTTAAAGAATATATTTCTGTTAGCGTATGGCCACCACACGTACCAAATTTAAAAAATTCATATCTCTCAGGGCGCATACTTTATTTCCAAATTGTCATCACTGCTTGTTTAAACAATATATCTAGAACAATTATAAATGACAAGAAAGTTATAACTTTCATTTGTTATATTTTTTAAAGAATATATTTCTGTTAGCGTAGTGGTGGCCCACGTACCAAATTTAAAAAATTCATATCTCCCAAGGCACATACTTTATTTTTAAAATATTCTCACTGATTGTTTAAAACTGTTCTGGATATATTGTTTAAACAAGCAGTAATGACAATTTGGAAATAAAGTATGTGCCTTGGGAGATATGATTTTTTAAAATTTGGTATGTGTGGTGGCCATATGCGCGACATATTGTTTAAAAATATAAGAAACAAGAGTTTTTACTTTCTGATCATTTATAATCGTTTGAGATATACTGAATAAACAATTAGTGAACATTGACATTTTGAAAATAAAGTATGTGCCTTGGGAGATATAATTTTTTTAATGAGATTGATCATAATTAGTGAGATGGTGAAGGCGCCAAAATCCGTGGCATGAAATGTGTGGCCAACTTCTCGTCGGTAAGCGCTGCAGCGCTACAGTTCCCTGAACGCGACCAATGTTAGTTTCCATTTCACTTCCGTATTAATTTCATCAATAGGAATATCGTCAACAGAATCAATTAACTCTATTACTGGAAAACCAGCCCTTCCAGTTTCTATAAATTTCAACGTACTCACCACCTGGTGATACAATTTTGATGTGCGTACAATCAATTGCACCAATCTCTTGGAAGCCGGTGAATGTTATAAAATTTTGTTATTATATTCTTGGAAGATTCCACCGAATTTGGCATATAAATATATTTGTTTGATTTCGCTGCAATTAATTTGGTAATTTTTGGAATAATTCAGTACACCGTCGATTTATCATTATTTATATGATCACCTTACTGGAAACTTCCTGTGGCATAAAATCTTAATGTTATCACCAACTGATTAATCGGTAAAATTGGCATATTCCGATTTGTGGAGGTACACTTCAATTTGTTTATATAAAATATGTCCATTATTTGGTGCACAGTCTCTTTCGAAAACCGATACCTCTGTTTAAATTCTGCATTAGCGTACATCTCAAAAGGATTATTTCTATTACGATATAATTTTGGTTTAGCAGCAAATGTTAATGGTTAAAAGTTCATCTTCCGTATCACTGGAATCACTAGATGTTCCACTTGGTATCGTTACGATTCATGTTAGTTCGAGTGGAAAAGTCGCGATATAACATTGATTTGATACCGTATATAGGTTATAGGCTAACTTTGATAGTATTATGCGATATGGCATAATATTTTGGGTTTATTCCGGACCAACAATATGCTCACCTTTTATGGCATTTATATTATCGAAACCATAATATTTTACCACAAACACATTAAAGGCGGCGATAATAAACTAAGCAAATACAGCACCAGGATAACAAATTACATTTTTCCTCATCATAGGAAAAAATCCAGAAAAGACTGGGTTCGATATTCAGCAATTAAGTTGTTTAATGCTCTGCCGGACGAAATAAAACAATTAAAGAACGACACAAAATCTCTTAAAATGCACCTTATAAAGGTAATAAGATATCTTATAGAAAAAACCTTATTCAATACAAGAATGTCTTATGAATTAGTGTTTCAAATTGTAAATAAAATATATGTACATTTTTAGTTATATTATATATTATACCGGGCTTTCATTAATTCCCGAACCCCACGTGACCAAAAATAATAGGCAACCAAATGTACAAGGTGGTATGGCTCACACAAATTTCCTAGATTTAAAAATATTTATTCGCCGGCGTATTTTTATGACGACTGAAAATATTATATTTAAAATGATTAAAAAATAGGCTCATCTTCAAAAATGTAACTAATTTTTATTAATTTTTTTCTTACACACGAACAGAACATACAAAGTTAACAACAAATATTAAACCTAATAACTAAAAAGATTAATAGCTTAAAATTCAAAAAAAAATATAATAAGTGTTCTAAATGTCCTCCTTCTTCTCTTACACATAAATTTATCCTACGCCGCATATTATCAAACACATGATGGAGTTCATTTTCGGTGATATTTTGTACCTCTTGCATAATTGCTACTTCTAAATTTTGGAGAGTATGGATCCTATTTTTGAAGATATTACTTTTTATTCGACCAAATAGATAATAATCTAAAGGTGTCACGTCTGGACTGCGGGGAGGCCACACACCTCTACTAATTATTCTGTTTTCATAAAATTCAGCTAAATACCGAATGGTTGCATTTGCAGTATGTGCTGTGGCCCTATCTTGCTGAAAATAGCCCAATCGAAGCTCATCGTCGTGCATTTGTCCAATAGCTTCTTCTAAAATTAACGGATACCGTTCAGCAGTGATAGTTTCTCTAAAAAATATTGGCCCAATTATCCTTCTCCTAGACATAGCTATCCAAATTCCTAGCTTTTGGGGATGCAGAGGTGTTTCCTCCAATACATGGGGATTTTCTGTCGCCCATGTCCTGTAATTTTGGCTGTTCACGTACCCAGATAAATGTATCCACGCTTCATCAGAAAAAAACGTAACATCAAGTACGTCATCATTATTTAAGTGTTCATTAAACCACTGGCAGTATCGTACTCGCTGAATAAAGTCTGGTGGATGTAATTGATGCACTACTGAGACTTTGTAAGGATGCATATTTAGTGATTTTGTGAGTGCTTTATGGCAGGTTCCAACAGAGAGTCCTATAAAGAAGCACATTATTAATTCACGGTTAATTTATACTGGAATTTTTAAATATAAAAACCCCAAACAATAGGATTTGTTTTACCTGATTGGGCTGCCAATTTCGGTACGGATTTCTTAGGACTTCGTTCCATCCTCACTCGAATATCTTCGACAACATCATTAGTTAAGACTGTCGGTCTACCAGTGGATTTTCCTTTGCAAATGCAATGTTTGTCTTCATATCTTTTAATAAGAACTTGCTTATGATGTTTAAAAGTATCATACGCAATTACCGCATCTGGAAATTCTTCATGAAACTGCTCAATGCAAGACTGCAGAGAATAACTCCAGTTGCCGTCAATATTACGTGAAGCACTACGAAAATGTGCCATCAAAATAAACGCGTCTTGCTCCGTTGTAAATACCATTTTCGCAGTATTTGCTTATCATAGCAAATTGACTCTGCGAAATAAATAGAAATAAAACTCAATGTTTCAGAATAATTAAACAATTTTTGCTTACCTGAAAATTCCGGGCGAATCTTGTAAGATCTCAAAGGTTGGTTTAACGATGCACCGCGCATAAACGTTTATGTCAAATTTGACTTTAGTAACGTTTGGTTACTTTTTTCAAAGCCTCCAACGTACAACAACAATAATTTACGCGGCAATTTTAAATTTAGTCACGTGGGGTTCGGGAATTAATGAAAGCCCTGTATTATCTAGATAGTATGTAACTTAAACTGACGTAATTTTTATTTTGTACAACTTCTACACCTTAAAAATAAAGATTATTATTATTATTATGTTTAATTTGTATTAAAATGGCTAACCACCGAAATATCTGTAATTAAAATAACTAGTTAGCTAACCTCATATTATGACCAATAATGATTGGTGCAACTCAAAATGATTTAATACGAGTTTAGTTAATATAAATTCAGTTAACTAATGTCGGTGCAATCGGGCATAAGTGGATCAAGAAGTTTGGAACATATAAAACAAGAAAACATTTTTTTTGGTCAAATTCGGTTTTATATATTCATTTCAAGTCGATACAGCGAGTCCAACAATTTTTAAACTTTTGTATACCGTCCGAAAAGTTGTAGTTCGTTCCAATATAAATAATGAAATCGTGCTTGAACCAGCGTCTGTAATTTTAGATGTCATGTACTAACTTTTCAAAGCAACTATTGTTTTAATGATTTTTTAAGTTAATTTTTCTTCATCATTTTTAAGCAAAAATTAGATTAAAACGGAATAAAATACGAAAAAACTGCTTCTGAAATATTGTTTAAAATAAAAGAACCATTTTAATTCCATTCTAACCATTTAAATTCAATAGTGGAGATATAAATTCAAATTAAAAAATTAACATGGGAATTCCCTGATCTGCTGTTGAATAAATAGCCTGTGACTTATCTCAATTACGCAGTGTATTTAAATCTATTCTCACTAAACTCATTCACTTCGGAAAATATGAATTCTGCTATCATTTATGCGCATTATAAATGTAAGACTGAATTACTTATCGCCTAGACATTCAGCTGAAATATATTTTATATTATAATTTCAATAACATGAAATCATAATATTTGAACTTGAGGAAGCTATTATGTCACACTTATTCAAGACATTATTTATAATGATAAGTTCATAAATAATAAAGTTTTTTTTGTATCTGTGTTTATAGCATAGCGTAGGAGGATGCAGTGAAACGTGATTTGAAAGGCAGAGATTAATGGCACTTTTCCTATTTTGAAATATTATCATTTTGCAGAAAATACAAGTTACTCCGGATATTTATGACGGATTTTTTTTCGGGCAATAAAAACGCCATTATTGTCTGTCAGTCTTAAAACTTTTTCAAATACTTTATTATATTTTTCATCAGTATGTATTGTACTGCTAAATAATGTTATTGCTAGTGTGGTATGGAACGACTATTTTAAATTATGTTTAGTTGTTAATAGTGCTGTGGAGGTTTTTTATTTAATACTTTATGCTGGAATATATTTCTTTGCACCAAAAACCACTATGGAAGCAAATATCCAAAATGTTTTAATTACGAGTTAATAAATTTGATTAACAACAAAAAGTTAACATTTGAAAATTCAAATCAAAAATAAGCGGGTTCGGGAAAACTTTATATTTAATTTTTTTTCATTTTCTATTTGCAAAACCAAAAATAAACACCATATTGGCGTACTTCTTTGTAGCAAATGTAAAAGGCACTACAGAAAAATTGAACAAGGCGCTTCATCCTACACAGAAACAGACTTAAGCAGTCGATACGTCAAAAGTGATGTAATGACAGGCGCCACCTTGATTGAACGCTACTACCTTTATTAAAAATAGCCGTGCGAGGTGCAAAAATATCAAAATTTATTAAAAGTGCGATTCTTTTCGCAATCTACAACAAGTTAGTCTTACAAAGACTATACCAAACACTCATTGAAACAACTACTTCCCGGGCTAATACCCCGACGGACATTGAATTATACAACAAGTGACCGCCAGTCTAAGGTGTCAAATTGTTTAGAGAGAATGGCAAAGCTATACTGATGAGAGATAAATCTCGAAACGCGTCTATAGATGGCCTGAATAATTTGACCTAAATTGTTACATTTGCAGTAGGTTACTGTATGTAACAGCAAACACTTGTTGTATAATTCAATGTCCGTCGGGGTATTAGCCCGGGAAGTAGTTGTTTCAATGAGTGTTTGGTATAGTCTTTGTAAGACTAACTTGTTGTAGATTGCGAAAAGAATCGCACTTTTAATGTTTGAAGTATTCTGCAACCAAGAATTGGCAATTTCATTTATATCAAAATTTATTGTTATTTATCATGTTTTATCACAGTTCATATATATCCAGTTAGCCAGTCTCCATATAAAATTTGGTAGCCGCGTTTGGATGCTGCATCCAGAAGCGAGACCGGTGATTGGTGTATATAGTCGCCTGTCTTACTCTTACCCCACATCCTGATCATAGTCTCTCCTTTTCTACTAGATTTCCAGTTCTCCCTTAAGGGCCTGTAGTGCCTTGCCAAACAGTTTCTCCTGCGGGGCAACGGTGGTGGGTAGTAGTTCGATGCATCGCCACGCAAATCATAGCGCTCTTGTATTATACTATTCAAACTAAATATGTGGAGCGCCCGCCGCGCTGCAGCATAAGACGAGCCGAACGGATGCGGGGGCGGTGAGCTGAGGGGACCAACTCGTCAGTCGCCTCCGCCGCACAGTGTGGCCGATGCAAGCAAACGCACCAGCGGTAGTGGGGGAAGGAAAAATAAAAGTGAAAATTGACGAACAAAAAAATACTATTACATTCTAGATACTCCAAAACTCATAAAGTGTCAAATGTTCGAATTTTTGGGACGCATCACTTTTGTGCAATTAATGTTCAAAATTGATCAATTTGAGAACGCGAACTACGCGTGAAAAGTGGATAAGATTTAATGATTTATTACATCGCACTCACCTAATATATCAATACCATTTTTACAGGATTTATTAAACATATATTCCTCTATAATATTCCGCTAAGTATGAAATAATCGATTAAGAAAAATTATAGTTATGATTATTTAAACGTAACAACATTATTTTAATGCATTTAAACTTTGAAGTGACTTAAATAAATTTTATCGAACCGTAGAGGGTAGGGCGCACTACCACAAAATAGCTCAAACTTTCCTCTATCACACCATATCAAAATCAAATTTTTATCGATCCCTGTAAGGGGCATTTTTATTTTTTTGTTCAGCATGACCACTTACCGCGAAGGCGCTTGAGCGTTCCTATGCATAGATTTCGCAGTTACGCAGATTACGCAGTTACTACATCTTTGTTATACATCCCAATTTTAACGAATTTTATTAAAATAACATTCCCATACAGCATAACTTTATTTAGAATGGTAATTATAATTATTTGAAAGTAACAATTTTATTTCATTATATTTAATCTTTACAGTGGCTTATATGAAATGTATCCAATCGCGGAGGGTGAAACTCACCATAAAAAAGTTAATATATAATTTAATATAAAAACACTATTAATAATGAAACACACCGAACACTAAAATTGTTTTATACACAAATTAACTAACACTAACAGAACTAAGTTCAATTAAAATTAAATAGTAATAGTCCAACACTTCGATAGGTTATAGAAATATATGTATCCGAACTCTTTAAGCAACGAGAACTAACTAAATTGATTCTCTTCTAAAAATCCCTTTTCGTAAAATTATCATACATATTTATTTGTTATGCTTATATGGAGAATTTTTTAGTTCTATGTCCAACAATGGCTCCAAAACCAGATAAAGCATTATAGTTTGTACGATAGGAACGCTTCGACCAAGCCCCATCACAAACCACCGTTATTAAATAAACCACCGTTATTAAATAAAAAAAAAAATACGTAGATAATTTGGATGTTCTGGAGATAATGCGTTTAGGATTATGATTTTGTATATGGTAAATATTAAAGCTATGGAATATTTTAATATTGTAATATTCAAAGATGATCGGCCAGAAAAAATCCTAAATTCACCAAACACCGCAAAAAAATATCCAGCCTACTAGCCGACGCGACGTGACGCGACCCCGAATTCGCCGGCCGGCACGTCGATGCGCCCGCTACGCGAATCGGCGCCTGACGCCGCGCCCCCCGCTACGGGAAAAAGACTTCGGCGGCCGCTATTTGCCGACGCTTGTTCGCAATATGTTATAATTGGAATTTGGAATAGAAAAACCTCATCATAGCTATTGCTTATAAAATAATACTTACGCATTCCATTTCTGAATGTTACTTTGTTTCTTCCGTTGGTCATTCAATCTCAGCCCTGCCTTCGTTCTAGGTTTTCGTGGCATTGTTAAACAATTATACAAACACAAAAATCTAACAACACTTAATAACACCAAAATTAACCTAACCGCGTGGAGACGATATCAGACGTTATTGAATAATACAAAATAATACACTTTACACGCATAAATAAAAAAAATTCAAAAATACTTACGCGCGCAATCTTCCAATAACACCACAACTAACACAATCAAACAAAATCTGAGCCGAAAATGTGTCGAAAACGTACAGAAAACGCTAAGAGTATTGAGTAAAATGCAACAGACGGCGGCACTTTACGGGCTGTATTTTTGCGAATTACAGGGGTCAGAAGAACATCTCTTAAATTTCGCACAGAGCATGTTTTGTGTTCTAATAAAAACCAATAATCAGTAGAAAGAAGAAACTACCTTTATGCTGTTTTATTATTTCAAAAAAAAATTAAATTGTACACTAAAAAAGCATTACAAGTAATGCCATTTTTTGTCATTTTATTGTAATCAAATGAAAGTTATCAAAAAAAATCAAGACAGTAGATGTGTCTATATATCCTTTATTTCCTTATTTTAAAAAGATGAAATAAATCGGTGTGTAAATAACGAAATTACAGCCGGAATACGGCAGCATGTTTTATATGGATTTTCGCTATGGAACAACGCGTACTATGGAGCCTTAAGCATTGACTCCCCTTGGTTTTATTAGGATAATACAGAGTAATTTAAAATAAAGGAACATATTTTAAACATTTATTTTTTCCAAACTGCAAAAGATAGAAACACAATTCCGACGTTTCTGGAAAGAGAAAAGTTCAATTTTTTATGCATTCAAGATGAGCACCGTGTGTTTCCCGTGCTGTGGATTTTTTTGAGCTCGTTTCGTAAACTGTACCAATACGCTCGACATTTTCATTCGATGTGCGCGGACGTCTCGTGATTTTCTGTTTGTAGATGCAACCATCGTCTACGAATTTTTCGATGCTACTGGTAAATCTGCTTATAACAAGGTGGTAAAAATCACGTTGAACTTCAATAATGGACTCTAGTTTTGTTAATTGCAGCACAAAAAGTGCTTTTTCTTGATGTATCGCCATTTTACTACATACAATCAAAATGACAAGCAACAGCGCCAATGCGGCCGTGGTTTGAACTTTTGCCTGGACTGTTCAAATTTTAAACTTTTGTCTGCCCAGAAACCATAAAATTATAGTTCCACCTTTTGTAGTTTGGAAGAAATAAATGTTTGAGATCTGTTCCTTCTATTTAAATAGCCCTGTATGCAAATAACACGATTTGGGTACATAGTGGCGAATAATACAAAACGTAATCATGCAAGATAGCAGAAAATTACTTAATGCCAGCTGACACACTTTGTGTGAGATAATAATTTTGAAGATCAAGGTCAGAAGTGATAGTAATGGTCGAGGAAGTATACGAATTACATCATAATATCAGCGGAACAGGAGAGAAAGTTGGCCTGTAGACCACGAGAAAATATTTACTTTCCATGATAAATTCGTGATGCCAATATTATTGCAAGGCGCTCCGTCGGAATCCTAAGTAAATTCATGGTTATGTAAAATATGTTAATTAGAACAAGCCCGGGGCGATCTCGTTTCAAGAGGTTTCACTAAATATTACACCCCCGCGTTCAATAGAATTTTGATAAGAGATTAAAATCATTTAACAAAGAACAATCTCATAAATAAACATTTTGAAGTTTGTTAAAAAGTACGAACTACATAACTAAATTCATAAAAATTAAAAATATTTATAGGCAACGTACGGCCGGTTTCATTATAATTGGGTTAAAGTGGCTTTAAGTTAAAGTTGGCTTTAAATATTAATGCGTTTCATATTGAATTCCTGATAATAATAATAATATACTTTATTGCCCAACAGATAAACCAATTACAGGACAATTAAATTATAATATAATATATATATATATATATATATATAAACATATATATATATAATCTAAAAGCCTAGTCTTCTATGCATTAAAATCTATCACAATAAATTGGAAACTAGGCATTGTTGTTTAATTTATCCCAGTACAGAACAAAAATCTCAGTGTTTAACCATTATTCCTTTGAAGACAAATAACAACCTATTGTTCCTTTAAACTGTTATCTTTTCCATTTATTGATACCGATCTATGTTTTCATGTGCAAGCACCAGATATCCGTTGATAACAATTACAATTAATCGCAGCATTTCCAAACCCCAGGTTTAAAACAAACAATCGCAAAGCCCATTGCGAGATGTTCCCATTCACTCCATTGTCGGTTTTCCCGACCACGTTCTGGGCGTGAGAACAATTTTCAGGAAAGAATTCCAAAATTGCTCAGAGCCGGGTAGGTAATTTCCTTTGAGGGCACCTGTCTGTTTGTATCGCAAACAAGAGGGCGATTTCTAAATATATCGCTGTGGATATTATTTCACTCTAGGAATTTTTAATTAATAATATTCGTAACGTTTCATCATCCCCTCCGGAGTTCCTGTGCTCTCCGGGGCCTTGTTTGCAGGCAATATATTTTCATTTAAACGGTGCCCGCTCGTCGGGTGGAGAGATACCCTTTCAGCACCGCCACCCCTTATTTGCCCGACGAGGAGCAAATATTTTGTTATAATTTATTGTTGCTTTTTAGGTGAGTTGCGTAATGCAAACGGTTCTGCGTTTATCAATATTTATGGATTCGTTCTGTTTGTTTTCTGTAATGAAGTATGGCTATCGCAATACGGAGAATTTTTAAATTGATTTTTTTCCACAACCTACACCTTATAAATATATTATTTTATTTAAAGTACTGTATTAATCTAAATAATAACATTATTCTTAACCATTCTTATTCCTAACTCTTATTTAATTTTTACTCAATATGAATACAAAATTAAATTTGTGTTCAGTATTCCGGCACCAGATACCCACAGACGCGTTTCGGACTTCAAGGTACACTTCAGTGTGGTCCAGACCCAGTGCTGAGGAATATTGAACATTTCTGACTATTTTAAGCCAATATGTGAAAACTGTTAATGGATTTCGATAGCTAACGCCATCTACTGCTTCATAGTGGCATCGTCAGTGACACGAATGCACAAAGTGCATATACATGTCACTGTATCGTCCACGAACGAGCAGAACTGTGATTGTGAAACCAGAAAACGAATATCAAAATTAAATTTGTGTTCAGTATTCCGGCACCAGATACCCACAGACGCGTTTCGGACTTCAAGGTCCTCTTCAGTGTGGTCTCGACCCGGTGCTGAGGAATACTGAACATTTCTGACTATTTCAAGCCAATATGTGAAAATTATTAATGGATTTCGATAGCTAACGCCATCTACTGCTTCATAGTGGCATCGAATGCACACTGTGTGCATTCGTGTCACTGACGATGCCACTATAAAGCAGTAGATGGCGTTAGCTATCGAAATCTATTAATGAATACACAACTTATAAAAATGAAAATATTAATATTAATGTGTGTTAATTAGCAGTTATTTGCGAACAGTGGTGGCTGAAAATTTGGTTTAAAAACTTGGTTTGGTCGCTCCGCGAAGCTGTGGGATTCCCTTTATAAAAGTGAATGAAATCATTATTGAAAATCGTTTTTTTTAATTATTAATTATGGCCTAAGACATTAGTTTTAATCCAAGTCCTTTCAGTTCTAATTTCTTGTAATTTTTCCTTTCATTTTTAATTTTGATTTGTTAGTTGCTTTGAAGAGAATTTGGCCTAAATGTTATATATACTTTGATAGAGCGTCGTAACAAATCAATTAAAATAATATTTTAAATAATTTCATGAAAAACATTTTCGTAATTTTATATATTATTAATTTATGCTTGTAGGTTAGGTAGCGAAATATGATATCTCATTATTTGCATAGAAATTTGATAAATTTTCAATTTAATAGTTGGATAAGCTGAGTGCATTAGAATGTAAATGACTGCTAAGGAGTCGCCCAAAACCGAAAACGATTAACAAGATCATTAGCCAACGCCAAAACGGGCGATCGGCTTACGGGATATTCCAATATCACCTAGTTTAATGGAGTTCTAGATTACGAGTCCCTGGAATATGCGTAAGTTATCGTTTTATTAAAATTCGCGGAGGTATTAATAAACTATGGCCGTTATTAAAATTATACATTCTGAATATTGTGGAAAGTTTTACTTAAAATTTCAACTGGTGTGCTATAGGAGTTCTAATTAAATATTTGTCATAGATTTATTAAAAATACAATTTTTCAAGAAACACGAAACATGTTAATCCAATTAAATTTAAACATGTGGTGCTAATTTATTCGTGGAACATTTTTTTCATTCCAGAAATAATATTTTCAGAGATCATAAATTCATAAAAGAATCTTTAGTGCGAGCAGAACTATCATTTTCAAATTTGTATACAATTTGTAGAACTATATGTTTATTGCTAAGTATTTTTGAAATATTAGTGATATATTAGTGATATATTTATAATCATCTGTGTTAGAGAGGTAAAGTATAGTAGTCAAGTATGACTGACTAACCAGGCGTATTGATAGAAATTATTTTCGGGAAAAGGTTATGACTTCTTACTTAATGTTCTTTATTAGTGCTAATAGATAGTAACAATCTTTACACAAGTCAATTGGTCTTAAAAACTAAATACATCACAGTATAAAAGAACGCTACTATACATGATACATTCTAAAATAAGTCTATAATAAGCTAATAAGCTGAAAAACACCTGTATCTAAAATTAAAATATAAAAACGGATAAAATATAATTTAACATTACAGATTACAGAGAGAGGGCAGCATAATTCCTCTATAATGAGGTACCAAAATCAAAATCTAAAAATTCGTCGATACTATAGAAGGCATGTTTAGTCAAAATAGTTTTTATTAAGTTTTTAAACGTGTTTAATGATAGGTTTCTGATATGAGTGGGTAATTTGTTGAAGAACTTTACGGAGTAATACCTGGCACCTGTTTGTGACTTCGTAAGTCGCATTGCGTTTGTGATGATGTTGTGTCTATTCCTGGTGTTGTGGTTATGGATTGCGGTGTGACTGTTATACTTGTTGGAATTATTCTTAATATAGAGAAGGCATTCATATATGTATAATGATGGTAATGTTAACAGATTTAGTGATTTAAATGCCTCCCTACAGTCATCTCTATAATTGCTAAAAGACAATACCCTAATTGCTCTTCTTTGAAGTCCGAATATTCGATGGCGAATCGCGGAGTGCCCCCATGCTACAAGTCCATACCTTAACTGCGACTGTATATATGATATATAGGTATCTCTTAACATTTCGCTGGATATACAGTAGGATAGTCTCCGCAGGAGGAATATACTGGATGACAGTTTTTTGGCCAACGCATCTCCTTGGGAACACCATGTAAGTTGCCCATCCAGGTGTATACCGAGGAATTTTATATCGTCTTTGTGGGGTTTATGGGTTTTGGCTAAGGACGAAAGTAATGTTTCGGTTTTTTTGTCGTTGATTCGAAGGCCGTTACATGAAAACCAATCCGACACTTTACTTCGGGACAGTATAGTTTTCGAATCAGCTTCTTCTATTGTGTCTCCCGTTTCGATAATTGTCGTATCATCCTCATATAGGCATGATTCTGATCCTGCCATGTTAAAAGCCGGTAGATCATTTATGTAAATCAAAAATAGAATAGGACCCAGTATTGATCCCTGAGGAACACCGAATTCTAACTTGACCTCGAATGACTTGGTCTCTTTAAAGTGGACAACTTGTGATCTATTCGAGAGATATGACAGGATCAGTCTGCAACTGTCTGGATGTATGTTGTAACATAGAAGTTTACGCATCAGGATGTCATGGGACACACAATCGAAGGCTTTTGTTAGGTCCAGGAAGGTTGATATGCAGGCAGATCCGTTTTCAAATGTGTTTAATATATGTTCTGTAAGTTCTAATATGGCTGTAGTTGTCGATTTCCCCCGACGGAATCCAAATTGCTTATTTGTGAATAAGTTTTCATCTTCGAAGTAACTTACTAATTGATTTTGTAGAATTCGTTCGTATACCTTGGAGAATGCCGGTAGAACGGAAATGGGTCGGTAGTTATCAACACAATTCGGATCTCCTTTTTTAAAGATAGGCACCACTTTAGCTTTTTTTAAAGCGTCAGGAAAAAGTTTGCTCTTTATTGAGGTGTTTATTTGGTGCGTTAGAGGCTTGACAATTTGGTTAATTACTCTTTGGATAACATCCACCCTTATACCATACATATCTCTGCTTCCATTGCACTTGAGGCTATTTATGGCACTCGCGACGTCACTGTACGATACTTCTTTAAAGTTAAAGTAGTTAGTGATCTTTTTTGTATTTAAACACGTGATTCTTATCGGGTCTAAGTCCGGTTTTGTTAACGAGTTTACAATACTTCTCGCCATGGAACCGAAATGTAAGCTTAGATTTTCAGCATTAAGCGCGCAATTTATCGTTCTGTTATTGGGCTCTCTTTTATGGTTAATTACTTCCCACCGTGCCCTTTGTTTTTGTTTTGCTTTTTGAACATACGTGTTATTCGCTTCTATTTGGGCTTTTGTGATTTCTTTTTTATAGAATACTTTGTACTGATTTTTCATAATTTTTAGATCGTCTGTCTTATATTTGTTATATGCTTCACATATCAATCTCAGATTATCTCTCATACGCGCTAGTTTTTCTGTGAACCAGGTTATTACCCGTTTATTTCGAAATTTTGCTTGTTTCAATGGGAAAGCTAACTCAAATTCATTTATAAAAACTGAATGGAATTTTAAAAATGCCTTATTGGTGTCTGTTGATTCAGAAGCACTCCATTGTATCGTTTCCAGCCTTTTGAATAATTTAAATACACCTAAGTCAGTTATGGGGCGGTAAGTTTTGCACTGAATATCACTAATAGAAGAATTATGCTGCTGCTCAATTCCAAATTTTACACCGATATGGTCTGATAGCCCAGTTTCCATAGGTTCAACTACATAACGTGAACTATTACATGCTATGTTGTCAATAGTATTTTGAAGTCGCGTTGGAAAGTCTACGATCAATTTTAAACCGAATTCACGTAGCAAATCTACCAGATTGGATTGTCTAACATCAGTTGTATTGAATTGAATATTAAAATCTCCTGTAATGATAACATTTTTGTCGACAATATGTAATGACTCTAAAGTTTGGGCTAAGAGATTTAGAAACACATTAAAATCACTATTTGGGGATCGATATACTACAAGTAAAAAGCAGTTATAGGTATTTAAGTATACACCGGCAATTTCAAAATCTTTATCTTTGGACATATTGTCTATGGTAAGAGTTTTAAATTGTATATCGTTGTGTAGCATAATTAAGACACCTCCATGAATGAATTGTGTTCTCGCAAAAAACGCTGCTAATGTAAAATTTTCTAATTGTAAGCTATTGATTTCACATTCGGTCAGCCAGTGTTCACAAAGACATAGTATTGAGAGCTTAGCTTCGGTGTGATTTAATAGTACATCCACTTCATTTATTTTTGATCTTAACGATTGAATATTTAAGTATAGTCCGTAAGTTATTGATTTATGCAGGTCGTTGGTTATATTCCGTTTTTTGGAGACGAACTTCCCGCTGGTGAGGCTAACGAATTAGTATGTTTGGTGAGAAGGCCCGCTTTACGAAAGATGGATTCGATCATGATCTTCTTTTCATATCTATTCAGGTGAAAATTGGGTTTCACCTCTATTCGGTGACGTTGCAGTATGTCGCTATTGTTAATGTAGTTGCATGTTGCCTCCATGCTGCTTCTGTGTAATTTGTTGTTTATGTCGTCAATAATCTTGTTTAAGACTGGTCTTCTTTGCCAATGTGGATTAGCAACAATATGTAAGTTAGTGTGATTTATATTGTGAAGATATTTTGTAAGATCTGTTGTATTTGTATGTTGTCCTTTTAATGCATCAACTGTGCCTGCTAAAATAAAGACGTGATCGTTTTTGGTAAAATCTCGACACAGTTCGGTTACATTTTCGATTATATTTTGTAACGGTGCGTTTGGTTTCTGGAATATAATAGAGTTTCTTTTGTTGAAAGTAGTATGTATAATATTTGAGAGACCTTTTCCTAAATTATCTGTCAGAAATAAAATTTTCATATCTGGATCAAGGGTAAAATCTTCTCGATGTGTTTCTGTAGTAGTATATTGTTTTAGTTGGTCATTTAATTCATGTATGTTATTCTGCAGCTTAATATTTTCGTTGTACAATATTTCAATTTTCTCCTCTTGTTGATTTATGGTTTCTTTTAGAGAGTTTATAGTATGGTTGACATTTGTGTCTTTATTAATTTTGCATTGTATATTTTTGTTTTTCGTTGTTTCTTTACTTTCTAGATCTCTAAATTTGTCACTCCAGAAATTCGCTTCTTCAAGTAGTTCTTTATTTTTCTTCATTAAATTGACGTTTTGCTTTCTATATTCCGTCATTTCTTTTTTAGCATCTTCCATTGCCTTTGTAAGTGATTCTTCCGCATCTATTGCATCTCTTTCTATTAGTTTCAATCGTGCCATTAGCTTGTCTATATGATTTGATGTTCCGATCCCCAAAAATGTATTGATATTGATAAAATATAATATTACAAAATATCGATATTTTAAATAACAATACCTTTCGATACCAAATATTTAAGATTGTGTAAATTTTGAAGTATTCGTTGTTTTTGAAAAGCGTTCATTTCGAAACTTCTAAAGAGTGTTTTTGATTAAGCATAATAAAATTTCAAGTTTAAAAAAAACTGAAAATCAAAATATTCAGGCCTATCCCAACTCAAAATTTTACTTTATTCTCAATCTGGGTGTAACAGGGGGGGGCAGAGCATCTAATAACTTTGAGTGCCAATTGTAACAGGCGGTCACTCACGCTTGACAAAAAAATATAATAATTCTTGACAAAAGATGCTGCGGTGCTCTCCGTTAACCTCCGGCTTTGCTCACTTGCTAGTTAGCTGTAAAATATAAATTTTTAACACCGACCTTTGTTGCTCTGAGTCCTTGGCTCAGAGTTGATGTCTTCTTCCTTCTGGATCCCCTCTTGGGTTGGCACATAAACACTAGTACTTTGTTTAATATTGATTTAACTAGGGGTAGTTTCGGGAGTGCGATTAAGAAATAATTTTCAATTGTTTAAAGTTTAAAAAAACAACTAGTGATTTATTCACATCAAATAGAATAAAATGAATAACGAGAACAATAAAAACAAACAAATATTTACTAGACAAAAGAAAAACAAATATAACGAATTTAAAAGAGAAAGTAAAGTTGCACTCGCGTAAAAAAAAATATATATATGAAAATAACTAGAACTTTAAAAATATAGTAATAGCAAAAAATAATGAAAATAAATTTAAGTACCCCACTTAAATAAATTAGACAAGTACCACACAAAACAAACACGACTTTTAACAATACAGGAAACCGCTTCAAAAGTTCGGGAACGACTTCTTCAAAATTCAGGAAACAACTGACTGTCTGACCGCTTGTCAGACAGTTTTGTTGAGGGAGAAGCAGGTAGGGGTAGCTTCTCCCATTGGCTGACGCACAGGGTTGGGGATGAATTTTCATCCCTGCCTGCTCAGCACAATGGCACGCGCATGCGCTCTTTAAATTGCCTATCGCCGGGAACCAGTACGGATGTACAACCGCGTAATTAAATTAAACGAAAAATGTATATTTAATTTTTCTACATATTTACGTGTTGCGGTTGTAGCATCCGTACCAACGATAGGACTTATACCATATATGGTATTTAATCGACGATGTTCCCTATGTGGTTTGATAAAAAAATATATATATATATATATAAAAAGAAGTACATTTAAACTTACTTCAAAAAAATACGTCCTCTTGTATGGTTGTGTGGCATCATATATGCCCTTGTCTGTATGTGTTTTATTAAAGGTGTGTTTTATCTATCATTTAATTAAGTGAGGAATTTACAAATTGTGCCTCAGCTGTACCTTCATGTTTGCAGGTACTTTCCCCAAATTACGTCGAACAAAAGCCCGGGTGTTTTGAACAACCGGGCATCATAAACGGGATTACAATTTCTTCGTACGAAATTTGGGGCGGAGCGGTACCTGTGGTGTCTCCGAGAAATATTTGAGGTACAGCGTCTTTTGGGCGTAACGAAAAGATTAACAAGCGCTTAATGCGAGTGCAATTTTGTACAAGGGAAAAACCTACTACTCCTAAGAAAGAAAATAAAACCTATCTAAACTTAACACTAAAAATATACAAAATATACAAATTCAACTTTCAATGTATGTAATACGGACTTTACTCATTTTATAATTAAAGTGATTTATGAAGCTGATAAATAAAGTCATGTAAAAATATAAAGAAATGGGTGCCGATGTAAGAAAATGAATAAAAAATTATGTAGCCCGAAAAAGTAACTGAATAAATCAAAGTTCCGGCGTTTACGGTAAAACGCCGGTAACATGGGATTAAAAACTCTCGATAGAGAATATCAATAATTTTTCCAAGATTTCAAAACTTGGCAGTTTTCGTAAATTTCCTAAATTTTTGTTAATGTTAAAAGTTTGCATGAATTTCCATGATTTTCACTAGTTTTCAAGTTTTTGATAAGTTTTCGTAAATTTCCGATCTTCTTTAATTTTCTCAATTTCAATTTAATTTTGTGATGTTTTCTTAAAGTTTCCAGATTTTGGTTAATTTTAAAAATGTTGATACTTTTATTGAATTTTTAAGCTTTTCGACAATTTTTTAAATCTTGAAATAACGTTCATAAATTCATAGGTTTCTTGTTCATATTTCGGTTATGCAATACCTCATATGTGCTGCAAACGTAATAGAAGATAGATATCTTCTATTACGTTTGCAGATGCATCGTTCACACAACCGTGCGAATTTCTTGTAGTATTGGACTCATAGGAAGCCAAGTTTCCCACTTTAGTAGGGCTGCGGTCGCATGATATGACGACGCCCGCGGTCCCGCTTTCGCAACCTGACCGGCCGCCGATACTGAGGCAGTGGCGTAGCCAGGAAGGGGTTGCAAGGGGTTAACATTTGACAAGTACGCAATCGCTATATATGGCGTCGTTTGCCAGTCATAACATCTCATTTTTTGAGTTTACGTGGAATACTTAACTTCGTGTGTATGGTAGAGCTTTTTCTCCTTAAAAATTGTATAAAGAGGTTAAAGGGCAAGAAAAAAATGAGTATCATCATGTTTCAGACGAAGTTCCACCCATTCTCAACGAAAACACCATATTTGGTTGTAGTTTTCCAGTTGTTATACCTAATTTTGGAAGTTTTTGTCGAATCCTCTATATTGTGCTTGGTTTCAAAGTTTTTTTAGTCAAATTCGGGTTATTTGAGTCAAAATACTTCAAGTGCAAGAAAATGTATCGGTTTCAAAAGTAAGCACATTTCTTATGCAAAATATAATCATTGGGAGCTAACCTAGACCTTGTGAATGAGTTTTTGGTCTATTAGGATCTTAGCGAACATGGCCTGATGGGTCTATGCCGTCGCACTTGAAAAAATATATTTTTTTGTGTGCCGGTGTAATCGATTGATAGAACAGAAGAACTATGGAACATTTACTTTCCTCAAATATGTATTTTTTAAATAGAAGTAATTGTAAATGGGCCGCCGTAGGTTTATATATAGATATTAATTTCGAGCCAGCAATTAGAAAAAAAAGACATTCATTGGCATAATAATACAGGGGATGATCCGGGAATGGGAAGATGCTGCCAAAAGTGCTCACCTGAGAAACACACCTGGTCTGCGGCAGGCGAAAAGGTTCATCGCCTTCTCTGCCGTAAGAGCCGGACAGTTTCTCAGGTTAAGCAAGGGCAACCTAAGGCTCATAACCGGCCTTCTAAGTGGACACTGTCCTCTGAAGTACCACCTCACCAAGATGGGTCAGACAACTGATGCCAACTGCAGGTTCTGCAACGAGGCACAAGAAACAGCAGAGCACCTACTTTGTGAATGCCCTGCCTTGTCCCTTCAAAGAGGGAACTACCTGTCATCGGCCACTTTAAACACCGAGGAACTGGTACACATTAACCCTCAAGTTATAGTAGACTTCATAAGAAGTCTAGACATTGAGGGACTCAAGTAGGTCAGGGATAGTTACAAAAGATCTTTTAGGTCGAGGTAACTTCGAAAGGCCCAGAGGCCACACGACCCACCGACCACATACCATACCATACCATACCATACCATAATAATACATTACATCTACACTAATCGCTACCCCCTCTCTTCCTCCTGCTTTCCCTGTCTTCCCCCAACCTCTCCAGCGTCCTTACCCTGGCCCCATCCTCTCTCATCCATTCTGTCACTCTTCTATTCCCTCCTACCCCCACCCATTCCTCCTTCACCCCCTAGCACTCCTCCGCCAAATGACTCCACTTATCCCTCTCCAGCTCACACTTTACACACTTCCCATACTCTTCCCCTATCCACACCTTCCTTCCTCTCTCCCCTGACCCACACCTCGCCTTCGCCAGTACCACCATTTCCTCCCTACTCCATCCCCCCTCCATCAAATACCTCGACATTCTCCTATGCACCTGCCACCTCCCGTTCCCATCGTTGTATTCACTCCAGTCTTTCCTGTGCTTCCACCTCCTTCTCCTTCAGATACGCATCCACTTTCACCCCATTCCCCAGCCATTCCATCACCTTCGTCTCCGACAGACCCACCCCTCTCGCTCCTCCATCTACCCTCTCTCCCATTCACGCACGCCCCCCACACCGCCTTTACCAATCTCTCTTCCTCCAGATCCCATAACTTTATCTCATACCTAGCCATTCCCACTATTTCCTCACACTCTAGTTTCTCTCCATTCGTTTCCTGAAGCACTATGTATTCGGGTGTGATTAAAGGGTGTTTTTTTTAGAGGTATAAAACTTCTTTTTCAAATAAAACACATAAAAATGAATAAAATAACAGATGTTTTGGTTTTAATAGGTAATCAATGTTATGGCATTTCATATTTATAAATAATTTTGGGCATGTGACCACCGCGATCCCGTTTTAGATGAACCATTCTGTTGGTTCAATTTAACGAAAATATTTCAGTGTGGCCGGACTAATCTCTCCAATGGCATGGCACAACCGAAAGGCATGGCACAACCAAATGGGAATGAGGCACACGAGACTCTTCCTAGATGGCCCGGTACCTGATAGCGCATTAGCGCTGTCAGGACTGAGCAGAATGAAACTAAGGAAAATCATAGGACTAGTTACTGGGCACTGTGACCTGAATAAGCACAAACATAGGATGGGTCTTAAGAAAAGCCCCCTATGCCGTGGGTGCTTGGAAGAAGAGGAAACTCCCCAACACCTACTGTGCACATGCGAAGCCTATAAACGGCAACTCACGGAGCAACTCGTGCTTCCTGAAGAACAGCTCAAGAACATCCCCTGGCCCAAACTCCTGGACTTCTTAGAAGACACAGGAATATACAGGGAGTAAAATAACCAGAGGAGCACAAAAGGACCACGGAGACCGTAGTGCAGGGACGCTAAGCGATACCACCTCATGTGGAAAAAAAAAATCTCTCCAATTCCGCGCTGAAAGTTGACCTCTAAATCTTTGATCGTTGCTGGTTTATCAGCATAAACCAGTCATTTAACGAAGCCTCACAAAAAGTAGTGGATGGTGATCAATATTTACCGAGAGTTACTTGTTTTGAGAATAGTTTTGGAATAATAATAATAAATTTCGGAATATTGCCAAAACTTTTACAAGAAATTTCAACAATTATTGAAGACAAAATGTTTCTTAAAATAAATACAAAATAATTACAATAAATTAATGTATTTAAGGAAGAACTTATTGAACTAGAAGTATGTTATATAATTTTCTTTAAATTAAATAGGTACAATAAATAATACGATTAGTGCGTTTTTTAGAGGACATCTTGGCTCACGTTAGAGATAGAAAAAAGTTTCTTCACCAAAGTTGCTTAGTTTTAAGAGCTAGATAACCTAAACCTATGTATACAGGGTGCGCGATATAGACAGATTGATGTAAATAAATATATATAAAACAAGTGAACGCCTCCAAAATCCAAGAAATATATAAAACAATTTATCTTTTCTTTTAAAAAGTTTATGGATCACCCTGTATATAAACAAATATGCCCATATATATCTTGTAGATATCGTCGAAATAGCCGAAATGCATGTATTATACTTTTCTGTAGCTCGAATACTTTTTGAGTTAAAACGTTTTTTTGTCAAAATTGAAAAATGTCGAGAATTTACGCGAGTGCGCACGCATTTTTTATATTTCGTAAAACTTGCGAATAACTCAATAACCATTTGGCATACAGAAAAATGATTCAAACAAAAGTTTTAGATAATACAATTTTGACTTTTATATAAATAAAATAAAATAATTTAAAACTTTCAAATATATATTGTAAACTCGATACAATTGTTTCGCCACACTGTGGCTTCTTCAGGCGAAGAAATGATAAATTACATTTGTCAGTACAGGTATATATACAATGTTTATGGGGGGGTGGGTTTTCCAGCGAAATTTAAATTTAGGAGTGGTGAGTTTGTTAAGTCTAATTGGTCGTTCAAAAGTTGTCCTGTGTATTTTCTTTTATTAATTTCCATGCTCTCCAAGATGTTAAGTTTCCGGCCTTTTTCTTCTCTGTGAAGCACTTTGAAGTTTTCGTCGAAGTGGTGGTTTTCTTCGATGAGGTGGTTGGAGTATGTGGAGTTGGTTTTCCTTTGTTCATAAGAGGTTTTGTGCTCTTTGATTCTTTCTTTGAACGACCTTCCGGTTTGTCCTACATATGTCTTAGGACAGTCTTTGCAATTTAGCAAATAGACTCCACTTTGTTGAGTTATACAGGTTTTATCTTTGTTATTTTTAATTATTTTCCCTATTGTATTATTTGTTTTGAATGCTACCATAATATTTATTTTTTCCAACATTTTCGCGACTTTATTGCTTATTTCTCCTGTGTATGTTAGTGATGAATAGTTTTTTATAGATTTGTCTTTGATAATAGGGTAAATAGAATTAATTGTTTTATGTCTTTGTTTTGTTTGTACTATTTTTTCAATTATAGATTTTTTGAAACCGTTTTTGTATGCAATTTGAAAAATAATGTTTAATTCTTTATCATAATTGTGTTGTGCCATTGGGATTGATAGTAACCTATGTACCATACTATGGTAAGCAGCTAATTTGTGTGAGATTGGATGGTTGGATTTATAATTAATCGTTGTGTCTGTATGTGTTGGTTTGTGAAAAATTAAAAAATCATGTCTATTATTAATTCTTTTTATGGTTAAGTCTAAAAAATTTATGGAACCCTCTGTTTCTATTTCTTTTGTAAATTTTATTTTATTATGTTGTGAATTTAACAGATTTAAAAATGAATCTAATTGTCTGTCGGTGCCATTGAACGCTAAAATAACATCATCGACGTACCTGAACCAATAAACGCATTTCTTAAAGACCGGCAACTGAGATAATCCCTCTTCAAAGTTATCCATAAATATCTCCGCCATGAGGGGGCTTAGTGGGTTTCCCATGGCCAAGCCTTCCTTCTGGCGAAAACATTTATTATCAAACTGTAAATAGTTCTGCGAGAGGCAGATTTCCAAAAGGTTTAGAATTTCCGATTTTATTACGGGATTTGTGTTGTTTTTTATTAGCCTATCTTTAATCAATGCGAAAACTTCGGTCGGAGGCACGTTCGTGAATAAATTCTTAACATCAAATGACACTAGTTTTGTTGTGTTAGGTAAATATATGTCTTTGATTTAATAATTAATTCTACGCTATTTTTAATTGAAAACTTTGATTTGAATTTAGTGTGTTCTATAATGATGTTGTTTAACTTCTTAGCTAGTCGGGTACATGGGGCATTAACATATGACACAACCGGTCTAATTGGGCTGTTCTCTTTATGGAGTTTAATTAATCCATATAACTTAGGGGCTTGCGGGTTCATACATGTCAAAAAGTATTTTTCTTTTTCAGAGAACAATGCGTTAGAGTTATTTATTGCTGCTTTTACATTTTTTTGGAATTGTTTTGTCGGATCTTTAGTGATTAATGTGATTTTATTATCCGTGAAAAAGGTTTCTATTTTTTTGATGTATTCATTCTTATCTATTGCTATTACCGTGTTACCTTTATCAGCTTTAGTAAAAATTAAATTATGTAGTTTTGACAGTTCTATAATTGATTTCGCTATTTTAATTTCATTATTATAATGATTAACACATTTGATATTATTTTTGTTCTTCAGGTAATTCGCGAATTTATATTTTTCTAGGAAAGTATTATCTATTTTATTTAACGCAAGTTCGGTTTCTGTTGCTAATAGTTCAATTTGTTTAATATTTTGATTTTGTTTAATATTGTATTTGAAACCTTTTTCTAACAATTCTATTTGATTTTTGTTGAAATTGACCTTTGATAAATTTATGAATCTATTGAAAAAAATATGTTCTTGTACATATTGTTCGGTTACTTGATGAGTTGATTTTTGTTTTATTAATCGTTTAATTTTGTCGTTTTGAATTCTACTTTTTGAAAATGTAATTTGATTGACTTTATCTCTAATATCTCTATCTATAATATCAAATTCAACATTGTGTAATCTATTCGCTAATTCACTCTGACATACCTTCAAGTAGGCGGACAGCATATCTCTTTTGGCGTTGAGGATGGCGATTTCGTCACGTAACCATCTTCGTTGTCCTATGTTTTGGCCGTTCTTCGCGGGTCTGCTTATGTTGTTAGTTTTGAGGGATATGTGTTGTGGTGTAATGTCGTTTTCCTTGCACTGATGTTCGAACCATGTTTAGTTCGCACGTTTTGTATTTCAATCGTAATTTGAAATACCATTTAGCCAATTCACCATCACTGGATTGTTTCAAATAATTGATTGATAAGGCTGATAAATGTTGAAAGTTCATCTTCACTTTTATATAAATAAAATAAAATAATTTAAAACTTCCAAATATATATTGTGTGAACGCTGATGGTGGTGGGTTCACGGGGGTGGTTCTCAAGAAGTCGCAGAGAGTAACAATAATACGTTTATTTACACTATTTTACATTGATGTGTTCAATATGATGCTCGAAGGGCTAGTGCCGATGCCTGTGGTACGCTCCCCCAGCCACCCTACAATCCGTGAGCGCCGAGGGTGGGACATGCGCTTTAACACACTGCCCCCCGATTAAAAGAGATCTTTTAATCAAAATGACAAAAATAAAAAATACCTTAACGTAACACAAAACAAATAACTAGGCTAAATATAAACAAGATACACAACAAACAATCAAGAAATTTGAATATTTAAAATTATATCAATAATTGACGCCCGAAGGATTATACAACATTGACGGTATCAATGCGTCACGCACAGCCTAACCTAAATTCAAATTTCCACACACATACACTCCAATGGAATTAAGGCAATGCACAGCGTTATGCTTCATTTAGTGCGCTCTCCTCCAAGGGCAAAATTGAAATTTTGGTGATGGCTCGTCTGGTGGTGGCACCGCCGGGCGTGCGTATGGTGACTGCACGGACGACTCCATCGCTTCCTGGGTGGACCTCAGTAATTCTTGCAGCATGCCATTTTGCAGGTGGATGATTATCATCCTTTAAAAGGACCAACTGGCCCACTTTGCAGGGAATTTGCAAAGTTTTCCACTTGTTTCTATTTTGAAGTTGCCCCAGGTATTCATTTGACCAGCGCTTCCAAAAATGCTGCTGGATTTTTTGTAAGTGCTGCCATCTCGACAGCCGATTTATTTTGATTTCTGATAACTCTTCGCACGGAATGGACGTTACCGCATCCCCAATTAAAAAATGGCCAGGTGTTAGGAATGAACAATCATTAGGGTCATTGGAGATTGGAGTTAATGGTCGGGAGTTGAGTACTGCCTCTATTTGTACTAAGAGGGTATACATTTCCTCGAAATTAAATATGACTTCCATTGTGACTCTACGTAAGTGATTTTTCGCGGATTTCACTGCCGCTTCCCATAATCCCCCGAAATGAGGAGAGCGTGGAGGCGAAAAGTGCCAGTTTATTCCCGATTCTGCGAACGCGCTCGTTATCGAATCTCGATGATGTTCTGTATTTAATAAGTCATATACGTCTTTTAATTCACGATTTGCCCCCACGAAGTTTGTGCCATTGTCTGAATAAATGTTAATAACCTTTCCCCGCCGCGAAATAAACCTTCTAAACGCAGCTATGAAGGCATTGGAGGTTAAATTTCCGACCAACTCTAAATGAATGGCCTTTGTTGCAAAGCAAATAAAAACCGCAACATACGCCTTTACGGTGGTGCGCCTTCTTTTTCCCTCGCTTATTTGCACCGGGCCGCAATAGTCCACCCCACAGTTAGAGAAAGGCCGCGACGGTATTACACGCGTAGCAGGTAGGTTGCCCATTAATTGATATAATGATGTAGGCTTATGCCTAAAGCAAGTTGTACAATGAAAAATGGCTCTCTTGATGTAAGTTTTGGCGGCAATAGGCCAAAAAGCTTGCCTAATATGAGCGAGTGTAGTTTGTACTCCTGCATGAAAATTCGTAACGTGAAAATATTTGTATATCAAGTTTGAAAAATTGTGATTTCCCGGTAAAAGAACTGGATGCTTATTTTCAAAGTTTAAACTAGAATTTTTTAATCGTCCTCCAACGCGAATTAAACCCTCGCTGTCTAAAAATGGATGTAATGACAGAATTGTACTTGTTGCTTTTATGGGTTTATTATTTTCTAAATTTAGTAATTCTTCAGAAAATGTTTCTCTTTGTACTAACTTGATTAATACGCATGTAGCATATTTTAATTCCTTAGCTGTTAATGCCCCTATTAGGCGCTGGTTTTTATTTTTTAAATTGTATACAAAACGAAAACAATAAGCTACTATTCTTTTAAGTTTTGTCAGCGATGAATATTTTTCAAATAACTTTAAATTATTGAGATTGTTATTTGTCACCGCAAAGCATTTATTAATACGAGTTTTTCGCTCCGGGATATCGTCAGCAGTGAAAGGGGGTAACTCGGGTTCTATAAATTCTTTTGATTTAAGAAACGATGGGCCTTCCCACCATAATGAGTTTTGAATTAATTTACAAGCGCTATTCCCTCTGGATATAATATCTGCTGGATTATTGCTCGTATTAACGTACCGCCAAGAGGTTGTTTCTGAAACTTGTAAAATTTTATTTACGCGTGCTGATACAAATACTTTCCATTCTTCCCTGTTACCCTTAATCCACTGTAAAACAATAGTCGAATCAGAATAGAAATATATGTTTTGAATATTAACTAATTGGTTAATTGATTTACAAACCTTTTGAACTAGTTGCGAAAGCAACAGAGCTGCGCACAATTCCAATTTAGGGATTGTTAATTTTTTTAACGGAGCGCTTCGCGATTTCGCACATAAAAGCTGTGTCAAAATATTATCATTCGCGAAATTTTTAACGCGCAGGTACACGCAGGCACCATATGCACTCTGACTGGCATCCGAAAATCCGTGCAATTCGATTATATGCGGATTTTGACAAGCTATAATGTTACGCGCTATTTTAAGATTTACAAGTGATTGCATTTCATCTAAAAATTTCATCCATTTTATGTTAATTGATGCCGGTGCATAATCATCCCAGTCAATTTTTAATGCCCATATTTCTTGAATTATTATTTTTGCAACCACTACGACAGGATTAATTAATCCAAGAGGATCGAAAATTCTTGCTGTATTTGAAATTATTCCGCGTTTTGTGTACGGCCCCTTTTCGAAATTTGGAGGTTCATACATTAAAATATCATCGCGTGCGTGCCAATATAATCCTAAAGTTTTATTGATATCAGCTTTATTTAATATGATTATGGGATTTTGATTGATTTCATCAAGACCACTTAAGAGCTTAGGACTATTTGAATTAAATTTGTCAAGTTTGAATAATCCCTTCCCCAGAAGCTCAATTAAATCGTTCCTGATCTTTAGTCCCGACTCGATTTCATAAAAACCCGTTAATAGGTCATCTATGTAAAAATCATTTTTTAAAATAATTGAAGCCTCTGGATGAGTTGAGGCATACTGCTCAGCTAAATAAAATAAACACCTTACTGCCAGGTACGAAGCAGATGTTGTGCCGTATGTGACGGTATTAAGTTGATAAACCTTAAGTGGTTCGTTAGAATTTTCGCGCCAAAAAATTCGCAAAAATTTTCGATCACCTGACTCAATTAAAACCTGTCGGTACATTTTTATAATATCAGCCGACAGTATATATTTATACAGACGAAATCTAACTAATAGGGAAAATAAATCGTGTTGGAGGACGGGCCCATTTCTAAGTAGGTCATTTAAGGACACCCCGTTGCTCGTTTTAGCAGATGCGTCAAAAACGACACGCAATTTAGTCGTCAAACTGTCCTGTTTAAATACCGCGTGGTGAGGCAGGTAGTAATGGGGACCAGTGTCGTCCGGCGTTTCGACAAGTTCCATATGGCCCAACGCCTGATACTCCCTCATAAATTCACAATAGCTTGACTTCAAGTGTAAATCTCGGATTAACTTTCGCTCTAAATTATAAAAGCGTTTAAGTGCCAGTTGGCGCGACCACCCCAATTCTGAAGAGCTACCCTTGAATGGAAGAGATACAATAAATCGCCCGCTGTCAGTTGCTTTTACGTTTTTCAAAAAATGCGTCTCCGCTTCGCAACTGGGTTCCGATTTATTATCTTCCGGAATGTTTTCTATTTCCCAGAACTTTTGAATATCAAATTCGGAAATTGAATTACTATCTACATTTAAACAAAAATTATTTGTCTGCGTAACAAATTGAATTGCGGCGCCACCGCCAACGACCCATCCTAACAAGGTTTTATGTACAACCGGTAAATTACTAGGCGTGTTTAATTGACCCGGACATAATAATCGCCAAAAAATGGATGAGCCAAGTAAAATGTCTACCGGGCGTGGTTTATTAAAATCTGGATCGGCTAGAGGCAAATTTTTCGGAATCTTCAGCAAATCTCGATTAAATGTTGTTTGTGGAATATAGTTTGTAATAGTATTAACTACAAAGCAGCAAATTTTAAATGCAGTAGTATTTATTTTAGATTTAATTATAATATCCACCTTCCCATTAACAACTGAAGTGCTATTATTTACGCTTAATACCCGCAATTGCGCAGGTTTAATTTGTGTACTAAGTTTATTGACAAATTCCGAGGTAATAAAATTTGCCTGCGATGCAGTGTCAATTATCGCGCGACCCGTTTTAAATGTACCATTTTCTTCGATTACATCTACCACCGCGGTGCAAATAAGTTCTTGACAAACGCCAGTGCTCAAAGAAAACGCGACAGCGGATGAATTATTATTTACGTTATTTACAAGCTCATTGCGATGTAAAAGCGTATGATGCGGGCGCTTGCAAATGCTACAACCGGTACCATAACATTTATTCAAAGTGTGATTTGACGGCCTCAAACATTTAGCACATAAACCGTTCCCTTTAATAAATGAAAATCTACCTGCTTGATCAATATTTTTAAACCGACCACACTTTACAATTGAGTGCCCTTCATTTTTGCAGAATACGCATTTATTATTATTTTTACTTGAAGAGGCCTGTGGTTCGGTAAACTGTGCCTCGACATTAAATGATGCACATTTTAGCTCAATAAATTCGTACATTTGCTCGAAAGTTGGAAATACGTCCTTTTTTAATGAACGATCCCATTCTCTACGCGTAATTGGATCAATTTTCATACGCGCAATTAGAACCAAATGGTCGTCCCACTGTTTTGTGGGGCGGCCTAAAACCTTTAGAGTTCGAACGTTTTTTTAAATACCGCGAACAATTCGCATTAATTGATCAGGACATTCTTTCGTCGCGGAGGGCAATTCGTACATTGCAAGCATATGACTTTGAGCGAGCTTCGGTCTATTATTATATGCACTTTTAAGCGCTTCCCATGCTTCAGCATAACTTTCAGCGTTTACTTCCGAAGCCGCGATCAAATCGGCGGCCTCACCGCACAACGCGCTTACTAAGTGGTGATATTTTTGTGTATTTGATAACGAATCGCGATCGTGAACCATTGATTTAAACGCGTTATAAAACGCAAGCCAATTGTTAAGATCCCCATTGAATTTGGGAATTTCAATTTTTGGCAATTCACCATCGCGAGTTGTTTGATTTGACGCGACGCTGCTAGCTGTTGGTTTAAAATCGCCAACTATTGCAAAATATTTATCCATTGCGGCTAAATAAGACTCTTCAAAATCCCCGATTACGTCTTCTTCCGCGTCGGGAACAGCCGGTTCTATTTTATAAATTTCATTTTGAGTTTGAATGAATTCCTCTAAATGATTTTCTATGCGTTTTTTACGATCATACGCCGCGCTTGGAACTACACTATCAGACTTAACCCCATTTAAGTAAGTTATAAATCGCGTCAACGCTCCCCTTAAATATTTACGTTTTGCTTTCAACTCGTCAATTGAAGTCATATTTAATTAATTATTAAATTATAAATGTATGCAACACGAGCGATGTTGCAAAAACAGAGACAATACTCAAAATTTAATAAAGGAAAGGGGAGAAGCAACTGACCTTTGTCTTCTTCCTGGTGTTGACTCCGATCACGTGCGTCTTGAACTCCGGCTACTGTTCTTGAAAATCCGGTTCGAAGGACCAAAATGTGAACGCTGATGGTGGTGGGTTCACGGGGGTGGTTCTCAAGAAGTCGCAGAGAGTAGCAATAATACGTTTATTTACACTATTTTACATTGATGTTTTCAATATGATGCTCGAAGGGCTAGTGCCGATGCCTGTGGTACGCTCCCTCAGCCACCCTACAATCCGTGAGCGCCGAGGGTGGGACATGCGCTTTAACATATTGTAAACTCGCTACAATTGTTTCGCCACACTGTGGCTTCTTCAGGCGAAGAAATGATAAATTACATTTGTCAGTACAGGTATATATACAATGTTTATGGGGGGGGGGGGGGGGGGGGGGGGGTTTCCAGCGAAATTAATTTGATGTTAAGAATTTATTCACGAACGTGCCTCCGACCGAAGTTTTCGCATTGATTAAAGATAGGCTAATAAAAAACAACACAAATCCCGTAATAAAATCGGAAATTCGGAACCTTTTGGAAATCTGCCTCTCGCAGAACTATTTACAGTTTGATAATAAATGTTTTCGCCAGAAGGAAGGCTTGGCCGTGGGAAACCCACTAAGCCCCCTCATAGCGGAGATATTTAGGGATAACTTTGAAGAGGGATTATCTCAGTTGCCGGTCTTTAAGAAATGCGTTTATTGGTTCAGGTACGTCGATGATGTTATTTTAGCGTTCAATGGCACTGACAGACAATTAGATTCATTTTTAAATCTGTTAAATTTACAACATAATAAAATAAAATTTACAAAAGAAATAGAAACAGAGGGTTCCATAAATTGTTTAGACTTAACCATAAAAAGAATTAATAATAGACATGATTTTTCAATTTTTCACAAACCAACACATACAGACACAACGATTAATTATAAATCCAACCATCCAATCTCACACAAATTAGCTGCTTACCATAGTATGGTACATAGGTTACTATCAATCCCAATGGCACAACACAATTATGATAAAGAATTAAACATTATTTTTCAAATTGCATACAAAAACGGTTTCAAAAAATCTATAATTGAAAAAATAGTACAAACAAAACAAAGACATAAAACAATTAATTCTATTTACCCTATTATCAAAGACAAATCTATAAAAAACTATTCATCACTAACATACACAGGAGAAATAAGCAATAAAGTCGCGAAAATGTTGGAAAAAATAAATATTATGGTAGCATTCAAAACAAATAATACAATAGGGAAAATAATTAAAAATAACAAAGATAAAAGCTGTATAACTCAACAAAGTGGAGTCTATTTGCTAAATTGCAAAGACTGTCCTAAGACATATGTAGGACAAACCGGAAGGTCGTTCAAAGAAAGAATCAAAGAGCACAAAACCTCTTATGAACAAAGGAAAACCAACTCCACATACTCCAACCACCTCATCGAAGAAAACCACCACTTCGACGAAAACTTCAAAGTGCTTCACAGAGAAGAAAAAGGCCGGAAACTTAACATCTTGGAGAGCATGGAAATTAATAAAAGAAAATACACAGGACAACTTTTGAACGACCAATTAGACTTAACAAACTCACCACTCCTAAATTTAAATTTCGCTGGAAAACCCACCCCCCCCATAAACATTGTATATATACCTGTACTGACAACTGTAATTTATCATTTCTTCGCCTGAAGAAGCCACAGTGTGGCGAAACAATTGTAGCGAGTTTACAATATATATTTGAAAGTTTTAAATTATTTTATTTTATTTATATAAAAGTGAAGATGAACTTTCAACATTTATCAGCCTTATCAATCAATTAATACAATTTTGGACAATTTTTCTATTTTCAAGTTTTTCGTAACTATCTTCTTTCTTTGAGAACAATGACAGTTTGCTGACAGATTCGTAAAAACTTATAATTTTCACAAAATTATGGAAAAACTTCTTAGAACTGTTTATGAATTTATGTATGTTTTTTTAACTTCGGTATAAATTAGCGTTTTACGCGCGTGGCGCATGAAGTAAAATTTCGAATTGAGAAAATCCTGAAAATTAGGTTTGGTCGTTCCGCGCTTTGCGCTACGTGACCAAACCAATTTTTCAGGCTTTACTAAACTCGAAATTTTATTTCATGTTTAGTCTAGGAGTGGAAAACACTCTTATACATAATATTTATATCTTTGATAAGCATTCGCATTCTTGACTTTAAAAAAAAAACAATTTACTTTTTCTTTTAGATACTTTATGGATCAACCTGCTTAAAAACAAATATGCCCCTCTTGTAGATATCGTCGAAATAGCGGAAATGCATGTATTATACTTTTCTGTAGCTCGAATATTTTTTGAGTTATAACGTTTTTTTGTCAAAATTGAAAAATGTCCAGAATTAACGCGAGTGCGCTCGCTTTTTTAATATTTTGCAAAATTTGCGAATAACTCAATAACTAATGGAAATACAGAAAAATCGTTAGAATGAAAGTTTTAGATAAACAAAAACTGGACAATTTTTCTATCTTTAAGTTTTTCCGTAGCTGTCTTTTTTCTTGGAGAAAAATCACAGTTTATTGAAAGATTCGTAAAAACTTATAATTTTTACAAAATCATGGAATAACTTCTTTCAGGGTGATCCATAAAGTTTCTAAAAGAAAAAGTCAATTGTTTTTTTTTTCTAAATCAAGAAGGCGAATGTTTATCAAGGTTATCAGTATTATGTATAATAGTGTTTTCCACTCCCAGACTAAGCATGAAGTAAAATTTCGAGTTTAGAAAAGCCTGAAAATTTGGTTTGGTTGCGTAGCGCGAAGCGCGGAGCGACCAAACCAAATTTTCAGGCTTTTCTAAACTCGAAATTTTACTTCATGCGCCACGCGCTTGAAACGCTAATTTATCCAGAAGTTAAAAACGTACATAAGTTCCAATAAACAGTTCTAGTTTATTGGAACGTATGTACGTTTTTAACTTCTGGATAAATTAGCGTTTCAAGCGCGTGGCGCATGAAGTAAAATTTCGAGTTTAAAAAAGCCAGAAAATTTGGTTTGGTCGCTCCGCGCTTCGCGCTACGCAACCAAACCAAATTTTCAGGCTTTTTTAAACTCGAAATTTTACTTCATGCTTAGTCTGGGAGTGGAAAACACTATTATACATAATACTGATAACCTTGATAAACATTCGCCTTCTTGATTTAGAGAAAAAAAACAATTGACTTTTTCTTTTAGAAACTTTATGGATCACCCTGAATAAAAACAAATACACCTATCTGGTAGATATCGTTGAAATAGCCAAAATGCATATATTATACTTTCATGTAGCTCGAATACTTTTTGAGGTATAACGTTTTTTTTGTCAATATTGAATGTATGCGAGTGCACTCGCTTTTTTTGTATTTCGCAAAAGTTGCAAATAACTCAACAACCAATGGGAATGCAGATAAATGGTTCAAACTAGGCCCTTTATTCCTCAACAAGGTGTTCCCCAAGGCTCTCCATTATCTCCGCTCCTATACAATATCTATGTTCATGACATATACAACCCCAACCCACAGTACCTTAATCCCTCGGCATATTTTCTGCTCTTTGCCGATGACACTGCCCTTATAACACACCAACCCACCCTTCCTAAAGCTCTCTTTACTCTCCAAGGGCTAATAGATTCGCTATCTCTTTGGTTTGCCAAATGCAGAATATCCATTAATCCCAATAAATCCTATCTATTCATACCCTTCCACAGACCGCTCAATTCCCCATTTAGCATAACCATATCAAACACCGTAATTAGCCCATCCCCTGCGTGTAAATACCTTGGCATCACTTTCGACCCCAAACTATCCTTCAAACTCCATTCCCAAACCATGAAAACAAAAATTCAAAATAGGGCGCGGCATTTCAGATCGTTAACCTTCCAAAATAAAGGGATCACGACAAAAACAGCTGTCCACATTTATAAAATGATCTGCCGCCCCCTATTAGAATATGCTTCAATCCTCTTTCTTAACCCTCGTCCCTCAACATTAAATAATATCGAAGTCGCAGAACGATAACCCTTAGAATCCTCACAAAAATCCGACACCCCAATAACCCACTCCACAACCCCTCCAATACCTTATTGTATGAAAAAACAGAAATAATCCCTATCCAACAACGACTTACCCAACTATCCCAAAAATTCGCATCTAACCCACACATCCATGACATCCTTAATCACCTCTGTTTAGCACGAAACCCCAATATTTCTCAAAATTTCAACAACCCAAAAACCACAATTTATCAATTCATTTCATCTCACATGAATCATAACTGACAAGACAAGGACAAGTACAACTCAGGCTGAAAGACCGATGGTCGATAGCCAAGGATCCAAAAAATAAAATATAGTGTAAAAATAAACAAACTGTAATTTTTCTTTTGTACACAATAAAGATTTTTATATATATGGTTCAAACAAAATTTTTAGATAATCAAATTTTGGACAGTTTTTCTATCTTCAAGTTTTTTGTAACTATCTCCTTTCTTAGAGAACAATGACAGTTTGTTTAAAGATTCTTAAAACCCTACAATTTCTACAAAATCATAGAATAACTTAGAATTATTTATTGGAATTTGTGTGTGTTTTATGTCTAACTTTAAATTATGTTACTAAATACATTTGTATGTTACTATGTTTCGAGTAACGCTTCAAAACCGCTTTTCGGGCTAAAACGGCGAATTAAAAATACAATTTTTATTTTTTAGCTCCGGTATTAATTATAGTACAACAATGGAAATTTCATCAATAAATAGATAATACAAATCTCTATAAATGCTGAAAATTTCATTGACCTAGCTCAATTTGGATGGAAAATAGATTTTTTAACTCAAGAATTATAATTTTTCGAAAGAAAAAAAATCACCATCCCCAGTCAGTTTATTGTAAAGGGCTGAAATTATGATCGAATATACTTTAAGGTAGTACCTTTTATATGCCGCGCTATGATCGCTTCTTGTCTTTTGGATATTTGGTAAAATATTTCTGTTTATGTTGGCGAAGTCGACGTGATGACGAAAAACGACTATTTTATTTTTTTTTACTTCGGTCATAATTATAGTAGAACAATGGGAGTTGGACCATAATTGGGCAATACAGAACTGCGTTAATGCTAAAAATATCATTGACCTAGCTCACTTAGGACGGAAATTGTTTTTTTTTTCTGCGCTTCAAAACCGCTTTTCAGGCTAAAACGGCGAATTAAAAATACAATTTTTTAGCTCCGGTATTATTTATAGTACAACAATAGGAATTTGATCAATAAATAGATAATACAAATCTCTATAAATGCTAAAAATGTTATTGACCTAGCTCAATTTAGATCGGAAATATATTTTTTTTTTACTTTTTAAATTATTTAAATAAACAATTTTTATTTTTTTTGCTATAGTATTTATTACAGTGCAACAACGAAAGTTATACCAATAGATAGGAAATAAAACTTTGCATATATGCTGAAAATTTCATTCATCTAGCTCAAGTATGACCAGAGCAATAAATATTTTTTAGTTTTTTGCAATTTAGAAATATTTTGATACGCTGGCTAATAAAAACCATGAGTGGGAAAAGTACAGACTTATGCGGGTTTCAATGTTTAATTTCGAATCAAGGGGTACCCATTGCATTTTTTTGAAAACATTTATTTTTTTGTAATCTTACCAAAAAAAATCCTCATTTTTTTCTATGACGTTTTCGTAGCAAGTGTTTTTTTCCTACTCAACCCGGAGTATTTTTTTTAATAAATTAAATTTAAAAATTATATTTCAAACGAAATAAATACAAATAGCATATTTTATGATATTTTATAGATTTTAAAAGTGTAAAAACAGAAGCTAAGCGCGATCAAATTTGCGAGCGAAACGAGCCTTTCGCGAGCGCAGCGAGCAGGCAAGCGAGCGAAGCGAGCTAGAGTGAGCGTCAGCGAGCTACAGAAGTTAATCGAAGCTAGGCGCGGTTCAACTTGCGAGCAGGCAAGCGAACGGAGCGAGCTGGGGTAAGCGTTAGCGAGCTACAGAAGCTAATCGAAGCTAAGCGCGGTTCAACTCGCGAGCGAAGCGAGCCTTTTGTGAGCGCAGCAAGCAGGCAAGCGAGCTGGAGTGAGCGTTAGCGAGCTACAGAAGCGAAGCGAGCCCTTTGCGAGCGCAGCTAGCAGGCAAGCCAGCGAAGCGAGTTCTTTTAATATACAAACTGCTTTCTCCATCCATCGCATCCCCACTACCTCAACAACATATCAATCTCTAACCACAACCATTCGGCTTACGCACCCTCCCTCACCCTCTCATCTCTTCACTCTTGCTATTATTGTATTTTGTATTCGGTAAAAAAAAAAAATAGTTTTAATTTCAGCAATCCCTCACGCTTTCTGTAGGCTTTAGCTTGGTACCCGCAGGTAGTTTCACCCGAGCGGTGATGACATTGAGGTAGTACTAGATACATTCTAGTTATATTACTAAATTCATATGTATGTTGCTATGTTTCGAGTAATATAACCGGGAATATTACCCAATTCTAAATTACCAGTAATTTCACATCACTAATTGTATATTAATTTAAAATAATGTAAACACTAAATCGTTTTAAAATATTTCATTTACGCAAAATGTATCTCTGGTCGCGGGCCAGACTCATGATGGCGCGGGCCGAATTTGGACCGCGGGCCGTAGTTTGGAAACCCCTGGGTTAGGATAGCGTTTGGTGCAAAATGGAGGGCTATTTCAATTTTAACTATTATTTTCAAGAGATGTTTAATTTGCTTTTAATCTTTAGGTTGGAATTAAAACGCAATCAAATTAAATAATTTTTTTGGGAATTGTAACGTACCTTTATTTTAATTATAATTTCTATTGCACTACGTTTACTTTGTAAAGCACTGATAAAATCGGAGACGGCGAACGCTAGTCCTAATCATTCAAAACCAATAATTCTAAAAGCAAATATTATTCAAATTCTAAACCCAATGTTGTTGTTATCTTATTACGCTGTTTGCCGATCTTATGCGTGTTGGGTCACGTAAGCCCTTCTTGCACACTGACCTTTATAAATGTAATTAGGGTGGGGAAGGTCTTTGCAAGCATTTGCATTTTTTTTTTTCAAAGGAGAACCACCCTAGACTCGGGATTAGATAGATTAATTTTCTATAACTGGAAATTATCGTTGAGTCAAATAAAAGTGTTAAAAGTTTAATAATTTCAAGGTTTTCTATTTCTACAAATTCCACGAACAAACCCAACATCGACGCGAAAGAGTGTTACAAGTTAATGTTTCAAATTCGAGTGTTGCAGAATTGTTCCCTTCTGGATTAAAAATGCTTACCTTTAATTATATTATATGTTTCGGATTGAAAATGCTCATCCTGTATATACTTAAAAAGAAACATTCCCTGAATTATTAATATAATAGAACTACTTGTTAATGCATTAGATTATTATGCATTTTGTATAAGTAAATAAAATACGATAGCGTTAGCACTTACCGGTGCCACGAATATAAAGCACTCGCGTCTTATTATCTCCATAATCCATCTAAAAGCAGTGACATTTTAAGGTTTGCGCATAAAATATATATTATTATTCAAGAAGACATGATTTGTGCATTGTTTGAACAATTTGTTCGGTTCGGGACCGAGGAATGAGCTCTTGTGCTTCCGGCGTGCGGTACAATTTAAATTATTACTTCCTGTTGTTCGTTTTTCGATCCGGCCGCGTCTCTGATTTTCAGTTATTTTATTTTGACATTGTTTGGGAAACATAATAATTCATTGTGTCCTGGCTTTCTGCTTGTGCAAACTGTGTCTCTTGCACATGTGGCGATCCGCTCGCAACTAATTAGAGTGCCTCGACCTAAATTATAATCGACTCAAAATTATCCAGCTAAATGTATAATATCTGAGGAACTTGTATTTAAACAGGACTTATCAGGATTTAGTATATTGTTTTGGTACATTGCTAAATTTATCATATATATATAATATATATATATATATATATATATATATATATATATATATATATATACAAATTTATCATGATGGATTGAGGCAATGTAGGTAAACTACTGCTGGACAAATACATCTTTATTAAATCATTTATTTATTTAACGGAAGTTCATTTAAATTAGTAAATTAAACCCACCGGGCTATGATTTTATCTTTTAAAATTTATGTTGGTCACACGCTTTAGGAATTGTCATATAAAACGTCAGACATAATAATTATAATGTATAATTTCAGAGTTGCCAACCTAAATTATATTCCATAGCACTCTAGAGGTTTTATTTTATTGAACATGCGATATAATTACAAATACATGCTGTTTTCGCATTCCTTCCCGTGACATACCACTAAAAACTCACTTGATATCCTAGCGAAAATTGAAAATATTATTATGGCAGTGTTGCCAGATAGTTCTGCTCGCACTAAAGATTTTTTTTATGTATTTATGATCTCCGAAAATAATACTTCTGTAATGATGAAAATGTTCCACAAATAAATTAGCACCACATGTTTAATATGTTTCTTGAAAGGAGTATTTTTAACAAATCTACGACAAATATTTTTCTTCTCTAATACGAGGGTAAATCAATTAATTTTCGGAAAGTTTTTTTGTTTGCAATACAGCGTTATACAAATGAGTCGCCTATTTCCAAAAAACCTTAAATCCATGGTTTTCAAATGGATTTAGGGGTTTTTGGAAATAGGCGACTCAAATGAAAAATGGAAATTATACAATCGCATGCTGGCATTAGTCTTCTACAGAGCTGGGAATTACAACATATTTTATTCGAACATATGTACACTTATCTCTTATAGTTTTCAAGAAAAAATAATTTCAAAGTTGAAAATATTTCGCATGTGGAGAACGGATTCCAGCGTGTCACGAGAATTTTATAAAATGTTTAGTGCAACGGAAACTCCATAAACTTTTAATGAACGGTTTAGCGTGGACACTCTGTATACTTTTAGACCAATTCGATATTCATCACATACATACCAAATCATAATAGGTATCATTACAGTACCAGGGGGATTTGTGTCAACTGTAACATGAGAATTATCGAACTGTTTCATTCGTGATTTCCCAGAAGATTATTAATCTGTCCAGGGCCAAACATTTGATTAGATCTAGTTCATATACAAACGTAGAAATCATCGCTATTTTGTTTAACGGTCCGTGATTATAATCACGGTTCAAGGCTGACGTGTCATGACGAAATGTAATAAAGATTGTTAACAATTATGTCCCGGAGACTAAACGTTCCAAATTAAATCATTGTTAGTTCGGGCACACCTGTCAATAACCTCATATATATATATATATATATATATATATATATATATATATATATATATATATATATATATATACTAAAGCTTGTTTTAATAAGATTTTCATCAAAAGTTAGGTATATAGTTATCCGGTGAATGAATAAGTACTGAACACAAATTCATATTCTTGATATTTGTATTCTATAAAATAAGGCCCTCTTGTGGACGAACAATTGCTGTGTACAAACGTGTAGTTTGCCAGCTATTGACGATGCTACTTAAGCTAAGGGGCATTAGATGGCGTTTACGCTTTCGAAACATACGTAAAAAGGAACTGCAATTAAACAGGAATAAACAAAGGATACTCTTCACTCCAAGGGGACCTCATATTTTATACTTTATAAATAAACAACTAAGGTAACAAAATATAACTGAATCGAAATTTGCCTAAAATTAGGTATAACATTTTATTATTCAGTGTAAAATTACCTAAAACTTTGCCAGTTATAGTTTTTCTCTATCTCTTTTAATAACTGAGAAATATCGATTAGGTAAAATCGACACTTTTCACATTTTTCAAAATATCTAGTTACTATTGACTTTTTCGAACATTTTTGAAATGTCTTTTTATTCAGCTCGCAAAACTGCACTACTTTACCCATTTAACTGTTTCTCTATCTCCTACAGTTTCCGATATCCCTATAGAAAATATGAAAAAAACAAACCCTGTACAACAAGAAAGAAAGTTTACTAATAAATACGAATTATTTGCTTATCAATAGATTTAAATTAATATAAATTCTCATTATTTATTTATTACTTGCTAAAGGCGGGTAATATTATAAATACAAATATTTTCATTAATAGCATTATCAATAGGCTATTTAACTAACCTAACCTAACCCTCTGACTTTAAGATACACTTTTTTTAAATTGTATCAAATATAACTTAATCGTTGAGGCAGTTAATAGTTGAAAGTTCATTATTCATTATTCTTCGCCTGAAAAAGCCACAGTGTGGCGAAACAATTGTAGCGAGTAAAATAAAGTGTTTTAAAGAAATAAGTGTTTTATTGAAACTAAAATCATATATATCATATATAATATATAAAATTACGAAAATGTTATTCGTGAAAATGCAAACAATGTCTTAATTAATATGACAACTTAAGACGATAAATATCCATTGAAACAACTACTTCCCGTGCTAATACACCTCCGGATATTGAATTATACAATGATATATTTAAAATCTTATTTAATTTGATTTGTTACAACGCTCTATTAAAGTATATGTAACGTTTAGGTCAAGTTCTCTTTAAACCAACTAACAAATACGCATTTAAAATGAAAGGAGAAATAACAAAAAATTTGAAGTGAAAGGACTTGGTTTAAAAATAATGTCTTAGGCCAGTGATGGGGAAACTACGGCCCGCGGGCCAAGTCCGGCCCGCGGAAAGGTTTAATCCGGCCCGTTTAAGAGTGCCGTCGTGAGAATGTTTGAACGCGTTCTTACTTCGTAATGTGACGACCCGCATAAAAACTACCCACCTACGATTAAGCATTATTCTTTGGCCCGCTACGATTGTCTGGTTATTACAAATGGCCCGTCTTAAAAAAAGTTACCCCACCACTGTCTTAGGCCATCTATAGACGCGTTTCGAGATTTATCTCTCTTCAGTATAGCTTTGCTTATGATGTTTTAAAAAATTAAGGAATAAAATTAGAATAAACTTACTTGGAATAAGTGTTGTGTGTGGAATGAAGAGGTACACAGAAATGGAATAAATGAAAAATATGGTCGGTATTTATAGATAAAAAGGGATTATGTGATTATCAGGTATGAAGAATGTGAGACCTTATTATTTACCTTACGGTATAGTTCAAACAAGATAAATTCAAATTCAAAACTATTTGAATTCGAGAAAATAAGCTTACGCTTCTTATAGTTTGCACACTTTAAACATAATATATAAAATTACGAAAAAACTATTCGTGAAAATGCAAACAATGTCTTAATTAATAAGACAACTTAAGACGATAAATATCCATTGAAACAACTACTTTCCGTGCAAATACACCTCCGGATATTGAATTATACAATGAAATATTTAGACTCTTATTTAATTTGATTTGTTACAACGCTCTATCAAAGTATATGTAACATTTAGGTCAAATTCTCCCCAAACCAACTAACAAATAAAAATTAAAAATGAAAGAAGAAATTAGAGATGAAAGGACTTGGATTATAACTAGTGTCTTAGGCCATCTACAGACGCGTTTCGAGATTTATGTCTCTTCAGTATAGCTTTGCTTACGACGTTTTAAAACATTTTAGGAATAAAATTGAAATAAACTTACTTAGAAAAAGTGTTGTGTGTGGAACGAACAGGTACACAGAAATGGATTGAGTGAAAACGTCATAAGCAAAGCTATACTGAAGAGACATAAATCTCGAAACGCGTCTAAAGATGGCCTAAGACACTAGTTTTAATCCAAGTCCTTTCATCTATAATTTCTTGTAATTTCTTCTTTCATTTTTAATTTTTATTTGTTAGTTGGTTTGAAGAGCATTTGACCTAAATGTTACATATACTTTGATAGAGCGTTGTAACAAATCAAATTAAATAAGATTTTAAATATTTCATTGTATGATTCAATATCCGGAGGTGTATTTGCACGGGAAGCAGTTGTTACAATGGATATTTATTGTCTTACGTTGTCTTATTAATTAAGATATTATTTACATTTTCACGAATAACATGTTCGTAATTTTATATATTAGGTTTTTTTATGAAGACAGAATTTTCAGGAGCTCATAACTCAAAAACCCCTAGTAGAATTTTTATGAAATTTGCTGTAGAAGTAAACATTGTTTAAGAAAATTCGTAAACAACAATTCGTTTTTAAAACAATTTTGTCACCAAATTTTCATAGTATTTTGTGTAGTTAATTGTTCTAGCCTCTATAATAATAATAAATAGTGTTTATTGAATTAAAAATAAAAATAGAAAATTTGCAAATACAAAATACAGGCGAAGTTCAGTTATAATTGAGAAAACTATCAATGCATTTTCACTTAACCTGTCCAGTCAACATTTATTTTTATAAATTACTGTACCGGGTGGGCACATAAGCGAGGTAAGCGGCTGTATCTCAGAAACTAATGATCGTAGAGAGTTACGGTAAAAATTTTTAGAGGTAAAATGGGCAAGGGAAAATGCAGGAAATTATTTTCAAGTTTCCAAGATGGCTGCCAGTGGGCGTTTCCACCATCTTGAATTACACAAAGTTACGTTTCTCGCGATTTTCCCCCAATGAATGTAACAAAAAAGTATTTGCGTTTTAATGCTAACCTAAAGTGGAACATTTTGTGTAAAAACAATTTTTCTCTATCTTTCGAAATAAAGTGGTGGGGGGTATTTGAATGTTGTTTTAAATAAATGCCTGTAACTTCAAAACGGCTTAATGGATTTGGATACATTTGGTATCATTGAAACGAGCATTTCTTGGGCTTTCGGGTTTCTCGTAATCATGACAGTTGTGACTTACACGGCCGCCGATAGAGGGCGTTATTCGATATTATAACCAAAATATTGGATTTTCTCAAAAAAATTAAACGCGATGATATGACTTTTTTTAGACTAGAAAATAGACAAATGACCAACCAATAAGCCTGCGCAAACCGCATCTAAATATCTTTATTATTAAGATTATTATTATTATTATTAAATATTAAGATACGGTTTGCGCAGGCTTATTGGCTGGTTATTTGTCTATTTTCTAGTCTAAAAAAAATCATATCATCGCATTTAAATTTTTTGAGAATATCCAATATTTTGGTTATAATATCGAATAATATCGGCGGCCGTGTAGGTCACAACTGTCATGATTACGAGAAACCTAAAAGCCCAAAAAATGCTCTTTTCAATGATACCAAATTTATCCAAATCCATTAAGCCGTTTCGAAGTTACAGGCATTTATTTAAAACAACATTCAAATACTCTCCACCACTTTATTTCGAAAGATAGAGAAAAATTGTTTTTACAAAAAATGTTCCACTTTAAGTTAGCATTAAAACGCAAATACTTTTTTGTTATATTCATTGGGGAAAATCGCGAGAAACGTAGCTTTATGTAATTCAAGATGGTGGAAACGCCCAATGGCAGCAATCTTGGAAACTTTAAAATAATTTCCAGCATCTTCCCTTGTCCACTTTACCTATAAATTTTTTTACCGTAACTCTCTACGATCGTTAGTTTCTGAGATACAGCCGCTTACCTCGCTTATTTGCTCACCGGGTACAACAAGAAAGAAAGTTACGAATAAATACGAACTATTTGGTAATCAATGGATTTAAATTAATATGAATACTTGTATTTATAAAGTTAGACGCCTTTAGTAAGTAATAAATAAACAATGGGAATTATTTATTACTTGTTAAAGGCGCCTAATTTCATAAATACAAATATTTATTGTATTTATTATTGCGATTTATTGTTATTATTTCATTTGTGTTGTATTCTGTTTTAGTTTTTAATTCAATTTAATTATTTTTTCTTTTTATCTTATTTGTTCATAATTAATTATTATTACATCTAAGTTAAAACTGCGCACTGTTAGTAGAATGTTTTTTTTTATACCTTTTCCCTGTAATTTGATGTATTATCTGTTGGGAAATAAATAAATAAATAAATATTTTCATTAATAAATTTATCAATAGGTTATTAACTAACCTAAACTAACCCTCTGACTTTAACCCATTAACGGCCGAGCAATTATAGAGTTAACTCTAAAAGTGGATTTTAGATAAAATTCTACACTTCTTTATATGAGTTCTACGAATAACTTATTGTATTACATTCTATGAATTTTTTTTTTAATATTAATAATCTATACTCTGTAAATGGCAGGCATTCGTCGATTTTGTATAAAAACGTGCAATATAAAGTTTAGAACGTATATTTCCACTCCCAGACTAAGCATGAAGTAAAATTTCGAGTTTAGAAAAGCCCCGCGTAGAAAATTTGTCGAGGGTCGCGCCAGCGACCCGAGACAAATTTTCACGGGGCTTTTCTAAACTCGAAATTTTACTTCATGCGCCACGCGTATAAAACACTGATTTAAAGTGAAGTTAAAAACGTACTGAAAACCAACCCAACTTAGATATTTTTAAAAATTGGATGTGTTCTTTTCTATCCATGCTGTAAACCTTCAGATATTCGTTATTTTCTTGTAAAAAAACTTTGATTCCATGTAGTCCTTCGGTCTCCGAAGACCATGATTGGTCCTTCGAGCTGTAGCATTTGTAAAATGGTAATAAACTTAGTAATCTAAAGTGATCCTACAATTTGAAACTTCTTAGAACGAGTGTTGTCCACTCCCAGACTAAGCATGAAGTAAAATTTCGAGTTTAGAAAAGCCCCGCGTAGAAAATTTGTCTCGGGTCGCTGCGCGACCCTCGACAAATTTTCACGGGGCTTTTCTAAACTCGAAATTTTTCTTCATGCGCCACGCGTATAAAACACTGACATATTGGAAAGTTAGAAATACACTGAAAACATTTTATTTAAATGAGTAATAATCAAGATATTTAAATAACTAAATATTTACGTTTTTCTGCATACATTTTCAAGTCAAATCAAATAATATAATATATCAAATTAGGTTATTTAGTAATTTAATTACCATAAAATTAATAATGTTGCGTATATGCACCAATGGCACTTAATGGGTTAACGTACACTTTTTTAAGTTATATCATATATATTTGTTTTCGAAATAGTTATTACGAATTATTATAAGAAGCCCTTATTGTCACAAGAGAATGTATATCTCACGAGTTCAAAACAACAATTTATTATCCAATAAATTACACCAAGTGTAAAATTAATACGCAAACTTCGATTAGACCCGGACATTTGAGAGCCCGCATCGTATTCTCGGTTTCGCACATAAATCATTTTACGGGCCCCCCCAAACAACTTTTGGGAATTGGACCGAACGCGAAATTCTGCCGGCAATTAATTTTTGTGTGAAAAGTGAAAGGTTTCATTGCTCAAATCGTACCAAGAACCGCTTCGAATTAATTTTACTCACTATCACGGCGACATCACGCACCAATTCAGTGGAATCTACTGCCGTAAAGTTTAATGTTACAAGTGAAAAGGGAAAACCGCGATCGGGTTTACTTCGTTATAAATGGTTGTTTATAAAACTAGGGTGTGAAATTGTATTTAATAGAGCATGGTCTTAAATCAATCATTGTCCGTATACAGTAGACTACTGTCCGCGGGTTAAAATGGAGAATTTGTATCAACATTTGAAGAATACATTTCTTGTATGTCCACTTAAAAAATTACAGTCCTCGAAAAATGCAGTTTGTTTAGACTTTAATGTTTACTACAATTCGAAGGACCAAATGGTAAGCTCCCATTAATTATAATATCAAGTGTTGATTTTGCACGATTTATTTAAAGTAAAAACCAAGACATGAATCTCTATCGCAGAGGAATAAAATATATAGAAAACAATGAAAATGTATGTTTGCGGTTCGGTTTCTGGATGGTGAGTGATGCGTTTTTCTTATCATGCTCTCTTCGAACATGTTGGGGGTGGTTCTTCCGAAGAATAGGAGATGGTCCAGGTGCCACCCCATTGGTGTTTAGAATTCCCGGGGGAAGAAAGTTCGCATGTTCTGTTGCCGCTAATTTTGTCCGTGCTATGACCATGTACGTCCTTGGGATGTCCGCCTTGACCTTTTGTTCGCCTAGAACGTGTCCTCGCATAATTTGATTCAAATTCAAATTCAAATTCCTTTATTGACGGCAAAAAACCATTTAAAAACAAAATAACATACATATTACAATTACAAATAATATTACATATAAAGTAATAATAAATTAATATACAAAAAATAAACTAACATAACTAAATAAAAGTAACATAAAAAACACCAAGCAAGCTATCATCAAACATTTCCGAGAGTCACATAATTCCGAAATTTGTCTGCTTTAATTTTGACATAAATTCAGAATAAGATTCAGTAAACAAATCGAAATTATGATACAAAGATAGTGCGTTGGAAATGCGCATGCACCTGGAGAGTGGATTATTGTAGGCGTAGTTTGACCTATGGAAGGGAATGCGAAACAGTGGTCTATGACGCGTAGTACGATCTGATACGGTTACATAAAAATTGATTTGTACCAATAAATACGGACATTGTATTTGGTTACTCAGCAGTTTGTAAAACATAGACAAGTCAGAGAGAATCCTGCGTCTCTTGAGTGTATCAATGCAAAATGCCGACATAACGGTGTTAACGTTTAAATGAGTCTTGAAAGCAAGCTTCTTCAGAAACTTATTCTGAATTCTCTCAAGAGCATGACTGTGAGTAATAGTGTTAGGAGACCAGACACATGATACGTATTCCATATTAGAGCGTACGTAAGCAAAATAAACTAATTTGAATGATTGAGCCGATAAATCCTTTGCTATCCTATGTACATATCCCAACATTTTTGATGCTTTGTTGCATATTAAATTTATATGGCTATCAAAAGTTAATTTTGTATCCAATAACACTCCCAGATCTCTTATATCACACAATTTTTCAAGGGGAACATTGTTGATGCTGTACTTGAAATTAATTACATTAGACTTTCTGGAAAATGAAATCGCCTTACATTTTTGAACATTGAAGAATAAAGAGTTGAATAAGCTCTTCCGCGAAGAAGCTTTCTGCTCCGTTTAAGGACGGTCCCATCCGATACAATGACGTCATACAGTCTGTCTTCTCTCCAGGGTGCCTAAGAGCGTAGATAATGAGCGCTTTATCCCTCTCAGGTAAAGAATTCGCGCCTTCACAAGATCCGTTAATCCGCGATCGCAGCAAAGTCCTAAATTGGCGGCAACACAGTTTTCATATGAAAAATGGTTGTTTATATTTATTTATTTATTTATACATATAGACGGTCACGCCTTTTTGAAGATAAAATACAGATTTTTAAAATATTACAATTAAAACAAATATAAACATAAAATAAAAACACCTACATACTAAATTCAATAAATAACATACAATATTTCTTTTATAACGAGAACAGATTAAATTAAATAAAATTAAGTGCATTAAGTGTGCCTTGAAAGTGTTGAGGGAGTTTCCAAAAAAATCAAGCGATAATGCGACACTGTCAACATGCCTGGCGATCCGTGGCATGGGACTGTTCCAACCGTACGTGGTTCTATAGTGACCTATATGTAGAAGATCATTCGATCTTAAAGCTCGACCCTGCACATTGAGGTTAATCAAATTATGCAGATTTATGCAATTTATCATCCTATTAAGTAATTTGTACATAAATGTTATGTCCATTCCCTTCCTTCGAATGTGCAATTCAGTAAGACCAACATATTGACAGGATTGCTGGGGCGTAAGATATATGCCAATAATGCTCAACTTATATGCTAAGACCTTGGAACATTTGTATTGTAATCTGTAATCTGTCTACATGCGTTTTGAAGGATGGTGACCAAATAAGGCAGCAATAATCCAGTTGTGATCTGACTAGTGCATTATACAAAATCACAAGAGCACGTACATTAATAAAATCAGTTGTAGATCGTTTAATAAACCCTAGCATTTTATTAGCCTTGTTCACTATGTAGTCAATATGTAGCCTGTAAGACAGTTTAGAGCCCAACAGCACTCCAAGGTCCCGGATACTATCTACTCTGCAGAGAGAGGTATCATTCAAATGATAATTAAAACATGTTGGTACTTTACAGCGTTAAAACGGCATAAACTGACATTTACTTATATTTAGTGCCATATCATTATTTGTGCACCAGCATTGTATTAATAACAGATTATGTTCAATGATTGAGCAATCATTGATGTTGTTTATTTGGAGGAATATCTTGAGATCATCCGCGAATAATAAGTGTGGACAAGTAAGTACATCGGATAGATCATTTATGAAGATCGAGAACAGAAGCGGTCCTAAGTGAGAGCCCTGCGGAACCCCTGATGTTGCCCATATTTCATTAGAAATGTACCCATTGATTTTGACGTATTGAACTCTCCTAGTTAAATAAGATCCAAGCCATTTCAGTAATAAATCACCTACACCATATGCATGCAGTTTATGCAATAATAAAACCCGTGTTGATTATCGCTAATAATGTTTTTAAAAGTACTGAATAACTGATTATATAGTAGTTTTTCAAATATTTTCGGTATGACTGACAATATGGAAATTGGTCTGTAGTGTTTCACATTAGATTTCGCGCCTGATTTGTGAATTGGAGTTATGAAGGCAGATTTCCATATATTAGGAAAGATAGCAGAGCTTAACGACAACGAAAATAATTGGTGTAGTGGAATATAAAGTGAATTACTACAATTACGTAGAAATATAGAAGGTATGTTATCAGGGCCTGGACCTGCAGTGACGTTCAACCGAGAGAGTTCAAATAAAACTTGATCAGCCGTTAAACATATGTTGTTCAGATTAGTTGATATGTTAGACTTAAAGTCCGATGCTATTACAGATTCTACTTTATAAACTGAAGAAAAGTAAGTAGCGAATAGGTTTGCAATATCTTGACCTGACGATACACTAATTTCGTTGTGGGACATCATTAAGGGAATTCCCGAAGACTTGTTCTTTTGATGAATGAAGGACCAGAAAGCCTTTATATTGTAAGGAATAGATTGTTCAATATTATCCAAATACTGTCTATAGCACAAATTAATTTCAGTTTTGCAAATCCTTCTAAGATTTGTAAAGGAGTTGTAATCTGAAATAGCGGAAGAAAGTTTCCACTTTTTGTGGGATTCCTTTTTAGATTTTAATAAATTGATCAACTTACTTGAGAACCAGCTCGGATAAAAATCGTGTCTTGTGCGTTTCTTTGGTACGTAGAGGTCAAATACAAGGTAAATAATGTCATAACAGATTTGAGTTGCCTTGTTAATATCTGAACAATCATATAAACAGGACCAATCGATACTTGATAAAAAGTTATTGATATTATCAAAATTGGCTCTACTGAAATCTGGCTTAAATTTATAATAAGTTTCAAGCATATCATGTTCATCTACTAATACATCGGTAATTAGTGGTGGATGATGACAATCAGGTAAAATTATTGGTAGGCATTTATTAACTGTTAAGTAATTATAATTGGAGAGGCACAGATCTAGCACAACATCATTAACATTTGTTATAGAATTAAATTGATTCATACAAATAGAGCTTAAGCTATCGCAGAAAATAACCTCAATAGGAGAAGACACGTTCGTTGGAGTTAAGCCGTAGCTATCGCAGTCATTGACCCAAGTAATATTAGGCAAATTGAAGTCACCCGTAATAATGATTTTGTAATCAGGATAATCTGTTGATATTTTTTCAAACGCTTTACAATAGTTTTCATACAAGCATGGGGAAGAGTTCGGGGAATATAACAGCAACATATGATCAGTTTAACAGAGCCCTTGTTAATTTTTATGGATACCATTTCCAGACTATTATCTGTTACAATTCTGATAGATTGAATATATTTTTTTATGGCAATGAGCACACCACCCCCTCTTGCTTTATTACTTGTAAGCACTGAGCGATCTGTCCAATATAACACATAACGACTATCCATAATTTCATTGTCGAAGATGGAATCGTGCAACCAAGTTTCAGTTAGAGCAAGTACGCAGTAATCCTCAGATAAGCAGGAGTTATAGAAATCAACCAGTTTAGTGCGGAGACCTCTTACATTCTGGTAATACAGCAAAAGGCCCTGTGTAGTTTTATTTACGACTTTGGATTTGATGGATTTGATGTCTGAAAATTTCCCGTTTGATCAGCTTTGTTCCGACGACGAGGAAAAAATTCCTTTACCACGAGTCCTGTTGGCCACAAACTTGGATCTAAAAGTTGTTTAACAAGTGATTCTTTCACACCTAACTTGTACGAACAGACATCGTCGTTTCTTGCAAGTTCAAAGCACTTGGCATCCTTTATATCCAGAACGTCCTGAACATAATCCATAACAGATTCAACTGACGAAGACGGACTGCATCTACCAACGTAAATCCACTGACGTCTTTCAGCAGATATAAGTTGATTATGAGCTGCAGCGGAATTGTTGACCATGACATTTTTAGCTGTCATAATCTTATTACCAATGATTAGTTGTTTATGAGGTTGCCCATTACTTTTACTTTTAACAACTACGGCGTTATCCGAAGAGGATTTAGATCTGGATCTTGTAAACGCAGTGGTACTATTATTTGATTTACTTAACATGTCTTTTTTCACAGTTGAGGCAAAGTTAACAGTTGACACCGGCAGCTTTATTTCTATATTGACGGATTCGGTTGTTGGTTCCGGTGTCGTTGGTGGCGGAGAAGTAGTTAGAGCAGTTGATGAACAATCTTTATTTAAGTTGAGTTTGTTTAGAATTGAATTAAGTAATGCGGAATGTTCATCCACTTTATTGAAGACAGTTTGCAAAATGTTAGCACTGAAATTATCCTTTTCAATACAATTCTTGCATGTCCAGGATAAGCTCTTATTTTCAAGTAAAGCTTTACAGACTGTTTTATTTAAATTAGCACACCTAATACCATGAATCTGATGATTGCACGCACAACAAACACTTCGACATAATTAGTCTAATAAAAAGATCGTGACTGTTAAATAAAGCAAAAAATTTACGTTCAATATTATATGAAACAAGAAAATTTGACATGACACTTTTCACCACAAGGGGCCGATCATGTGGACTTATATTGACAAACACAGGTAGGCCTCGGTCAGGAAATACACAGTGATTTACAGAGGACAGTAGAATACAACAAAAGATATTACATTTAACAGATATATAAACGTTAACGAACAGATGTAGTATAATAATGTAATAAAATTTTAAAAATAGAAAGAATAAATAAAATCGTATGTACAAGGCGCGAACCCGGCTTGATTCTGAGTCGGTGGATTCACGACCGTCGACTGAACGCTTAAGTCAACAGGGGCTTGACCGCCAAATACACAAAAATGTAATGATTGTAGAAATTATTGTGTTTCACAATTAATACTTGACAATGCGTTGTTTATACATTAAAGGTTATGTTTTAGTATAATTAAAATACCCGATTATAATAATAAAAGGTCCACTAGTACGTTGTGATTACTTACAAGAGCGTATACACTGCTTAAGAATTTCACTAGCAGTTAGAATTAATTACGATTTATTTAACGAGTAGAGCCGGAAATTTTCCAATTTCGAACGACACTTACTGACACAGCTGACACAGCGGATTATTATATTTATGTTGGGATATAACTAGGGTGTAAAATTGTATTAGCCTTAGAATACTTTTCTTGTATGTCCACTTAAAAAAAATTACAATCCTCAAAAAAGTGCAGTTTTCATAGGATAAATAGTTGTTTATAAAACTAGGGTGTGATATTGTATTTAATAGAGCATGGCCTTAAATCAATAATTGTTCGTATACAGCAGACTATTGTCCGCAGGCCAAAGTGGAGAATTTGTATCAACACTTCAAGAATACTTTTCTTGTATGTCGACTTATAAAAAAAATTACAATCCTTAAAAAAATGCAGTTTTTATATGATACGTCTGGACGTAATCTTTTAATTGACCTTGGAGAGAGTCGGCCGCGCGCACAAGAACTTACGGTTTGTGTGTGTTTGTGTACGTCAATGACCTAATCGAACATGTGATCCAAGAGAAGCGCGAGAAGCCGATGACCATATTTTATAATTAGCACCCATTACACGTTCCAGAAACACGTTACTTTTGCTACCACATGCGTGCTGTCATTTTCATATGCATTTCCTAGTGGTCAGTTATTGACAAGGACAATTTATGTTGGGAGTTTCATTAGGAATACACGATTCGTTCTTAATTTTAAATAGGTACATTTATAGCTTTGGCTTTTACTGTGTGCAAGATAAAATGAAAGTATTTTTTTCGCGAACATTTCCAACTGTACATATGTTCGAAAGCGTTAACGCCATCTAATGCCCATTAGCTTAAGTAGCATCGTCAATATAGCAAGCTAAACGTTTGTATACAGCAATTGTTCGTCCAAAATGAATGAGTACTGAACACAAATTCATATTTTTGATTTCTAAATGTGTTTTTTAGTGGAAACATCCGTCTTGAATCCATTTTTGAGAAATGTTTGTGTGCGTTAGTGTCTTTCGTCACATTAAAACCCGCTTGAGATTTCGGACGAAATTGAAATTTTACTTTAAATAAACATGTTTAAAATATTTAGGTACTTTATTGTTTGCCCAAATTTTTCATTTGAATATTTTAATACGGAAAAAATGTTTAAATATGATCGTTTTATCCTTCCATGATCGCATCGTTAAGCGAGGTGATTCACGGAAAGATAAAAAGATCAAATTTAAACATTTGCGGTAATATTATCCCAAGTAAGCTAACAACTAGCTTAACACATGGACAGTATAGTGACAGTTTTATAATTTTAACGTGTTTATGTGCCGTCTTTTGTATTTTACAAGCTTTTTTCATCAACTCCAACTACGCATTTACATTTTTATAACATAACCTCAATTTTAATGTTCAATAATAACAAATATAACTACCCATATATATACAAGTGAAACAAAACTTAGTGATTTTAATTTACAAAACCAAAAAATCCTTTCTATTCGAACAGAGATACGAGCTCATGCTAAATACAACAATCATAAAATAAACTACTTGTGGAAACTCATTGAATGGAAAATACTACCCGTACACCAAACTTTCAAAACTGTATTTTCGCGGATACGTTATGAATACGAAAGTGCGACATAATCCGAAAATCCCGAAGAGTTAACTATGTGCAGCCAGAAATTCAATCGAAGTAATATCTTCGCACATATTATTAGTTTCCGAAGCGAACGCGAATGTCACGGCTTTATTAAAATCAATGCCGCGCCAGTGGAAATGAGCTCACGAAATTACACATGGCTGTTGGAAAAGTTTCGGTATTTGAACGGTTCGAGTTTATTATTTCACGACACGCGGCTAGAATGCAATACCCCGACCGACACTAGAGTATGGAAGCTTCCAATAATTTGAAAACCGAATTTACGGGATACAATCAGCGCGTTGATACATAATTGAATTTTAAAATGAAACAATTCTACTAGGCGCAAAACACACACTTTATATATTCTTCTCCCATCCACAATTGTCTTTCTCATTCCTCGTTCCCGCATCTAAATCGTGCCAGTAGTCGTGCTTCGTTGTCTAGTCTTTGAAAAATAACTCACCTGTAATTTTTTGTAATGTGGGTTAGAGCTGGTTCTTTGGAGAGTGCGCATTTCTGCACTGCACTTAGGCCTTATTAGGCCTATTGTGCTAAGTGGGTTAGAGCTACCCTTATCTATTCTACCTTTTCGTATCTGCAGCTCTACATCTCCTGCTCTGACCCCATACTCTATCTCAAGTCTCTGTCCCCTCGCTACTTTTTGCTCCACTACTAGCCACGGCCAGGATGGTATTTATTGTATAAATCCTTCCTCTCAGTAATCTATGAATTAAGTGTTTTAAATATCTATGATGTGAAATAACAAAAAAGAAAAGAAAAAAAACCAACCTAGTTTTTTTTTTTTATGAGTTTATTTCGTACAATTACAATGATATATATATAGTAACATAAGTTAAAATTATTTGTATTAATCTGCGCCTCATTGTACCTTGGGTTTCATTCCTTCTTTCCTCGCCTCGTGATGTCTGGGTAGTACCCGATCTCGGGCTAACGGTATTGAAGGATTCTTGTGAGTTTTACATTTTCATATTTTCGGTCAGTTTATTTCGTTATTTATTAGTAGGTTTTTTATTTTTATTTTGAATGGAATAAATTTTAGAGATTTTACGTATTTTGGAAGTTTGTTGAAAATGTTTATCGTGTCTGTCGTCAAGTTTTGCGTGTACTTTTTGCTGTTGAATTTATCGGTTCTGAGGTCTGTTAAATTGACTTAAAATAGAAATTCAAATATAAAAATATACATACCGAGCGAACGTTTTCTTGACTTCAGTCATCCTTTATGAATTTTAATTCCACCGCTTACCATTCTACGACATCAATCTCAACTGCATCGACTCCTCTTCATCACACAACTAGGACTCGCAGAAAACCAATCGTATTTGAAACTCGTTCGCTTACTCTTCGTCCAGGAATTTGTGAACACGCAACATAACCACTGAAGAACAAGTGATCGCCACTGAATTGATTAATCCTCCACTAAATCCAGGAACGCAAACCCCACACACGAATTCCAATATGTAAAACTCAGCACATTTCCATTGAGAGAAGAATTTCTAATATTAAATTCTTTCTTGGAAATAAAAACAAAACTCCAGCCCCGGTAAAGAAGCCAGGCAGAATAAAATACCTGTGTAAAATAAAATCAAGGAAATAGAGATTTGCACGGCTAATTTGAATTGAAAAGGATTAAAGAATTAAGGCCTACCTCTGCTGACATTTACTCCGGTCAAAAAAGAATCATGGTTGCACGTGGTTTAACATCCGCCGACGGCGATAAACTTCTCAGCAAGTTCTAATTTCCAGAATACCAACAACTAATTAACTTAACACTGACGAAGTTATTACACGTGTGTTACTACAAAACTAGCTAATAACAACAGCCAAAACTCAACACAGAGTTCTTCAGTAACACAACCGTGCTTCACCACACACCAACCTGTTGAACCTCCCTTACCGGATATTCCGACCATCTTAAAGAACAATCTCTCTTCCAACCTAAGAACCGCGAAAAATTCAAAATCCCTGGCGCCTTTCCGGTTCATTCAAAAACTAACTGTATACCGACTTGAATGTGTTATACATTAAAACAGATAAGATCCACCGTCGAGAGTTAATTAAATAGATAATTACCAAACGAAATAAACAAACAGGAATTCGTTTCCAGAAATCCTAGAAAATAGTAACGATCATATGCAACCCAATTACGTGCTAGGCAGTTAATTCCTATAAGTTACATCTCTAGAAATACATTTAATTACTCAAGGTTAACTACGGAAAAATATTACTATTACGGTGGCAAATTTAAATATGTAAGGAGAAAAATTGCGTATGGCAATTTTAAACCGTAACACTAGCTCCCGCACACTTCCATTCACACTCGCTTGGCATTCTTTTATAATTTCCCACTCTTGGCTCTCCACTCATGTTTCTATTATTCCCCCCTAAGTCTTTTTTCCTTTCTAGCTCCCTATTCCCAGCATTGTCCTCTATTTTTTTCTTCAAACCCCCAATATTCCAAAATGATATTATAGTCCTCCTCGCTTCCTTCCTTTCCTCTCCCATTCCCCGTTAAAACCCCTCTTATTTACTTCTTCCAGGCTTTTTTCGCATCCTTCTCCTGTCTTACCAACGTTTCCTTTATACTATCCAAGCCAAACCATTCATCCCAAATGCGCATTTTTTGGTAGAAAACCCATACAACATTCCCTTTTATTTTTTCTTCTCTGGCTCTCGCTTTTATTTCTATTTGAATGTCCCTCTCATCTTTCGACAAATCGTCATCGAAGTATATAATACTTTTTGCTGTTTTCAATGTGCGTTTTTTGGCCATTCATTTCAGGACCACACTGACGAGGACCTTGAAGTCCAAAACGCGTCTGTATAATCTAGTTTTTAAAATTTGGTTTAATATTATTTGACATGGTAGCCACAATCTAAAATGATTTTCCAGGCCTTTTAATATAACATTCTTCTGTGGGAAACCCCCATTTTGTTAAATTGTTTTCATTGTTTTTGTCAATATTTAAGTTGGTTTTATAAATGTTTACGTATTTTGTAATTTTTATGATGCCTGTTGATTTCGACCAATTTAATAATATCATATGGCTTTTTTGTTAGTGTTTTGGTCAATTTGAATAAAATTCCATGAATTTTCTCTAACTTTCCCGGTTTTAATGATATTCACTGAATTTTTTTATAAACGTAATTTTCAGGCATTCGTCGATTTTATAATAGAGTACAATTTGAAGCTTTAAATTAGTGTTGTCCACTCCCAGGCTAAGCATGAAGTAAAATTTCGAGTTTAGAAAAGCCCCGTGAAAATTTGTCGAGGGTCGCGCAGCGACCCGAGACAAATTTTTGGGCTTTTCTAAACTCGAAATTTTACTTCATGCGCCACGCGTACAAAACACTGATTTGAAGTGAAGTTTACAAACACATAATTACATCTGTAATCAGAGTAACAGGGAATCAGATATTTAGTCTGTTATCAACGATGTTCAGTGCTAATAATAAAGAATTAGGTTTTGAATATTTTTGCTTAAACAACTGGTAACGATAGTTATATTATAATGGTTGCAAAAAAATTATAAAATCAAATTTCTTCTGAAAGGATTTGTATTCGTGATTCGAAAAAACATGATTCGAATCTTTGATTCGAATCATATTTATCTCTTACGAATTCTTTATTCGAGTATTCATGATTCAAATCATATTACGTGATTCGGATTCGTGATTCGAATCCTTTTTACGAGGATTCGTCCCAGCTCTGGTATTTAACAATAATACACAATATCTTTTCAAACTTAATATTTAACAAGATATCAAGAGAAAACTGAACAACGCTAATAGTAAAGACCACTTTCGGTTTCCTCATTTTCACCAAAAGGTTTTCAAATTTTAAGATTGTAATAAAATTATTAGAAAAGCCGCCAACTTGAAGGCGAAAACAACATTTTCGATTTTTTTTTTTAATTCCAGAGTGGCCTAAAGTTTAAAGTTTCATCTCAATATATTTAGCGGTACAGCGCATACAGACAAACAGACACACAGACATTTTTCAAAAATGGTCTTAATCGACTTAAGGGACTTTAGGCTTTTCTAAACTCGAAATTTTACTTCATGCTTAATCAAAAAGTAGATGACACTCGTTGGAAATTACAAATTTATCTTCTTTATGAATTAACCTAATTATCTATCTAACGGGTAACTGACTAATTTAAACAGACAAATAGAAAACCAACCCAACCTAATAACAGTTACATTTGACCTAACATAATTTCAAAATTTAGCTAGTGTTGGATTATACGACAGAATGACTTAACCCTATCTAAATTAGTCTGGCTACCAATTACTCAAACCAAATTAGTTGATGATTACTTAAATAACTTGCATCCAACTGAACCTAACCCAACTTTAAACCTGCCATCTAACCTAACTACAAGCAAACGTATAGAAAAGCTAACAATTAGGTCAAAACAGGTAATTTGTTTGTTTATGCAAAACAAACCATGTGTTTAATTTTTACCTAAAAATTTAAATTTAAACATGCTTCATCAAGTGTAATTTTTCACTTAAATAATATCAAGAGTTATAAAGTTAATAATACTTTAGGATAATAATTGTTTTATTTGTTTAAATATATCTGGTGCCGGAATAATGAATACAAATTCAATTTTTATATTTGTTTTCTGGTTTCTGCTCGTTCGTGGACGAAACAGTGACCTCTATACGCATTTTGTGAACTCGTCTCATTGATGATGCCACGATGGAGCATTAGATGGCGTTAGCTGTAAATTCGTCACATTGTCGATGCCACTATGGAGCATTAGATGGCGTTAGCTTGTAACGTTCGCGTTTTTCATTATCCTGTTTTATCCTAAAAACAGTGGTGAAATAAGAAAATACGTGATATTTAAAATAATTAAATTAAATTAAATTCAAAAACCGAGATTTATTATCGGCAACCCAAGTATTACAAAAATGTAAACAAACGGATATTTTTGCTTCGATAAATTTAATACATTTTTCACTTTTTACAACGAATCCTTAAATGGGAAGGGCGGTGTGATGTACCAGTGTTTAGGGTTCCGTCAGGCTATTTACTTGTTACGTAACTCCTTATAAAGAAACGGTTCATGTAACTTAATTCAGCTTTACCGATTTGTTGGTTAATTGTCACTTTTATAGGCAACGGTTGGCAACTCGCTGATAAGGAGCAGTCACACATCTGCGAATTCGTAGCGAAATGAATTCACGGATTTCTGGCAAGACGCATAGAATAATTTATATGTTTTAATACTAAATAAGAAGTTGGTAGTCGGCGGAGGTTGTGAATAGTAATTCTTCGGGCATAACTTTCACTTTCTGTGAGACTGAAAGGCGAGGATGATCCGTTAGTGTAGCGGAGTCTTAATATTCGATAAGTCGAAATTACCAACAATTTTCCAATTCGAATAGAGGGCGTTAAATTAGATTAATTAGGTGATTGAGGAATTGAATTCTGAGTGTTCACCGAGGAGGAGCTGTGTGCTCAGGTGGAATAAAAGACACGTGCTGTGTGCGGTGTTCTGAAATTTTCGAAATCATCTGTGTGATCTTTCGACTAGTTTGATAAGTTATAATAAATCTGAGAGAGGCCGCATTATATCCAAAGGTAGTAGATAATATTTTTCTTCTAATATGTATTTTTCATGTCCTCTTGGGTTCATTCTCTCTGGTTGTTTTTTTTTTCATTTTACTAAGACTAAAATTCGTTTTTAGGCCTCGTTTATTCAGTCAAGTTTTGGAAGTGAATTGACTGAATTTAATAAAATTTTCGATTTCGGTGTGGATTTGGAATTTTTCCGAGCAGATTATTTTCCGAGAGGGGGTAAACCGATTCTGTAAACCGAAAGGCAAATCGAAGGGTAAACCGATTCTATCTACCGATGGACCTACTTACTGCTTTGATTGGTTCCGGCTACTAGATTTGGATACGTGTGTAGTTGCGGAGTGAAGAAAAGAAGTATTTTTGAAGTGAGGAGGAAGGAGATAATTCTGTGGAGGCAGATAAAATTTAGATAAGTGATTGTGTTTTGTTTCGAGTCATACAACTTTAGGTTCAGTTAATTTAGCAGTGTTTTTTTTTTATTTTGATTCGTATAATATTATATTTTTGAGTATGTTGGGAAATGTTGAGAAATTTTTGTTTAGAAGATCCATATAAAATTTATATATTATTTTCCTAATTTGAAATGCGTTTCTAAGATTAAAAAATAAATGATTGAAGTGAGAATCAGGAATGCAATTTTACAGAAGGTGAAGGTTTAATTATGTGGCCCTAAGAAAATAGAGTGAATATTTTATGTAATATTAATGTAAAGGAAAATGACGTCATTTTTTTTATGAATTACTCGTGTTTATTTATTTTTGATAATCAAACATTTTCTTAGTTATTTATGATAGAGGTTTTTGATTACATAAGGGTTATTTCTTATTAGTTGTGTTTGCCGCCTAATTAATCGATAATTGTTGTAGAGAAATTAATCTAATAACGATTTTTTCCTTTTTATTATAGTATTATTTTTAATTTTTAAGCGTTTCAATATTTCAAGTGTCTCGATATAATTCTATTACGTTTTTTTATTTTTCAATTGTTCATTTTTCTTAATATTAAATTGATTTATATTTTCAATATTTTTGATATTATTTATTAAAGTAATTTTTTATTAATATTTTTTTTACTATTACTTTCAACTACATTTTCATCCCTACAGTTTCTTTGTTTATACAGGGATAAACATAAAAAGGTAAAGTGATAAAACCAAGTGGCGCCCTAAAGTCATTTTTTGTTTTTTTAAATGTTGCTTTCTTTTGAACCAGGGCGCCGCCTCCGACTAAGAGCTGCCGTATGCCGTCACAAGCTATCGAATCTATTAATCGTTTTTCTCCTCATTATTTGTGCATTGTAGTAGAATCGGTCTATTTTTACCCGCTACCTTCATTCCTAATCTGGTTGCGTTCTCATACTGGAAGGTAAGATATAATTCCTCCGATAATCCCTTTATATCCCTTTTAACATCCTCTGCTTCCTCTAACCCAATTTGGTTGGTTGTTTCTCCTTTTCTCTTCGTCTCTAATCTTCTTCGCTTCTTCCAACTTGTCTATTCTATTCATTATTGTGGACTTCTCCTCCTCCCATTTCTGTTCCCTTTGCTTTAACTCTTCTTTTTGGTCATTTATATTTTTTTTTCGTGTATTTCAAATTTAGATTTAGATTCTAAACTAATTTACGAATTTTTACTTAAGTCTTGCAAAGACTATACCAAACACTCATTGAAACAACTACTTTCCGGGCTAATACCCCGACGGACATTGAATTATACAACAAGTGTTTGCTGTTACATACAGTAACCTACTGCAAATGTTACAATTTGGGTCAAATTATTCAGGCCATCTATAATAATAATAATAATAATAAACACATTTATTTTTAATGATATTAAATACATCACATTTACATCAGGATATATTAATTTCACAAAAACAAGTCAAAAGAAAAACAAAAAACAAACAGGCATATTGCGTATACGTATTTAATTATTGCCTACGTTAGCATAATACTCATCCATAGTATATGGTTCTATATTTATTAACTTATCTATCAATTTTCTTTTCATGACAGAATAAGATTTTGCTGTTTTTATTTCCTTAGGAAGGCTATCATACAATTTTATGCAGGTATAATATGGACTTCTCTCAAAAAAACGTAATTTATGAGCTGGAAGACTGTATTCAACGCCATGCCTCGTGTTATAGATATTTGATAGCATATTATTTTCAAAAATATATCGATGCTTCCATAGAAACTTTATGCACTCAAGAATATAAATTCCTATGCAAGTTAGCATCTTTCTGTTTCGGAAAGCCCCTCTACAACTTTGGTCAAACCTCAATTTATCTATGATGCGTAACGCACATTTTTGAGCCTTGAAAACAGAATTTATATTAGAGTTAGTTCCCCAGAATATTATTCCGTACTTGATATTGGAATATATATAAGCGTAATAAAACGTTTCACATATTTTATTGTTTGTGTTTTTTCTTAATATTCTTAGACCATAATTTGCTTTACTAATTTTCCCAGTTAAGTAATCAATCTGCTCTTTAAAATTTAGGGTTTCATCTAAGATGATGCCTAAATATTTACACTGATGTGTAAAATTATACACATTATTATTAAGGGAGATATGAGGAGGTGTCAGAGTTCTCTGACTGATTTTAAAATATATACAATTTGTTTTATCGGTGTTTAGTATGAGGCAGTTTTCGGTAAACCACTTCTCAATGTTACACATTATTTGATTTCCCGTGTCAATAATTGAATCAATTCCTGATCCCGATAAAATTACATTAGAGTCATCTGCATAGCTGATAAAGTGGCAGTGTTGTGCAATATTAGTCAGATCATTCATAAAAATTATGAAAAGGAGTGGCCCGAGTATGCTTCCTTGAGGCACGACCATATTTGTTGTAACAATCTCTGACATAACCTCTTGACCTGTAGTGGAGTTTGTAATTTTCACTATTTGTTTTCTGTTTTGTATATAAGTCTTGAACCACTTATTTTCTTTACCTCGAATACCATAACTGTGCAGTTTAGTAAGTAGGATCTCATGATCTATAGTATCGAACGCTCTTGACAAGTCAAGGAAAATTCCACACACCGATTTTCCCTTGTCCAGATTGGTATATATAGACTGTAAAAAATCAAAGAGTGCAGTATCGATACTTTTTCCTTGTCTAAAGCCATGTTGAGTTTGACTAAATAAATTGTTTTCATTGAGGAAAGTAATTATTTGAGCTGCTACGATCGATTCCAAGATTTTAGCAAAAGTTGTTAATAAGCTAATGGGTCTATAGTTTTCATGTAGTTGAGGATCACCTTTTTTGTATATAGGTGTGATTAAAGCTAGTTTCATATTTTCTGGGAAAATGCCAGATTCTAGTGACTCGTTGAAGCAGTGTTTTAAAGGTTCAATTATTGTACTAATACATTTTTTGATTAATGTTATTGAAATTTCATCGGATCCAGAGCTTTTTTTATTTTCCATTTTATTTATAGTGTTTAAAATATCAGTATTTGTGATTGTAATAAATTGAAAAGTTTTACTATTATTAATTATTTTACATTTGTACTGAATACGATTTGGTAGTTTATTTAAAATCAATGTTTGTGCTACATCTTTGAAAAAAATATTGAAATCATTCGCCAATTGTTGTACATTTTTTGTACTGGGTAATGTACGTTTCTTTATTTTATTTCTGTTGGTGAATGTATATATCAACTCCCATGACGCTTTAGATTTATTGGATTTATTTTCTATTAGACTTTCATACATTTTGTTTTGTTCTGCTTTTAAAAGTGTAATGTATTTAGTTTTTTCTTCCTTTAAATGGTCCTTATATTGTGGATAAGATGTGGATAAAGTTTCTAGTATTTGCATGCGATTTTTACATTCTTCAATTTGTATATTACTAGGTTTTGGTTTAATTTTTTTATTTGTAGGATTACATTTTCTAACAGGGAAATGTTTGTTTAAATATAATGAGAAAGTATTTATAAAGTAATTATACTTGTCATCTATATCAATATCATTCTAAATATCACTAAAAAATTCACCAGCTATATCATTGCAGAATTCATTTATTTTACTGTCAGAAAATACTCTACATTGCTTCTTAGTATATTCATTGCAAAGATTTAAATTTGAACTCAATAGTTGAGCAGTATGATCGGATGTGAATATTTGAACTATTTCAGTGTTGACGTATTCATAAGAAAGATTAGTTAAAATATTATCTATACATGACGTTGAACCAGTGTGATGAGTCCTCGTAGCTTCTGTAATAGTTAAAATTGTATTATAACTTTTTAAGAAGTTTATAAATAATAGAGAGTCATTAGTTTTATGAATAGTATTAATATTAAAATCACCTGCGATAAAAAATGGTGCATTCCTTTTTGTTAGAAAATCTAAAATTTTATTCAGTTTATTAAAAAACAGTGGTAGATCACCCTGCGGCGGCCTATATACACATACTATATTAACTGTAAAAGTATTTAATTTTAATTGTGTACCAACACATTCTACATTATTATCTTATTATTTTGCTTATCATTGTTTCCACTAGGTTTCTGTATCTTCTTTTTAGCTTGTTCTTCGTTTTGTTGATAGGTGTCACTACTCTTAAGTTTTGCAGCGTAACTTTTGCTGTTATGCTCACAAATTTTTTGTAAGGTGCTATGATTTTGTTTAATCATAGTGCTATGCTCAAGAAGAGTTAAATTGATTTGTTGGAGTAAGGTGTAAGGAGACTGACCTTCTTTGCGATATGTTACACATTTGTGTGTTTGTGGATGATGTTATTGAATGTTTCGTAAATGCCCAATGTCTCCTATACGCCGACGACATGAAAATTTTCATGCGAGTTCGTACTTACGATGATGCCGTTCGGTTGCAGAATGACTTGCTATCATTTCAAACGTGGTGTCGGTCTAATAAGCTTCAACTTAACTTGAACAAATGCAAAGTAATAACTTTTTCTCGACGTCAGTCTTCCGTTGTGTATGGATACCAATTGATGGACGTACCTTTGGAACGCGTAACATCAATCAGGGATCTGGGTGTGGTCTTCGATTCCGTGCTTTCTTTCAACGAACACGTATCCAACATTATCGCCAAAGCTTATAAGCTTTTGGGATTCGTGAAACGGAACTCCAGAGAGTTCTCCGATTCGAAGACGGTACTCATACTATACTACTCTTTAGTGCGTTCCCATCTGGAATATGGTTCTTGTGTTTGGTCTCCATATACGGCGGTGGACAAAGACAGACTCGAATGCATCCAAAGGAAGTTTGTTCGCTTTTTAGGCTATAAATTTAACATTATCGGGAGCACCAAAGAACTCTGCAACCGTTTTGGCATCCAAAGTTTAGAGCAACGTCGATTTAACTATGATGTACCTCTTGTTTACAAAATTGTAAATGGTCTAATCGATTGTCCGGACATTCTAAATTGGATAGGAATGCATGTTCCGTCTAGACCTTTACGGAAAATACCGACTTTTAACGTACCATTTAGAAGGACGGATTACGCTCTGCACTCCGCGTCAACACGCATATTAAGGAACGCCAATGAAGTCAATATTGACTTCTTTTCGGACTCGTACAACACCCTACGGCGCTCGTTAACATCATTGTAAATGTCTGTTGTTTTATTGTTATGTTTAAACTTGATATGTGAAACTGTTATCTACCAAGTTTTTTTTACACTATTTGTTTTATAGTGCGTGTTATTGTCTTTTTTTTTTTACTTGTTTTTTGTTCTATTTTTTTTTCGTATTTATGTAATTATGTATTGGCCTTCCGTTTTAATAAAGATTAAAGATTAAAGACATGTTGGACATAACCAAACTAAACACTGTTTACTATTAATAAGTGGAAGTTCCGTGTCTTTTAGGCCCGTGCAGGTACCATGCACTAAACTGTTGCACAATCCGTAGCACAGGGTTTTCACATCAGTTGACTTTATACGTTTTTCACATAGTTTACATAGATTATCGTCACTACGATCTTTACTCGACGACGGCATTTTGTATAGACGCGCTTCGAGATTTATCAGTATAGCTTTGCCATTCCCTCTAAACAATTTGACACCTTAGACTGGCGGTCACGTTACCGTTCAAACATAATATAAATGAAATTGCCCATTCTTGGTTGCAGAATACTTCAAACATTAAAAGTGCGATTCTTTTCGCAATCTACAACAAGTTAGTCTTACAAAGACTATATCAAACACTCATTGAAACAACTACTGTATGTAACAGCAAACACTTGTTGTATAATTCAATGTCCGTCGGGGTATTAGCCCGGGAAGTAGTTGTTTCAATTAGTGTTTGATATAGTCTTTGTAAGACTAACTTGTTGTAGATTGCGAAAAGAATCGCACTTTTAATGTATGAAGTATTCTGCAACCAAGAATTGGCAATTTCATTTATATTTATTTTACTTAATCTGCTAGTTTTTTCTCTTTTCTGTCTTTCACTACACAACAATTTAATTAAAACACTTAACTTTGGTTGACCACTTTTATTTTACTTTTCAGTGACTATAGTTTCGACTACAAGCTAGTCATTATCAAACTAAGTACTTAGTTTGATAATGACTAGCTTGTAGTCGAAACTATAGCCACTGAAAAGTTAAATAAAAGTGGTAAAACAAAGTTAAGGGTTTCAATTAAATTGTTATGAAGATGTACCACAAAGTGAACGCCAACCAAATTAAAGATTTCACTACACACTCCCTGCCACTATCACTCTACCTGTTCGCCTTCTAAATAATTATAATTGTCTTTTACACCTCCAATTATCACTGCACAATCTTACACATTCTACTCACTTCGCTAGTCGTCGACATTAGTATACTGCTTTTAAAATTTGTTTGGAGCTTCACAATTTTTTACTGTTTTATACTCGTGGCGTATAAAGTAAATTTTCTAGTTTTGAAAAGCCTGAAAATTTGGTTTGGTCGCGTAGCGAAGCGTATAGTTGAGATAAATATGCGGATGTAGGAGAGTGCCCTCTATCTGAATTGAACAAAAAATAGGTATGGTGTCATTTGAGAAAAAAAGTTGACTATCGCTACCTTGACAGTTGTAATCGTATTGTCAATTCGGTGACGCCATTAACTAGAGAATTTCCTACCGTTTACAAATATATATAGTTTGTTATATTTTGCTATCAAAATAAAAAAGTTAGAAGGGAGCACCAAACTGAATCACCCTGTATGTTTTCAACTTTAATTTAAATCAGTGGTTTATACGCGTGTCGCATGAAGTAAAATTTAGAGTTTAGAAAAGCCCCGCGTAGAAAATTTGTCTAGGGTCGCGCAGCGACCCTTAACAAATTTTCAGGGCTTTTTTTAACTCGATATTATACTTCATGCGCCACGCATATTAAACACTCAAACACTAAAATATTGTAAACAAGTAAATGTCAAGTGAATTCAGTGTTTTGTACGCGTGGCGCATGAAGTAAAATTTCGAGTTTAGAAAAGCCCCGTGAAAATTTGTCTCGGGTCGCTGCGCGACCCTCGACAAATTTTCTACGCGGGGCTTTTCTAAACTCGAAATTTTACTTCATGCTTAGTCTGGGAGTGGACAACACTCGTTCTTAAAAGTTTTAAATTGAAGGATCACTCTAGGTTACTAAGTTTATTACTCAAAGGACCATTTTACAAAGGATACAGCTCGACGGACCAATGATGGTTCTTCGGAGACCGACGGATTGCAGGGAATTGAAGTTTTTTTACAAAAAAACAACCGTTTACAAATATATATAGTTTGTTATATTTTGCTATCAAAATAAAAAAGTTAGAAGGGAGCACCAAACTGAATCACCCTGTATATTTTCAACTTTAATTTTAATCAGTGGTTTATACGCTTGTCGCTTGAAGTAACATTTCGAGTTTAGAAAAGCCCCGCGTAGAAAATTTGTCGAGGGTCGCGCAGCGACCCGAGACAAATTTTCAGGGCTTTTTTAAACTCGATATTATACTTCATGCGCCACGCATATTAAATAAACACTCAAACACTAAAATATTGTAAACAAGTAAATGTCAAGTGAATTCAGTGTTTTATACGCGTGGCGTATGAAGTAAAATTTCGAGTTTATAAAAGCCCCGTGAAAATTTGTCTCGGGTCGCTGCGCGACCCTCGACAAATTTTCTACGCGGGGCTTTTCTAAACTCGAAATTTTACTTCATGCTTAGTCTGGGAGTGGACAACACTCGTTCTTAAAAGTTTCAAATTGAAGGATCACTCTAGGTTACTAAGTTTATTACTCAAAGGACCATTTTACAAAGGATACAGCTCGAAGGACCAATGATAGTCTTTGGAGACCGACGGATTGCAGGGAATTAAAGTTTTACTACAAAAAAACAACGTACATCTGAAGGTTTACAGCATGGATAGGAAAGAAAACATCCAATTTTAAAGAAATATCGAAGTTGGGTTGTTTTCAGTGTATTTTTAGCTTCGCTTTAAATCAGTGTTTTACACGCGTGGCGCATGAAGTAAAATTTCGAGTTTAGAAAAGCCCCGCTGCCGACTCTCGACAAATTTTCTACGCGGGGCTTTTTTATACTCGAACTTCATGCTCAGTGAGTGGACGACACTCATTTAATTTTCGTTAGATTTTAATTAATTTATACAATTTTCATGAACTGTTTAATATTTCATCAATTGAAACAATTTCTATCAGATTTTTAATATTTTTATTCAGATTTAGAGCAATTTTCAAAAATTCAAAATTTATCAAATTTATCAATATATTCGAAAATTATTTAAACACAAAAATTTGAGTCTTTTTTTATAAAGACATACTTTTTTGGTGTTGAAAAATTCAAATTATGTTAAAAGCTACAATTCATGTAAACAATAACGAATTCCGAAAAAATAAACAAAAAAAATCTGATGAATAATTTGATAAAAACATCAATAAAAAATCCATAAAAAAAATCAAAAAATATAAAAATAGGCGAGTCACCTTGCCTTCTACAAATATAGTTTTAATTTTTGAAACTTTCGACTTAAATTTTTGTCGAAAGTTTCAATAATTAAAACTATATTTGTAGAAGGCGAGGTAACCTATAGTCTATTTTTTTTCAAATAAGCCTTTGAAAAATATGTCCATTGTTTTACACCTATTCTAAATTGTTATTATTATGTAAAAAGGTGTTATACCGTTTAATAAATAAATAAATAAATCACTTTGTAGTTCCATAGAATATGAAAAAGATCTACACAATTGAGTAACCTCAATTGTGTAGATCAGGGATGCACAGACTTATTAAGACTAGGGGCCACTCGGGCAAATTATGAACTGATGGCGGGCCGCCAGAAGTATAGGTAATTAAAGACAATAAAGAATTGATAATAATGTATTAAAATTGAAAAAGAATTTATTAATTTGAAGCGTAGCACTGCATTGTGCTTACAATCTTTTTTATATTTGGCTCAAATTTACTTGTAGCAACACGTAAAACTGCTTGCAAACTTTCGTTTGCAAGGCGGTTTCGATTTTTTGTTTTATTATTATTTAGTATTGAAAAGGTTTGTTCACATATATAGGTAGAACCAAATAAGCTGGCACATTTCAGAGCGTTTATGCGCAACTCTTTGTACGTATTTTTATCAATGCAGCGGTAAAAGTTCAGCAAGTCTCCTTCGTTGAATTTGTTTCGTAAATCTTGGTCGTTTTGAATGTCGATAATTTCTAACTGCATTGACTCTGGCGCATTTTCAACTGAAATCGTGAAAGGATTGCTGAATATGTCCAACAGGTTTCACTTTTTTAAACTCCGAAAATCTGTCTTGAAAAGATTGAATCAAAATATATAGCTTTTCTACATAACTGAAATTAATCGCAGTTTTGTTGAATTTTTCAGACATTTTCTTATAATTCGGAAAATGATTGTAATTTCCAGAATTCAATTGCGATCTGAAAAGTGTCAGCTTGCATTGAAAGGATGATACATGAGCGTAGAGCTGGGATATCAGTTGATTTTTGCCTTGAAGCCGTGTGTTCAAGACATTCAAATGATTTGTAATGTCAACTAAAAAAGCCAAATCACACAACCAATCAGGATTTTTAAGTTCCGGGACATCCCTTTGCTTTTTCGCCAGAAATATTCCAATTTCTTCTTCTATTAAATTTAGAAACCGTTCCAGTGTCAATCCACGACTTAGCCACCTTACTTCTGTATAATACAGTAAATCTCCATATTCGCTTTCGATGTCATCAAGGAATTGTTTGAATTGCCTGTGATTGAGTCCTCGTGATTTTATGAAATTTACAGTCGAAACTACCACTTTCATGACATTTTGAAATTCAATTTTTTTAGAACAGAGGGCTTCTTGGTGTATAATGCAGTGAAACTGCACGAGATCTTCAGCGTTTATGTTTTTTTCTTGCAGATGCTTTTTCAGCAAAGTAACTAGCCCAGAATTGACACCAATCATCGAAGGAGCACCGTCAGTCGCAACTCCCGATAATTTTGATAAGTCCAAATCAGTTTTTGACACTCATCCAAAAGTACATTGAGTATATCAACTCCTCTGGTTTGACCTTTCAATGAACACATTCCTAATAACTCTTCTAAGACTTCAAAATCTTGAGTAACACTTCGTATGAATATGAGAAGCTGAGCTGTGGAACTAATATCAGTGGATTCGTCGAGTGCTAATGAAAAAAAAATCAATGATCTTAGTTTTTTCATTTAATTGTTCCGCAATATTACCTGACAAAGACATAATTCGTCTTTGGATAGTCATACGATTCAGTTGAATTTTCTCAAACTTTTTTGCTGCTTCTGGACACATTTTCTTAGCGGCAATTTCTATGCATTCTTTTACAAAATCCCCATCATTGAAGGGGCGACTTCGCTTTGCTATCATTTGAGAAATTTCATAACTAACTTCTGTAGCTGTTTCTGAATCTTGAATGGATTTTGTAAACATAGCTTGCTGACCAGTAAGCTCCCGTTTTAAAGACAACATTTTTTGCTTTCTTAATTCGCCTGTAAACTTGGTAAAAGTAGGATGCTGCGTTTCATAGTGCCTTTTTACATTATATTCCTTTGCAATCGCAACAGAATTCTTGCAAATTAAACAAACGACTTTGTTATGCGACCATACAAAAAAGTATTTCTCAGTACAAATTTCTTGAAAATACCGATTTTCATCTTTAACCTTACGTTTTTTACTAGGCCCTGGCTTGTCCATGTTGCGTTCTAATCCTGGCTATGATTAACACAGCACCTAAAAACAATTACAGTACCTACTTAAATTACCCATCCTTTTTTAAATTACCAAAAATAATTGATTAAATATGTAGGGAAACACTTATTAATAACAGAGTTTTACTTACGATTTCACAACACAATTATACACGGCACTTGACGGGAAATCTACGTTGAATGTGGATCAAAATATATGACACCGGCTAGTCGAGTTAAAATCTACACTAGAACCATTGACACTTCACTCAAATTAAAACCGAACTGTCGGTCGCTGCGGTTAGCGTGGCTTTTATACCGCGCGTATAGAGTCGAAAACTGTCTGGAGAAATCTTGAAACCGACTCTGGAAGCTTCGTGTATCTACCTACGCGAGCAATCGGGAATTCGGGACTATTGCTATCTCGCTTGCTCTAACAATATAACCCGTGGATAAGCCGCCACCGCGCTGCCGTCGTCGCCGCGCCGCCGGCCGCGGTGCTTCCTCAAGAAAACGAATTTAACCGAGATCGGCACGAACATTACCGACCGCTGTTTCCGACGCATGCACGACGCACAAGGGGGTGTCGACTCTTTTGGGCACTTAAGAGCGCGCGCACGAGATTCCAATTACTTTTCGAACATATTTTTTTTGGTTTTATTCTGGAATAGAATTCAATATTTTTCGAATGTATGAGAGTATTATTTTTGCTGTCGGCGGCCCACCAGTATTCGACCGGCGGGCCGCATGCGGCCCGCGGGCCGTGGTCTGTGCATCCCTGGTGTAGATAATTTATGTAAATAAGGAATGCCGTTTTACGTTACAATTGATATAATACTTAGACGTAGACAAATTCTTTAGCATGAATAATGTTAATTATACAAATTATTTTAAGTGTAGTGTATTATGAATTGCTTAAAGTTATGTTAATTATACAAATTATTATAATGTGGAGTGTATTAAGAATTGCTTTGAGTTATGTTATTATAAAAACATAACTGAGTTCAGAAATGATATCAGTTCAAATTATTTGGTGCATATGGCTCCACAATTGAATACAGAAATTATCACATCTATGTTTACTATACCGTGTGTAACATAAAACTTGCTATTAAAGTTTCATAAATACCACTGAACTCGAAATTGTTTTTAATATAAATGTAGAAAATTTCAAATTGATATCTCATTTAATAAAAAAACTAAATGGGGTGACTTTAGTTTTTTTATTAATTGAGATATCGATTTGAAATTTTCTTCATTTATATTAAAAACAATTTAGAGTTTAGTGGTAGTTATGAAACTTAAAGAGCACTACCGGTTTCACCGGAAGTGACTTCAATTTTGAAATTTTAAATTGAACACCCTATATATTTTTTTGTTTTCGGGTACAGAATCTCATTGCAGATTCAAATAAATTGTTAAAAAAATGTTAAATTACTAGTGTCCCATTTTTTTCAAATAATAATAGTTCATCAAGGTTGCTGTGATCGCCCTAATATCTTTTGTTTCGTATCATAGACGTGTATGAAACAAATATTACTAACGTTTGTTTCTTAATTTGGCCAACAGATGCTTTTCAATTGTAATTCGGTCGTTTTTTTTTTATTTTAAATAACTTAAGTTTATCAAAAGGCAACATGGCGGATCATTATGATTTTTTAAAAGCTTAGTATACCAGCTATCCAAATGTATTTATTTGAAACTTGGAAAAAACTACAAAAAGTATACGTATTTAATTTGGTAACTGTGGTATTTTTTAATCACATAGTCCAAGTTTAAATACCAATGAAATATCTAGTAGGCTATGCTCGGCATTTAAAACGATGAAATGAATAATAAATCAATAAACTAAAAAACAAAACTTGTTTTTATCTAACAAATCTATTTGTGCGTGCATATTTTTGTGGTAACAATTTATTAAAATGGCGTACAATCAAACTGAAATAGTGGATATGTTAATAATATATGGAGAATGTAGAAAAGATGTGTACATTTAAATAGGTAGTATATTAACATTTAAAAAAATCATAATGGAACATGGCGGATATGTTCCATTTCAAAAAAATTGAGTTAAAAAAAACGATTGAATTACAATTTAAAGGCATCTGTTGGCCAAATTAGGAAACAAACGTTGGTAATATTTGTTTTGTACACGTCTATGATACGAAACAAAAGATATTAGGGTGATCACAGCAACCTATACACGGTGTCTACGCTAAACTGTTCGTTAAAAGTTTATACGGTTGCCGTTGTACTAAAAATTTGAAAAAAATCCTTGTCATAGGGTTGAATTAGTTCTCCTCATCTGAAATATTTTCAACTTTATATCACTTGACCTCTAAAAGGCATCTTGAAATCTGTAACTTTTCTTAAGAATAATTCAAAAATATTATTTATATCTCTACTTGTACCTAGAGGATGCCTCTATGAGTAAATTAATTAGAAACTGTCAATTTTGACAATAAGTGTTCTTAAAATGTTAATATCTAAGTGCCCTGTTCAATATCTAGTAATTCAATTTTATTAAATGGAATTACCCATTTTTTATCACATTTCACGATTGGGGGGAATATTTATTACAAAAAAGTATTTGCAACTATACTCCTAAAGCAAGTAGTTTTCGAATTATTTCGAAGTTTCGTATTTCGTCGCATTTATGCAGAGTATTATGCGCGCGCATAAGTCGCAACTGAATTATAGTATGCAAGTAGCATGCTTTTGTTTTGTCGCGATCAACAAATTATCAATTTATTCTTCGTACATGGCAACTGCCAATTGAACAAAATATGATTGCAATCTTCTAAATCTTGTTTTATTTATCGGCGGCAAATATGGATAAGTTTCATTAAATACTCTACATGTTCGAGTAATTATTCTATAGCAGTTGCCATGTATAATGACTAAATTGATAATTTGTTGATTTGCGTATTTAATTATTTTGTTGATTTCTGTAAAACTTTTTACTAATTCTTTTTAACCTCTAGTTTAAAATTTACATACGTCGGCTGCATTATAGGCTAGAATCTACAACTTAGTCTCCAAATTAAAGTCTACAGGCAAGAGTCTACATAATTGAATCTATTGGAGTTAACAGACTAGTCTGGCTGTCTAAAGACTTCAGTTGGGAGTATAGATAAGTCGACAGCACTATAAACTAGAATCTACAGCCTAGTCTACAGAGTAGAGTCTACAGACTAGAGTGAACAGACTAGAGTCTATGTTGTCAAATGACTATAGTTTAGAATCTACATAAGTTAACTGCACTATAGACTACAATCTACAGCTTAGTCTACAGATTGGTCTAGATTCTAGACTAGAGTCTACAGACTAGTCTAGGCTGTCTAAAGACTCCAGTTTAGAATTTACATGAGTCGACTACTTGATGTCCAAAGTGCAGATTTTAGAGTCTGGGTCGACTGTTCAAAGTTAAGAGTATAGGGTATCTAGAATACAGAGCTTGCAGATTAGAGTCTAGGTATCAGAGTTTAGAAATAAGTCTACATATTATAGTCTACTCCATAGACTAGTCTACAGACTAAATAGAATCCCCAGACTAGAGTCTAAAGACTATATAGAGTCCATAGACTATAGTTTAAGGACTAAATAGAGTATACAGACTAGATAGTGTCTACAGACCAGATAGGGTCTACAGATTAGAGTCTAGGGACTAGATAGAGACCACAAACTAGTCTATAGACTAGACAGTGTCGACAGACTAAAGAGAGTTTACAGTCTACAGACTAGGTAAAATCTACAGACTAGATAGAATCCACAAACTAGTCTACGGACTGGATAGAGTCTACAGACTAGATAGAATCCACAAACTAGAGTCTACAGACTAGATAAAGTCCACATACTACAGTTTACAGACTAAATTGAGTCTATGACTAGTTTACAGACTAGATAGAGTCCACAGACTAGAGTTTACAGACTAGAGTCTACAGTCTAGATAGTGTACAGTCTAGCGTTTACAGACTAGACAGAACCCACAGACTAGAGTCTACAGATTAGATAAAGTCTACAGACTAAATAGTCCACAGACTAGTCTACAGATTAGATACAGTCTACAGACTAGATAGAGTCTATAGACTAGAATCTACAGACTAGATAGTCTATAGACTAGAGTCTACAGACTAGATAGAGTCTATAGACTAGAGTCTACAGACTAGATAGAGTTTACAGATTAGAGTTTACAGATTAAATTATACAAACTAGTCCACAGACTAGTCTAGACTGTCTACAAACTTTAGTTTAGTCTACATAAGTCGACTGCTCAAAATGCAGAGTTTAAAGTCTGGGTCAAATGTCAAAACTCTAGAGTTTAAGATGTCTATAGTACAGCGCTTAGAGATTCTATTCTAGATATTAGAGTCTAGGGATTAGTATATAGACTATATATAGTCTTGTCTACAGACTGATTAGAATCTAGATAATTAGTCTAGACCCTGGGTCTCCAAACTATCTTCTTCGCGGGCCACAAATACAATTCTACATAATAAAGTTGGCCAAGATCAGATTAATTTTATAAAATTATGAAAAATTTAAGGAACAATTGTTACAATATTTCAAAATATGACATATACAAAAAAAATACAAACAATCGTGGCCCGGATTCATGCAAGTCGCGGGCCGTAGTTTGGAGACCACTGGTCTAAACTATTGTCTAAGCTGCCTGGAGTACAGAACTTAACTATTAGAGTCTAGAGACTATGGTCTAGGCTGCTTAGAGTACAAAACAAAAGCATACTACTTGCCTACTAAAATTCAATTGCGACTTATGCGCGCAATATTTGATACATAAATCTTCGAAATAATTCAACAACTACTTGCTTTAGGAGTATAGTTGTTAATACTATTTTGTAGGAAATGTTCCCCCTAATCGTACCATGTACTAAAAAATGGGCCATTCTATTTAAAAAAATGAATTATGAGATATTGAAGAGGGCAATTCGATATTGACATTTTAAGAACACTTATTGTCAAAATTGTCAGTTTCCAATTAGTTTCCTCATAGAGGCATCCTCTAGGTACAAGTAGAGATATAAATCAAATTTTTATCTTATTCCTAAGAGAAGTTACAGACAGATTTCAAGATGCCTTAAAGAGGTCAAAATTTTAGAAAACAATTTTTTTCTTGTAAACTACAAGAGATAAGTGTACATATGTTCGAATAAAATATGTTGCAATTTAAACGAGGAATCCAAAAAATTACTAATATATAGGGTGTTCCATTTAAAATAACAAATTTGGTGCTACTTCCGGTGGAACCGGAAGTGATATAAAGTTGAAAATATTTCGCATCAGGAGAACTGATTCAACCGTAAGACAAGGATTTTTTTCAATTTTTTAGTGCAACGGCAACCCCATAAACTTTTAACGAACGGTTTAGCGTATGCACTATTAGTTTAAAAAAAAATATGACACTAGTAATTTAAAAAAAAAACAATTAATTAGCATGTAAAATGAGATCCTGTATCACAAAACAAAAAATATATAGGGTGTTTTATTTAAAATTTCAAAATTGATGTCACTTTCGGTCACACCGGAAGTGGTGCTATTAAAGTTTTCTAATAACCACTGACTTTTAAATTATTTTTAGTTTAAATGTAGAAAATTTCAAATTAATATGTCAATTAATAATAAAAAACTAATTATGTTTTGTGTAACACCTGATATATTTGTTGCAATATATATCCCTTTAAATTTCCAAGCTTTATGTGATGAGCATCTCGTTGAAATAACAGCAGTTGCAGGATAGAACTATTGCATCCCTGTAACAATTTCTGAAAGAAGCAATTTCCATGAAAAATTGCCGTCCTCGTAATAAACAAAAAACAAGGATATATGCAAATATTCCCGACTGCGTGTTTCTCTTTTTTTTAAAGAAAAACGAGACAATTTCCCTTCCTCCATTTAATATAACAAAGTTGTCACATCGAGCTGAAGTAAGTGGAAAAAAGCTGCTAATTCTCGTGAAGTGGACAAGTTAATACGCGCTCCGAGGGATCCATGTAATGAAATGAACATTTCTTATGCTGAAATATGTCGTATGTTCAATAATAATAAAAAAAAAGTGCCATGGAAAGTATTGTAGATTGGCAATTCTAAAATTTTGTATTCGAATGATTATGTCTGACGTTTGATATGTCAATTCTTAAAGCGTGTAGCCAACTTATATAAAAATAAATGATTAAATCATAGCAACTTTGAATAAAAACACTTTTTAACCTTTCTTCACAAATTTATTTCATACTAATAAATTTGTAAAGAAAGGTGTAAAAGGTGTTTTTATTTAAAGTTGCCATAATTTAATCTTTTATTTTTATATAAGTTGCCTACACGCTTTAAGAATTGATATTTAAAACGTCAGACGTCAGACATAATACTTATCATCATATCATACTTATCATCTTTACGTAACTCACTCATATTCATTAAATCATGGCACTCTACAGATTTTTTTTTATTGAACACACAATAGAATTTCAAATACCCTGTCCTGAAATGCTGAATAATTTTATTTTGATTTCTAAGTATCTGATACTGGGTGGATTAGTATTTTGTGTTGCATATTAAATGTCTTGCGCTGAAATATGGTTGTGTATTTCGTGTTTGAGCGATTATAGTAAAAGTGATGGGATTTAAAGCTCGCCGGTTTTGGAGAGCGCAATAATGGATTGGAATTTATCGATGCGCGATAATGTTAATCAAGGGGATAATTCTATGCACGCCGCCAGATGATGCATCGTCATGTAAATTAGATGTAAACACAATGGCTGCCTAATTTATTATTGTTGGTTACATAAATAATCAAATTGTTATTAATTTTATTGCCCATGTTTAATAATAAAAATAAAAAAACTCTAGTGGCCATGATTTCATCTTTTTTCGAAATTTAGGTTGGCTACTCGCTTTAGAATTTGACATATAAAACGTCAGGCATAATAATTAGAATACAAAATTTCAAATAATAATATATAATTTCAGAGTTGCCAACTTACTATACTCTCCATGGCACTTTAGAAGTTTTTCTTTATTGTACATATGATATTTACTCTTTAAACAAATTATATTAAACCATTTTTCATAACAAGAACCTAATCATAAATGTAATGTATGTAAGTTTACCGGTGTATTAAACTCTAATGTTGTTTTTAGTAAGCAATATTAAAAACAACATTAGAGTTTAATACACAGGTAAACTGATAATGCTAGAAAATAACTATACCGGGTCGTCCATTTAACCTGAAAAATCAAAATAACTCGAAAAATGCAATTGCTGTGCGTCACATATTGTCACCGTCATTTTCCTCTAACTTTTCACCATGGACTATGTATGTGTGCAAGAAAAAAATTGAAATAATTTTTATGTATGGCGGAAAAATTTCGACGATGCTGTCAATTTGAATGTTGAGCGTTATCCTGAAAAAAATACGATCACCCGATATATCGTCTGTTGCTGACTTTTACTTTTAAACAGACGATATATCATATGAAATCATCAGTACGAAAATTGAAAATTTATTTTTTGTTTGTTCGTTCAGGGTGCGGCGGGAGAACTTGCTGATTTGAAGGGCCAATATAAGAAAAAGTATTTCATTTATCAATTTAATTCATTTTTTATCGTATTGTACACATCCTAAATGTTTGTTTCAAGTGGTTTTAAATACATCAGACAAATGGCAGCTCTCATTAGCGATACCCTGATTCACCGGCTTTTTGAAGTTTCGCTCCACTCTTTCGAGCATATCGACGGGAATGTTGGCGATGGCTTGGCGAATGTTGTCTGTCAGGTGTTGCAGTGTCCGTAGGTTGTCATTGTAAACAATGGATTTAAGATATCCCCATAAAAAGAAGTCACAGGGAGCCAAATCGGAGAAGCGCGCCGGCCACAGTACGTCACCCCTCGAGGAGATTAGGCGCTCGTGGAAGTGTTCCCTCAAAAGTCCCATTGAAGTTCTCGCTGTGTGTGCCGTGGCTCCGTCCTGCTGGAACCATATGTCCCCAAATTACATTTCTTCAAGTTTTGGGAGAAAAAATGCATCAATCATTTCTCTGTAGCGAACTGCATTCACAGTAACAGTGCATTCTTCTTCCTCGAAAAAGTAAGGCCCAATTATCCCAACTCTCCACAATGCACATCACATAGTAACACGCTCACAATCAAGTAGCTCCTCATGAAGTTCACAGGAATTGGCACCACTCCAATAACGCATGTTTCGTTTGTTTACCACCAAGCGGCCATTGGAAAAGTAGGCCTTGACGGCGAACGCTCGCTCCTCCTTTGTCCAACACATGACGACAACTAGCTTGAGCGGTAACAAAACATCAAGACCCTTTCTATCGAATGAGACCCTCCCTACCCTTTTCTGACCACGTCTCGTTATTGTTGCATCTTAACAATAGTTTGAGAACTTTATAATAAATAAGTGTGGCCACGAAATAAATTTCCAGGTTACAATTTTTTTGTGCGGTTGCCCTGAATACTAATTGAATAATGAAATAAATTTGAGGTTATGGTAAAATATGTGTAAACAGTCAGTTGTCGTGCTGCGAATTTACAGCGCTCGCAGCGATGGCTAGGGTTGTTGGAGAATGCCCGTCGCCGGAATTATACTAGAGACTTTAAAACTTACTTAAGTTTATTAAGAAAAAGACAACGAGTAATATGATTGTTACAATGATAAGATCTTTACCGAACTGGTAATCAAAAGGTTTACATGATACTTCGAGCAGTGTTAGTGATGTCGCACGTGACATCATACGATGTTAACATCCAATGAAAAGTGTACAAGCGAAATCACCCCATCTTACTCAGCAAAATTATTATATTGAACTGCATGTAGCAACAAGGTGTTCTTGCTGCCAAGTACAGGAATGCCGATATTGAAAAAGCCATCATGCGCTTTTGCAATATGATATTTGTAATACTTAGGATAGTTTCTATTTTTCTACCTCACCCTGCGACGATGCCAAATCGCCACCCTGGAGGAAACGAAGACCTTTTTGCCCCCCACTTTTAAATACTCCCACCGTTTTTGTACATTTTCTTGTATATATTTTTATTGTAAAATTCATTATGTTTTTAGACCTGGAAGTATTAGGTTGATTTTGAATATACGAGTTGTTTACAAGTTATTATTTTATTCGGTGACATTCATCTTATTCCGGTCGTTACAAACAGTAACCTTACAAGTAACACAAGTCGCAAAAGCTACAAAATTTACAGTAGGGATGAGGTGGATGGAGGAACAGTCCGTCTACAAGAAGGACTCTGTAGCTCGCTGGCGCGAAACCTTGCTCGCTACATCTTCGCAGCAGTTGAAAGTTGTGTTGGACGGAAAAAATAGTGGACGCAATACACGCTGGATCTGAGGTTGAAATGTTGTCGCGGTAGTAAAGATGCGGTGGATGGAGGAAGCATTTCATATATTAAAACGACTCTGTGGTCCCGGCGTTCGGGGCAGTAACTGCTTGCTTCGCTCACCTCGCTTCGCTCGTACTCAGCTTCGCTCGCTCGCTGTTGCAGCACTCGGCTTCGCCTTGTGCTGTGGTTAGGGTGCAGAACTCGGCTGGTGCCGATCCTAGGCTAGACGGACCCGGGTACTTTGATTGTCGCAGCACTCGGCTGGCGCCTCGTGCTGCTCGCTTCGCTCGTACTCAGCTGGGCCCCTTATTGTTTATCATTTATATAAATGATTTAACTGAGTCACTAACGTGTAATGTGCTTGCTTATGCGGATGTTTTGAAAATTGTCAATGTAATTTAATGTCAAGAGGACGCAGACAAGCTGCAACAAAATATGAATTATACTCAAGAGTGGAGTCTATCGAATTGTCTTAAACTCAACGAAGCAAAATACAAAATTATGTCTTACTCTCGCAAGGCGAGTCCTCTATCATGTAATTATTACCTTAATGGCACAATTCTTGCAAGGACTAATGAAATGAAAGACCTTGGCGTTTTATTTGATAATCAATTAAATTTTACATCTCATATTGATAACATCTGCTCTCGTGCCACTAGGACATTAGGGTTCATATTGCGCAACTGTAGACAATTCTCAAATCCTGAAACCATTAGCAACCTGTACTATTCTTTGGTCAGATCAAGGCTTGAATATGCTGCTCTCATCTGGCACCCTCATTATGAGTGTCATAGAAAATCACTAGAAAATATCCAAAGGCGATTTTTAAAATATATCCACAAACTTAAAATTGGCACATATCTTCCTAGAAATATTGAACATAGTGAATTACTTTTAATTAACGATGATTGTAGTCTTGATTCTAGGAGAATATGTAGCAGCGTCTTAACTCTAATTAAAATTCTACATAATAAAATAGATTCTCCTTACATGTTTTCTAAAGTTAATCTCCACATTCCAACCCATAGTTCTCGTTCTCATACACCTTTTTATAACACACCTTCTAGATCAGTTGTAACATCAAAAGCTCCTTTACACTACATGGTTGAAAATGCAAATAGAATTTTAACAAACACGAGTTGTGATTTATTCTCTGATTACGATTGTACAGTAAAATATTTTCACTTTGAGCTGTAAATGTTTTAATGTGAATTTTCGTCAACTTAGGAATACTCTTTTATCTTTTATTGTTAATATGTCTCTTTACAGTCAAATATTCACCTGTATATATATTTGTTTTCTATTTCTTTACTTATTTGAAACTATTTAATGCTGTAAAAACGTTTTATACACATATATTGTACTTAATTTTGTCCTGTAATTGGTTATCTGTTGGGCAAATAAAGTTATTAAAGTTAAAGTTAAAAAAAGTTAAAGCTCGCTTCGCTCGCTTGCAGTTGCAGCCCTCGGCTTCGCCTCGTGCTGCGGTTATAGTGCAGAACTCGGCTGACGCCTCGTTCTGCAATGCTTGATCCTGGGTTAGACGACCCCGATTACTTTGATTGTCGCAGCACTCGGCTGGCGCCTCGTGCTGCTGTGACTGCTCGCTTCGCTCGTACTCAGCTCTCTTCGCTCGTACTCAGCTCGCTTCGCTCGCTTGCAGTTGCAGCCCTCGGCTTTGCCTCGTGCTGCGGTTATAGTGCAGAACTCGGCTGGCGCCTCGTTCTGCAATGCTTGATCCTGGGCTAGACGGACCCGGGTACTTTGATTGTCGCAGCACTCGGCTGGCGCCTCGTGCTGCTGTGACTGCTCGCTTCGCTTGTACTCAGCTCGCTTCGCTCGCGTAAAGCTCGCTTCGCTCGCGTAAAGCTCGCTTCGCTCGCGTAAAGCTCGCTTCGCTCGCTTGCCGTTGCAGCCCTCGGCTTCGCCTCGTGCTGCGGTTATAGTGCAGAACTCGGCTGACGCCTCGTTCTGCAATGCTTGATCCTGGGTTAGACGGCCCCGATTACTTTGATTGTCGCAGCACTCGGCTGGCGCCTCGTGCTGCTGTGACTGCTCGCTTCGCTCGTACTCAGCTCTCTTCGCTCGCTTGCCGTTGCAGCCCTCGGCTTTGCCTCGTGCTGCGGTTATAGTGCAGAACTCGGCTGGCGCCTCGTTCTGCAATGCTTGATCCCGGGCTAGACGGACCCGGGTACTTTGATTGTCACAGCACTCGGCTGGCGCCTCGTGCTGCTGTGACTGCTCGCTTCGCTTGTACTTAGCTCGCTTCGCTCGCTTGCCGTTGCAGCCCTCGGCTTCGCCTCGTGCTGCGGTTATAGTGCAGAACTCGGCTGGCGCCTCGTTCTGCAATGCTTGATCCTGGGCTAGACGGACCCGGGTACTTTGATTATCGCAGCACTCGGCTGGCGCCTCGTGCTGCTGTGACTGCTCGCTTCGCTCGTACTCAGCTCGCTTCGCTCGCTTGCCGTTGCAGCACTCGGCTTCGCCTCGTGCTGCGGTTAGGGTGCAGAACTCGGCTGGCGCCTCGTTCTGCAATGCTCGATCCTGGGCTTGACGGACCCGCTGTGACTGCTCGCTTCGCTCGCCTCGCTTCCGCTCGTACTCAGCTCGCTTCGCTCGCTTACCGTTCAAGCACTCGGCTTCGCCTCGTGCTGCGGTTAAGGTGCAGAACTGGGCTGGCGCCTCGTTCTGCAATGCTCGATCCTGGGCTAGACTCGTGCAGCTGTGACAGCTCGCTGCGCTCGCCTCGCTTGCCGTTTAGAAATTTTAAGAAACTCATTTTTCAAAGTTTTTGAGCCACACTTGAATTAAACTTGCAAAGAACATTTTAGGAAAATTAAAGTTAAAAAAAGTTAAAGCTCGCTTCGCTCGCTTGCAGTTGCAGCCCTCGGCTTCGCCTCGTGCTGCGGTTATAGTGCAGAACTCGGCTGACGCCTCGTTCTGCAATGCTTGATCCTGGGTTAGACGACCCCGATTACTTTGATTGTCGCAGCACTCGGCTGGCGCCTCGTGCTGCTGTGACTGCTCGCTTCGCTCGTACTCAGCTCTCTTCGCTCGTACTCAGCTCGCTTCGCTCGCTTGCAGTTGCAGTTGCAGTTTACAAAAAATATACTTTATGCAGTATTCAAATATCTTGACTAAGTATCTATTCTTTAATTTAATTAATATAGAAAAAACTCTATTGCGTTAAGCAAAAGTTTAAAAAATGTACATAAAAAATGGTGATGTGACATACAAAACTTATTTTACTTGTCAATCAATTAAAGACCATTTAACAACAAATCAGTGTTTAATACGCGCGGCGCATGAAGTAAAATTTTCAGGCTTTTCTAAACTCGAAATTTTACTTCATGCTTAGTCTGGGAGTGGAAAACACTCGTTTCACAATAAAACAAATGATAATTGATTATTGTTGTTTTATTAACAAGAGAAAACTTAAAAAAAAAAGATCGAGTTCTATCAAAGTTCGAGATTTCAATAATTCGTACAATTTTCTAAACATATTTCACAAATTTGATTTTATGTCAATTCTTCTAATATATTTGTTAATTTCAGTGATTATCGTCAATTATGTTAAAACTTCAAAGTTAATTTTTTGTGCCATCAAACCAAATCATGATAAATTTCTGGGTATTTGTAAAATTTTCAAGAAATGTACATAATAAATGGTGATGTGGCGTACTAAACTTATTTTACTTGTCAATCGGTTAAAGACCATTTCACATTTAATCAGTGTTTAATACGCGTGGCGCATGAAGTAAAATTTCGAGTTTAGAAAAGCCTAATTTGGCTCGGTCGCTCCGCTTCGCTACGCGCCCGAGCCAAATTTTCAGGCTTTTCTAAACTCGAAATTTTACTTCATGCTCAGTCTGGGAGTGGAAGACACTCGTTTCACATTAAAACAATTGCTAATTGATTATTGTTGTTTTATTATCAAAGTTTAAAGAAAACAAGAGAAAACTTCTCGAACAAGTTTCTCATCTTTCACGTGGTGGAACATATTTAACTATGATTTTAAAAAGAAAACACTTGGTAAAATTTCACTAATATATATTTGTGAAATTTAACCAAGTGTTTTCTTTTTTAAATCAACAGAAAACTTATTAAACAAAAGTTCTATCAAAGTTCGTGATTTCAATAATTCGTACAATTTTGAATAATTCGTACAATTTTCTAAATATATTTCACAAATTTGAGTTTATGACTATTCTTCTTCTTGTTAATTTCGGTAATTTTCGTCAATTATGTTAAAATTTCAAAGTTTATTTTTTGTGCCATCAAAGCAAATCATGATAAATTTTTGAGCATTTGTAAAATTTTCAAAACGTTGTGATTATCATCGTCGTATTTAGCGATTTGTAATTTATTGAATTCCGTTAATAAAGTAAAGTTTTAAAGTTTTTCTTCAACATTATAAAATTTCGACGATTCTCACAAATTTGATTTTATTTAAATTTTTTATCAATTTTCCATTTTTCTTTGCATCACTATAGCAAAGTGTGTGCCTCAAGTTAAGGTCTTTAGCGAGAGTTTTCCAGTCCCAGACTAAGCATGAAGTAAAATTTCGAGTTTAGAAAAGCCTGAGCGTTTGGATTTGGACGCGAAGCGTCCAAATTCAAACTCAGGCTTTTCTAAACTCGAAATTTTACTTCATGCGCCACGCACATAAAACATTAATTTCAAGTGAAGTTCAATATTTTGAACTTTACAATATTTAAGTGTTTTATACGCGTGGCGCATGAAGTAAAATTTACTTCATGCTTCGTCTGGGAGTGGAAAACACTCGTTTAAAGCTTCGATTTGAACGCTTTTAGAAAAAGCGTATGCATTTGTATACCTAATAGAAAAATATCCTTTATTCGAAAATTTAAAATAAAATTAGTTTATTTCCCCATTTTTTTTTTCTTAAAGTGTATAATCTAACCTAATTTGGATAAACTTATTTAAGCACGACATTGGGCATACGTTTTGATTTTCATAATATTCATTATTTTATGTAATTATTATTTTATTTAATTTTATGTAATTTAAAAACAATTGACGTTCAGTTTTTAAGCTTAAAATATTTTTATGTTTGGAATATTTAAATAATTAATTTCTGTTATAGATAAATATCTACATCAAAAATGGTTATAAATAATAACCAAACAGTAGAAAAAATAATATTGTTTCATGCCCCCACCTTAATGAAAATATTTCATTATTACGTACGAAATATATTGGCGATACTACAATATTAAGTATTGCTATAAATTTGATCGTTTATCTTTAATAAATTTACAGTTAAAGTCGTGAGAGTGCAATTGATAAATTAAGGTTAACTGCAGGATTACTAAAAATACACACAGCAGTAATCCACAGAACGAAATGGCCCGGTTGAGGTCGGAGATATGCAGAACATGTGGTTAGTATTAAGTGGTCTGTTTTTCCTGATATACTTGCACCGAACGTGCTATAAACTGTCTGCTATTTCAATTAAATTCTTGGCGAAACACTTCTCATAGTCTTCTCAACAAATTACGTGGTGATTATTGGCACATTTAGTTAATTTATCGCTCGTGTAAATGCTCCTATTATTCGTGCACAAATTATGTTTGTCTCGTGAAAGTTTTACGTGTTTAGTCGGGAGGAGGAAGTGAAAAAGTTGGTGTTTTGCCAAAGCTGGGAGTTTTGTTTGTTATTTTCGTGTGATTCTCGAAGATTGTTGAATAAATCAACAAGGTAAGTGAGAATGGAATTATGGCTGTAATGTAAGAGAAAATAACTGTAAATTAGGAGAAAATATATACAGGAATCAGTGGCGTATCTATATGGGTTTCGTGGAACCCGGCCACGGGGGCTTTAGGGACCCGTGGGGCCCAAATGCACAACAATCATAAAAACAAATATAATATTAATATTTATAATAGAAAAATACATTGATATATAATTTTAAGTTATACGCCATCATGAGATATTAATAATGCCCCCAACAGATTATGGCTTAGTTGATTGATTAGTTTGGAAAGAAAAAAAAATTAAATAAAATGGGCGCGACGTGATTACGGACGGTAATCACTTTCTTATGTATTTTAATATAACGCAGAAATGTTAAGTTTAAATTAATGAAATTAAATGTATAAAAAAATCGTTTTACCTTAAAAAAATTTAATGATAATAAAATTAATAAATCTGATCTCACATAGAACGTAGTAGATAAATATATATATATATAGCTATACGTATGTATCTTTACAACAGTTATACAGGGCTTTCATTAATTCCCGAACCCCACGTGACTAAATTTAAAAATGCCGCGTAAATTATTGTATTTGTACGTTGGAGGCTTTAAAAAAAGTAACCAAACGCTACTAAAGTCAAATTTGACATAAACGTTTATGCGCGGTGCATCGTTAAACCAACCTTTGAGATCTTACAAGATTCGCCCGGAATTTTCAGGAAAGCAAAAATTGTTTAATTATTCTAAAACATTGAGTTTTATTTCTATTTATTTTGCAGAGTCAATTTGCTAGGATAAGCAAATACTGCGAAAATTAATAAAAAATAGTTACATTTTTGAAGATGAGCCTATTTTTTAATCATTTTAAATATAATATTTTCAGTCGTCATAAAAATACGCCGGCGAATAAATATTTTTAAATCTAGGGAATTTTTGTGTGAGCCATACCACCTTGTACATTTGGTTGCCTATTATTTTTGGTCACGTGGGGTTCGGGAATTAATGAAAGCCCGGTACAATAGGTAATTGTTTATTATTAATTTGTAAGAAATTCCCTTTTCAGTTCAGATTCAAAAAAATATATAGTTATGTTCGCAGTTAAAATTATTAGATTGAATCAAATTATTACTTCCAAAAAAAATAAACACAAAACAAAATGTATAGAATTATTGTTATCCATCAATAATTACTTTCCATAATAATAAAAAAAAAAAAAACTTGAAGTTGTAGCGAGCACGCCGAGACGCGTGACCTTCGCAGGTAGCGTAAGCACCCGCACGTACCGCGTTCGCACCCACCACTTCCCTAGAACTGCCCCTTCCAACTCCCACTACCCTGACCACCCCGAACAAAGGGCCAACGCCCTATAAAACACTCTGCAGCCCCGGCAATCGTCAGATTCTTTGAGCACGTCTCGACGGCCTTAGAACTCAATCTCTACAAGCAACCGACCTACCCTACACTAACGTACCTTTCGGGGACTTAGTGCTAGCCGCATCACAACACGTTATCGCGTTCGAGCCAGACTCCGCACCAGTACGAGCCACGCCGCTCCAAGCCACGCCGCTGTGCAAGCACCCAAGACCGCACCACGCCGCACCAGGTGAACAATTCACGCCCAAGCTCCACCGCATCGCCGCCCAGAGCCGAGCCAAGTCCCGCCGCCCGAAGCCGAGCCAAGCACTGCAGAACCGCCCTAAACTATTTGTACATAACCACTGTATATACTGTTCTCTCCTGAATAAACTTGTTAAACAGCCACTAGCATTATAAAGTGTATATCCCAAATACTTAGCTAATTTATAACGGTTTTCCTCCAACACCACTTAGCATCAGAATGCGACAGCACACAGCCAATTCCTCGTTGACACAACTTGATCAAGAATTCTGGAACGCCTTCATCTTTTCCCTTGCTTTCCGCAACAACACGAAACCAGGAATTCCAGAAAAATCTTACGCCAACCAAATTGTCCAAGTCCAAATTGATCGAGTAAATCGGAAAACGAATAGGTAATCCAGATATAAAATCCTAAAACGTCCCAAGAGATTCGGGGTATGATAGGGATTTTTTTTTTCAGTTAAAAAAAATAAAGATCTCTTTTTTATATATACCTATTACAGACACACGAAACACCCTATTTGGTAAATAAATTTGCGATTAACATATTACAATTTAATCATAAGAATTTCCATCAATGATAACAACTGAAATGCGCTTACCTCTAGATACAATGAGGATATCGAGGACGGCACGCTTTTAAATCCGCTTGAAGCGAAGTAAATTATTTTTAAGTAATTCCAATAATTTACAACTTATCTTCTGGGAAAATATATATTCTTCAAATCCAGAGGAAACCAAAGCGGTATTAAATTAATTTCCGAAGATAAAAATGGCGTGATGACCTCTAATTGATTTGGATGCGTTTACGCCGTGACTGCCAGGTGTGAAAGAACGAGAGCGCGGTGCGCGGTGACCACGGAGAACAAAAGACAAAAACATTAAAAAACAGTGTTTTGAATTAATTCTAATAAAGCACTATAAGTTGCATATATTAATTACTCGTATTCAAAATAAAATAACTTAAAATTGTTTTACGCAAAAATCACGTAACACGATTTTTATTACCTCTAATTGGGAGCCTTTCTATTAATTTGGTGTATGTAATATTACATTCGACTGGAAATAAAATAGTTTATATTATTATATTAACTACAAAATATTTGATTTCTTAAGATTTTTCTAAAACATATTTCCCAATGTTCAACGCAAATCTTGGAAAGCCCCCTAAAAAATATTTTAAACGGAGGCCCTCGGTCGCGTTGTTACGCCACTGACAGGAATTGTAGACATGCTAAGGATATGAGAAGTTAGTTACGAAAAAAATTATATAATTAATCGTATTCATCACTTAATTACACAGAAATGGATTGAGTGAGAAATATGGTCGGTATTTATAGAAAAAAAGGGTGTATGTCATTAACACGGGAAGTAGTTGTTTCAATGGGTATTTATTATCTTAAGTTGTCTTATTAATTAACACGTATTGTTTGCATTTTACACGAATATTGCGTAGTTTTATATATTATGTTTAAAGCGTGCAAACTATAAGAAGCGCAGGCTTACTTTCTCGAATTCAAACAGTTTTTAATTTGAATTATTCTTGTTTGAACTGTACCGTAAGGTAAATAATCAGGTGTCACATTCTTCATACCTGTTAATGACATAATCCCTCTTTACCTATAAATACCGATATTTTTCACTCAAAAAATATCTGTGTACCTGTTGTGTGTGGTATACACAAAACTTGTTCCAAGTAAGTTTATTTCAATTTTATTCCTGATATCTTTAAAAAAAAGTCATACGCAAAGTTATACTGAAGAGAGATAAATCTCGAAACGCATCTAAAGAAGGCCCAAGACATTATTTTTAATTCAAGTCCTTTCATTTGTAATTTCTAATTTTTCATTTCTATTTGTTACTTGGTTTAAAGAGAATTTGACCTAAATGTTACATATACTCTGATAGAGCGTTGTAACAAATCAAATACAATGAGATTTTAAAGATTTCATTGTATAATTTAATATCCGGAGGTGTATTTGCACGGGAAGTAGTTGTTTCAATTGGTATTTATTGTCTTAAGTTATCTTATTAATTAAGGCGTATTGTCTGCATTTTACACGAATTATTTCGTAATTTTATCTATTAATAATATAGTCAGTTTTGAACTTTTAAAAACATTTTAATACCGACCATATTTTTCACTCATTCCATTTCTGCGTACCTATTTATTCCACACAAAATATTTTTCCAAGTAAGTTTGTTTTAATTTTATTCCAACATTTTTTAAAACGTCATAAGCAAAGCTATACTGAAGAGAGATAAATCTCAAAACGCGTCTATAGATGGCCTAAGACATTAGTTTTAATTCAAGTCCTTTCACTTCTAATTTTTTGTTATTTCTCCTTTCATTTTAAATTTGTATTTGTTAGTTGGTTTGAAGAGAATTTGACATTAACGTTACATATACTTCAATAGAGCGTTGTAACAAATTAAATTAAATAAGATTTTAAATATTTCTTAGTATAATTCAATATCCGGAGGTGTATTTGCACGGGAAGTAGTTGTTTTAATGGATATTTATCCATCTTAAGTTGTCTTATTAATTATGACATTGTTTGCATTTTCACGAATAACATTTTCGTAATTTTATATATTACATTTTAATGTGTTCCAACTTTACTCTAATTAACTTTATCTATAAATTCTCAGGTATAATATATTCCATTTGTTTCTGGATCTCGCCTAGCTATGGAAAAGTGACAGTTTAAGTATTGTAAATGGGGCTGGTTGTGTTTTAAATCAGGGTTTTTAAATGTCACTGTCAGATGTTCGATTTTAAGGTTATAATTTCTGACTATTGTGATCTTACACTGTTGCCTGTTTTACAAATTTTCAGATATAAATGGATAATAATATGCAGTTTTAAGATTAACAAAATTTACTACTTGGTTTTTGTACATTCAAACACAGCAATAATATTGTATATAACAAATATAATGAATTCGGCTCTGCAAACTTATTTCCTCATCCATTTGTATTTCTCGCTTGGGTCTTCCCGTTAACACATTTTGATCAACTCCATCCATCCACCTTAATTTTGGTCATTCTCTCTTCTGTTGGCCCTCAGTATTTTTTTGTAGAATTGCAAATTTATTCCCACCCTCTTGTGATACTGATAATTTTCATGTCAAACAATTTTTAAGCCCTCATTCCACTTTTATTATTTAGTCAAGAGAACCTGCATCTGAATCTTCTGATGTTTGTTCTGAGCCAGATTCCCCAAGCGAAATAATAAAAGAAGGAATGGTTTCAAAAGAAAGGTTCCCCGTGTGTTTTGTCCAGTCATCCGAAATAAGTTTTTCACAATGATCACAGAAATTTTGCCACATATCGGATGTACATTTTGAGAAAGACTGAACACGATCCTTAGATGGTTGCTTAGAATTTATGTGCTTATTGTAGTAAGTCTTACAAAACCCCCATGCCATTTCAATTGGATTATATTGACAATGGTATGGCGGTAATCTGAGAACTTCGTGCCCGTTCTTTCTCAAAATGTCATCAACTACGTAAATTTTGTCATTTGATCGAAAAGGTATAAATAAAGCCCATAGTTCCTTTTTGGTTAATTTTGGATTGAATTTTACATTGTGTTTAACCAACCACTCCTGCATTTCGCATTTCTTACAAGAAAATGAAGGAGTTTTGTCTAATTGCACAGAATGGTATGCAGCATTATCCATAATAACTACACATTTCCCTGAAAGCTTAGCCAAAGCAGGAATAAGTTGATTAACCACCCAATTTTGAAAAGTATTACCATCCATTGTGTCATGGTAATCTCGGTCATTAATTTAAAATTATTTTTCACTTTGACATTGACACAGCATTGCAACACTAGATTAATTTGATTTAATAATGAAATGCTCGAAGAAGCGACCGCGTGGCGAAATAATTGTTGCAAGATTAACAATAAACCTCTTGAAAATTAAAAAGAGGATTACTTATGATATCATAAATTATTGCAACACTGTTAAAATAAGGAATCAGGAGTGCCAATTAATAAAAAATGTAAATGTTGATACTGCAACATAAAAACACGAAAGCATGGCTAGGCGAGATCCAGAAACAAATGGAACGGTGTATACTCTCATCAATTTTACTTTTACACATTAAACAAAATGAATGTACTATAAATTGTACTTTTTTGATAATAATAATAATAAATAAATCTTTATTGGTTGTTTACAATACAATAATTATTAACATATGTATTCTTATAATTTAAAAAATGTAACCAAAGGGTTATCGACCTGAGGTCTTTCTACCCTGGTTTGTCATTTATTTAGTCCGTCATGATTGTTAACTGTCATTGTCTAGCGAGGTGAAATGTTTGTTGAATTCATGTGTGGTTTCTGATGGGTGTTTGCATTTAGGAGGGATTTCGGGATTTCTGGGGATACATAGTTTATCTAGGAGCTCTAGATTTTCAGGGTTAGTGGAGAGTTTTTGGGAAAGGGCTAAAAGGCGGTCTTGGATAGGTGTAATTCCGGTACTATTGTAAAGTAGGATGTTTGATGGATTATATAAGGGGTTATGTGGATGCCGTAATTTAGTTAAAATGCGGAGGGATGATCGTTCGGAAATTTGAATATGTTTCAATACGGGGGGGCGGGATTGTGACAAGAGAACGGCTCCATAGTCCACATATCATTTTATATATATGTGCGGCGGTGTTAATATTTATACCTTTACCTCTATAAGTGAGGCATCTAAAGTGTTTAGCTCTAGCACGAATTTTGTTTTTAATGGCCAGTGTATGTTTTTTAAAATTGAATTTTTGGTCAAATAATACGCCCAGGTATTTGCAGGTTGGGGATGAGGTAATGCGGGTATTGTTGATGGTAATTGAATGAGGAGTCGGTGGGATGCGATGGAAAGGTATTAGGAGTTTGGATTTTAATGGGTTTATTTTAATTCTCCATTTGTTAAACCACGATTCAATTTTGTTGGAGAATTGCTGGAGGGTGGATATGGAATTTGGAATATTATTAGAGTGGACAACGAGAACAGTATCATCTGCAAATTGGAGAGGGTATGCTAAAGGATTGAAGTAGTCAGGGTTTGGTTCAAAGCTTTAAATCGAACTCTTCTAAAAAAATAACGAATATCTGAAGATTTTACGAAAATAAGCAGAATTTGGAATACGTATATTTTAAAGAAAAAAATCTCTGTATAAAACGTCAGACATAATAACTATAATGTATATTTTCAGAGTTGCCAACCTAGAATAATTTTCATGGCTCTCTAGAGATTTTTTTTAATTGAACATACGATACAATTTTGATTTACAGCAATGGAATCACAACATATGTATTTGTTTATTTGTAAATGTTCATGGTTAGTTGGCTATACATCCTCTGGCTTCCCCGTCGGGATGTAACTAGCCAACCTTGGAAAATAAATTCTTCATATTTCACTAGATGTTCTGGTTCTGGTATCACAACATATGTATTCGTTTATTTGTAAAGTTTCATATACATCCTCTGTCTTCGCCGTCCGGATGTAAGTAGCCAACCTCGAGAAATAAACTCTTCATATTTTCCTAGACGTAATAACAATTATAAATTTTGATTTATACTAATGGAATTAAAACATATATATATATATATATATATATATATATTTATTTGTTAAGTTTCATTCATTTTTGTTTATAAACAAAGAAGTTGTGACCGGTTAAAGTTGAGTTAATCGTGAAACAGCTTAAACTGTAAATTTTCCTACATCCCTTATTTTGTAAAAGAGTTCAATTTGAAGCTATAAACGAGTGTTTTCCACTCCCAGACTAAGCATGAAGTAAAATTTCGAGTTTAGAAAAGCCCCGTGAAAATTTGTCGAGGGTCGCGCAGCGACCCGAGACAAATTTTCTGGGCTTTTCTAAACTCGAAATTTTACTTCATGCGCCACGCGTATAAAACACTAATATATTATGAAATGTATGTATATAATATAAAATCAAATTAAACTAATAATAAAATTCGTGTTTATATTTTGTAAATATTCTGCCAACTATTGACAAACTCAATTTTTCTTTATGTTAAATTTTTCTTTATATTAAAATGTTTGTATATATTTGAACCTCACTATAAATCAGTGTTTAATACGTGTGGTGCATGAAGTAAAATTTTAAAAATGCATGAAACTAATCAAGAGAGTTAAAACGTCAGTATTTTATTGAAAAATGTTGAATTATTAACCTGTAAAAAATTCAATTCAATTTTTTTTGCTCTGCGGATTTTTTTTATTGCCCTTCAAACACAGGGGCCAAAACTTTTGAAACGAATATTAGAATGCATATTTATCCGGGAATTTTTGTTCTGTTTCTCAAATCTTCAGATATTAAAAATTCCTAGTATGTTTACCAAATTTTAGTGGTGTCAAATGCCACCGTCAGGGCCGAAAGGGTTTAAGTATATACATCTATATCCCAATTTCTACAATTTAATTTTTGAAGCTATAAAAATCAGTATTTTCGAAAAGCTACAAATTTTGTATTCAATATAGTAGGTGTGAATTTTAATTGAAATGCAATTTAAACTGAATTTAAGCTTAACTTGTTTTAGGTTACTGGTTAATTGCAGAATGTAATCTCAGATTGATTTTGTGTTTAAAACAAAAATTAATGAATCAAAATATAATTTAAGTTTATTACTTACAATTTGACTTTTAGAATTGAAACGTTTAATAATTACAATTAAATTGTGAAGCATGAATATATTTAAATTAACTTTACCATTTGAAACACCAAATATTTACTTAAACATAAAATTTCATTTAGAGCAAGCCCAATTAACAATAGTTCTCTGAGAAAACAGAGTGGCAACAAGTTCAAGCCATGTATAAATATTATGAACACCGCGATAATCCAAACTAGTTACGAGAGGCAGTATAAGTTGTATAGGATGGTACTTTTTTGGTTTTCTTATTATTGATAATCTTTACAATTTTTGGTATGCAATGATTTATTTGCAGTACAGTAAGTTTTATACCTAACTTTAAATTACCAATTGTTACCATGTTTCTAGTAATATTACCGAAAATATTAACCAGTTTTAAATTATCAGTAATTTTACATCACTAATAAGACCTCTAAAAATAAATGGCCGTAATCACGTGCTAACCAAAACCGTGTAATAGGTCAGTAGGGGTCATGTGCAAATATTATTTTTGACGAAATTAAATTAAAATATTAATACAAAAATCACCCAAGAAAATATTAAAGAAAAATCAACATTCAGTAAATACGAGAATAACATTAGTCGATCAAAATTTTTTATCTGAAAGAAATAACAAATGCAGCATCGCCTTAAAATAATAAACAAGTACCGGCGCGTGGAGAAATGCTAAGACATACAGAAAGATTCAGTTCAAGGTTTAACCAAGCGCAAACACAACGAATTTGCGAAGTCGGGGGAATTGCGTGACGTCAGGGATGGGTGGTATTTTATAACCATATATGGTCTGCGCGAAATCTTCCATCTCCACGATCGGGTGGGAAATAGAGTTATAAAATCTGTGCGGAGCGGAAAACATAAAGGGAGTCGGGGGAGAGTCAAGAGGCAGTTCGGGAAGTCAAGCGACAGTTCGGAAGATGAACATCACGAAAAGCACCACAAGTTCCAAATCACAGAGGGAAATAAGAATAACACAACAAAAATCAAATTATACAACAAATATAAAAACTATACAACAAAAAAGAATACAAAACAATTGACGGGTGTGGTCGAGCTGTGCGTGGAAAACGGAGGAGTGTTCCCGCTAGTTAATTGCCTGAAAACAATTAACGGGTGTGGTCGTCCCGAGTTAGTACTGCAGAGTTATGTTCCCGCTAGTTAAATGCACAAAAACAATTGACGGGTGTGGTCGAGCTGTGCGTGGAAAACGGAGGAGTGTTCCCGCTAGTTAATTGCTAATCACAATTAACGGGTGTGGTCGTCCCGAGTTAGTACTGCAGAGTTATGTTCCCGCTAGTTAATAACACAAAACAATCAACGGATGACGTCGGGATCTGCTTGATAATCAGAGGAGTGTTCCCGCTAGTTGGTTGTCTGGTAAGCTCCGAGATGGTTTTTGTGGGTTTCCCATCTCATAATGCAAATGCAGGGGTTATTTAATTTTGCTCCCACAAGTAGAGTCATATACTTTTTGAGTTTAACTAAAATGCACATGGCTTCTAAGTACAAACGAAAATAAAGTATTTCGAGAATATAAATAATTTAAGAAACACAAATGAATTAGAAATGTCATAATTGAGGTCAATAAACTTTGCATCCGTTAAACTCACATCCTGTTTTATTTATTGTCCACACATACTCCTGGTCATTAAAAGGGAAGAAAGACACAGTATTTCCGATAATGCATATTGACACAAACAACGAATCTGTTAAATAAATTAAAAGGGTTATTACATACACAACACAACGTAAATAAAATACAAATTATAAATTTGTATAATACGTAGGGTCGAATCATTACAACCGTTACTAATAATTTAGCATTAATTATGAAATGAATATAATTTCAATGCTAAACTCATACAATTCAACTATTAATATACAGCAATTAATGATAAATGCCTCTCGACCATAAACGGCAATAACAAGATGCGCTTCAACCGTTTTCCTGTTAATTTGAATCACAATTATTCAAATAGTGTTGAATATATAAAAATAGTATATTCAGTAACGAGGTAAGAATTAAAAAAGTTGATACGAGTGGAAGATTCCGAACGCGAGCGTTAGCGAGCATGAGGAACCACGAGTATCAAATTTTCATTTTAACTGAGTAACAGACTATATTTTCTCCAAAACCAGAAAGTAAAAATTACATTTTATTAAAATTGCTGTTTAAATGATCATTTTTATTACCTGATAAGCTAAATATATCTTATCCGCAGCATTTTCTAAGAATTGCTTAACATTTTCTTCTGTAAAAACCTTCGATTTCTTAGCTACATTCTATTTAGAAGAGCGTTTTAGCAAAGTTTTAAATTTTTGTGTATCTTGAAATATCGATATCGCGTTTCACATTTATCGTTGCCTCTAGGATTAAATATATTATCCATAGAGTCAATGATTTCCATTTTGGAAAAAGGAGTCCGTTTTCTTTCCTTTTTGCTAATCCCTTAAGAGTGTATAATACATTTTATATTCATGTCTCGATTTTTGCGGCAGCAGGTTCTCGATTATATTATTTGCATAATTTGTAATTTCAGGTGGAGTTTTATCAAATTGTACATCTGATTTACTCGATGTTCCACTCATTATTTTACTTAAATTAAAACTTGTTTCAAAATAATATTACGACGTCGCCATTTACATCTGACACTGACCGTTTTGAAATTCAAGGCAATCTATGCCGTTTAGTTCGATTACGGAATATTCATTCTGTATTTTGTTATAGAATGAAAATACATGCAAAACACATAAGAAGTAAGTGTTTTAGGATAAATATTCAAACTCGAGAGTAAGATTTTTTACATTTTGATATTAAAAATGATTTCGGAATGATTACATTCACTAATGGTCGTGGAAAAAACAATGTTATACGGATATACATGTAGAATCCCAATGAAATAAAGAATATTTTTAAATAAAAGAAGTAAAAGGGTCGATTTTACGAAGTTTCAAATAGGAAAAGTAATGTATTCAATAATATCCTATAGAAGTTATACTTGCTTTGTATAATTTTATGTTAGAAAATACATATATATCTATGACTCTTTCCTTTCCGTATTTGTTATGTTGCCCAATTAGCATCCTCTAAGGCTTACTGAAGTATCATATCATTAATCATATCATTTATTCTACGGATATACCATTATACAGTAATAATACAAAATTTAACACATAAAGAAATAGAATATAAATTAAATATAACTAAAATAGACAATACATAAAAACCCATTCACAAGCAAACTGATGCCACATAAGATTTCCTTTATGTGGGAGTGGAAATATCATAAATAACACATTAGAATATAATAAGTATTTTTTTGAAATACCGTCTATATTAGCAAAGAGTTCTACTATGGTGAGATCAAATAAATTTACTATCAAAGCAAGCCATGAAAATTTAATTTTAAATCAAACTGATGGAAAGTACCTATTTGTCAAAAATCATAGATATCGTTGGGTGAATGAGGAATTCTTCATTTGACGATATCTATGATTTTAATGACTTTGACAACTACGTACTTTCAGAATATAGTAAACTAATAAGTAAAAATATTTTAGGTGGTGTACTATTTTCGATATTAAAAAAAAAATTATTCGATGTAGGCTGGGGTTTCCCACACTAAAAAATTCCGAATCGAAAGTGACAGCGGAAAGGGTCTTGATGTCTTATGAATATTTATGGGAATATCCCGAGGAAAGACTGCTGACGTGTTTCGGCCTTTACCTCCTGTGTTTTATACACGGCATCCCACTTTATGCGAAACCTTTTGGGGACGGCGCTTAATTGGAACGAGTGCGTGTGCTTTAAAAATTCGGGGGGATTTATTAAAATGAAATGGTGAGGTTTTTAATTTAAACAAAATATATTCGTAAGATAAAGTTGATAAAGACCCAACCCCCTTCCCCCAAGTTTTAGGTACAATTATTCAGTGCGATCATATAAAACATAATTTAGAGTAGGCTTTAAGTTTTGAATTAGATTGGCACTACTAATTGTTAACACATAGTTTAGCCTAACCTCAAATTTATTCCATCATTTAATTAGCAGTTTGGACAACCGCACAAAAATATGCCGCCTACTTTAAATCATGATTTAAATGTTCGCACGGTATTTATTTGGTATAGTAATTGCAATTATACAGGGTGATTCAGAAAGGACCCGATCGAAACATCCACAGAAATGAATATCCACGAATAAAATTTTAAAAAGTGTAGATTTCTTGTACAATAGATTTTTTGTTTTAGCATAGTTTTTAAAATAAAATCAACACTATTATAAAATATTTACAGTTGGCATAACATTCAGGCACACTAATTTTAACTTAAATTGCATTTTAATGGAGAAACTGGGAAATTTTTTTAACAGCTATTTAAATTCCTAAAAATTAGTAGATACGAGTAGTACTTTATTTTTTAATTACAAGAAATTATTAAAATTTTTATGTACAAAAATTAATAAGGCCCATTTAAAGGGTGGCACACATTGTGTGGATGTTTTGAATGGGTCCCATTCAGAATAGGTGTAAAAATGGTGATGTGTCCATCATAGTACTTTCCCCCGTAAATTGCGTATTAAATCACTTTTAAAATATTTGTAGCATTATTATTTTCAAAATGTCTTCAACTTTTTGATAACTACAACTTTTATTTGAAACATTTTTCAATTGTATCAACACATACACTGAGACAAACCAATGAGTAGATAAAAGAACATTATTTATTAATTATCTCAAAAACTAAGAGTGCTATGACAAAAAGTAAAGATACAAAAAATCTTTAATATTTTATTACCTACAACTTTTATTTGAAACATGTTTCAATTGTATCAACACATACACTGACACAAATCAATGACTAGATAAAAAACACTATTTATTAAATATATCAAAAACTAAGAGTGCTATGACAAAAAGTGAATCTACAAAAAATCTTTAGTTTTTCATTTCCTACAACTTTTATTTGAAACATTTTTCAATTGTATCGACACATACACTGTCACACACCAATAACTAGATAAAACACACAACTTTTGAAATATCTCAAAAACTAAGAGTGCTATGACAAAAAGTAAGTGAACAATACATCTTCATTTTGTTATTATCTACAACTTTTATTTGAAAGAATTTTTTTTGATGAACATTTATTGAAAAAATCTGATAAAACTGAAAAACGCTAAGAGTAAAGTACCACTTCCGGTTTTCCGATTTTTACCAAAAGCTTTTCAGTTCTTCCGATTGTAACAAAAAGTTTCAAGTTTCATCTCGATATCTTTAGCGGTTTTTGCGGTACAGCGCACACAGACTCACACACAGACAGACAGACATTTTTCAAAAATGGTCTTATTCGACTCAGGGGACCTCAAAACGGATATTTCCGATAAAATTTTTGATTCGAAAATTTTCACGAAAACAATACTTTCCCTTTGTTTTACATACGGGGGAAAGTAAAAAATTGCTCAGTAAAACGGTTAAGTTATTACTTGTCGTTTTTGTACTTCTAATATTTTTATGAAAAATATACTATCGCTTAATTTTTTTCCTCGATAAAAACTCAAATTTTTCAACTGCGGATTAATTATATTGTATACTGTAGGTATATTAGTTTTAATTGTAGAATATGCAAGGCCGATGAAGACTTTCTTTTGAAATCGAATATTCTGTGACAATAATAGAGAAGAGGGAACTTTCTTTATTTCGCACACAGGTAGTAAATAGCATTCTAGCTGCAATTTAAACGAGTAAATGGACCAGCCGCATAATTAATCGTGAGAAAAAGCATAAATAGTGGGCTCGTTCGTGCGTGTATTTCTCTGTGTTCCATAAACACACAATTACGTACAATAATAGCGCAACGTAGCGTACATTGTAGATGAGAACTTAATTACTTTAAGATAATATGTATATATTTTTTTGCTAGTAAATCTAACTTGTTGGATATGTTAGATGTTGCATTTTGCATATAAATTATGCATAGAACAGTAAAGCTGTCGTGTAACTCTAATATTCATTGTATAATTCAATATCTGTCGGGGTATTAGCTCGAGAAGTAGTTGTTTTAATCAATATTTGGAGACTTGTCTCAATGGGTCTAAAATATTTGCAGAAAGTCGATATTAATTTTAATTCGTCTTATTATTTTATACTTAGTTACTAGAATAAATAAACATTCGTAAAAAAATTGCAAATATCCTGCACAAAGAAAAATAAAAATAATATTAATTTTGTGTGTGTAGAATGCAAGACACATATAAAATTAATATTATTTTTAAATCTAAAGTGTAGTTAAGGATATAAATATAACGGATAAAGTCGCAATCGAAATGTATACAAAACTTTAAAGGGTCTTACACTGTCTCTGTTTGAATTGATGTGACAACCTATAAAGTAACATGCCGAATACAAAAAAATATGGACATAGGGAATTATAGGGGCATTCGACCAGGGAAACACAGAATTATACAGTGTGTATATTTAGCATCAAATGTAATAGCCTAATAGCTCAATGACATTAGAAGCGTAACACCCAGAAGGAGTTATTATTTTCACTTGATTTTTTGCCAGTATGGTAGTCTTACATCAAGAATAAAATGATTACATTTTCAAGAAATTTTATTAAAAAACAATCTAAAAGAAATGAATAATGTGTTTGGCGACCCCTTTGCTGTATACACTCCTGTAGACGTCTGGGCATCGACAAAATGAGATGGTCGATGTCATCTTGAGGCATCTCGTTCCAAGCAACTTGAATTTCATCGATCAACTGTGCTAGAGTCTGTGGAGGATGGTGCAAAGAGAATATTCATCTTCCCATGATATCCCACACATGTTCAATGGGATTTAAATCCGGCGAACGGTAGAAAAACATTAACACCAGCTTCATTAAGAAAGTTCATAGTTCGACGAGCAATATGGGGACGTGCGTTATCTTGTTGAAAAAGTACGTCTGGGCGGCCATCTAAATAAGGCAACAAAGTCGGTCGTATGACGTCTTCAACATAACGCGCAGCTGTCATACTGCTTCGAATGAATACAAGAGGTGATCGACTACCATAAGCAATAGCCCCCCAAACCATTACTCCAGCAGTCCTGTGTACATGCCTCTCAATAGCAAACCTAAGATCAGGTCGTTCTCCACGGTAGCGTCGTACCCTTCTACGGCCATCATGCGTGCCTAGACAAAATCGTGATTCATCGCTGAATACGACATCGTGCCATTCTGCCTCCCAATGCTGCCGTTCTCTGCACCAGTCCAACCTTTGGCGACAGTGTCTCGCTGTTAAAGGAAGCACTAATCTTGGACGGTACGAAAGAAGCCCAAAGGATTGAATGCGGCGATATAAGGTTCGCATACTAACGGGCCTACCTTCTTCTCAAATCCATTGATCACCGATTTGACGCGTAGTAGCGAAACGGTCTCGCAGGGCTATTTGTCTTAAGCGCCGATCTTGACGTTCTGTAGTACGCAATTGGTCTTCTTCTTGCTCCTCTACCTTCTTCTGTCCATACCTGATACAGACGTATTACAGTTGCTGCAGTGGAATCAATACGGCGGGCAATTTCGCGATAGGACATTCCGACATCTCGATAAGCAACAACTCGACCCCGGTCAAAATCGGTCAAATGGTGATATTGTGGACGTCTTCGGACTCGAGGCATTTTATTTAAGCTTAACACACTCAACGGAAACACGAAAACTAAAAACATCTGTACTAAACAGCTCATATAAATAGTTTTATCAAAAAAGAAAAAGTGAAATATTTTTTTTTCACAATAAATATAAAAGGCACAAGGTTGAAATTGTTATCAATGTATGCTTTAAATATAGTCACTCTGTTGCTAAAATATGAATTCAAAAAAATCATTCCTTCTTGGTGTTACGCTTCTAATGTCATTGAGTATACCATTGCGATAATGTTCGTATATAATAGCTTACTTTGTATTAGGTTAAAACTAATTTTGTTTCACATGTAAACTTTTTATCTTATAAAAAGTTTATGATTATTATATCATTTTCTTTTATTTTATATCTATTATAAACAGAATTCACTAATTCGAGGTTGGAGAATTTTGGGGTCGGTTTTTTGGGCGGATTAAAATATTTAATAAGTATGCCGGAAATGGAAAGTTTGTGCTGGTTTAACGGCGCCTTTGAAATAACGCGAGCTCAAAGCGCTCTTTGTGCGCTTATCTTTTTACGTTTAAATTTAATATATATTTACGTTAAGGGAGTCATTTAAATGTTAACGTTAACGAATAGGGAGTGTATAAAAAAGTTAATAATATTAATATGCGACAAGTATTTCATTTTTTATAAAATTAGGAAGAAAATAAATAGAAGAGAAAACTAATGCTTAGACATCGTTGATTGTTGAGGCAATTTTTTAAAATCAACGCTTAAACGTTTGTGTAACATGAATAGAAAATAACAAACTGAAAATGCCCAAATATTCATTGCCTTCACGCACAAATACAGTGATGTTAGTATTTTAAAAGAGAATTCGAAAATCTTTCAAGTAAAAGAACTCGGAGATGAAAGTATTCGAAAAAATTGCGAATAAAGGTACTTTAAACGTAATAAAGAAATCCGAATAAAAATGCTTTGAAAAACTTCGTGTAGCAGTACTCTAAAAAAAATGTTTTTAAACATTCCATGTCTCTGTTAGAATGTTTTCATTGTTTATTTAGCGAAACATATTCTCACTAAATTCTTCTACTTTTTGATTTTCTATAAGAATTCCAAATCAGAATTTCAAAACTCCTATTTATGAAAAATTCGACGGATAGATAGATATATTTATAGAATTCACTTTCAGTTCATCGAATAGAAAGCTTTCAGTAACTCGAAAGTTCTTGTAGTACTAGGGCATTTTTGAGTAGCCTATGTTAACCTATATTTTCGCAAGGACACCATCCGTCGTAACGATCCTATAAAATTGATTTATTCTTGAACGAAAATTATAATATAAAATATAAGACCGAATTAAAATTAATATCGACTTTCTGCAAAAATGTTGTCTCATTGAGACAAGTCTCCAAATATTCATTGAGACAAGACAGTTAATATGCATTCCCTGTATTTTTTTTAATTTATTTCAATTTCTTGTTGGTTCATTTAGTTTGGTGAGAGAATAATTTGACCTGATGTTGAATTTTGCATATAAATTATGTATAGAACAGTTAAGCTGTCGTGTAACTCAAATATTCATTGTATAATTCAATATCTGTCGGGGCATTAGCTCGAGAAGTAGTTGTTTTAATGAATATTTAGAGACTTGTCTCAATAAGACAACATTTTTGCAGAAAGTTGATATTAGTTATGATTCGTTTTTATATTTTCTAAATATTCTGCAAACTATTGACTCAATTTATATTAAATTTTCTTTATGAAAAATTATAATGATTCTCGAGGAAAATACACAGACCGCACTTTATTATTTGCTGTAATAAAAATCCAACATTTACTGTAAATTAAGTTTTAAAATTGTCTGAATAAACTTATATTACATGTCGTTGCATCAGTACTTATTTGTGCAATTTTTTTATTTATTTATTTATTTATTTATTCTTACGGGTGGCCAATTACATAAAAAAATAACATATATAATAAAAAATACAATAATACAACAATACAAGAACATTACTTATGAGTTAGAATCTAAAACTACACGACACGTACGCTTAAAATACTTTAGACTAACTCCGAACATATCAATTAAATTATAATATTTGTTAACATTATATATTAAGTAATTACGAGGGCTATTAAAACCAAATACCGATTTGTGAAATTCACAAGCAAGAAGTGGCTGATGCCGCGTTGCATGTCTGGGGATAAAAAATGATAAAGATGACAATACATCCGAGCAATCGATTAGATTGTTAAATAAGCGATAAGCAAAACAAAGCGAAGAATAAATTCTTCGTTTATATAGAGGAAGGATATCAACCTCAGGTTTTGGTTGCATGGCACAAATAGGTACTGATGCGATGATGTGTGTATATCAGTATTGAGTATTTAATTTAATTACTTGTACTTTGATTCGTAGCGATAACAATTTAAATTATTCCAAGAATTGCACTCCTTCGATATGTACCGAAGGATCAACAACTCGCTGGTAAATAATGCAGCATAATCCGATTTTTGTAAGCAGGATGATGTAGATAATGAGTTTGGGGCAATGTCACGGTGCATACAAATCCATACAATGGCACAATTTGATATCATGCCAACATTGCCTTTGAGTGTCTTATAATGAGGGAATTTTAATGACGTCGAATTCCGTTACCAGTTGGCAGTTTATTGACGCAAGAATGGAATTAAATGGAAGGAATAAATAAAGATCAATTACATTTATAACGAAATAATAATAATAATCCCTGTTCAACGTCTTAACCTGTATTTCTATATGTCCCATATTAATATGTTTTAAAGGAAATAGCATATTTGGTTAGTCCAGCAGTGGAAATCCTTATAAATCACGCTTTCGCCGCGAATTAATGTGTTGTAAGGTTATTTCAGTGTAAAATAAAGTAACATTAATTTAGCTACATACTACAGACCAACGAGTATTACGCCCGTTTTTTTTCTAAAGTTTACGAAATTGCTGTTAAAAACCGGTTGTGCTCTTGTGTACAGGATGGGGCATGGGAACTTCCTTTTTTGAAAATGACGCAGTGAATTTAGTAAGAGTAGCAGAAAGGTGGAGAAGGACTAAATAGAAAGGCCTGAATGGGAATTTTGTGTCCCTATCCATTTTAGTCGCAGAAATGCTTTGATAGAGAGAGCAGCGAGCTTTCACCGCAGAAGCCTATTTTTTCAGGGCCATTTTTCACTGTAAACGAGAATTAGGATTGTTTTTAGAAAACAGTCCAGGAAGTTTGTTTTGCCCGCTTTCTAAGAACTATACAATGTGTGTGTGGTTTCAGCAAGATGAGGCCACAACCCACATAGCCAGGACATCAATGCATTTGTTGAAAGAAGTCTTTACCGTGCAACTGATCTTTCTGAGAGGGGCACGCTCGCCTGATTTAACCTCCTGTGATTATTACCATGGAGTAATCTCAAATCCTGAATTTATAACAATCGTCCACAGATCCTGGAAAACCTACAGAACAACAGCCGAGTCGAAATTGTCAACATACCGATCGGGATGCTTAGAAGAGTGCACCAAAACGTCCCAAGTCTACTGAATCATTGCATTGACAATTGAGGGCCACATTTACAAGTTTTTTTTTTTGAAAAGCGGTAAGCCGGTTGAATTATTCTGTGAATAAAAATTAAGACCGTTTTTATGTTCTGGGTATCAAGGCCGCTTTTATGAGTCTGTTTACATTTGTATTTCTAAAGTTCACTTTTAAAACGTTTTGCCTTCAAAAATATGTATTATAATAGATGAAGCATAATCGTTTACTAAAAAAGGACTTTACTAATATTTTCACAGTGTGAAATAGAATGTGCTGTTCAGCTAGTAATGCTTTTTGTAGATTTAATGAAATTAATATCTACGACTGTAGAAAATGTTCTTAAATCCAGAAGCGATTTAATACTAATCATTTATAAAAAAATGGTGATGTGTCCATCATAGTACTTTCCCCCGTAAATTGCGTATTAAATCACTTTTAAAATATTTGTAGCATTATTATTTTCAAAATGTCTTCAACTTTTTGATAACTACAACTTTTATTTGAAACATTTTTCAATTGGATCAACACATTCTGACACAAACCAATGACTAGATAAAAAACACTATTTATTAAATATCTCAAAAACTAAGAGTGCTATGACAAAAAGTGAGTCCACAAAAAATCTTTAGTTTTTTATTTCCTACAACTTTTATTTGAAACGTTTTTCAATTGTATCGACACATACACTGTCACACACCAATAACTAGATAAATCACACAACTTTTGAAATATCTCAAAAACTAAGAGTGCTATGACAAAAAGTAAGTGAACAATACATCTTCATTTTGTTATTATCTACAACTTTTATTTGAAAGAATTTTTTGTTTGATGAACATTTATTGAAAAAAATCTGAAAAAACTGAAAAACGCTAAGAGTAAAGTACCACTTCCGGTTTTCCGATTTTCACCAAAAGCTTTTCAGTTCTTCCGATTGTAACAAAAAGCTTAAGTTTCAAGTTTCATCTCGATATCTTTAGCGGTTTTTGCGGTACAGCGCACACAGACACACAGACAGACAGACAGACAGACATTTTTCAAAAATGGTCTTATTCGACTCAGGGGACCTCAAAACGGATATTTCCGCTAAAATTTTTGATTCGAAAATTTTCACGAAAACAATACTTTCCCTTTGTATTACATACGGCGTATCGATTATGGTGTATGGTACAGGTGGCGTATCGATTATGTTAGGTAGAAAATTTAGAGAGTCCACTAAATTGGTTGCAATGTTCACTAACTCAATGATATGGTATTGTTTGAACCATTGTTTACAACTAGCACTCGATTATGCTATAAAAGAAATAAAGCTGATATTATTCGCTTACAAGGTCCAATTGACTCAGCAATTGAAGGCGCATGACGATCCGCTTTGATATCGCTTCGCAGTTTGGGCCTTAGAGCAGATTGAATTGGACAACAATTTTGGGCGAAAATCATCTTTTCTGACGAGGCTCATTTTCATCTTGGCGGCTACGTTAACAAACACAATTGCCGCATTTGGGGCTCGGAAAACCCGAAAACCCGCACGTTATTGTTGAGAAGCCAATGCATCCCCGGAGAGTGACAGTTTGGTGCGGATTGTGGAGTGGTGGCATCATTGGACCATTTTTCTTCGAAAATGAAGCTGAAAACAACGTTTCGGTTAACTGTGAGCGTTACAGAGCCATGCTATCCGACTTTTTTTTTATGAAATTGAAGACATGGATTTGAACGACGTCTGGTTCATGCAGGATGGCGCGCCATGCCACACAGTCCATGCCACAATCGATCTTTTGCGCAACAAATTCCCAAATCGTGTTATCAGCCGTCTTGGCGATGTCAATGGGCCGCCTCGGAGCTGCGATTTAACCCCTTTGGATTTTTTTTGTGGGGAACCGTGAAGGACCGATGTTATGCCAACAATCCAGAAACGTTGATAATGAAGGTTTAAATTAAATTACACTTGGTTTGTTTCACACTTTTTTACTTTACTATTTACTCGACTAGTTTCGCGTTTTACAGCATTATCAGGAGTGAATTACAAAAGATTCAAGAAATATCCAGAAACGATTCAAGCACTTCAGGCCAATATCATCCAAGCAGTGAGCTACAGCTCGAAACCATCAACAAGCTCTTGGAAACTTAGAGTGACAGAATGCGCTACTGCGAAGCCACTTGAGCGAACTTGTGTTCCATAATTAATGGGAATATTTGCTCTTACTAATAAAGCCATAATACATGAAAAAAAAAATAATTTTGTTCATTTTATTGCATTTTTAAAAAGAAATCACTAGATGGCCCACCCGTTACATATTTTGTTTGTACTCGACATGTTACTTTATACTTTAGGTCACATCAATTCTAACAGAGACACTGTAAGACCCTTCTAAATTTTGCATAAATTTAAATTGCGCCTGTATCCTTTATATTTATATCACATCTTTAACTACACTTCTGGCAATAATAAGTGTTTAAGTGTTTTATACGCCTGGCGCATGAAGTAAAATTTTGAGTTTAGAAAAGCCCGAAAATTTAATTTGGTCGACCAACCCAAATTTTCAGGCTTTAATAAACAAAAATTGCTTGAAAATTTATGAAGTATTTATCAAGGTTAAAAGAAAAATCTCTAACAAACCCTTTGTTTGTATTTATCGGTGTTTGTAAATGGCAACAGAGGTTCTTGATTGCACCAAATAAATGTAATATAAAGAGTAAATTGTAATACCATAAAATTGGATTTGTTCGTGTCTACACTTTTTTTTTATCTGTACCGTAAGGACACATTGTTAGTGAACGAAATCATTGGAGTTTTATGGCACTGCTGATTTTATATTGTATTACAGGAATTCGATATTGATTGGCATGAAGTTTACACCTCTGTGTATATTTTAAAAACAAGGAGATTTATTTTATCTTCCAATCACACAAAAAGGTACAATCTAAATATGCTATTATGTCATAATAATATTAATTCACCTTGTTGTTATCAGAATAATTGGTTTGAAATAAGTGTGTTTATAGTAGTTTAGAGGCACAGTAAAATATAAATAACATATAAATTTTACGACAAATGAGATTCTTAATTTAGCAGAAATATTATTTTCCAGTCGCACAGAAAGGTACAATCTAAGTATGCTATTATCTTATAATAATTAATTCACCTTGTTATTAGAATAGTTGGCTTCAAATTAGTATGTTTATGGTAGTTTATAGGCACAGTGAAATATTAATAACATATATTTTTTACTGCAAATAAGATTCTTAATTTAGCAGAAATATTATTTTCCAATCGCACAGAAAGGTGCAATCTTAGTATGCTATTATCTTATAATAATTAATTCACTTTGTTGTTATTAGAATAGTTAGCTTGAAATAAGTGTGTTTATAGTAGTTTATAGGCACAGTAAAATATTAATAACATATACTTTTGTTTACTACAAATGAGATTCTTAATTTAGCAGAAATATTTATTATTATTATTAAAAAAATCTAATAATTTATGTACCCTAGTACAGACCAAGTAAAATATATCTCAGCACAGACGATTTAATACATAGGGGTTTTATATATAATCCCACTCTGCGTCTGTGTGCGTCGTGTGTATGTGTGTGTGTATACGGTCGTTCTTTTCGTTTTTCTCGGTTGGATGCGCTCCAAATTCACATCAAAATAATGGAACGGGCGCCGAAAAAGTATCGAATTTTCCATAAAATAGTATGTAAACACGGATCTAAAAGCACTCGAAAGTGCATGTAAAACAAAGCGATAAATTTCCACGTCGGCTGATAACGGGTTTGTAAGGTGATAACAGATATATGTTACGCGGAACATACGCTATGCTAAAAATGCACAATTTTGCGGACGTCATTGTTATAAAATTCATCGAATTTTAATGTGAGCTTATCATAGGAAATATATCGTATGTTCATTAAAAAAAAAAACCTCTAGACTGCCATGGACAATATTGTAAGTTGGCAACTCTGAAATTATATATTATTATTATCATGTTTGACGTTTTATATATCAATTTCTAAGGCGTGTAACCAACTTAAATTTAAAAATAAATAAATCCATGGCACTCTAGAGGTTTTTTTTTATTGAACATACGATATCTACATATGAGTAGCCTAGTATCAAAGACGTACATTCGACATTTTTGTAAAAATAATAGTAATATTAAAATAATTAAAATAGTTAGTAATAGTAATATTAAAACGGTTCTCATTATGAAAGTGAGGAGTGCTTACGTTAAGCTATACGGATGTACAAGGTAAATCAGCTAAAAAAGAAGGAATTCGAAATTACGTAAAGTTTTGTCTCCGAAAACATAAAAAATGATATGGTGGCTACTAGGCTACTCATATACAGAGTAAGTCACTAAGCGGAAATCGGTCTAAAAAAAAAAAACAATTATACATTTTACTGCCTTTATATTCAAACCTATCAAACGACACACGTATTCTATATTTTTTTTCCATGCACGGTATACAGGGTGTCTGTATTTCGAGGAAATGCATGGGGATCTCGGTTATTTGAAGAGTTAGAGAGTTGGTTAAATTAGGGCAAACACGTGAAATTTGGAGCCCAACAATAATCCGAAAACAGATTTGAAATATCTTTTTTTGTTTTCGGATATTGCCAAAAAACTATTTTTTTCAAATTTCGTTTTTATTTTTTTATTTAAAAACTATTGGATTGCAACTTTTACATTATACAGGCACTTTTTAATCAGGAATTTAGTAGTGTACTTACATTTAAAATAACTTTAATATCTTCTCCAGAACCATAGCCAACTTTTGTTTTTCTTATGGGCGCCATATTGGATATTCATATTTTTGGAAAGAACTTTTTATTCTGAATTCAACGGTACATCACACTTATAATTTATTTTGCGTTTCATTTGAAACAAAGCAACCTTTTGTTTTTTTTATAAGAGTGCCTTGAAAACAGTTGCACATTTTAAAATTCCTGAGGCCTACAACTATATTTTTTTAGGGAAGGAACCAGAATAATCACTCTGCTGCTTGATGAAGTTTTTCATAATATTAAATAATAATAAACAAATTAATTAAATATCTTTTGAACTAAAATTATCACAAACTTAGAGTAAGTGTTCGAATATATCACCATTGACCTCCAAACATAATTCTAGTCTTTTCCTTAAATTTTGGACTGTCCGACAAATGTCTCTTCTTCTTAATTGCTGAATGGTTACTATTATAATTCTTCTTAAATCGTCTTTGTCCTCTGGAATAGTTTTATAAACTTTTTCTTTTATAGCTCCCCAAAGAAAATAATCTAGAGGTGACAAATCAGGTGAGCGAGCTGGCCAACGTATATTCACCATTATTTGCCATAACTTTATTTGGAAACATTTCGGACAGACAATTAGCGACAATTTGGCTGTTGTGAGGTGGTGCACCATCTTGTTGAAACCATACATTTCTTAACATATTTAAGGGGATGTTATTGTCTACGCAATCACTTAAAAATGTTCTTATAAAATCGTGATATCTCTGTGAATTTAATGTATCTTCGTAAATGTATGGACCTACAATATTGTCTCCCAAAATACCGACCCATACATTTAGTCCGAATCGCACTTGTCGTCGTCTTTCTTCATGTTGTCTAGGATTATTTATACTCCACACATGTTCATTATGCCTATTGAATATCCCTGTGTTGGTAAAACGGCATTCGTCAGACCATATCACATTTGACAAGAAATTCGGATTATCGTTTAATTTTCCCAATAAAATACGACAAAAGTCCATCCTTCGTCTAGCATCTCCAGGATTGAGAGCTTGAGTAACTTTAATTTTGAATGGGCGATATTTATTTTTTTTCAAAATTCTCCATACGTATTGAAACGTCACGCGTCACACCAAACTGGTTCGCAAGTTCTCTCGTTGAGGAAGAAGGGTTATCTTGAATCTAGGGGAATAAATATTATCTTATTGTAATTAAAATGAAATCATTTTACCGCTTGCAAAATTTGGTTTTCATTTTCATGGGGTTGGTGATATCCATATCTTTGTCGTGGCTTTACGAAGGAACCATATTCCAATAAATTTGTATGTAGTTTTATGAAATGACTTTCACTTGGCTGTTGCCTTTCTGGATAGCGCTGTAGATAGACTTCGGATGAAATACGTACATTTTTGTTTCAAGTATAATAAACTTCGATCATATTTCGTTTTTCTTTATTTTAACTTTATTTTATGTATTATGTATAATGATCGTAACACATCAATAACTGAATAACGTATCAATATTATTGTTTCCAAGGCACTCTTTACAAAAAACAAAAGGTTGCTATGTTTCAAATGAAACGCAGAATAAATTATAAGTGTGATATACCGTTTAATTCAGAAAAAAAAGTTCTTTCTAAAAATATGAAAATCCAATATGGCGCTCATAAGAAAAACAAAAGTTGGCTATGGTTCCGGGGAAGATATTAAAGTTATTTTAAATGTAAGTACACTACTAAATTCCTGATTAAAAAGTGCCTGTAAAAGTTGCAAATTCCTAGATCCAATAGTTTTTGAATAAAAAAATAAAAACGAAATTTGAAAAAAATAGTTTTTTGGCAATATCTCGAAAACAAAAAAAGATATTTTAAATCTGATTTCGGATTATTGTTGGGCTACAAATTTCACATATTTGCCCTAATTTAACCAACTCTCTAACTCTTCAAATAACCGAGGTCCCCATGCATTTCCTCGAAATACGGACACCCTGTATACAGGGTAAGTCACTAAGCGAAAATCGGTCTATAGTGGGCGTATCGTTGAAAATAGCAATAATAGTTTCAAATAAAAGTTGTTCAGAATCAAGTTTTTCATAACCTAAAATTATTGCCTTGCGGTTATATCGAAAGTAAACACCAACTTCCTTGTTTTAAATAGAACACCCTATATATTTTTACATTTTTGGATTGCTCGTTAAAAATAAATATGAGTTTATGCACACAACATTCGGTCTTAGTTGAACCGTTTTCGAGTTATTTCATTTTTCTTGATAAATTTGACGATTTTAGAGCTCGACGCCATTAACAATATCTTCAAAACGAAATAAGTCAGAGTGGTGCGGCTTACGGTTTTGGATTCGGGAAGAAATTAGTATTTGTTTAGGTTTTTGCCATTAGTCAGATTTTTTAAATTGAACCGAGTCCGTCGACGGTATTCTTCAGTACTTCAAACATGCATAACTTCATTTTTTTAATGGAATCATCTATCTTGAGATACTTTATCTGATGCGAAATTAAATTTCCTTTTTATTGATACCGGGTTGTTTCCATATCTGAATAATAAAGTTAAGGATTTGGGCGTAATATTTACAACAAAATTAGATTTCAAGGAGCATACTTCGCATGTGTGTAACAAGGCATTAAAAGTGTTGGGGTTTGTATATAGATTCGGTAAACAGTTCAAGGACACTACGGTCAAGTCTCTTTATTTGTCCCTGGTACGCCCACGTGTGGAGTATGCTTCTATTGTTTGGGCACAATACTCAAAAAACGCTATCCATCAGCTGGAAATGACTCAGGGGAAATTTCTAAAAATTATGTCTTCTCGGCTAGGGGTAGCTAGTATCAATTTTAGTCATAGTGGCATGTTATCGCTATTGAACCTGAGATCGTTAGCTGAAAGAAGAGTATTTTTAAATTTGACTTTCTTACACAAAATTGTTAATGGTCTAATTAACTGTTGTTATTTGGTAGAGGCACTAAATTTCTTTATACCTCGTGGTCTTCAAGCTAGACATAGGCCTATATTCCGTTTACGTTTTCATTCGACCAGATATGGGATGTCTAATCCCATCGATCGTATGATGAGGTATGCCAATGGTATTAGCAATAATCCCAACTTTGTTTTATTTACACCATCAATTCATCAGTTTAAGGTCCAATTACGTCGTATTAGGCTATCCAATGTCATTGACTGTTAGATCTCTAGTTCAGTAATAATTTGTTGGCTGTAATCATTGTAACTCTTTATATGGTTTTTGTTATTTTTGTTCAGTAGTCTTAGTCGGTTATAATTCAATGTAATTCTTTATATGATTTTTATGTTTGTTGTTATTTTTATCATATATTACAATATGTATATGTACTTATGTAATAAAATGGAGATTCCGTTAATAAATAAATAAATAAATAAATATCTTACCAACAGTTTTTGAGAAATTTGCGATTTTGTAAAAATTTGAATACATTTCGTATTATCGCGTTAGCTCTAGATACTGATGATGTTTGTTGATTTTGTTTTGACATTTAGTTAGTCATTGAGATATTCCCTGTTTTTTTTAAGTTCATTTTTAAGATTTAAACAAGTGATTTCCACTCCCAGACTAAGCATGAAGTAAAATTTCGAGTTTAGAAAAGCCCCGTGAAAATTTGTCGAGGGTCGCGCAGCGACCCGAGACAAATTTTCTGGGCTTTTCTAAACTCGAAATTTTACTTCATGCGCCACGCGTATAAATCACTCAAATATTGTGAAATTTATGTACCGGGTGACCCATTTTAATTTATCCACTGGAATATCTTGTGAAATATGCATCGTAGAAAAAAATATTCCAAACAAAAGTTTAATGGTTTCGAGGGGGCCAACCGATCCTATAAAATGTTCGTCACCCCCATTCCCCGGGGGGTGGGAGAGGGGGGCAACTTTAGAATCTTAAATAGGAACCCCTATTTTTTATTTCAGATTCAGATTATACACCAAAAATGAAGTAGGTTTTATACGAGAATTTTTTTTGAATTCGTGATAGATGGCGCTGTATTCGCTTAATTTATCCATTAGATTATCTCGACAAATATGCATCGTACAAATAAATGTCTCGAACAAAAGTTTAATGGTTTCGAGGTGGCCATCCGATCCCATGAAATGTTCGCCACGACTACCCTCCCGGGGGTGGAGGAAGGGGGCAACTTTGAATTCTTAAATAGGAACCCCTATTTTGTATTTCTGATTCGGATTCTACGGCAAATATTATGTAGGTTTTATCCAAAACATTTTTTGAATTCTTGATAGATGGCGGTGTAGTCGCAAAAATGAAGACGTTTCCGGAAAAAATGAAAAATTGCCTTAAAAAAATCAAAACAAACAATTCGACGACGCTTGTTTGGGTATTTTAATTCCGACTAGTTTTTCAACGGCATTTACGGGGACCGTGAGTCGTGGAATGAAAATAAGTAATAATAAGTATGTAAAATATACTTCACGAGTCTTTTTAACTCCTGGTAGATAAATAAATCTTGTTTTTTGTCAACGGGCAGACGGATTGCAACACAAAATACCTATTCATAATTTTGTTCACTATCCACATAGGAAGCGTCATCTTACCGCCGGCGTGTTAGGTCGGATTTATTAAATTTATTTAAATATTAGTCTTTTTACAATAATTCTTTTGTACATCAAGTAGCCCTAACAAGGGCTGACATTTTAACAGCCATTTAAGCAATTAGATGCTCAAAAGTCGCACCATTGTTCTCATGACAAAGATGAATTCGACGTTCAAAATTCCTCACTGTATGCAAAAGGGTGTTGCGCGGAATACTGTTGTACGCAGCTTGGATCCTTTGAATCATGTCGTCTCTAGTAGTTGGTCTTTCTCGATAGACAGTATCTTTCAGGAACCCCCACAAGTAGAAGTCGGGATCTGTCAGATCTGGTGACCTTGCTGGCCATCTAATTGTACCCCCTCTCCCTATCCACTTGCCAGGATACGTTTGGTCTAAATATGTTTTCACTATATTTGCAAAATGTGGAGGAGCACCATCTTGCTGAAACCACAGTCTCATCCTTGTCTCCAGATCCACATGTTCGATTAAGCCGGGAAGATCGTCTCGAAGAAAATTCAAGTAATTCGCACCGGTTACAGTGCCCTCGAAAAAATATGGACCGATTAAGTACCCGTTGACAATACCGCACCACACATTCACAGTCCAGCGGTGTTGGTGGTCCACTTGCTTCATCCACTGAGGGTTTTCCGGCGACCAATAGTGACTGTTATGGAGATTCAATAACCCGTCACTGCGGAATGTAGCCTCGTCAGAAAACATCACGAATTTGAAAAAGTCTGCGTCATTCTGCATTTGCTGTATTGCCCACTGACAAAACATTTGCCGTTGTTCATGATCCTGTTCACTTAATGCCTGTTTCAAACACACGTGGTACGGGTGATACTTCGAGTGTTTTAAATATCTTCTCGCAGTCTCTCTCGGGATGCCAATTTGGTGCTGTATTTCGCGAAGTGGTATCTGGGGGTTCAAATGGATCATCGCTAAATCTGTTAAAATGCGCGGATTCATACGATGATCATTGATGGGGTTTCGCTGTCGACGTTGAATATTTCCTCTCCTACATCTCGATTCAATATGACGAATCGCTGAATGATTGGGATGATGCTGCCGTTGGGGAAATCGTCTTCTGTATAATGCCGCAGCTCTTCGATAAGAATGGCGACATTCTCCTAGGACAAGGAGAATATCCACCGTTTCATTCGGAGAATAATCGCTCATTCCGGATTCTTCTACAAAGCGTTCTCAGTTCTCACGTCACAAGACATCGAGGTTTGTGTTCGAAGTGTCAGAAAAACTAGTCGGAATTAAAATACCCAAGCAAGCGTCGTCGAATTGTTTGTTTTGATTTTTTGAAGGCAATTTTTCATTTTTTCCGGAAACGTCTTCATTTCTGCGACTACACCGCCATCTATCAAGAATTCAAAAAAATGTTTTGGATAAAACCTACATAATATTTGCCGTAGAATCCGAATCAGAAATACAAAATAGGGGTTCCTATTTAAGAATTCAAAGTTGCCCCCCTCCTCCACCCCCGGGAGGGTAGTCGTGGCGAACATTTCATGGGATTGGATGGCCACCTCGAAACCATTAAACTTTTGTTGGAGACATTTATTTGTACGATGCATATTTGTCGAGATAATCTAATGGATAAATTAAGCGAATACAGCGCCATCTATCACGAATTCAAAAAAAATTCTCGTATAAAACCTACGTCATTTTTGGTGTATAATCTGAATCTGAAATAAAAAATAGGGGTTCCTATTTAAGATTCTAAAGTTGCCCCCTCTCCCACCCCCCGGGGAGTGGGGGTGACGAACATTTTATAGGATCGGTTGGCCCCCTCGAAACCATTAAACTTTTGTTTGGAATATTTTTTTCTACGATGCATATTTCACAAGATATTCCAGTGGATAAATTGAAATGGGTCACCCGGTACATAAATTTCACAATATTTGAGTGATTTATACGCGTGGCGCATGAAGTAAAATTTCGAGTTTAGAAAAGCCCAGAAAATTTGTCTCGGGTCGCTGCGCGACCCTCGACAAATTTTCACGGGGCTTTTCTAAACTCGAAATTTTACTTCATGCTTAGTCTGGGAGTGGAAATCACTTGTTTAAAGCTTTGAACTTAAAAAAAAAACAGGGAATATCTAAATGTCAAAACAAAATCACCAAACAGTATCTAGGGCTAACGGGATAATACGAAATGTATTTAAATTTTTACAAAATTGCAAATTTCTCAAAAACTGTTGGAGAATATGGCAACAGCCCGGTATCAATAAAAAGGAAATTTAATTTCGCATCAGATAAAGTATCTCAAGATAGATGGTTCCATTTAAAAAAATAAAGTTATGCATGCTTGAAATACTGAAGAGTACCGTCGACGGACTCGGTTCAATTTAGAAAATCTGACTAATGGCAAAAACCTAAACAAATACTACATTTCTTCCCGAATCCAAAACCGTAAGCCGCCCAACTCTGACTTATTTCGTTTTGAAGATATTTTAATGGCGTTAAGCTCTAAAATCGTCAAATTTATAAAAATAAAAATGAAATAACTCGAAAACGGTTCAACTGAGACCCAATGTTGTGTACATAAACTCATGTTTATTTTTAACGAGCCATCCAAAAATGTAAAAATATATAGGGTGTTCTATTTAAAACAAGGAAGTTGGTGTTTACTTCCGGTATAACCGCAAGGCCGCCATATTTAGCAATAATTTTAGGTTATGAAAATCTTTATTCTGAACAACTTTTATTTGAAACTTTTTTTGCTATTTTCAACGATACGCCCACTATAGACCGATTTTCGCTTAGTGACTTACCCTGTATATACCGTGCACGGAAAAAAAATATAGAATACGTGTGTCGTTTGACAGGTTTGGATATAAAGGCAGTAAAATGTATAATGTTTTTCTTAAAATTAAAATAATGCTTCTCTTATAGATAAAACTATTTTGAGTTGTGAAAAGGTCCGAGATGTAATATAATGGAACGTTGTGGACAAAGTATCGTAATCAGATAGGGTGTAAGGGCTGCCGGAGAGTGTACAGAGTAATACCAACTTGGCGGAGAAAGCCACTAGAGTGCCCAAATACAAGTAATGAAGTAACTTACACCGCGAGTAAACAATGGGGGGCGCGTCGAGGAAATGTTTTCTCAGACAATATAAATACAGAGTTTCCAACTTACTAATTGTGTTTGTATAATTCGAAAGGGTATTACTTTTATGATGGAATTAATATCTTTACCAGACATAATCAAAAAGTAAAAAAAAAAAAAAATATGAAGATGTTAGAAATTCTTGGGAGAATTGGGGTCATTTTATACTTGTTAAGTTAAGTTGTTGAATTATTTTATATTAAAAGTTTTACACACGAAATATTGACTGTTAAGTAAAATGTGAATAGTCTCTAAATATTTGTAATTTAAATCACTAGGGAAGTAACGGCGTAAAATGTAAAGAGGAATTTAATTTAAATAAAACACTGTTTATCACTTTGTTTGTATAACAATTGGTTTATTTGGTGACTATAGTTTCGATACTACACGTATCATTATCAAACCGTTAGTAACAAAAAGCTACAAAGGAACATTATTTATATTTGCAAATTTTCTAATAACGGCGTTAAAGAGGGGGGTGTATTTAAGGTCAAGCTGGTCGTTAATTACGGGAATTTCCCGATTAGCGAATCTCCAAAGACTCCAGGAGGTCCATCTTTCTACCCTTCTCGGCAAAGTGAATAACTGAACGTACATCCTCGCCAAAAGAATGGTTATTTTCAATCAAATGTTTGGCGAAAGATGACTTATCAATTAATCTATGCCGAAAAGAGTAAAGATGCTCACTGAGTCTGGTCTTAAAATTACGACCAGATTGACCTATATACACTCCCTTACAATCATTACAGGTTAATTTATATATTCCTGATCTGTAAATACTTGGTATCTAAGTCTTATGGTTAAAAATATGATTTTTAATTTTTGTAAATGGTTTCATCGCTATATTTAATTTGTGTTTTGCTAAAATATTTTTAATTTTGTGAGTTATATTTCCAAAGTAAGTAAGGGAACGATATGTTGCTTGTGTTTTAGGTTCGATTCCGGCATATATGTATTTTCTATTAAGTTTAATTTTGTATTGATTACCTATTTTATCTACTATTGACGTAGTATAGCCATTTGAAACGGCTATACTTTTAATAATATCTATTTCTTTTTTAAATGAGGTTTCTGACAACGGAACAATAAAAGCGCGGTTTACCATGGAGTTAAAGGCAGCTAGTTTATGTTTATAGGGATGGTTGGAACAGTTAGGAATTACACGGTCTGTGAAAGTAGGTTTTCTATAAATATCAAAAGTTAACCAAGTTTTTTGTTACTAACGGTTTGATAATGATACGTGTAGTATCGAAACTATAGTCACCAAATAAACCAATTGTTATACAAACAAAGTGATAAACAGTGTTTTATTTATGTTCAATAATGTATAACGAAGTAGAAGCCTCTATAGTCAGGGAATTTAATTTGTTGTCGAGCTTGGGCTGATTAAATTAAATTATTTGATTTGATTTTGATATTTCGCCCGCATCGACAGCTTGTTCATGGATTCATAGGTTTTTACACGAGTTTTTAATCGAATAAAATTACTATAACATAATATTTTTAGCTGTTGGTTGGTTAAATTAGTTTAAATTAGACTCAATTTGCAAGAACAAGATTTGCTCAAGTTTAGCGATTCGTGAGTTAATTATTTAACCTACTCTAGCTAATATGTAATTATGTTATATTCAAACAAAGAAGTAACAATACAAAGATAAAAATATTTTTAAAATATGATAACTCTAACAAATTAACACATCTAATCGCAAACTCAATTTGTTTCAGGTTTTTTTCCAACACTCGTATAAAGGATTCCATTTTCAAGGTAGGTATTATCCGCACCAACTAAATCCCCCATGTAAAAGTGGATTCAACACATTTGTAAAAATACCGTAGGACTTATCATGTCCTGTCTGTACGGTAATCTCCGCCACAAGCTTAAACTCGTCGAATGGAACGAAAATTGCGACCGGACCGCAAACCGCCGCTGATGCTTGCTAAACGATTGCTTCCCGTGTTTGTAAAATAATCTACGGTTTAATGCCATCTGGCATGCTTCATGTTTCAACTGTTATCTGAATTGCGAGCGGCATCGAATGGATTCGTGTCGGGATTTAGAAATGTAATTCTGCCGTTGTTGGGTCCGATTCTGCGGTTTTTAAGTATAGGCTGTATCAGAATAGGTGTGAAAAACGGTCAAATATTGTTCACGGGCTCATTTGTAGACAATAGGTTGAGTAAAGGTAAATTCGATGTACACTGACTTCTCTAAATGAATTCATCTCCCTGATGAATTAATAAACAGTGAAATCTTAAACAAGTGTGTTATTTACTAGAAGTATTTTTGAACAAGTTTCTCATCTTTAACGTGGTGAAACATATTTAACTATGATTTAAAAAATAAAATACTTGGTTAAATTTTACTAATATTTCGGTTTTTTTATTCCAACTAGTTTCTACTTTGAGTCATTCTCCTTGAGAATGACTGAGTCGAAACTCTAGTAGGAATAAAAAAAATATTAGAAAATTTAACCAAATGTTTTCTTTTTCAAATAATAAAAGTGTTCATTACAATTTATTAAGACAAAACTATTTTTCATATTGCTCTACAGAAATTTTTCGTTCACGACCTGATGATAAAGTATTTTATTTAATATAGTGATAAAAAGTTACATGGCACAAATAATAAATAAATAACAAATAATGTTAAAATAAAATTTGCGACACTTTGAACCACCAATTGGATACGGCAAAACTAATATTCAGCTCTAACGTTTTGCAAAAATATAACTAAGAACTCCTTTCATTCTTTTTTGTTTTCTGGCGCTGTTTCTTCTTAAGTTAAGTTTTTAAAGGAATGCGTTCTAAAAAAGTCAAAATTACTTCAAAATCCCAGATTGACAGCTCCACGATTATTTAAGATATTTTTGTTTCCTGTACACTAATATTAAACATAGGTAAGAGATAACTTATTGAAATATTCAAAATACAAAAAACCGAAATTAATTTACCTGAAATTGCATTCTTGACCGACATATAATTACTTAAAATTCTCAGAAGAGATGTGCTTTCTTAAACTCGAAATTTTACTTCATGCTTTGGGAGTAGAAAACACTCGTTTAAGTTTCAAAATGTTTTTTTTAACTTATTGATTAATAACTAAATACGCTATAATTTGATTAGTACATTTTTAATACAGGGTAATTGTCAGCAAAGTATAGATAATATGGATTCGGATTTAATACGTTTAATGGGACTGTAAACACAAACAGTGAACGCAGTACAAACGTTTATATGAGACTGTTTATTTACAAAAGTATTTTCATAGTAACTATCACTAACATTAAATAACAAGTAGCACACTTTACAAAAACTACAAAATAAGAGAAATATAATTTAACATTCCCTCTTTTTGAGTATTTTGTTGTTTTTTATAAAGAACTTAATCCTAGTACTGATCTTAATCTTGTAAATCTGTTATTAGGTAATGCCTTGGTACAAATGTCAGCAAGTTGATGATCAGAATCAATATACTTAACAAATATTTCTCCATTTTCAAACTGTTCACGTATAAAATGAAATTTAATATCTATATGTTTAGTCCTTTTATGGAATTCAGGATTTTTGACTAGTTTAATTGCACTTTGATTGTCAATATAAATTGTTGTTGGATTGTCTAAATGACATTCCAGGTTATTTAACAAAATACGCAACCACAAAATATCTTTTACTGCAGTACTAGCTGCTACATATTCAGCTTCAGTAGTACTTAAAGTAACAATTTTTTGTCTCGAAGATGACCAAGTAACAGGTCCATTGGCTAACATAAGTATAAAACCTGTTGTTGATCGTCTTGTGTCTAAGTCACCTGCAAAGTCAGAATCAGTATAAGCTGTAACATTGAATTTATTCCCGCTACACCCATATTTTATACCTAGATCAACTGTACCTTTGAGGTATTTGAAAATTCTTTTAACTGCCTCCCAATGACTATGATTATAATTATTTAAGTATCTACTAACTGAATTTACAGCATATGCTATATCTGGTCTACTTACAGTGATTAAAAATATTAGTGAGCCTACAGCTTCACGATATGGTGCATTACATAACTTTTCATTGTCCGGAAGGGATACTAATTTACAATTTGGATCAGCTGGTATACAAACTGGATTTGATTCATACAAATTAAAACGTTTAAGTAATTTATCTATGTAAATAGACTGATTTATGAGAACAATCTTTTCTTGACGATTTCTACTTATTTGCATTCCACAAAATATGCCTGACTCTATAATTTTTATTTCGAATGAACTAGATAGCATATTTATCATGAAATCTAATGAATGTTTGTTCTTTGCTATAATTAAGCCATCATCTACAAATAAAGCTAAGTATACTGTATCATCTTTTACATGACCTTTAAAAATACATTTGTCACCATTGCATTCGTTAAAATTAAAACGTTTTAAGAATGTAGAAAAAGTTTTGTTCCAGCACCTGGGTGCTTGTTTTAGTCCATATAAAGACTTATTTAATTTACACACAACTTCATTTGTATCTCTCTCGACTTTAAGACCATCCGGTATCTTCAAATAGATGTCTTCTTGGAGTTCACCGTAAAGGAATGCGGTCTTGACATCAAACTGCACCATCTCTAGGTCCTTTTCTGCGACGAGAGCCATCAGTACTCGCAGGGAATCGTATCGTACGACAGATGAAAAAGTCTCAGAGTAGTCCTGTCCTGGTTTCTGCATGAATCCTCTTGCACACAGACGAGCTTTGTATCTATAAGTATTACCAGGGATTAGTGTTTGTAATTTAAATACCCACCTGGTGTCAATGGTTTCACATCCGACTGGTTTTGAAATTACAGTCCAAGTATTGTTCTTTTTATGAGCAAGAAATTCATCTTCTATTGCCTCTTTCCATTTTTCCGAGTTATCACATGAGATTGCTTCTTGATACGATGATGGGGCTTCACTATATGCAATGTCAGCTTCAAAACGCATTGGAGGTTTGAGATGATTCCTGTCTCTTAGATTGTGAGGCTCTGGTAAATTTTGTGTTATTGGTGTTTCATCTTCTTGAACTTCATTGTCTTGTACCTCTTCTTCTTGAATAACGTTAGGATCGACAGCAATTGAGTAAATCTTTTCTGTTGACGTACTGGGGACAGTTTTTGGCTCTTCATTAAAATTCACATCTCTAGATACAAAAACACGTTTAGTTACTGGATCGTACAGTCTGTAGTTCGATGAATCATTGTTGTATCCAACAAAAACTGTTTTCTTCGATTTTGAAGTGAGTTTTCCTCTTAATACTTTGGGTACATGCATATAGGCATCTACACCGAAAATCTTTAAGTGTTCCAGTGACGGTTTTCTTCCCATCCACAACTCATATGGGGTGGATTCTTTTGTTTGATTTGATGAAGTACGATTTAAAATGAAAACAGCTGTATTTACAGCTTCGGCCCACAGATTTTCAGGAAGATCCTTTGACAGAAGCATTGTTCTGGCAGATTCAACAATTGTTCTGTTATCACGCTCGGCTCTTCCGTTTTGTTGAGGAGTGTATGGGGCTGTTGTTTCCATTTGAATTCCTTTTAGTTTCAAATAATCTTTAATTTCTCCATTATCGTACTCCTTTCCATTATCTACCCGTAATCTTTTCATTGTTTTGTTGAATTTATTTGCTGTCATTCTCTCATACTCTTTAAACTTTTCGAAAACATCTGATTTGTGTCGAATAAAATAAACATACCTGATTTTTCATCTTTAAACGTTACGAAATACCTTGCACCTCCTAATGATTCCACTGGCATTGGACCACACACGTCACTGTGTACCATATCACCAACCTTTACATCCCTAATTTTTGGTGTTTTGTTGAATGGTAGGCGACATAATTTTCCGGCTTGACAAGCTTCACAAAAGAAATCACACGTATCTGTCAACTTTACACCGTTAATTAATCCTTTTGCAACCATTTCCTTGATTGCATTTTTATTTATGTGACCTAAACGCTCATGCCAGGTTTTCAAACTGCATGCTGATAAGTTTGCTTCATCTGGTGTTATCACTTTAAAAAACATTCTATAAATTTCGTTTTCTTGTTTCACTCCTAAAACAACAGTTTCCCCTTGAGTTGTAATTTGTACCTGATCGTTCTTGAAATTGAATTCGAAACCTTTCGTAGTACATACACCAACAGAAAATAAATTCTTACGCATTTGCGGTACATAGAGTACATCTTCAATCTGTCCATTGATCCACTCATTGTTTATCAATCGCTTTATCTTCACTGTTCCCACTCCTAGAGCTTTGCATATATCACCATCACCAAATGAAATTTCAATGTTTCCACACGATCTTAAATTGGACAACCATTCACGACGAAATGTCATGTGTTTTGACGCTCCACTGTCAGTAATCCAAACATCGTTAACATTCTTGTTTAACAATTCCAACACTAATTTATTTTGTATTGTGTCCACACATCTGCTGATATTTTCTTTGGATGTCGCTGAGAAAGCACTCATGCGCGATTCATTCTTGTGTTCGCTCACCTGTTTCTGCTCTTTATTTTTCTTCTTAAAGCAATTTCGTGCAATATGGCCCTTCTTCTTACAATAAAAACACTCAAAACTATTTTTGATGGAGGATTTATTCTCGTTCCTGCGATTATTACGACTCGTTGCTGCTAAGGCACTTGATGTATCATCGGCTTCAATCATCTTCTTTTCTTCTTTTATTAATCTCTCTTGCAGATTTTTAACTGTTTGATCCATCTCACTAACGCTGTCCCAGGCAGTAACAAGGGCATTGTATTTTGGAGGAAGGCTTCCAAGAATCTTCGCAATAACAGCAGAATCTGACAATTTTTCGTTCACGTCATTTAATTGACTCGCCATGTTTTGCACTTTTGCAATATGTTGCACAACTGAATCACTAGCACTCATTTTATATTCGTAGAATTTTTGTAACAGAATGAGTTTGTTTGATGTTGACGTTTGCTCGTGGATTGATATTAATTTCGTCCACATTTCATTCGCAGATTTGCAAATTAACAAGTATTGCAATTGAGAATACTCTATAGCTGAAGAGATTATGAACATTGCTTTCGCATCGTCTTTTATCCACTGTTTTCCTTCGGCACTCTGTCTATCAGCTGGCTCAGTTTTCACACCGGTTACGATGTCGTTTATGCCATTGGCGATAAATATTGCTCTCATTTGAAATTTCCACATTTGGAAATTATTTCCATCGAATCTCAAGATTTGACGCATGTTTAATTCGTCAGCCATCTTAAACTTTCTAAACTTGACACTTTCTTCTATCAAAATTTTCTGTCCACCGTTTTTCACTAATAAACCAGTACTCGGCCCGAATTACGTTTATTTCCGAAACCTTTTTGTGACTGGGCCCATAATCTGTCAGCAAAGTATAGATAATATGGATTCGGATTTAATACGTTTAATGGGACTGTAAACACAAACAGTGAACGCAGTACAAACGTTTATATGAGACTGTTTATTTAGAAAAGTATTTTCATAGTAACTATCACTAACATTAAATAACAAGTAGCACACTTTACAAAAACTACAAAATAAGAGAAATATAATGTAACAGTAATTATACAGGTAATTTACAATTCTTGATAAATATACATATACTTATTAAGAATTGTAAATTACCCGTGATTTAATAAATTAATGAATCTAAACCGGTTTACCGATATATCACCGAAAAATCATGATATCGTTGTTTCGGGGGTAAAATTCATTAAATACGTTACGTGGATAATTAATAGAATTTAAAGATTTACCTTTATCAAGTGTTTTCCGCTCCCAGACTAAGCATGAAGTAAAATTTCGGGTTTAGAAAAGCCCCGTGAAAATTTGTCGAGGGTCGCGCAGCGACCCGAGACAAATTTTCTGGGCTTTTCTAAACCCGAAATTTTACTTCATGCGCCACGCGTATAAAACAGCGATTTAACGAGAAATTTAAAAACACACAAAAGACATATTTTATGTTAATCCTCACAATTTATTCGAATTATTTTTGACGATTCAAATCCATTTGTAAGTATTCGAATCCTTTTAAAAATATTCGAATCCTTTTATAAATATTCGAATTCTTTCATAAGGATTCGAATCCTTTCATAAGGATTCGAATCCTTTTATATGGATTCGAATCACCCACATTTGGATTCGAATACGAATCCTCTTAAAAAAATGTAACGAATCCGGATCACGAATCCAGTTGAACGAAAGTATTCGAAGGCCTCTTTTGAATCCTCTAAAAGGATTCGAATACTGAATGATTCGAATCCTGCCCAGCTCTGGTACCAATCTATAAAATAACATTTTTCAAAACTTTAATCAGCTGTAGTTTTGTAAATAATGAAAATCAGACCTTTGTTTATTCAGTGCAGTGTTTATTAGTGCTTTATTTGTCAGGAGAGGAAGTCCGTGGAAACAGACGAAATTATTTTAAGTACAGAACATGTTTTTTTGTTTTAATTGTAAAAAAATAATCTGATATTTTTTGTATTATAATTAAAGGTGAAAACTTCTGAGATAAACAGATTTTTTTTTCTAGGTGGGAGGGGAAATACATTTACGTACGCAGTGTCGGACTCCTTGCGGCTACCGACTAAAACCCCTCCCACTATCGCCGAGGACACCAACCCGGAACCGTTTACCACATTACTTCGGGTTGGGCCTCCTTTCTTGGCGCTCATGTCAAGACAGGTGGAGCGTCTTCCTGATGTTTTTTGCGGACATCCTCCACAAAAGTCGCCATCTTCTCCCAGCTTGCTTCGCTCTCCAGCATCTTCCCCATGGTATTTTCTGGGGACAGATGGCCCACCTCTGCTTCCAATTCTATTCTTTGTCTTGCCCATCTCTCGCAGTAAAAGACAGTATGTTCTGCATCATCTTTTGCGCTTCCACAGTACTTACACATTGGGGTCACACACTTTCCCATCCGATGGAGATAATAACGGAAACATCCGTGTCCGCTGAGGAACTAGGTGAGAAAGTTTGTGATCTCCCCGTGGTCGCGCTCGATCCATGGCTTGGTGCAGGGCAACAGTCTTGCGGTCCATCTCCCCTTTTCGATAGTGGACCACGAATTCTGCCACTCCTCCAGTGTCCGCGCCCTCTCCTCCTTGCTGGCACGCTCCCTACCAATTTCGGACTTACGCTCATAGACGGCCTTCCTTTCAATGGCCAGCAGCCCAATGGGGATTTCTCCGGCGATTACAAGGACCGCCGCCTCGGAGACAGTGCGGTATGCGCACGATACTCTGAGAGCGGAACTTCTCTGTACAGATGCTATGTGTTTTCTGCAGCATTCTATCCTCATCATATTACCCCATATTTCCGAACCGTACAGCAGTATCGACTGGACCGTTGTCATTAAAAGGCGGCGCTTACTAGATTTAGGGCCATGGGTGTTAGCCATGATCCTAATCAGTAGAGTTGACAACGTCTCCGCCTTCTCTGCAACACGTCGGATGTGTTCACTGAAGGTGAGTTTGGTGTCAACCACAATGCCGAGATATTTTGTTGCAGGCTTCGTCTCTACTATTTCATCCCCTACCGACATCGGTATAAGAGTAGGGATTCGTTTTGTTGTCATCACAACTATGTCCGTCTTCTCAGTAGCTAGCGTAAGCCCGTGGTCTGCCATCCAGCCGTTGACCCTTCTCATCACCTGGTTTAGCTTTAGCTGTGCTGAATCCGTAGTGCGTGCTTTCATTATCAGAGCTGCCACGTCATCAGCATAGCCTACCAGGTGTGAATCGTCGGGCATGTTTAATCGAAGCAGGCCGTCGTATGCAATGTTCCATAGGTCTGGACCGAGTATGGAACCTTGTGCTGCTCCGGCCGTTATTTTCCATAACCGTTTGCCCTCCGTTGTATCATATTCCAGCGATCTATAGTCGAGGTAGTCTCCTACGATGTTAAGGAGGTACTTGGGGACACGAAAACTTTTTAGTCCTTCTAGCATATCTGTCCACCTCGCAGAATTGAATGCATTCTTTACGTCCAGGTTGACGAGAAGCACAATTTTTCGGGAGTGATGGTTTCCCATTTGCGCATTCTCGGCAGCCTGAACAACTTCTCGCACTGCATCGATCGTGGATCGTGGAGATAAGTTCAATTTTCATAATTTATAGAGAAATAACTATTTTTGGTAATCCAATACATAAGAGCGAAAAAAGTTGTCTTAAAAAAATGTATCAGTTTTTATAATTTATTTTGAGTTTGTCTTAGATTTTTAAAATAGAGAACAAATACTATTAGCATTTTATTTAAATGTCATAAAACTTTTTAGAGTTACTTGATAATGACTCTCGCACTGTCGAAACTTAAGTCGTAAAGATATTTATACAGTGAGATTTTTTTTTCGCTGAACACACGCTTCCTATGTTCAGTATTAGAAAGTCCATGTCAATACATTATTTCAATAATTTCACGGATTAGGCAACCAAACTTACAGATATTTTATGTCTGTTTTTGAAGGGACTGAAATTTTATTTTAGGTTTATTATAAATGTTCAAAGTGATCAGCTTCTTGCTCCAAGCAATATGCTAAGCGATTGTAAAATACTTGTACAGTATTTCTTAAAAGAAAAATGGATTTATTTCATTGCAGGCGGTACTTATTCTGTTTTTTAGTTCTTCTGTAATATAGCAATAGAGAGCTATTGCTATATTATTGTTGTTTTTGAATTGGAGATAACCCCAAAGAAAGAAATCGTTTGGCGATACATCTGGGGACCGAGATGGCCAAGCTATGGGTCTAAATCTTCCAATCCAGCGATCCTGGAAGGTTTCTTTCAGGAAACGTGTAACAGGGCCTGTTTCGTTGCACTTTTTCGTTACGTTGGGTTTTTGAGTAAAAATTAAACACGATTTACGTTTTGTTGTTTTTCCTTTTACTTCTCGAGAGTCAATCACCAAAATATACATACTTACAAGCTATTTAATAATTTACCCCCACAGACCGAGGGTTTGGGTGCATTCTCCTATTCGTCAAAATATTTAGTGGGAGGACACTGATAGATAGGGATAAGGCTATGAGACGGAATATAAAGGGTGTATTGGCAACAAGGCCCAAATTTCAGAAAATCATTGCTACAGCAAATTATAGATCTGCGTACCATAACAAGATATTTACAATAGATATATATACATAAATTCCGTTGGCCTTTTTTTTCCAAATGAGGTGGTATCGCTTAGCGTCCCTGCACTACGGTCTCCGTGGTCCTTTTGTGCTCCTCTGGTTATTTTACTCCCTGTATATTCCTGTGTCTTCTAAGAAGTCCAGGAGTTTGGGCCAGGGGATGTTCTTGAGCTGTTCTTCAGGAAGCACGGGCTTCCCGAGTTGCTCCATGAGTTGCCGTTTATAGGCTTCGCATGTGCACAGTAGGTGTTGGGGAGTTTCCTCTTCTTCCAAGCACCCACGGCATAGAGGGCTTTTCTCAAGACCCATCCTATGTTTGTGCTTATTCAGGTCACAGTGCCCAGTAACTAGTCCTGTGATTTTCCTTAGTTTCATTCTGCTCAGTCCTGACAGCGCTAATGCGCTATCAGGTACCGGGCCATCTAGGAAGAGTCTCGTGTGCCTCATTCCCATTTGGTTGTGCCATGCCTTTGTATGCTCCTCTGCTAACTTGCGTCGGATTATTTCCTTTCCGGTTTCATGTGGTATTCCGAAAGCGGGTTCAGGTCCTATAAATTCACCTGTTTCCCTTTGTTTGGCCAGCAAGTCGGCCCCCAAGTGTCCAATAATTCCTTGGTCCTTGGGTATCCATACTAGCTGTGTTTTTGTTGTTGTCGCCAGTGCGTCCAGCCTGTTTATGCAGTCTATAACCAGTCTGGACTGAACTTTCGGCGAGGCTAGCGCTTTTAGGGCTGCCTGGCTGTCCGACATAATGGTAATTGGTCCTTTGTTGAGTCCCGACTCCATTATGTGGTGGGCACACCAGTCAATGGCGGCCACTTCAGCCTGGAAGATGGAGGCATGTTTCCCCAGAGCAACCGTGAATTGTTTGCTCCGGTTACAGCCTCCATAGATACCAGCCCCGGTTCCTTTTGTGTTTTTGGACCCGTCTGTGTACCAGATGGTTCCTTTACTCGTTCCCGGATATGTTCCATTTGTCCATTCACTCCGCTGTGGTATGATTATTTTGAATCTGCGGGATGGGTGTACGATTTTAGTGAAATCGGACCTAATTTTTAGGATTTCTTTTTCTTGTAGCACTTTAAACGTTTCCGGTCTAGATGACCCTACATTTAAAGTGTGTCCATTTATGTGCAGTCTGTAGGCTGCCTGTCTGGCTTCCATCATAACATATAGATGTAGTGGTGGAAGCGATAATATGTGTTCCATGGCTGCTGTGGGCGTTGTTCTCATTGTGCCAGTAATCAGCAGACACGCCTGTCGTTGCACTCTTTCGAGTTTTACGGCTGCGCTCTTGGTTTGGGTTTTTTCTCCCCAAGCGAGCGCCGCGTATGTGACTATGGGTCTTATGACCACGGTGTATAGCCATTTGGTCATACTGGGTCTCAGTCCCCATGTGCGTCCTACCATTTTCCTGGTCGCAAAAAGTCCTCTCATGGCCCTTTTGCTGATGTTCTCCAGGTGGAAGTTGAAGTTCAATCTGGTATCAAGTATGACCCCTAGATATTTTACTTCATTTTTGATTGGGACTTCCATTTCATACATGCGTAGCGATGTTATGTCATCGGTTTTTCGTCTCCTGGTGAAGGGGACTATCGCCGTTTTGGCCGGGTTTACAGCTAGCCCTTCGTTCTTGCACCATCTTTCCACGGTAGTTAGTGCCCTCTGCATCAGGCTTGATACAGTGGTCCCAAACTTCCCGCTAACTAGAATGGTCAGATCATCTGCGTACCCCAGGGCATAAATGCCCTGGTTTTCAAGTAGCAGCAGAAGGTCGTCCATGACGAGGCACCACAGGAGCGGCGAGAGAACCCCTCCCTGGGGGCACCCGCCAGCGACCACCGCTTCTGTTGTCTTTAGGTATAAAGTAGTTGTTACAGTCCGGCTCCTGAGCATCTTGTTCACCCAGTGTCGGACCTGCGGGTAAATCCCTCTTTTCTCCATTGCTGTTGCTATGGAGTTGAAGGTTGTGTTGTCAAACGCCCCTTCAATGTCCAGAAAGGCCCCCAACGCAATGTCTTTGCATTGTATGGTCCTTTCGCATCTGCTCACAAGCTGGTGGATTGCCAGTTCGCATGACTTTCCCGCTTGGTAGGCATATTGTTGACGGTGTAGTGGTGAGTCCTTTAGGACTCCTTCCCGTATGTGCCTGTCTACTAGTTTTTCTAGTAGTTTTAAAATGAATGATGACAAGCTGATCGGTCTGTAAGATTTGGCCAGGGCATACGAAGCACGCCCTGGTTTGGGTATAAATACCACCCTTACAGTCCGCCAGCTGCTTGGAATGTATGAAAGGGCAAGGCTAGCTCTGAGGATATCACATAGTGGTCCCCTCAGCGCTGCTATCCCCTTTTGTAGCATGACAGGATAAATCCCGTCAGGACCTGGTGATTTGAATGGTTTGAACGTGTTAATTCCCCACTCAATGTCACCAGGTTTGATAATTGTTTTCGCTGTGTCCCAGTCCTGTTTTGGAGCCCATGTATTGGGCTCGCTTAGGTCCCCGGATACAGGATTTTCAAGTATTACAGAACCCGGGAAGTGCGTCTGCAGTAATACTTGCAGGGTCCCTTCTACCGAGTCTGTGTACTCTCCATCTTTGGTCAGCAGTGAGCCGATGTTCCCAGCATGACCTTTGCTGAGCGTCTTGAGTAGACGGGAGCTTGTGGGTTCACTTTCTATGTCCCCACAGAATTTTTGGCAAGAGTCTCTCTTGGCTTTTTTGATGGCATTGTTATATGCCGTGAGGGCCGTTTTGTACTGCGCCCATTCACCGTTTCTCTTGGCTATATTGAATAGCCTTCTGGTGCATGCCTTTGCCCTATCAAGATCCCTGTTCCACCAGGTGACCCTGGTGGAAGTGGGTTTGGTAGTTCTTGGGCAGCTTGCTTCAAACGCCGTATTGATGGAGTCCGTGATGCTTTGCACCATGAACTCCAGCTCATGCGCTGTTCTCGCTCCTGTTGGACAGTCCCCGATTCGGCTGGCTAGTACCTCATTGTACAGGTCCCAGTCAGTTCTCCTCGGGTTTCTGTTTTGGGTTTCCGTTGGTTTTTCTGATTCGATATCGAATCGTATATATCTATGGTCTGATAATGATGGTTCATCAGACACATGCCAAAGTTTTATCAGTTCACTTGCCTTGCGAGAGGCAAGTGTAATGTCAATTACTTCGCTTCGCACCGCGTTTACGAACGTGGGTACATTTCCAATATTTGCTATTTCAATGTCATTCTCTAAGATAAAATCTAATAGTTTCTCACCTCTTGGATTGATGTCCGTGCTCCCCCATATGATGTGGTGTGCGTTGGCATCGCATCCAAGGATCAGCGATATGCCATCGTGGCTCCCGCGATTTATCAGCCGCTGGACGATGTCTGGCGGCGGTGGTCCTGGTTGGTCGTAGGGAAGGTAACCGGATCCGAGTATAAACTCCCTCCGTGTTCCCCTTTCCACTACTTCCAGCCGTGCTGCCACTAGGTCTCTGCAACATAGGTCCCATAGGGGCATTAGATTCAGTTCATGTTTTACGATTATACATGTACGTGGGTTACGCATAGGTTCGGCCACTATCAGTCGCCTGCCCTGTATGTTTAACCCCTTTACACTTCCCTTGTAGAGCCATGGCTCTTGTACAAGTGCAATGTCAATATTCTCATTAAGGATATATGCACTGAGGGCAGCGGATGCCGCCCTACAGTGGTGTATATTAATTTGAAGTAATTTGAACATTACTTACCCTTCGGTGATTTGGGCAACGGACTGCTGTCCATTGCTCCCTCTCCGGGCAATGGAATGTCTTCCATTGTTTCCTCTGTGGTCTCCACAGGTTTGGCGCCGGTCTTTGCCGCCAGGGCCCTGAGGGTGATCGTTGAGAGGCCGAAATGCAGCTTCTTCCTCTCGCTGACCTTCCCCCAAGAGAACTTGTCCATCAATAAGGTGTACTGAGTTCCCCTGGGGTCCGGCCTCTCGTTAACCACCCTCCAGGTATCGGTGCTCAGGTTGTTCTGCACCGATATTCTGTTGAGGAAGGTGGTCGCCTCTATGGGTGGTCCTGGAGCCCAGGTCAGCACTCTCCTGGGTTCCGGTAGCCTTATCCGTTGGCCTTAATGACCCACCAATAAATCTTCCTCAAGAATGCCTTTCACTGTCGCTGCGGATTAGGGAACAAAATAAATGCCCTGTGGCGACGGATGCTGGTCAGGATCCCTTTTCTGACCTGCTCTGGGAATCGCGATTAAGAAACGCGACAGGGCCTGTTGAATGTGGTGGAGTGCCGTCCATTTGAAACCACGCATTCTTAATATTGAAGACTTGTAGTTGTCTCTTCAAAGAAGTTTTAAAAATTTAACAGTAGTTAGTTTGCTCTCAATAAAAAAAAAAAAATGGACCAATGAGGGTAGTGTCAACTATTCCAGCCCAAACATTAACTTTCCTATTGTATTGAGTGTGTCTTTAATTTTGAACATCTGTGGAAATAAGAACAGAAGAATAAGGAGAAAAGGGAGAGAGGTGTTAGGTACAAACCGACAATTCTGTGAATTAACCATCCCATCCAAACAATTATTGACATGGACTTTCAAAAACTAAACCTAGGAAACCTATGTTCAGCGTAAAAAAATATCTCACTGTATGTAACACCTGTGTATGTATAAATTAATAAAAGTCATAAAAAACATAGTAATACTTTCATTTAATTTAGATATGGATTGCCACGTAGTAACGGTCAAAACCATCGTGATGTTTTTAATTTTTTTACTCTGAAAGTGGTGAACATAAGTAGCACTAGATAATTTTAAAATTAATTATTATCAATATTCAAGTTATTTGAAAATTAAAAGAATGTAAGTTTATTTTTCCCCTTTTCAATATCTTTAATAAAGAATTTAATGAGTTTGTAAACAGTCTTTTTACTCCTGCCTTAAGCATAAAGTAAAATTTCTAGTTTAGAAAAGCCTAAACATTTGGATTTCCCGACGCGCCTCGCTTCGCTCTCGCGCCGGTAAATACAAATTTTCAGGCTTTTCTAAACTAGAAATTTTTCTTCATGCGCTATGCGTACTAAACAGTAAGTTAAATTAAATTAGCAAATTAGTTTAAGTGGACTGTATTTTTATTTTTAATCAGAAGTGCCGGCATCGGGGGCGCACAAAGGTTAACGTATCTAATACTGCCACTTACCTTTAGTTCATTCGCACCGCTAACTTCCGATTCGAACGATGTAGGTGGTTTACATGCGCTATGCGTACTAAACAGTAAGTTAATTTAAATTAGTAAATTAGTTTAAGTGGACTGTATTTTTATTTTTAATCAGAAGTGCCGGCATCGGGGGCGCACAAAGGTTGACGTATCTAATACTGCCACTTACTTTTAGTCCATTCGCACCGCTAATTTCCGATTCGAACGATGTAGGTGGTTTTCTGAACACATTAACTACATTCACAGAACAATTACAATTTTCAACAATTCTTTTTCTCGTTGTATAAGACACGCACTCGCCATGCCACTCGAACGACTCTTCTTCTCCGCCGATTGCGGTGGTGCAAGTGACAGTATTTTGACGATAGATACCATACAAACCCCCAAGATGTAAAGCAGTTTTCTAATTCACGACTGAACAACGCCTTTTCTACAATATATCTTTTGCACGTTCACAAATGGAATATGCGTCAGTGCTCTGATCACTTGACAGTTGAGGTTATGTATAAGACTTAAACTAGGGCTATTAAATTATTAGTTGTATACTAACAATAGTAATCTAGTAAAACGTTTTATTAATCCGAAAATGACAATATCGTCCTTAAAACTGTGTTAAAGCTGTATGCTAAAGTCTAATAATAAAGCCGTATTATTAGACCTTAGCACACAGCTTTAACACAGTTCTAAGTATAATATTGACATTTTCGGGTTAATAAAACATTTTACTAGATTACTATTGTTAGTTTACAACTAATAATTTAATAGTCCTTGCTTAAGTCGCATGTTTTTAATTGTTAATGTTTTAAACACTGCTTCTTAAAAAAAAAAACACTGTTTTAATTAAAATGAAAAACAGTGTTTTTTTAACAACCCTAAACAAAATGTATTTTTTATATTCTTTGAATTTCGAGAAATTCTAATAAAATCATGATATTTCTTAACACAATCGTCTGTTTAAGCGATTTCAAATATTACAATAGAATTGAACTACGATTCAAAATATAAAAACACCCTGCTGTGCTTCCGGAATTCATAACAAAAAGGAAACGAGAGATGATATTTGACCGACACACGATGAATTTAAATGCGACCCTGTTTTATTCATACCCCTCGGGCAACTTATATTGCCTTCGTATTGACCACCGGTGACACAAAAAAGGGCGAAAGATTTAAATATTATTTCCCCACGACCTTTAAGATCGCTGGAGATAAAACTGTACGGTTGCGCTTTGTACGATTTTTTCTGCTCTGCTAAAAATCTCGCAAGATTGATTGAATGCAAACTTCTTTCGAGCCGTGCGTTTTTCTCCTTCGGATCACAAAAGAGCGGTGGAAACGAAGGTATTTAGGGTTTCTGCACTTCACGCTAAAAGCGGACTGTGCCAAACAGTCGACAATGCCAACGCGTATATATCAAAAACAAAAGGCAGACTACTTCATGAAATTGGGCCGCAAAAAAATGGGGTGGAGGGTAAGAAAGTGCTGCTGCCCTTTGTTTCGCTGAGGTTATTTATTGTGTGGGATCAAACATGTATTAACAAGCCGATTGGATTTTTTCCTTTTTTCTTATTGTGTTGTAATTTGTAAAGTATTTATACAATTATATACCAACATTATTTACTTCAACTATATAATTTTTTTTTAAGTGAATTTACCATAAACCTGATTTACACAGGAACCAGGTAACTTTTTTGCAAAAGGTGAGCAAACCAAATTTTCAGGCTTTTCTAAACTCGAAATATTACTTCATGCTTAACCTGGGATTGGAAAACACCCCTTTGAAGCTTAAAATTGATCCCTTTTAAAAATTGAAAATTTACAACACATAATTAAAATATGTACACTTAAAAGAAAAATTGTTGGTACAATGTGTAAACGTTAATTGTTGTAATGTAACCAATAATAATAATCATTATTATTATTATGTATTTGTTACACATTTTATATTATATATATATATATATATATATATATATATATATATATATATATTTCTTTTTATCTTATTTGTTCATAATTAATTATTATTACATCTAAGTTAAAACTGCGCACTGTTAGTAGAATGTTTTTTTTATACCTTTTCCCTGTAATTTGATGTATTATCTGTTGGGAAATAAATAAATAAATAAATATATATATATATACACACACATCTTTATTGACAGATATCAACAGTAAATACAACAAACACATTATAAGTATGTACAAATAACTATAACATTAAATAAAATCTATCTGTCAATTGGCTATCGACCAATAGTCTTTCCGCCTGAATTTATTTATGTGTGTCACTGTCATATTTGGTTTAAAAAAGGGTCATGATTGTTAATGTCGTCAGTAGTGTCAAGGTGGAACTGTTCTTTGATCGTCATGATCGGTAATGTCATGAAATGTTGAAATGAAATCGAATATGGTAGAGGAGGGATGTTTGCGTTTTGGGGTTATATTTTTATTTCGGGGGATACAGAGGGGGTCTAGGAAATTATGGTAAATAGGATTTGAGGCAAATTTTTCTGCAAGTTGGAAGAGGTGAATTTGAATGGGAACAACATTGGTTAATTCATAGAGTAGTATGTTCGAGGGATTGTACAGTGGATTTTGGGGGTGACGGATTTTAGTTAGCACTCTAAGGGCCGATCGTTCCGCTATCTGCAAATTTTTAATGGTGACTGGGTGGGGGTTATGGAAAAGGATGGCACCATAATCAAGTAGGGGGCGGCATATCATTTTGTATATATGTACAGCTGTTCTGGTACTTATTCCTTGCTGTTTGAAGGTCAGGCTTCTGAAATGTGCCGCCCGATTCTTGACTTTTGCTTTTAGGATTATGGAGTGGTTCTTGAATGTGAATTTTGGATCAAAACGGATACCTAGGTATTTACACGTGGCTGAGGGTTGTATTATGTGATTATTTATGGAGATTGTAGAAGGGGAGTTGTTTGATCGGTGAAAAGGAATCAAGAGCTGGGATTTGTTGGGATTTATTGATATTCGCCATTTCGCGAACCATGTTTTTATCGAATCGATCAGGCCCTGTAGAGTGCTAAGGGCTTTAGGGAGTGTGGCGGCATGCGCGATTAGTGCAGTATCATCGGCATAAAGAAGAGGATAGGCGGTTTTGTTTATATAATTGGGATCAGGATTGTAGATGCCATAAACGAGGAGGTTATAGAGGAAAGGTGAAAGAGGGGAGCCTTGAGGTAAACCCTGTTCCGGTGTGAAGGAGTTGGAGACTGGCGTATTTTGACTTGAAGGGATCTATTATAGAGAAAACTGTCTAGGAGGTTATTTAGGTGAGGAGGTGCATTCAGGCAGCTGCATTTAAACAACAGGCCCCGGTGCCAGACGGAGTCTAACGCTTTTTTGATATCTAAAAATAGGATGGCACATTTGCGACCTTCGAGGCTTGCTGTTTGGCAGTTGGATGTGAGGATAGTTAAAGGTAGAGTTGTGGAGCGGTTTTCAAGGAATCTAAATTGGTAGGCTGGGATGAGGTCAGCTGTGCAGGCCAAAAATTTGTTCTTTAAAATAGTTTGAAATAGCTTATCAAGGACAGGGAGAAGGGTAATAGGGCGATAGTTGCAAGGATCTAAAGGATCATTTCCGGGTTTGGGAATGCATGTAATTATACCCCTTTTCCATTCCGATGGAATGACCTGAGTGGATTATATAATAATAATAATAATATTAATAAATTGTTTATTTGCATACTCAGTTTAGATACAGAACAAATACAAACTAAAACATTATACTACCGAGCAACAAAAGCGAAACTAGATCAGCTTGTGTATCAAACGCTAGTCTGATATTGCTGTTACTTCCTCTAGTTCGCATAATAATAATAATAGTAATATAAATAAATCAGAAATAGTACCTTATAAATTAAAAACAAATTCTAACAATAATAAATAATAACGTAATTTTTAATATTAAACAGTAATATAGTAATTAGTACTAACAAAACGAAAACAAAAACAATAGAAAAAAGTACATAGAACCAAAAAAAAATTAAAAAATAATTCTTAAATAAATAGAGAAGTGGATACGGATCGTAAATAAAATAGTCAATTGATTTGCTGGTGAAATAGCAACTTTTTTAAATTAGTCTTAAACGGGTAGAAGGTCGATTGTGAAAAATTATATTTATTATAATAGTTTGAGATGTTATAACTGAAACTCCTTTTATATAACTCTTTTCGGTGTGAAGGTATAGTTAGGGCGTCCTTCCGACGAACATTGATGTTATGAACATCTGATCGAAACCTCAATTTCTTATGTAAATATGGAGGAGTTTTAGTTAAAACAATTTTGTAAAACTGACAGGCAGTATGTAAGATCCTACGGTTTTTCATTATAAGCCAATTGAGTTCATTGATTTTGTAACGAATTGGTTGCCTTTTACGTATGCCAAAAATTAATCTGGCACATGCATTTTGAATTCTCTGAATACGGGATTGACACACCTCATCTATACAGGGGCCGTACACCGACTCGCCAAAGGTAAAATTAGATAGCACTAATGCCTCGCAAAGGATTATTTTGCTTTGTCTGCTTAGTATGTCTTTATTCATATAAATTGACTTCAGTGCAAAAAATGCTCGCCTGGTTATTGACGTTACATATTCTCTAAAACGGAGCTTATAGTCTAAGAGTAATCCTAAGTTTTTTACGCAATCTGAAAACGTTATCAGAGTTCCATCAAGATGAATGCTGCGTGATTGCAATATTGATTGTCTCTTCTGTTCGGCACCAAAAACTATAGCTGTGGTTTTATTAGGATTTATTTTTAGAAAATGCAATGATGAATATTTAGAAATTTTCTCAAGATCATGATTTATTTTAAGTTCAGCATTTAACACATCAGCAGCATCAAACGATAAATACAATTGGGTATCATCTGCGTATTGATGGTACTGACAATAATCGATATATGAGTTTAGCGTGCAGGTATAAATTAAGAACAAAATAGGGCCGAGGATAGAGCCTTGAGGTACACCTGATAAAATATTAGTTGCCGAAGATACACTTTGACCGCATTTAACTGTTTGCTGTCTATTTGATAGATATGAATTTATTAGTTTGCATGATGAAGTATTAAAACCAATATATTTAAGAATTGACTCAAGAAGTTTGTAGTTGACATTATCGAAGGCTTTACTGTAATCCAACAAAATAAGAATCGTTATTTTGTTATCATCAATCGCCCTTATAATGTCATCAGTAATTTTTAATAATGCAGTGGAGCAGCCATGAGAAGAACGAAATCCTGATTGTAGTTCAGGTAAAATATTAAACGACTTTAGATGATTTTGAATTTGTTTTTCTAATATTTTCTCATACAATTTTGATAACACAGGGAGAACGCTTATAGGACGTAGATCATTAATTACAGATGGATTATTTATCTTGGGTATTGGAGTTATTATCGATTGTTTCCATGCATCGGGAAATATATTAGTAGATATACTTTCTTTAATGATGTGAGTAATATAGGGAATTAGAAAAGGGCTGCATAAGTTAATCATTTTGGAATTTATATTATCGCGACCATATTGTGAAGGTTTAAGTTTACTTAAAGTAATTGCCACCTCATCTTCAGTAATTGTTGAAAAACAAAATTTGTTTCTATATCCATCATTCGTAGTAGCATTATAGAAATTTAAAATGTCTGGATTCGGATTAGATTGTTGAGTGTTTTTAGAAAAATAGTTATTTATTTCATTTGCGTTAGCTAAATGCTGAGGAATCGTATTAGCGTTTTTACTGTAAACGCCAATTTTTCTCAAATCACTCCACAGTTGCTTTTTATTGGACTTATATATGTGTACTCTATATTCCAAAAATGCCTTTTTCTCAACACGAATAGCTGTGGTGGTAATATTTCTGAGACACTTGTAATAATTTAGGTCTACTTGGCTTTTCGTCCGTTTATATTTATTTAAAGCCCTATCTCTAGTTTTTATCATCTCTTTTATATTATAAGTAATCCACGGCTTTGGAGTGAAACTGCGTCTAATAGTTTTAAAGGGAGCATGAATATTAAATAAGTTTATAATATTATGATTTAAAAAAGTCAATTTTTCATTTACATCATTCATATCATATATTAAAAACCAAGGAATAGCGTACATATCAGCAATAAAGTCGTCATAAATAAAGTTTTTAAAGTCACGAACATTTATCGTGTTATTATTAGTACTAGTTATAGAGTTTAGTAAAATCGTAGTTTTAATTAGTCCATGATCTGTAAGATCTGGTAACAAAATAACATCAGTATTTGTTGTATTGAGATTTTCATTCAGGATAATTAAATCTAACAATGTCTCACTTGAGTTGGTAACACGTGTAGGAATATTTATAATTTGTTTGAGAGTTAATGAACAAAATAGTGATTCTAGTTGTACAGCCGTAGTATTATTGTGTTTTAGCAAATCAATATTGAAATCACCCAGGCAAACAACTCCATCAAATTCAAGAGTATAATCGGACAGAGCGCTTTCAAAGCGTGGTTAAAAATCTGGGATATGTAGGTGTGGATGTTTGCTGGAAGGGATTTTAGGATGAGGAATCTTGTCGTAACCAGGAGAAGTGTTTTTTCCCTTTTCAACATTTTCGGAGTATTCTTCCTCCTTTATACCATCATTTGGAGAATGGGGAATTTGGGTGGTTTGAGACGACGTATACCAAGAGTTAACATGATCACGGAAGTCGTTGTCGTAGTCTGTGTGTTCTGTCATTGTGTATGTTTGGTTGAAGTAGGTCGCAAATATATTGGTAATGTCAATGTCGTCCGTCACTGTATTTTTTGTCGTAGGGTCAGTGATCTTTTGGATGAAATCGGTTATCCGGTATTTACTTAGCTTTTTTATCTTCTGCCAGTAGTGCTTACAATGCAGATCGTTTATTTGTTGACACGATTTAACCCAAAGATCACTTTTTTGTACTGTGCGATCAGCGTATGTATGTCCATGTTTAGTCTATTGAATTTTTGTGTCATGTCGTCAGTCTGTCTAAAGTCTCTGTATAACTGTCGTTTGTGCTTTATTAAGCGAAGGATATATTTAGGAAGCGGGTATTTGTAGGGCTTTTTGGTGATGGTAGGTGTGTTTTGTTGGATTGATTTAGATAGGGTTTCAAGGAAATGGGAAATTGTGCTAGGGTTAATTGATTGGTTTTCGAAGATAAATGTAGTCATTTCGTCAGTCACTTTCGTAATGTCGCAGTGTTTGTAGCATGGTATTGTCTTAGGAGGGGAAGGAAGAGGAGAGCAGACATTGAGGGAGAATTGAATCGACATGTGGTCTGAACATAAATCAGGGACCAGAGCGACATTGTGTATGAGGTGTTCTATGTTGCTTGTACAAAGAAGGATATCGGGAGTGGTAGATTGGTTGTTTGACATGATGAATGTAGGATTGGTGTGAATACGCACAAAGTTGGAGTTTGCTATAAAGGAGGAGAGTTGCTTGGACTTAGTTTTATTGATGTTAAAATCGCCGATTACGACAACGTGATCATACAGGGAAGCCTTTGTGAGGATTGTATCTTCAATGGGAGAGGAGTTATGGATGTATACTAGGAACATGTGGAGTGTGAATTGAGGCAGCTTAGTGGCACAGTGCAGACATTCATTCATCACATTATTTAGTTTAGGTGGATTTGATTTCATCAATTTTACTTCTGGTCTAGCTGCCACTAATGAGCCACCTCGTTGGTTTTGTTGGGGATCGAGGAAGGGATTTGTATATAGGACCATTTGTTAAATGAAAAAGGTTTTTTAGTTTTAGTTTCAACCATCATTATGACATCTATTGGATTGTTGCTAAGGTAATTTGATACCAGATGGGATTTCAAGGAAAAGGAGTTAATATTTCCATATATTAAATTAAACTTCGCCATTGTTACCACTTAGCTGTGAAAAACGAGTTTGGATGCTGGATAGGGGGACTACAGGAGGGATGACATTAGGGGATTCAAGGTCAAACATGATGACGAACATCTTGTTGCTTGAAAAATTGACATGTGTATTTACGTTAAATGAATCGATGAAACGAGCTTTTAGTTTTTTTAATGAGGGCGTCTCTGTCCGTCACCGTCGGTTTGTTGATTTTTGCCGTGTAAATGTCGATGATGTAATCGTGAACTGTGACAGGGTTGTGGATTAATACGTTTTTTGTCAAGTCCTTTTTATATTATATTTTTGTGTATTAATTTATAATCATAATGTATTGTTTGGATTGATTGAGTTACTTGAAGATAATTATACTTTGATTAAAAAACACTTAGAACCTTTCTTCAATACTTTATTTTGTAACCAAATGTACATTTCGGACACGAAGTGTCCATTATCAATGGTTTGATCCTAATACAAAAAATATACATTTTACACTGATTTATATGCACTAAAAAATGAGGGAATTAGAGGGTGTCGGTAGGGGGTGTGGTTATGGTGGTAATAAACTAATTTTAGCCGAAAAAAGGTTATCTGTGGGTAAGTAGGTACGTGTTTGATGAGGATTCCAAGGGATTAGGAAAACACCCGAGTTTCAGGTGGACACACTAAATCTAATAAAACATTTTCGAGCGGACTTAAATCGAAATTTAACAGTAGGTTTTCTTGTTTTTTCATTTGAATTGCCTCCAACATATTTAAATGATAGTGTGTAGAATGTTTCAATAATTTTACGTTTTCTAAAGTGAACTTATGGCCCGTTTCAATTGCATGGTTAGCGACCGCAGATTTATCCGGATTCAGGTGTTTAATGTGTGAGACATGTTCCTTGAATCTAGTTTGAATGTTTCTTTGTGTTTGTCCTATGTATATTTTGTCACAATTCGAACATTTAATGGAATAAATTCCAGATTTTTCTAAGAAATGTGTTTTGTTAAAAGTGTTCCCTAGTAAATTGTGTAATTTTGTATTTACATAGTACGCTGGGGTTAAATTGAATTTCTTGTACAATTTTTTGAAATTATTTTCGATTGTGGGGGAATAACTTAGTCTGACATATTTTGTTTCTTTTATGGTTTCTATATCTGTAAGTGAAGTTATATTTCGGAGTTTATATTTACGTGCATGTCTATTAATTAGTCTCTGTATTGTATTTCTGTTGTATTTAAGGTGTGCTGCTATTGTGTGAATGAATTTTAGTTCCTTTTTTCTAATTTCGGGTAATAATGGTATGTTGAAGGCTCTATTTATCATACTATTAAAGGCAGATAGTTTATATTTCATTGGTGCAAATGCGTTGGCATGGATATAATTGAAAGTATGAGTATGTTTCCTGAATATATCAAATACTAATTTATTGTTTTCTCTTTTTATAAGAATGTCTAGGAAACACCTGAATCCGGATAAATCTGCGGTCGCTAACCATGCAATTGAAACGGGCCATAAGTTCACTTTAGAAAACGTAAAATTATTGAAACATTCTACACACTATCATTTAAATATGTTGGAGGCAATTCAAATGAAAAAACAAGAAAACCTACTGTTAAATTTCGATTTAAGTCCGCTCGAAAATGTTTTATTAGATTTAGTGTGTCCACCTGAAACTCGGGTGTTTTCCTAATCCCTTGGAATCCCCATCAAACACGTACCTACTTACCCACAGATAACCTTTTTTCGGCTAAAATTAGTTTATTACCACCATAACCACACCCCCTACCGACACTCTCTAATTCCCTCATTTTTTAGTGTATATAAATCAGTGTAAAATGTATATTTTTTGTATTAGTATCAAACCATTGATAATGGACACTTCGTGTCCGAAATGTACATTTGGTTACAAAATAAAGTATTGAAGAAAGGTTCTAAGTGTTTTTTAATCAAAGTATAATTATCTTCAAGTAACTCAATCAATCCAAATATTATGATGGCTTCCTGGTCAACCGAGTTAAACAAACTTTTCCAAATCAAAACAAAAGTGAAACTTATAAGTGCAGACATTTATTTTCTCAAACAGTGCGTCAAAAACAGTGTTTTTCCTAAGTTTATTTTTGTGAACACCGGTAAACAAAACAGAGACATATCGAAATTAGTAACGGATTTCAAAATTAAGTGGCTGAAGTTCGAAATCGGCCGGCTACACGGAAAACGGTCACACCTAGAAATGTTGGCGTACGAACTACATCTACGATTAAGCAAATCAACAACTCCGCAAACATGGGACGATTTCCAGAGAAAAATACATACAGTTATAAATAAAAAAGTGAAAAACAAATCAATTGTCCTACAGAAGAAATTGAAAACTCTCCTCCTGCAAAAACAAAAACTGAAACAAAATTTTCCACCAAACATTTTACCCGAACTCACACAAACACTTGTTATAAATAAAACAGACATCACATTCTCCGACGCCGAACAAGAACTGCTAAGAAATGGTTTAAAGCATTCCATAAACCCAAAGAAACTTCCCATCGAAGAGGTTGTCAACGACGTAGCCATCGCAGCAACTAGACTAACACCGGATCTTTCCATACAATTTTGCACTTCCGCTAAGGACACCTTAAAGACAACCATGGATAGGTCTAACCAACAAGAAGTTTTCAACACCCACGAAATCGTCGAGAAATTAAAAGAAAAAGATTGTTTTTACCTAAAGGCGGACAAAGGTAACAGTGTCGTGATTATAAATAAGACAGACTATTTTAACAGTGTAAATAATTTATTAGAATCAGGACCATATATTCGGCAAATAAAAAACCCAATAAATACATATATCAAGAAAATTAATGCTACACTGAAGGCCTCAACAATTTTAATTGATAAAAAACTTAATTTAAATCTGAAAGTCAAAAACCCAAAAATACCTCAATTATACTGTTTACCAAAAATTCATAAACCAGGTAATAAATTCCGCCCGATTGTTTCAAATATCAAATCTCCCACATATAAAATTGCTAAATGGTTAGTCACCCAGTTCAAAACCTTAGAAATAGAAAACGATTTTTCAGTTAGAAATTCCATAGAATTAACAAAACACTTAGAAAAGATAAAAATCTCATCCGATCATAAACTAGTATCCTTCGATGTCGAATCACTATTCCCGAGCATACCAATCAAGAACACCATTTCTATTCTAGAGGAAATTTTAATAAAAAATTATATTCCAAACGAACAAATCAAAGAATACTTACAGCTTACCGAACTAGTGATGGATTGTAACGTGTTTGAGTTCAGTAATTCATACTATAAGCAAACATTTGGCACTGCCATGGGTAACCCGTTATCACCGTTTCTTGCTTACATTTTTCTAAATAATTTTGAAAATATTGCCAAAAAATCAATAACCCAGTTTCCGAAGATTTGGTTTAGATATGTCGATGACATATTTGCTGTGGTCGAAACAAATTTCGATATTAACAACTTCATCGCATCCATTAACAATATTTACAATAGTATTAATTTTACATACGAGTTAGAGAACGAAAACTCACTGCCCTTCCTAGACATTCTTATAAAAAGAGAAAACAATAAATTAGTATTTGATATATTCAGGAAACATACTCATACTTTCAATTATATCCATGCCAACGCATTTGCACCAATGAAATATAAACTATCTGCCTTTAATAGTATGATAAATAGAGCCTTCAACATACCATTATCACCCGAAATTAGAAAAAAGGAACTAAAATTCATTCACACAATAGCAGCACACCTTAAATACAACAGAAATACAATACAGAGACTAATTAATAGACATTCACGTAAATATAAACTCCGAAATATAACTTCACTTACAGATATAGAAACCATAAAAGAAACAAAATATGTCAGACTAAGTTATTCCCCCACAATCGAAAATAATTTCAAAAAATTGTACAAGAAATTCAATTTAACCCCAGCGTACTATGTAAATACAAAATTACACAATTTACTAGGGAACACTTTTAACAAAACACATTTCTTAGAAAAATCTGGAATTTATTCCATTAAATGTTCGAATTGTGACAAAATATACATAGGACAAACACAAAGAAACATTCAAACTAGATTCAAGGAACATGTCTCACACATTAAACACCTGAATCCGGATAAATCTGCGGTCGCTAACCATGCAATTGAAACGGGCCATAAGTTCACTTTAGAAAACGTAAAATTATTGAAACATTCTACACACTATCATTTAAATATGTTGGAGGCAATTCAAATGAAAAAACAAGAAAACCTACTGTTAAATTTCGATTTAAGTCCGCTCGAAAATGTTTTATTAGATTTAGTGTGTCCACCTGAAACTCGGGTGTTTTCCTAATAACCTACTGTTAAATTTCGATTTAAGTCCGCTCGAAAATGTTTTATTAGATTTAGTGTGTCCACCTGAAACTCGGGTGTTTTCCTAATCCCTTGGAATCCCCATCAAACACGTACCTACTTACCCACAGATAACCTTTTTTCGGCTAAAATTAGTTTATTACCACCATAACCACACCCCCTACCGACACCCTCTAATTCCCTCATTTTTTAGTGTATATAAATCAGTGTAAAATGTATATTTTTTGTATTAGTATCAAACCATTGATAATGGATACTTCGTGTCCGAAATGTACATTTGGTTACAAAATAAAGTATTGAAGAAAGGTTCTAAGTGTTTTTTAATCAAAGTATAATGTATTGTATTTTCCAAAATTGACCATTGATAATGGCGTAGGACATATAACATTGGAAACAGCAAATTGTCCATTAAACATTTTTCTTATATCATTTATTAACCTATTAACGGCCGAGCAATTAAAGAGTTTACTTTAAAAGTTGATTTTAGGTAAAATTCTACATTTCTTTTAATGATTTCTACGAACCACTTATTGTATTACATACTGTGCATTTTTCTTTTAAATATACATAATTTATACGCTGTAAAAGGCATACGTCGATTTTGTATAAAAACGTGCAACATAAAGTTCAGAACGACTATTTCCACTCCCAGACTAAGCATGAAGTAAAATTTCGAGTTTAGAAAAGCCCCGCGTAGAAAATTTGTCGAGGGTCGCGCAGCGACCCGAGACAAATTTTCACGGGGCTTTTCTAAACTCGAAATTTTACTTTATGCGCCACGCGAGTAAAACACTGAAATATTGTGAAGTTGGGAATACACTAACATTTTTTTTTTAAATGAGTAACGAACGAGATATTTAAATAACAAAATATTGACGTTATTCTTCATACATTTTCAACTCAAGTCAAATATTACAATATATTAAATCAACTTATTTAGTAATTTAATTCACATAAAATTAATAATGTTGCGTATATGCATCAATGGCGCCTAATGGGTTAAGCATCGTTTAAGGTACGATACCCAAGGACCAAGGAATTATTGGACACTTGGGGGCCGACCTGCTGGCCAAACAAGGGACAACAGGTGAATTTATAGGACCTGAACCCGCTTTCGGAATACCACATGAAACCGGAAAGGAAATAATCCGACGCAAGTTAGCAGAGGAGCATACAAAGGCATGGCACAACCAAATGGGAATGAGGCACACGAGACTCTTCCTAGATGGCCCGGTACCTGATAGCGCATTAGCGCTGTCAGGACTGAGCAGAATGAAACTAAGGAAAATCACAGGACTAATTACTGGGCACTGTGACCTGAATAAGCACAAACATAGGATGGGTCTTGAGAAAAGCCCCCTATGCCGTGGGTGCTTGGAAGAAGAGGAAACTCCCCAACACCTACTGTGCACATGCGAAGCCCATAAACGGCAACGCACGGAGCAACTCGGGAAGCCCGTGCTTCCTGAAGAACAGCTCAAGAACATCCCCTGGCCCAAACTCCTGGACTTCTTAGAAGACACAGGAATACACAGGGAGTAAAATAACCAGAGGAGCACAAAAAGACCACGGAGACCGTAGTGCAGGGACGCAAAGCGATACCACCTCATGTGGAAAAAGAAAAAAAAAAAAAGGTACGTTTGGATCCGCATGATCATAAAATAAATATTTTGCAGTCCAAAAGCTAGACTTTATTTCCTACGTTATGCGTGTTTCTATTTGGTTATAGTTATCTAGAAACGTGGGGTTTCTTCTCGGAGAAGAATATTTTTCTATTTCCTAATCAGTCAATTTAGACAACGATTAATAACGATTTCTACTAAAGTCAAGAGTTTATTCGTTAAATTAATTAATATTTGTGTAAGTTCGGGCTCACTCTTAAATAACTAAACTATTTTCATAATTAATTCTAAACTAAATTCTATAACTGTAACTATCGTTATCATCGTGTTGAATAAAGCAAAGTTTAAAAGTGTTGAAGAATATTTTAATGAAATAATTATCATTCGCTCCCCGCTCGAACTTTACATTGTTATTAATCTATCCCGTTATCATAGAATTGTTAATAATTTAAGAATGAATTAATCAATATTGAGAAGTGTTTCAATGTTTTATACCACTATAAAGTGATATAAAACATTGAAACACTTCTCAATATTAATAAATTAGCAAGGATTACCACGTAGTAACGCTTAATATTATCCAAATATTGCTTTAAGAATGGAATATAATATCGTACATGTACAAAATTGTAATACAAATCGTTGTCTACTAGTTCTTCGACCTTTTGTATAAATATTAGACAAAAACTCGGTAAACATTTGCATACCATTCAATTACATTCCTTCGTATACAGCGCACATCCATTATGTTAACAATATCCTAAGAACGCATAACACTTAAGAAAATGCTCTCAGCAAAATGGAATGAAATAGTTCAGCTGCTCCGACCGACCACTTCAGACGAAATAATTTCGCCAATGTAAAAGTTGCGAATATAAACATTCGACCACCCTCTCTGTAAAGTTGAGAACCGCGCCACAATGGTAAAAGTAACTTGTTTTAGACTCGTTAAAATTTATTCTGAAAACACGACGTGCATTAAATTATTCCCGCCGTGCTCTTCACTTCCGCCCGCAATTCTTTACAATGAAATAGCTATGTTTTGCAACTGTTAAGATAACAACGGTTGTTATAAAGTGTGTGCAATTGAATTACTGGATTTATAATTATTTACCAATCCAAATAGAAGTTAAATAATTTTTTTTTTAAGTGAGTTATACAAGGTGTCCGTATTTTGAACAAATGCATGAGGATCTTGGTTATTTGAATAAAATAGAGAATCGGTTCTATATCTGTGGCATCAGTGAATGGTGGGTTAAGTACAATAATTGCATTTTTATGTAATTTAAATTGAAGGTTTGTATTTTTTTCCAAAATCGCATGATTTATAAAAAAATCAGTGCTTGCCCCAAAATATTTAACTGCTTATTACGCTTATAAGGTTATTATTTTGTAAAATGTTCAATAATTTTATAACAATTAAAAAGAAAATGTACAGCGTGCAACAAAACAGACAGTGCAGTTTTGAAGGGCTATTAAATAAAAAAAACGGCGCAATTTAAAGAAATGAGGTTTATTTAATCTTAATCGGTACATCATGCCGTTTTATGCATTAAGTCGTGAAGATGACATCAGAAAGATGATGACCCCCAGCAGCGATACATTGATGAAGGCGATTTGTGAAATTTTCGGCCGCATTTTGGCGCATCTCGATGGGTATAGCGGCGATTTCCTCCCGAATTCGATCCCTGAGTACTTCCAAGGTGCGAGGTCGATGCCTAAAAACTTTTTCCTTTAGGTAGCCCCACAGGAAGAAGTCGCAAATGCTTAGATCAGGGGAGCGTGCGGGCCACACACCTCTCAGAGAAACAAGGCGCCAAGGGAACACCTCTCGCAGTTTCGTCATTGAAACTCGAGCAGTATGGGCTGTAGCCCCATCCTGCTGTCTCCCAAATCTGCTTCCTCCATCAGTTCTTCCAATCGAGGTTGAAAAAAAAATTCCAACATGAAAGCATAACGTTGAGCAGTGACAGTTACGGTTCGTCCGTCCTCTTCAAAAAAATAAGACCCAATCACCCCAAATTTGGAAATCGCACACCACACGGTGACTTTTTGGTAGTAAAGTGGTCTCTCATGAAGTTGCCTTGGGTTATTTACAGCCCAGTATCGAAAAATTGGTTTATTCACTCCTCCACAGAGATGGAAGTGGGCCTCGTCACTACTGTAAAAAGTTGACTTCGCATGGATCCGGTTCAACATTTCTTGTGAGCGATTCATGCGGTTTCCATAATCAGGGGGCATTAACTTTTGAACAAGCATCGTCTTGTAGGGGTGAAATGAGCCTTCATGCAATATCCGTCTTAGAGAGCAATGGCCAATGCAGTTGCATACTTTCAAGTTAAGAAAGTGCAAAACAACATTTCAACACAATTTAAAATGTTATTACAATCAATTGGCTGTATCCTCAAGTTCTACTTCATCGGGGTGCACATCCGGTGTATCGTTTGAAGTAAGGCCCTTGTAAAAACTTCCAAAAATTGCACTTATAAATGGGAGTAAATCAATCAAATCTTTTTTCTTTTCGGCCGATATTTGAGAGATTGAGCATATCTATTTGGAGGCGTTAATTTTAACACTTTTCCTTTCCTTCTAAAGTTAATTGTCCTAAAATCTTCATCGTTATCAAGCGTCTGTTTAAAGAAAAGTTCTCTGCTTCGCACCTCAGCCATCTAACTTCATTCCAAATCATTGCGTTATTGTTATTGTCCTTTTTTTGTTCATTAGGAATGTTTTCAACAGCGAAGAGTAGTTTAAAAAGTCAGTGTTTTTCATTTCGGTAAAGTCAAATTTCTTTTTCTTCCCAGTTTCACGCATTAACTGGACCCAATCGTGCGGGTGTTTGTTTTTTTTTTGTTTTTTCTCTATCAATGCATGTGAAGTGCCACATTCCATATGCGTGTGCCCCGAAACAAGAAACTTGTGGTTTATACTTTTCAAGTTGCTTGAATTTTGAAGAGCTACCCAGCACATGACTGCATTATGGCTGTTCTTATTTTAGCCAGGGCACGAATCCGAGTACATTGTTACAGTGTTTACGGAAGGCTCCAGTTTTTTCGTAAAATAATGGTGGAAACACGATGCAATTTCGTTTGCTCCACGGCCGGCCATGGCTTCGTGCTACACGTAACAATATGTTTGGTTTTGGTCGCAACCGAATATTATTGTTATAAATCCAAAAAGTCCGTTTATAGAAAGATACTGATTTTAATACGCTTTGATTAAAACACTTGGTTTGTTTTACTGATTTTTTATTTTTACTCCAACTAGTTTCGACCTTAGGTCATTCTCAAGGAGATATGTACAAAATTTTACAAATGTATCGATATTTATACAAATTTTACAGCTAATTTCAGGTAATAAGGGCCGTCGCGATGGGGGAAAGCCAAATGTCTTCGATGTTATTAAGCGTGGTTTTTCCATTTTTTATTGCTCTGTTTATTTGTAATCCCTCTCGGAGATTTAAGTCACGTCCCTTATTACCTGAATACAAAATATTTAAATTACTATTATTGAAAAAATGGTTATTTTCTATACAATGTTGTGAAAGTCCGGTGGAAAATTTATTATTTAATATTGATTTTTTGTGTTCACTTAATCTAATTTTAAAAGTTCTTCCTGTTTGTCCTATATATACACAATCACAATCTCCGCACTTGATTTCGTATACGCCACTTTTTTCAAATTTGTCTATGTCGGATTTATTATGCACTAAAAGTTTGTGTAGATTAATTGGATTTGTCATTATAACATTAAATTTATACCCTTTTAAACAATTTTTTATATTTTCTGATAGGTTGTTAACAAATTCCAGTTTGCACCACTTATTTTTTTCCGTGTTGTTTTGCGCATGAAAATATTTTTCAAATTGTTTTAATTTTTTTTTTTGACAAATCTATCTATTAATTGAGTACTGTAACCGTTATTAAATGCAATTGTTTTTATAGTTTTTAGTTCTTGTTTAAAATTATGTTGATTAAGGGGGATATGTATAAGTCTATGGATTAAGAAGTGGAAAGTGCTGTATTTAATTTTATGGTGTGTGTTAGAAGAATTAGGTATTATGGTATCGGTAAAGCTATGTTTTCTATAAATTTTAAAATCTAATTTATTGTCAATTCTGGATATGGTTAAGTCGAGGGAATTTAAACTATTGTTAACCTCCATTTCTGTAGCGAACTGAATGTTAATATTAATGGAGTTAAGAAGATGTGTGAAAAGTTCAAGTTGACGAATATTTTCCAAATACAAAAGATATCATCGACATATCTAGCCCAATAAACTATGTTAGAAGTAGTTTTTTGTTTAAATAAATATTGTTCAAGATTAGCCATAAATATTTCAGTTAGGAGCGGCGATAATGGAGACCCCATTGGCAAACCGTCTCTTTGGTAATATATTTTATTATTAAATTCAAAATAGTTTTGATCTATGCAGAGATTGACTAGTACTTTCATTTCTGTTTTATTTGAATCTGGGTGGTTAGTACTATTGATGAGATCATCTAAAATATCTTTTAGTTGCTTTGTTGGGACTGAAGTAAAAAGGCTTTTAACGTCAAACGATATTAATTTTGAGTTTTCAGGAACCTCTAAAGATTTTAATTTTTTTTACTAATTCTATTGAATTTCTAATTGAGTATGTTGACTTAAAATTAATGAACTCTGGTAAAATTTTATTCAAATATTTACATAAGTTGTATGAAGGAGCACTTAAATATGAAACTACCGGCCTCATAGGTATTCCGTCTTTGTGTAATTTCGGTAAACCATACAAAGCCGGTGCTCTAGGGTTCATTTTAATGAATTTAAAACATTCTGTTTTCACAATCAAGTTTTCACAATTTTTTAAGGTGGTTTTTAATTCTTGCTGATATTTCTTAGTGGGGTCAGTTTTTATGCATTTGAAGTTGCTTGAGTTTAATAATTCCTCTACTTTTTCTATGTACTCTTTTTTATGTAATAAGGTTACCGTATTCCCTTTGTCTGCTTTAGTTATAATTATGTTTTCATTGATTAGTTTCTTCTTTAAATTTGAAATTATTTTGTTTTCTGCATTATATGTGGATTTTTTGATTTTGTGGTTAGTTATGAGTTTTGCAATTTTGTTTTTTGTTAACAACCTATCATTATCAGATTTAATTCTATTGCAAATTATTTCGCACTAATGCCGACTGAATCTAATATTGAATTGGTGTTGATATGAGGACTATATTTCAAGCCTTTTTCGAATATTGTTTTTTCGTTAGAATTTAATTGAACATTACTTAGGTTTTTGAGTCTAGGGTAAAATTTTGTGTTATATTGCTCACCCCTATTAGCTTTAGCTAGCTGAGTAGATGATTTGACTTTTTTATTATTTCGCAGTTTTTCCAGTTTTTCTTTCTGTTTGTTATATTGTTGATGTCCGATAAAGTTGGCTTCTTCTCTTAAATTTGAATCAAGGCTATCAAACTCTGCTGGGTGTAGCTGCATGGCGAGTCTTGTGTGGAGCAGTTTGAGAATATGTGATGTGGCATCCCTCTTACTATACCATTTTTTCATTTCCAGGGATATCCAGAATTTATAACCTTGGCTGACTACCTTTTCTGCTTCATTTCACTGATGATTAATGTGAATCTTCATATATTTTGGTATTAACTGTTCTCGGAGACACATGATGTTAAACCAAATGTGGTTGTTAAATTTGGTGAATTTGATCAGATTTCTTTCGTACATAATGGTGAGATCTGCTGTACTGACACTTACTATATGATTTTTTTTTAACAATGGAGTCGCGAGGCACTGTTGTGGGTCGAAAGTTATAGTTTTCTTTGAATAATTGTTTTCGGATTTTTCCTTGTCGATCCGTTTATACTCATAAGCTCGGTCTAATTGATGTTGATGTAGTTTTCTAATATTGAAGGTTTGTCCTCGACTTGGGTAACCTTTTCTTCAAGGATCAACCTATCACATGTCGCAGGTGTCGACTTTAGGCTTTTTAATAAACAGTGTTGCGATGTGGTGTTTGTTTAAAGTTTAATGAATTATCTCACTGGAAGATATCACCACTCTATGGCAGATGTTTAAGTTTTTTGTATAAAGAAAAACACTTCGAAGCACATTTAACTTGGTATATTCAAAATTCAAAATAATTACAAGTATTTACAGCGAAATGTTTGACAGTTGATGTTTAAGATTTGTTGTTTAAGGTTTGATGTTTATAGTCTTAAGTTTAAAACCAGAATATTTATCTTAAAATTATAAAATATAAATTGAGAAAAATATGTTTAGGTATGTGGGGGCAAAGTCGCTGTTATTGGTCACTCGTATTTCGGGGAATACTCCCAAAAGAAGTGGTGGTAAGAAATTCCTTGAAAGAGAAAATCTGGATTTTCTCTTTAAAATATTGTTAGTGAGTTTCCGAAAATACGAATAACCAAAACAACTACCCTGCTGTGCGAAAAGGCGCGACTGTTACAAATTGCTCCACCCTGGTTCTGGTTCTGGTGCAAAGGGGAGTGTGCAGTTCTGCACTGCACTTAGGCCTTATTAGGCCCATCCCGTAGATCACCCATCCTCAGTTTAGCCAGCCCACCTTGTTTAGGTATTCTAGCATAGCTGAGGTGGGTAGATCTCTTATATAGGCCATTGTAGGCCATCTATCACCCAATATGGACTCCCTGATTGACTATAGTGCCGGGCATTCACAAAGAAAATGCCATGCAGTCTCGTCTTCCATGCTGCAACCTCTTTAAGATGGGGAGTCAACTATCCCCATCCTATAGAGGTGCCCGTTTAGTTGCTCCACCCTAAGCGTTTAATATGAAACTTCAAACGAGTGTTTTCCATTCCCAGACTAAGCATGAAGTAAAATTTCGAGTTTAGAAAAGCCCTGTGAAAATTTGTCGAGGGTCGCGCAGCGACCCGAGACAAATTTTCATGGGGCTTTTCTAAACTCGAAATTTTACTTCATGCGCCACCCGTATAAAACACTGAAATATTGCAAAGTTCAAAATGTACTGCCGTTTATCAGTTTGATTTTACGTTTGATCTCACGTATTACGAAAAACTATTCGTGAAAGTGCAAACAATGTCTTAATTAATAAGACAAATTAAGACGATAAATATCCATTGAAACAACTACTTCCCGTGCAAATACACCTCCGGATATTTTATATATTATGTTTAAAGTGTGCACACTATAAGAAGCGTAAGCTTATTTCCTCACATTCAAATAGTTTTGAATTCGAATTTATCTTCACGTTTATAAATTTCAAAAATCTTTATTTCTAACTGTATGTTTTTGAGTTTACGTGAAGTGATTATTACACTAAAAAACTTAGTGTAATCTTTATTTAATCTAAACTAATTTAATTTCAAATATTTGATAAACATTTTGTAAACTGATTAACTAAAATTGTTTTAAAATCTCCATCATATTAGATAGTTACGTATTTGTTTTTGTTTTACTATGTAGTATATAAGTAGTGGAATTGATTTTATGTGAAGGTATGTAGAAAATAATGAGTGCAAGGTGCAAGTGTGCATAAAATGTGGAAACTCATACCACCGGAACTGTCGTAAAAGAGTGGGCACAAAAATCCTGGATGGAAGCAGAATTATTTGTTGTAACGGATCCGAAGAGAGTGAGGTTATAGTTAATAATCTTCGTCGGGAAAATGAAGCTTTAAAATCGCAAGTAAAGCTTTTAAATAAATTAATTCAAGAAATGGACGACAAAAACAATGTCCAAAAAGAAAATATTGATCTTTTAAAATATAAATTAAATAATATTACTGCGAATACTATAATCACAAATCAAAATAATAGCGACATCTCTCCAGTCAACGCAGAAATAACACAAAATATCCGTGAAACTCGATCGAAATCTTCTAACAAAAGAACTAAATCAACGAGTGTCATTGAAATTGATAATGATAAAGAGCGCGATTCCAATATTGAACCAGATAAAGAATGTATCAAAAAAACCAAAACATCAAAAACAATGGAAACATGGAAAACAGTAAATAGAAGAAGAAAGAAAAAATCAACAACCATTATCGGGACAGGAACATCATCATCAAATATCAATGCGGAGCCCAAGAGGACTTGGTTATTTATAAAACGATTAAATGTAAATGTGTCCCTTGAAAATATGAAAGAACATATTAAAAATATTATAAACTGTAGCGATTTTCTGTGCGAAAAAATTATAATTAATAATAATAAACCGGCATTTAAAATTGCAGCGGACTTTAAATTTCACGCAGCGCTCACTGACCCCAAACACTGGCCGCTGGGGGTAAGTGTTAGTCGTTTCATTTTTAATAATAAAAATAAAAGTGGCAGCAGTGAAAATATTTTTAGTACAGCCGGGCAGCACGAAAAAATGTCTTGATCGGTTCTATCTAAACCTATATTTTTTAAACATACAAAGTGTGCGCAATAAAACTAATGAATTAGACGCTTTTTTAATTAATAATAAAATAAAATTTGACATCATATGCCTAAGTGAACACTGGCTTAAACCTAATGAAGAAACTGAGCTTCATATCGGAAATTATAAAAGCGTATCATGTTATACGCGTCACAAATATCAGCATGGTGGTGTAATGCAAGTTTCTCAGAACCAAATAAATGTAAGTAATTTTAATAAAATAAATGATTATTCTATTGAAAAACATTGTGAACTATCAGGTACCTTTTTAAATGAAATTAAATTATTAATTATATGTGTATACCGATCTCCGGACGGTGATTTTAATATATTTTTAAATAGAATAAATAGTATGTTTAATGATAACCACGCACATTTCAATTACATAATATTTGGTGGGGATTTTAATGTCTCATTTAATTCAAACGATAATAAAGCGAAGCAATTATGCGATTTACTTGCTACATATGGGTTAAAAATTCATGTTGATTTTAATACAAGGGGCAATAACTGTATAGACAATGTTTTCTCAAATATTAACCCTTCTGATGTGTCAACAAAGGAGTGTAATTCTGGACTATCAGATCACATTGGCATTCACTTTAGGGCAGAGATTGACAAAACCAAAAAAAAAAAAAATATTAAAAATACTAACATATGTAGATTTATAACTAAAAAAGGCACAAATAAATTCTATTCGCTTCTTGAATATACTGATTGGAATTTTATCAATGAGAATTATCTTACTGTAGATGAAAAATTTAATAAATTTATTGATATTCTCAAAAATTATTTTACAAATAGCTTTCCCCTGAAAAAAGTTAAAACTAAACTAAATGAAATAAAATGGTTCAATCACGAACTACGTCAAATGCGCGAAACACTTCATCTTCTTCGAGAAGCGTACATGAAAAATCAAAATCTTAAACAACATTACTATTGCTATCGAAAAAAATACCATGATTCTCTAAAAGAAGCAAAAATTAATGCCAATGTATCTTACATTCAGAACTCAGAAAACAGCACCCGTTCGATGTGGAATGTAATTAATAAAAATCGTGATAAGGCGCAGACAGATGTTGCCTGTACTTTGGAACCTAATGAGCTTAACTTGTTTTTCGCAAATATAGCAAGTGACCTAATAAATAAACTTCCCTCTAATGTAGCTGATCCCCTAGATCTGTTAGTTCAGCAAACACAACAACCACCGCAAAGTACCTGAACATAAGTGAAGTAACATTCATCCAAATTAGAGATATTGTTAAAAGTTTAAAGAACTCAAAAAGTAGAGATATATATGGTTTCACAACTCCTCTAGTCAAACAAGTAATAGATGTCATAGTTATACCACTAACGAAATTAATTAATCTTTGTATAGTATATGGTATATTCCCAACAGCATTAAAAAACGCAAAGGTAATCCCCATTTTCAAGAAAGGAGACAGATCAGATAAAAATAACTACAGACCAATATCAATACTACCAATAATATCAAAGATCTTTGAAAAGGCAATCGCTAATCAAATAACCGATTTTCTGGAAACGGAAAACGTGTTAAACATGCAGCAGTTCGGCTTTCGAGTGGGGCGATCAACAACAGATGCAGTCAATGCTTTTGTCCAAACAATAGTTGAATGTTTTAATCAAGGCATGCATACAGCCGCTTCCTTTATGGATTTAAGTAAAGCATTTGACTGTGTCTGTCATGAAACCCTCATTCGAAAAATGTTCTTCTATAATTTTCATCCATCAACCTGCAAACTCTTAAATTCATACCTACAGGATAGAAAGCAGTTAGTTATGATAAACAACAATGTATCATCAGAAATTACATTAAAACATGGTGTGCCACAAGGATCAATCCTCGGGCCCATACTATTTTTAACTTACATTAATGATTTACCTTTAGTAGCTAGAGATTCCTCGATCTTTCTCTATGCTGATGATACATTAGTAACAAATAGCGACAATAATATAAATGAGTGTCTAAATGATATTGCACTAACAAAAAAACGGGTTAATGATTGGTCTGTAAATAACAAATTAACTATGAACGAAGAAAAAACTATTGATCAAGTCTTTTCATTACGATCTGTAGAACTTGACACAGAAGCTCCTGTTAAATTTCTTGGAATATATCTTGATAGCAAGCTAACATGGCATTCACACGGGAATGAAATGGCTTCTCGATTATGTAAAAACATTTACTTATTGAGAAACTTAGCGCACAGCCTACTAAGAAAATTTTTACGAACCATATATTTCTCTCTAATTGAAAGTCATCTCTCATACGGAATTGTTACTTGGGGCCACTCTACTATATTGCATCGGCTATTTGGGTTACAAAGAAAGGCAATTAGAATACTATCTGGTTTAGGATATTCTGATGATTGCAAATATGAATTTATTAAACTAGAAATATTAACATTACCAGCTATATACATCCTTAATTGCTTATTACATATTAAAAAAAACATTAAATGTTATCAATCACATGAAGAGATACATATATATAATACTAGAAACAAGGGTGACATCTGTCTGCAGCCACAACGGTTATCAAAATGTCAGAACGGTGTTAGCTACTATGGACCAAAAATATACAATAAAATCCCTGAACCGATAAAAAAACTGAACATTAGACAATTTAAAAAGGAAATAAAAAACTATTTAATTAAAAAAGCGTTTTACACGATAGAAGACCTCATGTCTGACAACTACAAAATATTGTAAACACATTATTTATTTCTTATACTATATATACGTCTTTTTACTCTACTCACAATTTTTAGTTTATATGTATGTCTTTTGACATTTTTAAATTGTATGTTTGTCATTTAACAATTTTAAATATGTGTATGTCATTTGACATTTTTAAGTTATATGTTTGTCATTTGGCAATTTTAAATATATGTATGTCTTTTGACATTCAGTACTTATTTGTTAATAACTGTCCAGTCTGATTACATACATTATTACTTTGTTTATTTACACTTAGCTTTAGTTGTTTCGTCCTTAGATTTAAGCTACTTTTATATTTTATTTGCGTTTCTTGACTTGTGTAAGCAATTATTGTAATGACACACAAAAAAAAAAAAAAAAAAAAAATTAAGAGCCGATTATTAAAATCTCGTTTATTTCCAAAAAAATAAAAATATATATTCGGCCATAAAAAATGTAACCTTTCCTTACATAAATAAAGTGTCTACAAAAATTTATTTTACAATAAATACTCTGCTCTTATTTTAAACGTGAATAATTCGTATACAAGTATTCCATGTTGATATGTGATATGAATATGAGTTCCTCTATCTCGTTTTTTTTTTGTATCTTCAAAAATTGATGCAACTACACAACACCTAATCAATACAAATTCTACTCTGATGAGAAAATATAGATAGACAAATAAATAAACAATATATTAATTAACAGATCACTCAGTAATGAATAAAGTGGTACAGTTTTACCACTGTTTACGAGTTTAACGATTTTTTATAGTTAATTAAAATAAACACATTGTATCATAAATAATCAAACTATTTATTAAATAAATGTGCATCTGAATATATATACAAACCAAAAATATAACAAAAATGAATAAAGTAAATTAATAAATGACAAGAATAAATGACAAAAAAATACAAGTTAAAGATTGAAAAAATACAAGAAAATGAATTACAACAAAGTTTCACAAATAGGTGAGATATTTTAAACTTACTTGTGTCGTGGTTGGAATTAGAATGATTTCAGTTGAAGGGATGTTGTGGAATGAAAACTAAAGGAAGCACAGGATTGGTTGAAAGTTTTGAAAGTGGGAAAAATGTTTGGAAAGAGATGATAGTAATTTTGCACAGAAAAGAGTAAGATGGGGAAGGAAATTCATGAGAAAATATCTTAGGTCAGGGCTGCGTTTTATAACTTATTTTTATTGAGTCTTGGATGAGAGCTCAATCTTTATTACGGAATTTAAGGCACGTACTGCTGGAAACCATTGTCTGCTCCAAAATTGTTGACAATGAGTTTTACCGCTCGGTTTACGATGTTTTCCAGGAGTTCGAAGTTATAAAACGCACCCTGCCTATGCGACACAAAGGCTGCAGGTACCAGAAAAGATACAATGAATTGCAAAATGGTCAAACATTTCACAACCCAAATGTAATGTTTACAAAATATTCAAAGTAATAGAAATAACGCACAAATTTATAAAAATATATAAAAAACACTTCATTCGCGATGTTTAGCGCGAACAACCACTAAAGTTTTTAAATAGTGCAAAAATGTGATTTGAAGTTTCAAATGAAGCAACTTCCAAATTCTACTGAAGCTCAAGAGTTACCCCAGTTTTGAAACACCGTTAATTAAACCTAGTTGCCTTTTCCTACATGTGTTTATTTATTTTGTTAGTCAAAGTAAATTATGATTATTACATATTTTATAGATTCCTTTAATAATTAACAATTTTTTATTAAAAATTATTTAATGAATCTTATACAATGACTTTGAAATTAAATTTTGTTAATGCACTCGCTGTTTCTCTAAAGCCTTGGTCTCCAAACTATCTTCTTCGCGGGCCACAAATACAATTCTACATAATAAAGTCGGCCAAGATCCGATTAGTTTTATAAAATTATGAAAAATTTAAGGAACAATTGTTACAATATTTCAAAATATGACATTTACAAAAAAAATTACAAACAATCGCGGGCCGGATTCATGCAAGTCACGGGCCGGATTTGGCCCGCGGGCCGTAGTTTGGAGACCAAGCGTTTAATTTAAAACTTCAAACGAGTGTTTTCCACTCACAGACTAAGCATGAAGTAAATTTTCGAGTTTAGAAAAGCCCCGCATAGAAAATTTGTCGAGGGTCGCGCAGCGACCCGAGACAAATTTTCACGGGGCTTTTCTAAACTCGAAATTTTACTTCATGCGCCACGCGTATAAAAGACTAAAATAATAATACATGTTACTCTTCGAACTTAATTAGAACTTAATTAGATTATGTCAGATATTGCTTTACAAAGAATTGGTCAGATGTTGGTTTAAAAATAATTTGTCAAACATAATTGAACTTTCTTAGAACCTACATCAAAAGATCTTCTCTTAAAATTAAGGATAATTTTTACTGTGATTACGATTAAATTGAAGTGTACTGAAGCCTAAGATTTGCTCCAATTGGTAAGTACTATTAATAGAATTAAATGATTCTCTTAAAAAGCTTTACAACTACTTACTACCCTTAGAAAAACTTAGTTGTCTTGTGTTAGATGTTATTAGAAGACTCGATATCTAAAACTTAGGAAAGCAAATTCTTTAGATCTTACTTGCCTTATATTAGATTTTACTCTGGTAAAACTTGGCAAATTAAACTAAGGAAAGTAGAACTAAGTTGCCTTGTAGAACTAAATGGCCTTCAATGTCTTAGAGAACTTTCTAGTTATATCTTAGTAGAACTTAGTGGCCTCATCTTAAACGATTCTCTTAAAAAGCTCAGCAACTACTTACTTCCTTCAGTAAAACTTAGTTGTCTTATGTTAGATGTTACTTTTAGAGGACTCGGTATCTAAAACTCAGAAAAGTGCCTTCTCTAGATCTTACTAGCCTTAAGCTATATTTTACCCTGGTAAAACTTAACAATTTAAGCTAAGGAAAGTAGAACTAAGTTGCCTTGTAAAACTAAATGGCCTTGCATGTCTTAGAACGGTGATAAGACCAATAATCACCTATGGTTCAGTTGTCTGGTGGACAAAGACAACGGAGATCACAACCCAAGCAAGGCTCAGCAAGGTTCAACGGCTGGCATGTTTGGGCATCACAGGGGCTATAAACACCTGCCCCACTGGAGCAATAGAGGCTATGCTAAATCTCACACCTCTGCATCTGCACGTGAATAGGGAAGCATTAAGAATAATCCAGACAGATATACCAAAATATGGATACTTTAACGGGCACCTAAAAATCCTCAACATTGTGTGTGAAAGAGCGATATACATGCCCAAAGACTACATGTCAACTGACTACGACTTCAACACAACGATTGAAGTGGCCATCCATGGCCGCCATAATGTTGGAGCGAAGGTCAAGCAGTTACAAGGCTCCTCGATAGTTTGGTTCACTGATGGATCCAAAACTGAGAACGGAGTCGGAATCGGTATCACTGGCCCTCGATTCGAGTTATCAAAGGCCTTGGGACGATCTCCATCGATATTTCAGGCAGAAATCGAGGCCCTGATACATATGCGCCCACATATGTTTAGACAGGGGATACAACAAACAGAGGGTTTGCATCTGCTCAGGCAGTCAAGCTGCATTAAAGGCAATAAAATCGCCTACATGCAAGTCTAAATCTGTCTGGGAGTGCAAGCTATCCCTAAAGCAGCTGGCTAGGAACAACAGAGTCAAACTGGTCTGGGTTCCGGGTCACGCAGGGATTAAAGGCAATGAAATTGCCGACAACCTTGCCAAGGAAGGGTCCAAAACTCCATTTGTCGGACCAGAACCTTTCAGTGGAATAACTAAAGTCCGCATCAAGGGGATGATCCGGGAATGGGAAGATGCTGCCAAAAGTGCTCACCTGAGAAACACACCTGGTCTGCGGCAGGCGAAAAGGTTCATCGCCTTCTCTGCCGTAAGAGCCGGACAGTTTCTCAGGTTAAGCAAGGGCTACCTAAGGCTCATAACCGGCCTTCTAACTTGACACTGTCCTCTGAAGTACCACCTCACCAAGATGGGTCAGACAACTGATGCCAACTGCAGGTTCTGCAACGAGGCACAAGAAACAGCAGAGCACCTACTTTGTGAATGCCCTGCCTTGTCCCTTCAAAGAGGGAACTACCTGTCATCGGCCACTTTAAACACCGATGAATTGGTACACATTAACCCTCAAGTTATAGTAGACTTCATAAGAAGTCTAGACATTGAGGGACACAAGTAGGTCAGGGATAGTTACAAAAGATCTTTTAGGTCGAGGTAACTTCGAAAGGCCCAGAGGCCATATGACCCACCGACCCCATAACATAACATAACATAACATGTCTTAGAGAAGTTTCTAATTATATCTTAGGGAAGTATCAACAGTAGAACTTAGTGGCTTCATCCTAAATGATTCTCTTAAAAAGCTCAACAACTACTTACTCCCTTCAGTAAAACTTAGTTGTCTTATGTTTGATGTTACTTTTAGAGGACTCGGTATCTAAAACTCAGGAAAGTACCTTCTCTAGATCTTACTAGCCTTATGCTAGATTTTACTCTGGTAAAACTTGGCAATTTAAACTAAGACTCATAAACCTATTCAAAATAGATATCTTCTGTTCAGATAAACTTCCAAAACGTGATAATTCCCAAACGAGAGGATTACAAGGTTTATTTCGTATTTCTGAAAGACGACCTATTTTGAGGAATGTTAATAGGGTAGAGCAATTAAATAATATAATAAAAATATACAAGAACGATTCGTAACAAACAGTTTCATTCTATGAAACTCTTCCGAAAAGACTCCAAATAAGGCTAGTCGGCTTCTTAATTCGGATATTTTTTTGTATTCTTCGTAAGTATTGTGATGGTTAAATGTGGGGATAGAAACTTGTTTGAGCAATCTCGCCTAGAATAATGGCTTTCATACCCTGGTATTTTATCAAAAAAAACTTGTATACCCTTTCTATTTTTTTATATTTTGCCGTAGTCACTAGAAAATAAGCCTCTGCTATCCGCCGGTAAAATTCCTGAGATCTTGTTTCTTTTTAATCGCTGTCGAAATGAACCGCCTAGTTTCGCCAAATATCTTTGCAAATTTTTGTGCGCGAGCCGTTAATTTCAACATTGTATTCGACTGTTATTTGTTTCCTAGCTTTCGTTTTTCTTTTGGGTGTTTAATTCTAAAAGCCTTGCAATAAAACGAAGCCTTCCAATAAACAACAACAACAACAAAATTTGTGTAAATTGAGCTTGGTGTAAGGAAAAACAACTTGGCTTACTTTTTACAAAAAAAGTTCTATTTTGGAGGTACAGCCCAGGATTCACAATTATAGTTTTTAGTAGTTGTTTTAATGGATATTTATTGTCTTAAGTTGTCTTATTAATTAAGACATTCTTTGCATTTTCACTAATAACATGTTCGTAATTTTATATATTACGTATTTTTTGTTGTAGTAGGAATATCTGTTAGTCCATTAGACATAAAGAAAGAAAAAGAATCTAGTTTCTGGTGATGAATATTACCCGATATTCATAAAAATGCACTTAACCTACCATTCACTGATGCCACAGATATAAATTTTAAATTGTTTTCTAAATTTTGTTACTAAAATATATGTATTTGGATCACACTTAATTTGATTTATCTAGAGCTCTAATTTAAGAAATTTTGGATTTTTAAAAAAAGTGGTCCTCTAATTCTTTTGGGCAGTGTATGCTTCACCACTGGTTAAGTGAGAAATTACTTCATCATACGGAAAATAGCTTGTTTACCATTGAGCAAAGAGATAATTTTGGGGGCCCCGGTGGGGTAGTGGGTAGAGGCCCTGCCTCCTAACGCAGGGTCGCGGGCTCGAGTCCCACCGGGTGGAGTTATTTTAAAGTACAGAATAATTCCACCTGGGTCCAAAAATGTGTGTGAATGTGTTTGTGGTGCATAATATAGTAAATTACAAAATACATAGATGAAATGGTGGAATGGTTTAAAACCAATATCCAATATATGTATAGAAATTTATCTCTTCGTAACTAGAAGAGATAAAAAAGTATCTCTTTTTTCTATACATTTATTGGATGTTGGTTTTAAACCATTTCACCATTTCATCTATGCATTTTGTAATTTACTATATTATGCGCGAGAAGGACCCTATCAAAACATCCACACAGTTTTTTGCTACCCACATAATTTAATTAGATTTATGGGTTTTCTGCAGTATAGAAAAAAATATATTTATTGATTTCCTAATTCAAGAAAAAAAGATTTTAAATACATCTTTCAAATCCTCTAAAAACGATTCGAATCCTGGTTGATTTTTAGGTGCATAAATATTCGCAATTATTTAACGAAACACCAAACATTAAAATCGGTTTTAATCAATAAATACATTTGCTTATCACCAAACACGCAAAAAAACGCAGGCGAACATCGAAAATAACATTGCACTCTTCGCCGATTTCAAGAGCGCCTCTATTTATTCACCTGTTCAACTCCAGTTTAGATCGATTGTTCACGCGGTGTAGTTCGTGTCTTCGCTTTTTAGAAAACATTGATCGGTTTTTGAGTTTGATTTCGAAGTTTTAAGTGATATTTATTTAGTTATCTACAACAGTGACTGGTCGACAAAAGCTGCAAATTTCACAAAAAGAAGTGCTAGTGTTTTAGTTTAGTGAAGTTTTCCTTAACGGATTTTTCCAACAGCATTGATTATTTAGATTTAAAGGATCGTCTTCTATTAAGATAAATTCAAATTCAAAACTATTTGAATTCGGGAAAATAAGCTTACGCTTCTTATAGTTTGCACACTTTAAACATAATATATAAAATTACGAAAAACTATTCGTGAAAATGCAAACAGTGTCTTAATTAATAAGACAATTTAAGACGATAAATATCCATTGAAACAACTACTTCCCGTGCAAATACACTTCCGGATATTGAATTATGCAATGAAATATTTAAAATCTTATTTAATTTGATTTGTTACAACGCTCTATTAAGGTATATGTAACGTTTAGGTCAAATTCTCTTCAAACCAACTAACAATACAATTTAAAATAAAAGGAGAGATAGCAACAAATTAGAAGTGAAAGGACTTGTATTAAAACTAATGTCTTAGGCCATCTATAGACGCGTTTCGAGATTTATCTCTCTTCAGTATAGCTTTGTTTAACTTTATTCCTAATTTTTTTTAAACGTCATAAGCAAAGCTATACTGAAGAGAGATAAATCTCGAAACGCGTCTATAGATGGCCTAAGACATTAGTTTTAATCCAAGTCCTTTCACTTCTAATTTGTTGCTATCTCTCCTTTTATTTTAAATTGTATTGTTAGTTGGTTTGAAGAGAATTTGACCTAAACGTTACATATACCTTAATAGAGCGTTGTAACAAATCAAATTAAATAAGATTTTAAATATTTCATTGCATAATTCAATATCCGGAGGTGTATTTGCACGGGAAGTAGTTGTTTCAATCGATATTTATCGTCTTAAATTGTCTTATTAATTAAGACACTGTTTGCATTTTCACGAATAGTTTTTCGTAATTTTATATATTATGTCTTCTATTAATTAAAAGGTTAGTGCGATAGTTTGATTTGTTTCTATTTAGAAATGTTCAACCCTATCGAGGCTTTGCAGTCAGTTTCATGGACCTAGTCCAGGATTTTCAATAGAGAAGGGCCAAGAATTTTTTTACTGAAACTTTATCAATGTAAAGTGATGAATATAAAGAATTCATTTGGAGTTATAAAAATATTCATGCATTTTGTCAATTCTCGAAGTCAGCATTACAATAATTAAATATAAAAAATTGCGAATATGTTATTCGTGAAAATGTAAACAATGTCTTAGTTAATAAGACAACTTAAGACAAAGATCCATTGAAACAACTACTTTCCGTGCAATTACACTATCCGGACGTGTAATTGCACGGAAAGTAGTTGAATTATATAATGAAATATTTAAAATCTTATTTGATTTGATTTGTTACAACGCTCTATCAAAGTATAACATTTAGGTCAAATTCCCTTCAAACCAACTAATAAATACAAATAAAAAATGAAAGGAGAAATCACAAGAAATTAGAAATGAAAGGACTTGGATTAAAACTAATGTCTTAGGCGATCTATAGACGCGTTTCGAGATTTATTTCTTTTCAGTATAGCATTGCTTATGACGTTTAAAAAGAATTACGAATAAAATTGGAATAAACTTACTTGGAAATAGTGTTGTTTGTGGAATGAACACAGAAATGGATTGAGTGAAGAATATGGTCAGTATTTATAGGTAAAAAAAGGGATTATGTCATTAGCAGGTATTAAGATTTACCTTCCGGTATATTATGTTTCAAGTGTACAAACTATAAGAAGCGTAGGCTTATTATCTCGAATTCAAATTGTTTTGAATTTGAATTATTCTTTGAATAAAATACTTAAACCTTTCTTAAATACTTTAAAGTATTAAAGTATTGAAGAAAGGTTCTAAGTATTTTATTCAAAGTTATAATTATCTTGCACTTAAAAATGGGAGTAAAGTTTTCACTTTTTGTTAATTAATTCATATTATCAAATACAGTAGGTAGTATTTATTCACAATATTTTAGTATTGTATACGCGTGGCGCATGAAGTAAAATTTCGAGTTTAGAAAAGCCTGAAAATTTGGATTTGCTGGGGCGCGACTCGCTTCGCTCGCGCGCCCCTGCAAATCCAAATTTTCAGGCTTTTCTAAACTCGAAATTTTACTTCATGCTTAATCTGGGAGTGGAAAATACTGGTAAGATTCTTTATATCTCTCTATAAAATGTTAATCATGTTAATACTTATGTTGAGAATCCAAAAAAACAAATTTTCAGGCTTTTCAAAACTCGAAATTTTACTTCATGCGCCACGCGTGTAAACACTGAAATATTGTAAAGTTTAAAATACACACCAACATTTTTTTCTTTTAAATAAGTAATAATCAAATATTTAAATAACAAAATATTCACATTTTTCCTTATACATTTTCAAGTCAGGTAGAATAATGTAATTTATCAAATTACCTTATTAAGTAATATAATTAACAAAAAGTAAAGAATGTTGCGTGTACGCATCAATGGCGCTTAATGGGCTAAGAAGTTTTAAAAAAGAGTCGTAAATGTACAACGACACGCGACGGTCTATCTCGCGCCACCCCGGAGATTAGTTAAGTAGTGACGATCACCTCGGATCTACACCCTCCGGAGAAGCTGTAAGGACCCGGATACCGACACACCAAAGGTCAGTTTCCTCTCGCTACCGTTCCCTAGCAATTTCTCCGACTTTGTTGTCGGCCGCCGTAAAAAACCGCTCTGAAACCGCTAACCGAGTTACAATATTTCACAGGGCACAATCCTCCCTAAATAACTGGTATTTTAGTATAAGGAATCTGCAATTAACTGCACTTAACTTCTTTATGGGAGTTAGCGTTTGGAAGTAATAATGCAATTTGTAAGATAATTCTCACACTAAGGCGTTTCGAGGGTAGAAATATTAATAAGCGAATATTCTTTTTTTATTAGTGAATTTAATAGATTTAAGTATGAAGAATCCGAATCTGCAATTCACTTTTTTATGGGAATTATTGTTTGGCAGCAATACTGCAATTTGTAAGATAATTAATTAGCACATGCAGGCGTTTCAAGGGTAGAAATGATTTTTTTTTCTATCATCTTAAAGTAAATATTCTTTTTTTGTAAGTGAATTAAATAGATTTGAGTATAAGGAATCCGAATCTGCAATTAACTTTTTTATGAGATTTAGCGTTAGGCTGCAATAATGCAATTTGTAAGATAATTCCTACATTAAGACGTTAATTATTCATGGGTAAATGCATAATACGCAATTACATTGATGATATTTATTGACGCTTTGCTATTTAAAATGATTTTTGGGCCAATTACGCAGAAAAAAATTGAAATCAATTGCTAACTTCACACCCATTATATATCCTTATATTTTCTTAGTATCCTCATATAAATTTTACAATAATTAATTATTTACACACAGCAGTGCTCCCCTCTTAATGATCTTCTTGAGATATATCCGCTCCCGAGAACAGAATTAACAAGGGACGCCGAATAATTCGCGTATTGTCATGTTAAATCCTCGCGATTCCGTTTAATCCTCGACCGGAGTCGGTGTGCATTATTCCACTCCCTAAACCAACCCCCTCAATTTAAATTATTCAATTCCCCTCCCGCCTCCGTCGCGAATGAAGACCTTGCTTTGGCGAATTTTTATTCGATTAATGCATTTCCGATTCGTTGGCCGCCCATTCCGGATGCCGGAATATCGATTCTTGGGTGTAATTGAATCTAAGCCAAGTTCGACTCATCGTCCTTTTGCACACACAAACTTCACCTCAAGAACAGTAATCCGCTAATTTCCAATTAGAAATATTAATTCCAGTTTAATTAATCAGAATTCTGGTGGGTTTCGGTGGCAGTGGAGTGAGATTGGAATAGTTTCGTGAATCGATTATAGCGTAATTAATTTAGAAATTACGATGGGTTTCCTTTAATGCGCGCTTTGATTTGCAGTTAAAAAATAATTCAATTGTCCCTATAAATAAATGTTTGAGAGAATTGTTATTAGTGGAGCTGCAGAATTAATCATACAGGGAGATTTTCTTTCAATATATACATATCTCTATAGTATTAAAGTGTAGTATTGGGGAAAGAAAAAGGAGGGGAAGACCTAAACTAAAATGGAAGGACCAAATTGACAAGGATATACAAATATTGAATATTAGTGACTGGAAAAGGAAACCATTAGATAGAAATATATGGAAATGATTAAACGAGCCATGGACCAACTAGGCTCGCAGTGCTAATATATATACATATACATATCTCGATGCGTTTCCATTTTGAGGCATTCGTTGTTTTTCGTATGAGTGAGGGATATTTACTCATACGAAAAACAACGAATGCCTCGAAATAAAAACTCTTCGAGAAACACACACTACAAAGGCTGTAATTAATGTATTACACCGTTCGCAATGTGGCATAAGGTGTACCAACACACACATTCAAATACGTCGAAACGATAATGGAATTCATTTTCACATTGTGCATTGCGGTCTTCCGGGGGTTCAGTTAATATTACAACAGCATTCGGAATAATTCTCGGCCGAGATGATAAGGAATATGCAATGTGCGCCGGGCGCTGTATCCCACAGAAATGTCAGTTATTTACCGTCCATAACGGAAGTCTGCATTAACAAATAATGCATTAGCAAAGGAATAATGAACGTAATCCTACGGTACCTTGGATTTCTGCATAAATCACGACACTTACGGAATACCCGGTCGACCGTTCTCTATTTGTACAATATGACTTAATGCGATTAGCTCAGTGTTGTTGATGAATTTAGTGTGTACTGTGAAACATGTTGAAAGTTAGTTAATTCTTTCACTAACAAATGGCTAGGCGAAAAAAATAAAATAAAAAATAAAAAATGGTTACGTAGAATTTGGAGCAAATGCAAACCCTAGAATTTACGTTTCGTTAATGCGTCTTTTTGTGTCATTGAACATTAATAAAATTTATAAATTTCACTGACAGTTACAGCAAACGAATTAAAATTACAGCAATTACAGAAATTTATTATTAAGTTAGTTTATTGACAGGTGATTTGACAATTTGTCGAAAAACGTCTAATTTAGCGAGCGCCGCTTTAGAGCGGTAAAGTGACAATAAGTGACGTCTCATGGGGAAACTCCTGCTTTCCAATCACTTTTAGGAGCTTAGAATCTTACTTTCTATAGGGATAATAATAATAATAATAATATAGCCTCGTAAAAATTAAGCTACCTCCACTCACCTACATTCAGCTCCAGAAGTCTGTAATACTAAACACCACAGCAATAGTTCGTTCTCACCTCAGTCTCACTCCATAGAGATATGGACACTTGTTTTAAAAACCGTGTCCATTTACTCACCGTCAATTAAGGACGTGCTAAATTAAATAATAATAATAATAATAAATAGGCAGGAGGGTCCCCCAACAACTTGACCTTGGTGAGCAGCGACACTACCTTTCCGATGCTAATGGTGCAAAATCCGAGCGGCAGCTCAGGCGCACCCGGGAGGACTTCGTTTCGAGTTCTACTGATGTCGGCCGTGGGCTGGCTCTGGCTAACCCCCGGACCAGCCAAAGACATGGTTGTGAGACCAAGGAGAAACCCTTAAAATCGGCTTCAATCGGATAGAGGCCAAAGGCAAGATGGTGGGGTGGAAGACATGCCTCCACGAGATGACGACCCTCGAGATGACCAAGGACGATTTGAGTGGACCGATGAGCTCAGGGACAGCCTTCTGCAATCCTACCATGAGAGTGAGCCGAGGCGGAGAGGATACATGGCGCGAATGAGAGCCCTGTGGAGTGACAATCACCCAGAGCACTCTACACATACCGCACAATATCTGCGGGACTATGTATCCTATCTCCTCAGGTCGGGATATACGGCTACGCCTATGGTACCGATATCACCAGTGCGTGCTGATCTACAGCAAGGCCCGGCCCAAGAAACTACGCCGCCTGAAACAAGTAGCATCGACGAACGTAGGCCATTACATAATATACGACCACTTAAACCACGCGATTTGGCCCAGGGAAACGCAGAAGTCGATGAAGGACTACAGGAGGGTTCCGATTTATGGCACATTAACTGCCGCGTGTACGACGTTGCCCAGAGATATTTGCCAGAGGGTGACAGCAAGGGCCCTACCCCTGCTCTTGCAAAGGCTGAGCAACGCGTCCGCAAAATCGGGGAAAAAATCCGATCGGCTAGGCAGCACACATCCCGTATTCAATGTGTGGTGGAATATATGACTGCCAATCGGCCATTTACTGGCAAAGTGCGTCGTATAGTCAACAATGTGAGACGCACCCACCACACAGTAAACAAGGAAGTGCTGTTGACCATCAAACAGCACTGCCTTGAGAGAATACGGATGTTGGTGGCAGTTAAAAAATCTCTGGCAAGGAGAGCAAGGGCGCTGGCGGAAAACGCAGTCTTTCGTAAGCAACCCTCTCGCCTATTCCAACCACCGCCACCCTCTGTACTAAGCCCTCCGACGGTCGCAGAAATCGAAACCTTCTGGCGGGAAATTTATGGACGGAAGCCTACCCTGCGGCTAGACACTCCAGCCCTGGTTCAATTTTAGTCCTTCTGTAGGGCTCATAGAACTAGGGAAGCGCACCAGCCGATAACCACAGCCAAAGTTGTGAGCGCCCTTGCAGGCTCGAAGAACTTTGTTGCTCCTGGCCCCGACGGGATCAACAGCTACTGGTGGAAAAAATGCACTTGCACCCACCAGCATTTAGCCAGAATTTTTAATACATGGCTGGATGGGGAGCAGCAAATTCCAACGTGGTTTGTCGAGGGGAGAACCGTGCTACTTCCTAAAATAGGAGATTTGTCTCAGCCCAAAAACTACCGTCCTATTACATGCCTGAACGCGTGCTATAAGGCATTCACGCGGATCCTGTACTCCCGCATATTACATGCAACCGACGGGGTGTATCAAAGGATATACGCGCAGCGAGGGTCAAAGATAGGCGTAGCTGGCTGCAGGGAGAACTTGCGGATCGATCGCTGTATCACGCAAGACTCCATCCAGTTTAAGCGAAACCTATCAATGGCCTGGATCGATTACCGCAAGGCATTCGACACCACATCGCATCAGCTATTACTCCATTTGCTCGAGTGTCTTGCGGTGCCAGACGTTGATGTAACCGTCGTCAACTTGTTCATTCAGCAATATTTCAGCTGCAACATAACCACGGGCGTTATTTTGTTACATATTTTAATATTCGGAACAACGGTCCCAATTCACCTCATTCTATTTTTTAGTACACAATATTGCTTCATTCTCTTTTATTTTCCAAATGAGTAAAGTTCGCGCCATACATTGATATTATTTAAGTTAGATAGGTTGCCTATCTAGGTGGAATCTCGTCAAATAGCACCCTCGAACATCAGACAGCTCAACTCAGCTCAAAACTCCTCTCGGCCATCCAATGGTAGAACTCTACGGCATCCGCTATTTCCAGTTTCAGGGTTGTCCACAATATATACGGATTTCCCGGTTATCCCCGAGTTCGCCACATCTGCGATGGGACGCCGCTACCTGCGACCGGCCCGATCGCGCGAGCGAAACGTACGTGCGAAGCACAAAAGAATCGGGCATGACGTCAGGGGTTATAAAACCGCCGAATGCAAGGGATAGGAACTTCCCCTACGTGGTTCGCGTATGTAGAATACATACGCGAACGTTACAACCCTCATCGGATAACTGAGAAAAAGACGATTCGAACCACACCAAACACGATATGGTTAGTTCGAACCAGAAAGATATAAACCGCGAGCTGTCATGATATTTAATTGTTACTAATTTGCTTTTAGACGAGGTTCCACATAGCAACAAATATGTATAAACAATTACTATGCTCCCCGTTATGCTTGGACGAAGTTTCATAAACTTCTATTCAGTATTTTCCTAATTATTATACATTTTCTAAGTCCAGGCATAACACTTCTATTGTTTATATGTTTTTTGGAGTTGGTAGGCGTAATTGTTTATGCATATCGTTGCTAGGTATACCAAACGATGCGCTTTATCATTCCACATCGTTGGTATTACTTTTAGGCTAATTCGGTCAACCCCTTCGGCTTAATTAAATTAAACGTCTATTAAATCCCGTTCTTAGCTCGAATCAAAATATGTCATATATGCCCGGACGCAGAATCACATCGCGCATATAATGACGTATTTTGTATTTCAAAATATTAAAATTTACTATTTATTTTGGCCATTTTTTTTTTCGGCTGACGAAAGTTGGTGGTCGCCAGAGGGGTAAGACGGAAGAGGGTTGACCAAAAACCAAATAAATACCGCCGGCCTCAAGGGCTAAATACACTTCAAAAAAGTCTGTTGATCCGTCAACATCACTTCGAAAAAGTCTTCGAACCGTGCATCGTTACTACGCTAAATTTCGGTCCGCGTCCGTGTCCGCGAAAGTTTTATAAATTGTCTTTACGACCCAGTGGTCGCCGTAAGTTAGATTTTCACTTTGGAAATTTTCACTTATTGAAAATTTCCTTATTTCATTTTCTTGTAAGTTATTTTTTTTAATATTGTTATTTTGTTGAAATAAAACAACACAGTTGGGAGGGTTTCACTTTAATTGTTGAACACTGCAACATGTTTCACCACACAGTGGCTTCATCAGGCAGATGAAATAATGATTTTACAAAGTACAGGTAAGAGCTTATATACTAATGCAATTAAGTTAATAGAAGGGGGGGGGGTTAATGAGGTAATTAGGCTGAAACTAATACAAACAATTTTGAGCGACTAAATATTGATTAGGGGTGAGTTGTTTACTTCTATTTGGTCATTTAATAGAATACCTTTTTTATTATATTTTTAAATTTCTAATTCTTCTAATAAGTTTAATTTACGACTTTTGTTACATTCGTGCAAAATTTTGAATTTAGGGTTAAAGTTATGTTGGTATTCGATTAAATGATTTGCGTAGGTTGAAGAGGTTTTCTTAAATTGAAAGCATTTTTGATGTTCTGAAATGCGATCTGGGAAGCTACGTCCAGTTTGTCCAACGTATACCTTAGGGCAATCTCCACACTCTAGCAAATACACGCCAGAGTTCGTAGTTTTATCAGATTTGTCTTTAGAATTATTGATGAATTTATTAAGTGAGTTGACCGTTCTAAAAGAAGGAGTTAGGTTTAAGAATCTGAGTTTTTTGCTGATGGCAATCGAAGGGGGACCGTTAAATGTTAATGAGCAATATTTATTATTCTGATTTTGAAAATTGGTGGGATATACTAATTTCAGGGCTTGTTGTCTTTGTTTTTTAAAAAGGATGTCTAAGATGAGCTTTTGACGAAAGCCGTTGGTGAACAGGCGAAATGGTTTTTCAAATTACAACTAAAGTATAGTGTAGTTAATTTAAATATCCGGTTCTTACATAAATGTATGCAGTTTGGTGTCATTCCCAGATATATTAGTGTTAGAACTGGGAATATCAGCAAATCAGCCCATTAAATATTTAATATTGTTATTATGTTTTTTCTTTATACGAGTTGAATATACATATATCCGACTAGTGGATATTCAAATCGTTAAAAAATCGAGTCTTATTTTGAATTCACCCTGACCGTAAATCAGAATAAAGTGTTGTGCCCAAATTCGAGCTGCCGAGTCCATTCCCGAGCGTATCCAGTCATCAGGAACAGGAACCGTCCCCAACGACCAACGCTCGCTAATCCAAGGTTAGTTTAATTTATGTCTTTGTGTGACTTGTTCTGGTGCTCTATTCTGAACTACCCGTGCAGTTGTTGAGGCAGGGACGTAATTAAGTTATCACTTCATCGATTCAGTCCCGGGTGGTAATCTTCAGCTTGATAACAAGACCCCATAGTGAGATGTATCCAACACCTTATGCCACTCTGGAAGACTCGATTCATGATAAGAACCGGCGAACAACGAGTCAGAACAGAGCTGATCGCATATAAGAGGGGAGTGTTCCAAGGGGACTCTCTTAACCCTCTCTTATTCTGCATCTCACTGTTGCCGTTATCCGTTGCAATCCGTAGCACCCGCGGTTATAATTGCGGCCCACCTGGTAACCGGAGGCACAAGGTCACCCATCTTTTCTACATGGATGACCTTAAGCTATATGCCTCTGGAGAAAGGGATTTACACCAGTCTCTAAAAGCGGTGCAGGAGTACACTAACGCAATAGGCATGGAGTTTGGGCTAGCCAAATGCGCACTGGTTCACCTAAAGAGGGGACGATGTCGTGGCTTTGGAGAGGATGCGCAACTCGTAGACGGGAGCATTATGCACCATCTCAATACTGGAGAGACATATGACTACCTAGGCGTGCCGCAGCACAATGTGCATGATGTGGCCGCTGTTAAAAACTCTCTCCGCGGCAAGTACAAGCACCTTGTCAGACAGATCTGGTCATCATCACAAGGTGCTTGCCACAAATATGCTTGCCGTTCCGATAGTCATGTACTCGTTCGGGGTAATAAAATGGACGAGGGAAGAGTTGCGCACCCTTGACATCGACACACGAAAACGGATGCATCTCTTTAGGAGTTTACATCCAAAGTCATCCGTCCCACGGCTTTATCTCCCACGCCATCTGGGAGGCCGTGGCCTCTTAGCGCTGAAGTGCCTCCACGATATAGTGGTCCTGGGTACGGCTTGTAAGGTCGTACAAAGTTCCGACCCCCTGCTCCGCATGGTGCGAGAGCACGAACAAACAGGGGCCGGGGCATTTATCTTCAAGGCAGCACAAAAGGCAGCTGAAGACCTAGGTTTAAACTTCGATAACGGTCAGGGAGAACTCGCTACGCTCAATCCTGACCAGTTAAGAGTCCAGCTAAAAACCGCTGAAGTCCAAAAGCTGCTTCAACGCCACATGGACCAGCCCATGCATTCCGTCTTCTTTAAGAACATAGAAGAACTTGGCTTGTCCAAGCAGCTAACGTTTGGATTCCTGCGAGCAGCTGGACTAAAGTCAGAAACTGAGGGCTTCATCATAGCTTATCAAGATGGTGTACATAACACCCTGGTCTACCGTAGCCGCATTATGGGTGTAGATGTCCCGGATATACGCTGTAGGGCGTGTCACGGGGCGCCGGAGACAATAATGCATCTGCTATCTTCATGCAGAGCATATGCGTCTTCGGCCTACATCCATAGACATAACGCGGCGCTACGAGTGCTATATTACTACCTCGGGCACTCGTACGGTATCGACGAAACACCAGTGCTGCCATATGCCCCGGATGATATTGAGTCCGTAGTGGAGAATGAGAGGTGCCGAATATATTGGAACTTCTCATTCCCAACGCTCAGGCAAATACGAGCAAACAAGCCTGACGTAGTCCTCTTCGACCACTATCTAAACGTTTGCCGAATATATTGGAACTTCTCATTCCCAACGCTCAGGCAAATACGAGCAAACAAGTAAAAACGATGTTTGTCATCGAATTCTCTGCACCAGCAGAGACAAACATTGTTTTAAAAGAGGAGGAAAAACGGACGAAATATCAGGATCTTTTGTACGACATGAGCAGACTCTACCCAGGCCACACTGTTAAGTTGGTGGTATTAGTCGTCGGTGCTCTAGGCGGCATCAGTGGCTCAGTGCTGAACAACCTTAAGGCCATACCAGCATGTCGCGACACTGCACACTCCCTTATCGGAGGGATGCAGAAGGCCGTGATACTGGGTTCACTACGTCTACTGAGATCACACACCGTTAGGCACCAGGCTTGGAGGAGGTAACTAGGGGATATATTTGGCACCCTCTCCACATGAAATCAGAGGCATGTGGGTGTAGGGGGTGACCATTCAATTAAAAAAAAATAATAATAATCCTTCAAATCTCAACCTGAAGAAAAACATTATTGTAACTTCTAAGTACATACTAAAATTGCAATTTAATTACAAATCGTTTTTACACACATTAATTCGCGTTAAATTTTGTACATTTTATACACACTATTATTACAACCATTCGATTCATTTACATGACAAAAAATAATTAAATGTCCATTCGCTGTTTTAATTACTGCACTGCAAAATAAAATCCCTTTATGCAGTGCGGTGCATTTATTCCCGGCGTACAAACGAAACATTCGGTCGGAAAATATTATTGCCTATTATTTTTCCGATCGTCGCATGAATGACACCGAGTTTTTTGAAAACGAGGTTTTTCCGAATATAAACTGGGGACCGAAAAATGTTTGTTCATTGATCCTAATCATTTACAACAGTCGCTGTATTATATTACCGTGTCACACGGTGATAATACTTTTAAATACATTTAATTATGTTTTATATACAGGGAAATTTAGAGCAAGTGTACAAAAAAATCGCATCTTGTTCAACGGCTCATTGAAGGCAATAAATTATATAAAACGTAGGTCCGATTTTTATTGTTTAACGATGTAAAATTTATGAAATTTGCGAAATGTACAAAGGAGATTTCAGTAAATTAATAAATAAATAAATAAAGAATAATAAAAATCAGTCAGGTAATTCAAATCATTAGTCTTGTAAACAATCATATTACTTAAGTTTTTTTTTTATGATTGTAGGAAATTGAACAAACAATTGTATAAGATTTAAGATTATGGATCCGCATTTCTAAATGTAGCGCAGAATCGCCTACAAAAATAAACCCGCTTTCGGCGTTCAGTAATCGCACACCGCATTTTTATGGTTATTTGCGTTCCAGCGGAGCCCCCGATATTTGAAACCGGCGATATTTCTATTCGAAAATCGAGAGTGATGCGACATTCGCGGCAGCCAGTCACGTATCGACTTTTGCAAAACGTATCCGGTGCCGCTGAAATAATAAGCTCGGGACCAATTTTCTGCAAAGTTGTTTACGTGTCTGGAATTATGAAGGGCCGAAAATGAAATGTATTAAACGGCGCAAATGGTGCTCGACAGAAGGATCAGCCCGCCCGGCGCATTCACCATAACTTACTTTTGGGCGGACTTAAATTTCCTCATGCAAAAAATGTGGGGAGCGGGTTTCTGTACAGAGAGAGCAAATATGGAAATTTATTATTTGAGGGGAACAATGGGAGGATGTGCTTGTCTTGGATGGTATTACATTGGGGTCGGGTGTTCTAATAACATTGGGTATTGTGATAGAAATTAACAGAATGTCAGAGGCGATAGAATTCCACGTTCGTATATGTCGCGCGCTGGAAGATATGCCTTGGTTTATCAAATTGATATTTAGTTTGATTAAAACATTAGTTGCGATGAAACTGCTCATAATATATTACAGAGAGAAATATACAGGGTGGGGCATTTAACGTGTTTTTCGCAAATATTTCGAAAATAAAGCATTTTACGCGGAAATGACCTGAGTAAAAAATAATCGTACAGATTGGCCTCATAATTATGTAATATTGGTTTTCTCACAGGTGGCGCTGTTGTCGCTAACACAAGGTCAACTCATTTTTTGTACCGGGAACCACTATTTTTGATTGCAGTTTTGAATTCCTCGTAAAAAAATAAGAATAATTTATATACCTTATTTTTTTGTCAGCCTGATAAATGACGCTAAAATTGAGACTGGTGAAACATGAAAGATCTGGTGTCTCAGAATGAAAGACTTGTTTTTAGAGTGTCAGCACGTACAAATGATAACCAGCATTAACATTTTCACGATTAAAAACTTACTACTTACTTTATAAAAAATAACTAGAATTTGACCAATATTGCATATTTTTGGATAATTTCGTAATTGAACAAAAATAAAAAATTACTTTTGTAAAAAGTCTTCTACTTGTTTCGGAACACCTTCTTTGTTTTTTCAGCCATTATACCTCAAATTGAATCCACCCGCAAATCACACGAACATCCGAACACATTATTATCTTTCGCTATTACAGCGGCATATACCTGACAAAAAAAAATTGTTAAATAAATTATTCTTATCTGTTTACGAGGAATATGAATCTGTAATCAAATATAGGGATTCCCTTAAAAAAATGAGTTGACATTGTTTTAGCGACAACAGTGCCACCTGTGAGAAAACCAATATTACATAGTTATGGCCCCCTACTATACAATTATTTTTCACTCAGGTCATTTCTGCGTAAAATGCTTTGCTCGCGCGCCCCAGCAAATCCAAATTTTCAGGTTTTTCTAAACTCGAAATTTTACTTCATGCTTAATCTGTTAGTGGAAACACTCGTTAGGTAATTAATCAGACACTTGTTTTACAGTTAAGAGTTATAGAGTTAATTTATATTAATATGTATATAGAAATAAAATTAAATTATCTCGACGTATTTTCCCAAAATATTTAGCCAAAGTTGAAATTATGCAATAAAATCAACGATTTTGGAAGAGCGTTTTTTTTTTTAAATAATCGCAAAAAATTGCAATTGTAGACCATCAACGTGAAATTTACAGAATTTATTTAGAAATAATTGCACTTACATTTTATAAAATTAAAATTAAATTATCTCGCTCCGTTTGTTTTTAAATATTCAACCAAAGTTTAAATTTTGCAAAAAAATTAATGATTTTGAGGGAATGCTTTCTTTAAAAAAAATTGTAAAAAATTAAAATCTTATACTCTCAGCGTAAAATTTGCAGACTTTACTAAGAATTAGCTGCACTTACATCTTATAAAATCAAAATTAAATTATCTCGCCACGTTTTCTTATAATACTCAGCCAAAGTTGAAATTATGCAATAAAATTAATGATTTTGGGGAAATGTTTTCTTCAAAAAAATTGTAAAAAATTAAAATTGTATACCCTAAACGTGACTCACAGAATTTACTTAGAAATAATTGTACTTAAATCTTATAAAATCAAAATTACATTATCTCGACGTATTTTCCCAAAATATTTAGACAAAGTTAAAATTATGCAATAAAAGCAATGATTTTAGAAAAACGTTTTCTTTGAAATAATTGCAAAAAATTAAAATTTTATACCATCAACGTGGAATTTACAGAGTTTACTTAGAATTGATTGCACTTACATTTTATAAAATGAAAATTAAATTATCCCACGACGTTTTCTTGAAATATTCAGCCAAAGTTGAAATTATGCAATCAAATTAGTGTTTTGGAGGGAATGCTTTCTTTATAAAAATTGTAAAAAATTAAAATTTTATACCCTCAACGTAAAATTTACAGAATTTACAGAATTAATTGCACTTACATCTTATAAAAAGAAAATTAAAATAGCTTGCTACGTTTTTCTAAAATATTCAGCCAAAATTGAAATTATGCCTTGAAATTAATGATTTTGGGGGAATGTTTTCTTTGAAAACATTGTAAAAAATTGAAATTATATACCCTCAACGTAAAATTTACAGAATTTACTTAGAATTGATTACACTTACATCTTATAAAATCAAAATTAAATTATCACGCTACGTTTTCTTAAAATGTTCAGCCAAAGTTGAAATTATGCAATAACATTAATGATTTTGAAGGAACGTTTTCTTTGAAAAAATTGTAAAACATTTAAATTGTATGCCCTGAAATTTATAGAATTTACTTACATCTTATAAAATCAAAATTAAATTATCTCGCCACGTTTTCTTGAAATATTCAGCCAAAGTTGAAATTATGCAATAAAATTATTGATTTTGGAGGAATGTTTTCTTTAAAAAAATTGTAAAAAATTGAAATTGTATACCCGTAACGTGAAATTCACAGAATGTACTTAGAAATATTTGTTCTTACATCTTATAAAATCAAAATTAAATTATCTCGCCACATTTTCTTAAAATATTGAGCCAAATTTGAAATTATGCAATAAAATTAATGATTTTGGGCGAATGTTTTTATTGAAAACATTGTAAAAAATTAAAATTGTATACCCTTACCGTGAAATTCACAGAATTTACTTGCAATTAATTGCACTTACATCTTATAAATCAAAATTGAATTATCTTGCCACGTTTTTATTAAAATATTCAGCCAAAGTTAAAATTATGCAATAAAATTAATGATTTTAGGGGAATGTTATCTTTAAAAAATTGTAAAAAATTAAAATTGTATACCCTTAACGTAAAATTCACAAAATGAACTAACAATTAATTGCACATCTTATAATATCAAAATTAAATTATCTCGCCACGTTTTCTTAAAATATTCTGCCAAAGTTGAAATTATGCAATAAAATTAATGATTTGGGGGAATGTTTTTTTTTAAATTGTAAAAAAATGAAATTGTATACCCTTAACTTGAAATTCACAGAATTCACTTAGAATTAATTTTACTTGCATCTTATACAATCAAAATTAAATTATCTCGCCACGTTTTCTTAAAATATGCAGCCAAAGTTGAAATTTTCCAATAAAATTAATGATTTTAGGGGGAATGTTTTCTTTGAAAAAATTGTAAAAAATTGAAATTGTATACCCTTAACATGAAATGTACAGAATTTACTTAGAATTAATTGTACTTACATCTTATAGAATCAAAATTAAATTATCTTGCCACGAATTCTTAAAATATTTAGCCAAAGTTTCAGCATTTCTCGAAAAACGACCTTGACATTTCAACAAACCCTAAAAAACTTAGACGTTAGTTTTAAGCTCCCATTGAAATATCTTCTAGCTTAAAGTTATTTGCAACCACTTGTAGAGCTAGGCCCTCCAGAAATTTGAGCAATTCTCCAAAAATTACCTTGACATTTCAACAAACCCCAAAAAACTTAGACGTTAGTTTTAAGCTCCCATTGAAATATCTTCTAACTTAAAGTTTTTGCAACCACTTGTAGAGCTAGGCCCTCCAGAAATTTGAGCAATTCTCGAAAAATTACCTTGACATTTCAACAAACTCCAAAAAACTTCGACGTTAGTTTTAAGCTCCCATTGAAATATCTTCTAGCTTAAAGTTTTTTTTTGCAACCACTTGTAGTGCCAGGTCCCCCAGAAATTTTAGCAATTGTCGAAAAATTACCTTGACATTTCCACAAACCCCAAAAAACTTAGACGTTAGTTTTACGCTTCCATTGAAATATCTTTTGCCTTAAAGTTTTTGCAACCACTTTGTAGAGCTAGGTCCTGCCGAAATTTTAGCAATTCTCGAAAAATTACTTTGACATTTTAACAAACTCCAATAAACTTGAACGTCAGTTTTAGGTTCCCATTGAAATATCTTTTAGCTTAAAATTTTTGCATCCACGTTTAGAACTAGGTCCTCCAGTAATTTCAGTCCCTCAACGAAATCTCCTAGGTGTTATTTTCTACCTAATGAAATCCAGTCCCTCGACTAAATCTCCTACGTGTTATTTTCTACCTAATAAAATCCAGTCCCTCGACCAAATCTCTTACGTGTTATTTTCTACCTAGTGAAATCCAGTCCCTTAACCAAATCTTCTATGTGTTATTTTCTACCCAATGAAATGCATTCCCTCAACAAAATCTCTTACGTGTTATTTTCTACGTAATGAAATTCAGTCCCTCAATTTGCTTTTTAGCAACATAAAATCTAACCTTTCAATCGAATTTCAACCTTTCAATTTCTCCTGACCTGTCCAAAATTTTGACCCTAAAATTAATCTCCATTTTAAATCCATTTTTTCTCATGTAAAATTTAATCCCCTGATCAAATTGTTAACCACCCTTATTTTTCAACAAGACCGAAATTCCGATCCTTCAAATCTGATCAATTTATTTACTTAAAATTTGACATTCTTATCGGGGAGCCTCGTCGATGAAATTTTTTCACCCCAAAAAATGTTCGAGGGGAAAACCTGCTACAAAAAAAAAATCACCGACTTCCAATTTTTTGGAAAATTTAAAACAAAGAATGGCATTTACTAATAAATCACCTTAAACCAAATTAACCTAATAAAAATTTCCCTTCAGAAAATGTCAACTAAAAATTTAGAACACAGATTTATTTCTATAGGTTTTCCCCTCTTTAAATATAACTTTTAATGTAATTTTTCAGAAAATAAACCCTATAAAATATTTAAAAATTAGTTTTGATTTCCAATAGGCCTACCAAAAACTTAAACCGCCCTATATATATATATATATATATATATATATATATATATATATATATATATATATAACTGGCTTGATCTTTTTGGGCTGCTTTCTCGCGTTGGCTGATTTATTTGCGCTCTACGTTTCGGCAGCATCACTTCTGCCATCCTCAGGAGCTTTTTTGTATACTGAGTGATAGATGTCACGTTCACTGTCAGTACATTTGTTTTGTAAACTAGGGACTTGTAGTCTAGATCTGCTGCGTGTTATTGGTCCACTCGATGTAGAAGGTGCTAAAATTTCTTGATGAACTGGAATGACTACAACAACAAGATGTGTGAGCTTTTAGATGACCCAACATACAAAAAATCAGCATCCGATCCAACCACATACCTGGAAAAAATTACTAAAAACAAAATTAAAGCTGCTAACTTACCTGACAACGTGAAAAAAGTAATTACACCAAGAGAAAAATCATCGATGTGCCCTAAATTGTACGGTCTTCCAAAAATTCACAAAGAAGGTGTTCCCTTACGACCAATTGTAAGTGCAATCGGATCGCCCACACATAAATTATCCAAATTTATAGCAAAACAATGGCAACCTTTTTCGGAACAAATGCACTCATTTGTAAAAAACTCCTCTCATCTCCTGGAAATTATTCACGATATTAAATTGGACAGTGTCGACCTCCTTATCAGTTTCGATGTTAAATCCCTATTCACAAAAGTACCCATAAAAGAAGCTCTAAAAATAATAGAAGAGAAACACAGTCCTCCGAAGGATATTATGGAATTGGCAAACCTGTGTCTTACCTCTACATACTTTAGCTATAACAACCAAAAGTACAAACAAATAGAAGGTGCTCCGATGGGTTCACCACTATCACCAATTGTAGCTAATCTTTACATGGAGTTTTTTGAAGAGAAAGCTTTGAGCAGTTATAATTTAAAACCAAAACTATGGCTAAGATATGTTGATGACATATTAGTGATTTGGCCTCATGGTAAAAACAATGCAGACATGTTTTTGGACCATTTGAATAGTATTCACCCTAACATTCAATTTACCATGGAAATAGAACAAAATGACAAACTTCCGTTTTTAGATATTTTACTTTACAAAACATCAAATGGCAACCTGGGACATTCTGTTTATAGAAAAAAACTCACACAAATCGATACCTAAACGCCGACTCACATCATCATCCTGCTCAAATTAGTTCAGTAGCCAAAACATTAATTACACGTTCTTTCAAACTCACAGATCAAAACAACATACTTTCGGAAATAAATACACTCAAATTCATTTTGAAATCAAACAAATTCCAAGAAAACACAATAAACAAACTAATTGAGAGGGCCAATACACTAAAACCTATAAACACAGATTACACGAACACAATAACTCTTCCTTATATAAAAGGAGTTACAGACAAAATTTCGAATATTTTTAAAAAATTTAACATACACACATCGTTCAAACCATATCTTACGATAAAACAACTTTTACGTAGCCCTAAAGACAAAATTTTCCTTGAAAAACAAGGAATATATAAAATTCCCTGTAAAGACTGCCATAAATCATATATCGGCCAAACCAACAGAAGAATTAGCGCCAGACGAGAAGAACATAAATTAGCCATAAAAAATCACGACCAAAATTCCTACTTATTCCAACATAAATTTGATACAGACCATAACATATATATATATATATATATCAGAACTACAGGCCCTAGAGGCCCTTGTCTTTTATTTTTCCTGCGACATTTCTCCACTTTTTACGGTCCTTTGCTATTTCTTTCCAATCCATGGTTCCAGTCTCTTCTATGTCTTTTGTTACATTGTCCAGCCATTTTTTCCTTGGTCGTCCCCTTCGCCTTTTTCCACCTTCTCCTGCATACAGGACTTTCTTTACCACTCTATGTTCTGGCATTCGGATGATGTGTCCCAGCCATCTTACTCTTTGTGATCGGATTATTTGTGTAATTCCCGGTTTCTTATACATATCCCATAGCTCATCATTTGTTCGTCTTCGCCAGGTACCGTCTTGCATCTTAACTCCTCCAAATATTTTTCTCAGCAATTTTCTCTCCCATATCTCTAGTTTTTTTTCATCTCGTTTGGTTAGTGTCCAGGTTTCGCTGCCATACAGAACTACTGGTCGGATTATTGTTTCATATGTACGTATCTTTGCAGCTCTAGACACATTTTGTCCTCTTAAGATGTTACTTAGGGATCCTGCCGCTCTGTTCCCCTTTACGATTCGTTTATCGATTTCCTGCTCTTCTTGACCTTTGTTTGTCAATGTTATGCCTAGGTATTCGAAGTGGTCTACTCTTTCGAAAGTGTACACTCGTTCCGTCGTTGTGATGTGTATAAATTTATTTATCTCGCTTGTATCTGTTCGCATTTCCATATACTTTGTTTTTTCTTCATTTATTAGTAGTCCATATTTTTTTGTTTCGTCTGCAAATCTTTTGAAGGTCTTTTCAAGTTCGTTTTTCGATCTTGTTAATATTGCCACATCATCTGCGTAGGCAATACATTGTGCTTTATTTTGAAAAATAAGGCCGTTGGTTTGGATTTTGGCTTCTCTCATTATTGCTTCTAGTAGCAGGTTAAACAGATTGGTAGAGAGGGGATCCCCTTGTCTTAGTCCTCGTCTGACTTTGAAATACTCTGAGAAGCTTCCATCCACTAGAATTGTGTTCGTTGCGTCTGTCAGAGTCATTTTTACTAGTCTGATCAGTTTATTTGGCATTCCCAGTCTTACCAGTGCTTCATACAGCTTTTCTCTGGAGATAGCGTCGTATGCCTGTTTAAAATCTATGAAGAGGATGTGTAAGCCCAGGTTCTGCTCATAGGTGTTGTTCTGCAGCATCTTTACCGTGAAAATTTGGTCGGTTGTGGATCTGTTTGGTCTGAAACCTCCCTGGTAATCCCCAATTTTTCCCTCTTCGTACCTTTGCAACCTGTTTCTTATTATTTTGGCTATTACTTTGTAGGTCACGTCCAGTAAGGCTATCCCTCGGTAATTTTTACAGAGCGTTTTGTCTCCTTTTTTGAAGATTGGGCCAATAACAGCATTGTTCCATTTTCCTGGCATTTTTTCCTCCCTCCAGACTCTCAATATTACGTGATATATCCTTTTGCGTAGCTCATCTCCTCCATGTTTTAGAATTTCAGCTGGGATACCGTTTTCTCCTGCGCTTTTGTTGTTCCTGAGTTCCTTTATTATATTATTGACCTCTCTTTCCGTTGGTTCCTCTATTTCTTCTTGGTTATTATTTTCTTGTTGGTCTGGTGTTAGTTGTGCTGTTGCTTGTTGGTTGCTTTCGTCTTCTTCATTTAGCAGTTTTTCGAAATACTGGGCCCATCTTTGTAACTTGTCCTGTTTCTCTCCAAGAAGGAGCCCCTCCTCATCTCTACAAAATAACGTTTTAGTATTCTTGGCCTGTCTTGTTCTTTTTGCCTCTTGATAAAAGTTCTTTATCTCTCTGTTTGTGTAATAGTCCTCTATTCTTTTCAGTGTCTTTTCTACTTGCTGTCTTTTTTTCTGTCTGCAAATCCGCTTAGCTGTTTTTCTTTTTTCTTCATAGTTTCTTTTTGTTTCGTCTGTGCTGTTTTTATCTCTTTCTATTTTTGCTTTATTCCTGTCCTCTATAGCTTCTTTGCAATCTGTGTCAAACCATTCCTCTTTTCTTTTGGCTTCCACTTTTCCCAAACAGATACTTGTGGCTGTCATCATTGTAGATTGTATTTTATCCCATTCTTCTTCTATCGTCTGTTCCCGTCCGTTCCCTCCTGATAGCCTAGTTTCTATTTCTTTTTCTAGTCTTCTTGCGACGTTTTCATCCAGGAGTTTTTGTGTGTCACATCTTCGTCTTTCTCGTTTAGTTCCTCGCCATGTTGGTAGTTCTTGATTTACATTGGCTATTACTAGGTTGTGGTCACTATCAGCATCTGCTCCTCTGTAACTTCTGCAGTTTTGAATGGCTTTGAGGTGTTTTCCCTCTATGAGTACATGATCTATTTGGTTTTTAACTTTCGCACCTGGGGAGATCCATGTTATCTTGTGAATGTCTTTATGGTCGAAGTGTGTGCTTGCTATTTTCATTTGGTGTTCTGCTGCGAATTCTATTAGTTTTCTGCCATTCTCGTTGCTTTGTTTATGCAGACTCTTCCCACCTGTTATATTTTTGTATGGTATTTCCCTTCCCACTTTTGCATTATAGTCTCCTATTACGATTTTTACGTCGTACTTTGGGATATTTTCCAGTATTTCGCTTATTTTTTCGTAGAAATCATTTTTTGTTTCAAGGTCTTTCTCTTCCGTTGGGGCATGGCCATTGATAATGCTTATTTTCCTGTATTTTCCGCGTAGTCTCAAATAACAAATTCTATCGGATACTGCCTTGAAATCTATCACCGCCTTTTTGGCTCTTTTATTTACCATGAAACCAACTCCAAAGTATCTATTTCTTCCCCCACTTTTGAAAAGTGTGCTCGTTCCTATTTCGACAATGTCGTTTCCCACTTGTTTGGTCTCCTGCAAGGCCAGCACATCTAGGTCATATTTTGTCATTATGTCAGCCAAGTTGTTCAGGGCTCCATCCTCGTATGTGCCTCGTACGTTCCATGTCCCAATTTTTTGTTGTCTATCTGGTTTAATTTTATATATTTTCCCTTTTTCTCTTATTTTACTAACTATTCTCCGTTCCGTTTTCGTCGCCTGGTCCTCTTCGGTAAATTTTATGTTTAATCCTTTTTTTGTAGCTTTTCTGTGCCTGGGGCTGCTTGGACCCCCCCTGCCTCTTTGTTCCACCTGAACTCTTCTTCATCGATGATTATCTTTTGGTACCCCACTTTTACCCGTTTCCCTTTGGATTTCTCTTCCTTTGCTATGCTCCTTATTTCCTTTTGGATGAACATTTCATTCTTAGTTAAATCATTGTCAATGTAGACGTCAGTTCCTTTTAAGCTAGCCTTTGCCTTCATTATTTGCTGTTTTATTTCCCATGACTCTATTTCTGCTAGTATCTTTTGCGGGTCCTTATTAATAATATATGCTTTCTCAATCCTGGTTTTAATTTCTAAATTATCCTTTAAGAACTGTTCCACTCCTTTCCCGATATCTATTCCGTTGCTTTTCAGTCCTGTAATTATGATATTTTTCTTTCTATTTTTTCTCTCTTCTTTTTCAAACTCGTGTTCTAGCTTTTCAATTCTATCTGTTAGTAGTTTCTTTTCCTGTTCCCATTTTTCTTCTTTTACTTTCATTTCTTGTTTTAGCTCTTTTATATCTTTTTTTAGTTCCCTTGTATTTTCATCCATTTTATTCATTATTTTCTCTATCATGTTCTTTAGTTCTTCCATAGTATTATCTTTTTCTTTCTTATTTTCTACTTTTATGTTGCTATTTTGTTCCTTTTTTCTTTCTTTGGCTGCTCTTCGCTGTTCTGGTGATCTTAATATTTTCTTGCTATTGCTAAATATCTTTGATTCTTCTGTACTGGAGCTATCGCTATGTTCCTCAGTATTTCGCGATCTTTTCTTTTTTGAGTACATTTAAAGTAAGAATTGCAGGTTTCTTTTATAACTTTACAGCTTTCCGTACTTGGGTAGGTGGTTCTTACTTTTCCCTTCTAAGAGATGGCGCTCAGGTGTAGTGTTCTTGGGTCGTTTGATTGCAGTTTCCTTGGGTGTTTAAAGTGCGAATTGCATCTTTACAGCGTTCTGCAATTGTTTTAGTGCTTCCTACTTTTTCTTCCTTCTAAGAGATGTCGCACTGGTATACTGATTTTAAGTCGTTTTGTTTGCAGTTTCCTGATTCGGCTCGGAAATTTTATGACCTCTTCTTCCCGTTTCACACGAAAGTCCTCTTTCTCCCGTTCTCTGGAGACCAGACCCTTTCACTTCACTCTTTTTTAGAACAGTTGAGCTTTTCTTTTCACCACTAGCTTCACCCTTTTATTTACAAAATCTTCTTCCTTCTAATAGATGTCGCACTGATACACTGTTCTTAAGTCTCTTTGTTTGCAGTTTTCTTTTGGTTTCTGAGTAGGGCGACTGTCATTGATTGGGCTATTCTACAGTTTCCTGTATCGGCTCGGTATATTATAACCTCCACCGCACAGACCATAACATAGATTTTGAAAATACTTCGGTAATTAGTTCTATCCCAAAATTTGAAGAAAGAATTGTACGTGAAGCCATAGAAATAGAAAAACATCCTTTGTGCCTCAATAAACGAGATGATGGCACAAGATTACAAACCACATGGAAACCTTTGATAAATATAATAAAACAACAAAAAAATAACTTGCCTCCAATATCCAACAATTTTCGGAATATTCAGACAAATTCAGGTAATTTCAACAATGTAGATACATCAGACACAAATCAAGAAATTTTAGCACCTTCTACATCGAGTGGACCAATGACACGCAGCAGATCTAGACTACAAGTCCCTAGCTTACAAAACAAATGTACTGACAGTGAACGTGACATCTATCACTCAGTATACAAAAAGCTCCTGAGGATGGCAGATGTGATGCTGCCGAAACGTAGAGCGCAAATAAATCAGCCAACGCGAGAAAGCAGCCCAAAAAATTCAAGCCAGTTATATTTTGCTCGCGAAAACCTAAAAATAAATATATATACGGGGTGAGTCGGGAGGAGCGCACCAAACTCTAGGAGTGTATTATACGCGTGAAAATAATGTAAAATAACTCATTTGTTCTAATCCGATTTTTATTTGTTTTCAAGTTATAGCATATTAACAAATAAACAAGTTATTATACAAAAAATGTTTCTTAATCATAGCGTTCTTTTAACAAATGTTCAAAAATACCGCCATTGACTTCTAAACATTTTCTGCTTCGTCTACGAAGAGCGTTTGTTGCTCTCCCAATTGATTCATTTCTTTCTTCTTTTATATGGGCTGCAGTATTCTCAATTCGTCTAATTAGTGATTCCCGTGTGTCCACTTTTATTTTGTAGACTTCATTTTTTATCCAGCCCCATAAACAAAAATCTAGTGGTGTGAGGTCTGGAGATCTTGCAGGCCAATTAATAGGACCTCCACGACCAATCCAACGCCCTGGAAAACGTTCGTCCAAATGTTGCTTGACTTGACGAGCGACATGTGCAGGAGCTCCATCGTGCTGATAGTACATCTGCATTCTAATATTTATAGGAACATCTTCTAGCAGGCCTTGTAATTCATTTTGTAAAAAATTGAGGTAGTTGCCTCCTGTGAGACGATTCTCCAAAATGAAAGGGCCGATTAAATAACTGTCAACCATACCACACCACACGTTTACAGAAAACCGATGTTAAAAATTGCTTTCGACTGTTGCGTGGGGATTTTCATCAGACCATACATGAGAGTTACGAGTGTTGTTAATGCCATCACGGGTAAATGTAGCTTCATCCGTAAAGAGTATACTCGATACATTACGATGATTATTATTTATCCACCGACAAAGTTCCTTACGGTCAGCGTAATCCCCTGGTTGTAGGTGCTGTACTCTCTGAACGTGATAAGGATATAAGCCTTGCTCGTGTAGCGTGTTCATCACTCTTTTTTGTGGAATTGCCAATTGAGTGGCAATTCTCCGTGAGCTAGTAGTTGCATCTTCTTCTACTAGATGCAGAATATTTTCTACTTCTACAAAACCTTGTCGAGCAGCGCGCTCATATGTTATGTTAGCATTGGGAAGCTTACCAGTCTCGCACAATTTGTTGAAAACTCTAATAAATATGTTTTTATCAGGATGTCTTTGGTGTGGAAAACGTTCACGATATTCTTCAACAGCAGCTGTAGCATTTCCATTACAGAAACCATATACAAACACCATATTTGCATATTCTAAATTTGAATAAGTATGTGGCATTTTGCAACACTAACAATCACATTAATTCGAACTTAAACGTTCAGTTACTGTTCACCGTACACTGACAGTTCATCAAAACGTCAGAATTATCAAATGTTTATAAGCCTCGAACATGGCATACTTTGATAATGTTAAAATTCAGATAGAAGTGAAAAGCTAGATGAACATTTTTAATTACGCCATAACTTGAAAACAAATGAAAATCGGATAAGAACAAATGAGTTTTTTTACATTATTTTCACGTGTATAATACACTCCTAGAGTTTGGTGCGCTACTCCCGACTCACCCTCTATATATATATATATATATATATATATATATATATATATATATATATATATATATATATATATATATATATATATATATATATATATATATATATATATATATATATATTACATCTCGGAAGCGTAAAATAATGTTTTAAAAAACTATTAAATTTATTTTTTAAACGATATCAAATTTTATTTAAAGAAAAGTAAGTTTACAGTGTTAATTACAAAATTATGGAGAGGTGCCGAACGTCTGTTCGGTCTAAAGGTATTTTACAAACTCTGCTCTTATAATTATAATTGCGCTCCAGGAAGAGATAAGATGCTTCAGCCAAAATGATGTCATCTTCGAGCGTCGCACAGTGGGGCCGTTTGGGTCCAAAAGCGCGCATGGCTATGAAACAAAAAAGTCCTACAAATTTCGATTTGCAGGTTGTATCCCATTCAGAAGATCCCATAGATAAGCACTGCAAACATCAGAAACCTCCATTTTTATTTATGTCGAAGTGTGAACAATTTAAAGTGCTTCGATTTTGAAGTCCCAACCGAAATCATGGGAATATGTTGACCACTTTAGAAAGCAATAAATTGTAAGTGCATTGAGGGATCTGGATGAAACTTTAGGGGCTGACAGCCCTTGAACCAGAGATATTTTCATATAACTTTCATTGCCGCAAATTGCTACCTAACAAAATGGCACCATTTTTTTAATGGTATAATTTAAGGAACATTTTTCCGTCATCTTTGAAATGTTATAACTTATGGGAAGGATGACGAAACTTACATGGGTGGAAAGCCCTGAAGAGAGGAATATGTCAGTAAAGTTTCATTACCGCCAATCACCGCCCGCGAAAATGGCGGGATTTTTTGAAAAACGATAATTTTACAACTACTTAAAATGTCTCTACTAGCACAACACAATTCCGGACAAATTAAAGCAAACGCACTAATGAATGATTTAATTAATAAATGATTATATTATCCTGGTATTTCAGACTCCTTTGTTTATTTTTTTTGTCTCGGGCGACGTTGAGCTCGAAACTCAAAATTCGAAAAACAATTTTCAGTAAGTGTGTGACACTGTAACGGGTCAGTTTCTTCTTGCGGTTATAGTGAAATGGCAAAACCAGGTAAGTAAATTTGTATAATTTTGTTGTAAACCGTACAATAACCGGAACAATTTGACATGACATTTTATACAATGTGTATAATAATTAGTCTTTCTTGATGGATAATTAATGTGTGTTTTATGTCAGGGGTTTTGAGAAGAAACCAGTAAAGTTCAGTTTATCAATAATTTTAGAAAACGGGTGTTATACTGGAAACCTTACCATAAATTGTTAACTTAATCTAAATATTTATTGCTATTATTGCATTGTCGTACTTAACTATTTTTTTACTATATCTTTAATTATACACTCAACTATACATACATTTGCAAATTTCACTACAATAAACACATTATCTTGACAGATTTCTCGAGGAAGCTCTTTTATGAGACATTTTTTGACAACAAGGAGAAGTCTAGTGTTCTCGTTGACAAAATCAAAAAGCATGCGATACTCCTTGGTGCAAATGTCATTCCGACTCGCGCAAAGTGGTTTTTGTCCGACTTAAAAAAATACTTCCGAAAATGTGGTCTGTCGAAGCCTAAATTCGAAAAGAAGTACGCAGATTGGCTAAAGCTAAATTTGTACGAAAAGAATAGTTTATAGACAATTTATAAACAATATATATCAATATTAACAATAAAAGTATAATTAAACGAGAAAGAACACCGATGCGCGCTTTTGGACCCTCCCGGCCCCACTGTGCGTCGTCTTAAACCAAAGCGTAGGCGCGAGCGCGAGGACAGGCGCGAGCGCCTTATCTTTAAATGTCCACTCCGCACTTCTATTATTAAGTACACTAATACAATGTAAGAATGAACAATAATGAATAAAATTAATAATATAGAAATAATATAGAGATGGGTATATAACACCTCCCCCATTAAGATTAATTTTTATTATTTAGAATGAATAATAAAAATTAAAGTTGTAATTTAAAGTCTTTTTGGTGTTCTACTTAAACTTGAAAGGGGTACACCCGGCGTTTGAAAATTTATTTCTTCTTCTTGTACATTATAATTTACAGTTGACCGTAAGGATGGTCTCTTTGAAACGGATGATCTTGCATCACAGTAATTAAAAATTTGTGTACAGCACGATGGAGGATTATGTCCATCATCGTTTGAATTATTTATATAGCCGATAAATTTTCGTTTGCAGCAACATTTACATACTAAATATAATATAATTATTGGTACAATAATAATTAAAATATAAGTAAATATAGTCCAATGTCGTTTGACAAATGGTTCATTAATCATACGATTTAAGGTTTGATCATATTCTTTTAATTTCTCATTAGCAATATTTAGTTCATCTAAATTAAGATGATTAACTTTCAAAGGTTTTAATAAAGGGTGCATTTTCTTTTTCTGGAAAATGTTCACAACAATCATACTGTATATCGGGTATGATTAATTGATTAAAAATCGTATCATTATGATCTGGACTAGCATAGATTCTTGTTACGCAAATAAATGCATTACAATCAGGATTTAGTGTTAATATTGAATTTTCTTTTATTAATAAAGTTTCCGATTTTGAATTCGGACAAATAGTAGTTACTGGTAATTGACTGGAAATAGTCAACAGCCATTTATTATTAGCTAATTTTTGAACATTGTAATCATCTATTAGGGTTACAAGTTTATTACAGTTATCATTAATTTTAGATTCCATCAAGTGATTAAAAATGAAGTGCGCATATGTTATAACCAATTCCCGAAAGCATTATCTATAGACTCACCGTGTGAGGTATCATCACATGGTGAGTCTATAGATAATGCTTTCGGGAATTGGTTATAACATATGCGCACTTCATTTTTAATCACTTCACTACACACGTACTCATTATTTGGAGGAATGTTTTCTTTAAAAAATTGTAAAACATTAAAATTGTATAATATATATAAAATACGAAAAAACTATTCGTGAAAATGCAAACAATGTCCTCATCAATAAGATAACTTAAGACAATAAATATCCATTGAAACAACTACTTCCCGTGCAAATACACCTCCGGATATTGAATTATACAGAATAGAATAGAATAGAATATATTTATTGGTGCTAATAACTGTTAAAGTTTTACACAAGTCAGTAATAATTTTACATATAATAGTTATAAATGACAAAATACAAAGTAAAATCAGTATAAAAGAAGTAAAAAATACGAAGTAAAATTATTATGAGATAAAATATTAATATAAATACAAACAAATAACTTTACAGAAAACACAGAAATGTAAAAAACATAGAAAACCTAGAGTATACACAATTCCGACCAACATAACTAAACCTATAAATTATATCTATACAGTGTTAAAAGTTGTTAAACGATAGAAATAAACACATCAAAAGAGCAGATTAAAATATCACAGCATAGAATATAACTACTAATTAGTACTTGCAAAGTATTCATCAAAAGAATAGAACGCTTGTTTTACAAGGTAATTTTTACACCACATTTTAAATTCTTTTGCTTCTAGTCGCTGGATATTGTCTGGTAACAAGTTAAAAAATTTGATGCCGTAATATCTTTGACCAGTTTTGGCCTTAGATAGGCGAAATTTATCTAGACGTAAGTCATTTCTCGCACGCGTTTCATATATATGGAAGTCCTTGTTTTGTACATATTTATTTAGGTTGTTTTTAATATATACCAGACACTCTAGGATATATAGACATGGTACAGTGACAATTCCAAGTTGTTTAAATTTATCTCTGCAGTCATCTCTATAGCCTAGGCCAGAAACCACGCGAATAGCTCGCCGTTGTAGCCTGAATATGTCCGACGTTATCGGAGAGTGACCCCACAATGTAATGCCATACGCTATATGCGTGTGGATACAAGAGTAGTATGCATTTAATAACATTTTATTGTTTACTGACCGGGACAAATTTCTTAATAAATACACATTCCGTGCCAATTTTGACTCAAGTTGAATACCATGTGGTTCCCATGTCAAATGTGTGTCTATAACTGCACCTAAAAACCTTACAGACATTTTCTCTGCTGGTTCACTACGTTTTAATGAAAATGTTATTTCTATTGTCTTGTCTGTATTTAGTTTCAATTTATTGCAGTTGAACCAGCTGTTTGCTGTTTCAACTACAGATTCTAGCCTCTCTCTTGTGTCTTCAATGCGATTGCCACTGAGTGAAAGGGTCGTGTCATCCGCATATAGAGCTGTAGACACGTTTGGACACTGGGATGGAAGATCATTTATATATATTAGAAACAGAAGAGGGCCCAGAATTGATCCTTGAGCTACCCCATGCATGATTGTACAATGAAATATTTAAAATCTTATTTAATTTGATTTGTTACAACGCTCTATATAAGTATATGTAACGTTTAGGTTAAATTCTCTTTAAACCAACTAACAAATACAAATTTGAAATGAAAGGAGAGATAACAAAAAAACTAAAATTAGAATTAGAATTTAAAAAATTACTTTAGGGCGCCACTTGGTTTCATAACTTACCGCTAGTCTCTTGTTCCCTTAACCCCTTCTGGGTCTCCAAACTTTCCAGCTTTAGGGCCATACTGATTACTCCAGTAAGTTACGAGGGCCAAAACCATAACAATAAGCCTTTAAAATTAGAATACTTCAGTAAACTAAATTTAATTTGCTATAAAAAAATATAAGTTTTCAAGTATGCTAGCTCTCCGCGGGCCGGACAAAATCTGTCCGCGGGCCGGATGTGGCCCTCGGGCCGTAGTTTGGAGCAATTATACAGATAACTCTAAAAGTTGATTTTAGGTAAAATTCTGCACCTTTTATAAAATCTATAAATGACTTACTGTATTACATACTGTGAATTTTTCTTTTAAATATAAATATTGTATATGCTGTAAAATATCAGGCATTCGTCGATTTTATATAAAAACGTGTAGAATGAAGTTTAGAACGAGTGATTCCACTCACAGGCTAAGCATGAAGTAAAATTTCGAGTTTAGAAAAGCCTGAAAATTTGGTTTGGTCGCTCCGCGAAGCGGAGCGGCCAAACCAAATTTTCAGGCTTTTCTAAACTCGAAATTTTACTTCATGCGCCCAGCGCATAAATTACTAAAATATTGTGAAGTTAGAAATACACTCACATTATTTTTTTTTTAAATAAGTAATAATCGAAATATTTAAATAACAAAATATTTACATTTTTCTTCATACATTTTCAAGTCAGATCAAATAATTCAATATGTCAAATTAACTTATTTAGTAATTTAATTAACAAAAAAATTATATTGTTGCATGTATGCATCAATGGCGCTTAATGGGTTAGACCAAGGAATGTGGGAATTTTGTATAAAAATAATAAGTTCAACGTTAAATAATGGTATAACTCAAAAATGTCTAAAAATATAACTAAAGGTAATTACTTGCAAAAAAATTAAAATTGAAAGATCAAAAAAAAAAACACGAAAAACTATCGAGACGCAATATACAAATTTATATAATTCGGTTGTCGCCAACCTTCTCCAAAATGTAATCCCAACATAAAAAAAATATTGCTTATTCAATCAAGTAAGTACAATTTAATAACCAATAAAAAAAATGACGTCACTTTTCTTTATAACGTTTCATACAATATACCAATAATCAGTATTTTAAAGCGATTCAAATAAACAACAAAACACATAGCAATAATAGCTGTTTGGCTTACGTCAAATATCGGTTCTTCAATCACGTGAAGAGGATATGAAATGTTATTATTTTTTATTTACTGTTTACACTTATCTGAAATGCAATTAGCGACTTTTGACCGCCTTCTGCTTTTCTGACTCCCCCACCAAATTACGAGAATCCGCTTCTCAATTAAACAGCTCCCTTACACAGCAACCGAGATAAAAAAAAATGGCACCCTCTCTCGAAAATGCCTTGAATAGGAAATTACGGAACTCCACACAGATGAATCTTACTCTTTCGATCCAAAATTGATTCAATAAACGAAGCCTAAAAGTCGTAGTTTTTAGTCAAACTTCCCCTATTTTTTTCATTTACGTAATCAAAAAAAGAACTACGATAAAATATACAAAATATGATCTATTACCTGTAGATGTAATGCGGCATCAGGTGAATTTATTATTAATTGAAGAATTACAGAGATCACACAGATTTTCAGAAATTTCAGTACACCGTACAAAGCACGTGTGTAATTCTACTTTTTTTTCATGTACACAGCTCTTAACGGAATCACCTAATGAATTAAAATGAAATAATCTAAAGATTAATCCAATCTCACGCCCCTTCTTCGGACTGAAATTATATTGGTAACTATAGCCTATCGACCATTATGAGGGGGCTACACTAAACCTTTATCCTTTCAATTAATTCGACCAAAATACTCACACAGGAACTTATTATCTATAAAACAACGTGTTCAGTCGAACACCTCTCCCACCGTATTAATTCAGATTGTTCATTTAACTCCTGACTCAAAATCAAACGAACACAAATCCGCGCGCCAAAATTGCGCAAGTGTGACTGCTTCTTACCAACCAAAGACTGACGGTTAACCAAAATAGGAACATCTGAACAAAACAACAAAATGAATCGCTTCCTTTCCAGCCCTTCTAGAACCGGCATTCACAACTTGGAATAATACCAACGAGGAGCTAATGCCCTTCGTCATTGAAACCAACATTTTTCTTTTTTTTTTGAGGTTAGCTTTTCCAACTCGAGTCGTATTCCTTCTTTGTTTGTACTTAACGTAATCCCTAATCTCCATGAATCCTAAACCAACTTCCCAAATCGGTGAGATTGCATATATACACTCAAAGAAACATTTCTTGTAGGAATTCAAGTGACGACTAATTTGGCGCAGTTACTTAACCCATTAACGGCCGAGTAATTATAAAGGGTGTCTCAACAAGAGCGCCGGATTTAATTATAAAGAAAAATATATTTATTTTTTGAATTAAGCAAACATTTTTGTTTCAACATAAAGAAAAATAGTTCCGATTAAACATGAAATACAACATCAGGCAAATGGCCACCACGAAACCTCTGGCACAGGGTTATTCTTTTGTTGAAATTTTGAATAACGTTTTCGCATAAATGTGGCTGTATTTCACCAATAACGCGCCGGATTTCCTCTTTAAGATGTTGAACTGTTTCAGGCTTATTTGCATACACCTTTTGCTTCACATAGCCCCAAAGAAAAAAGTCCATCGGCGTTAGATCGCACGATCTTGGTGGCCAATGCTGATCACCAAATCGAGAAATGACACGGCCTGGAAATTTGGTCTGCAGTAACACCATTGTTTCACGTGCTGTGTGGCAGGTCGTACCGTCTTGTTGGAAAAACATGTGCTCCACGTCAATTACATCCAATTCGGGCCACAAAAACTCCGTTAACATTTCCCGATACCGCACACCAGTAACAGTTAGCGCATTTCCAGCCGCATTTTCAAAGAAATACGGCCCAATCACTCAGCCAGCCCAAAATGCGCACCAAACCGTTACTCGCGGATGCATTGGCTGTTCGAGTACCACACAAGGATTTTCAGCACCCCAAATCCGACAGTTTTGTTTATTTACGTATCCGTCGAGTTGAAAATGTGCCTCATCTGAAAAAATGATTTTCTTCGAAAAATCCGGATTAATTTGATGGTAACTTGAAATAAAACACTTTTTCTCCTTTCTTCACAAGTTTATTATATACCAGATGTACATTTCGGTCACCATGTGACCATTATCAATGGTTTGATACTGAAGAGAAAAATGAAATTACACAATATATATACAAAATGGGGGGGGGGGGGGGGGGAATTAACTAGTGTTGGTACGGACAAGTAAAGGTTATTAGCGGAAAACATCATCAAGATTAACAGGTGGCGTAATTGGGGTTACAATTATTAGTTGACACAAACAATTACGGATTAACAAATTCTAATAACATTATCTAGGTAGCGCAGATGGGGTTACAAGTTATTAGGTGAACAATTAGGGAGGATTAACAAATTCCAATAACACATTATCTAGGGGGCTTAAGTCAAAATTTAGCAGTTTGTTTTCGTGTTTTTTCATTTGTATGGCCTCTAGCATGTTTAATTTACAATGTGCTGATTGTTTTAACAATTTAACTCTATCTAAAGTGAATTTATGCCCCGTCTCTATTGCATGGTTAGCTACTGCGGATTTGTCTGGATTTTGATATCTAATGTGTGCTGTATGCTCTTTAAATCTTGTTAATATGTTACGTTGCGTTTGTCCAATGTACATTTTATCGCAATTGCTACAATTGATAGAATAGATTCCTGATTGTTCCATGTCGTCTATTCGATCAAAGGTGCTACCCAGTAACATATTTAACTTTGTATTAATGTAGTAAGCTGGTTTCAGATTGAACATTTTATAAAGTTTGTTGAAATGGTTTTCGTTTTCCAGGGAATAAATTAGTCTGACGTATTTCGTATCTTTTTCGTTGTTTGAAGGTGTTAATGTCGTTGTATTTAGCATTATGTGCTTCTGTGAATGTCGATTAATCAGTTTTTGTATCGTTTTTCTATCATATTTTAAACTATTTGCAATTGAATAAATGACGTTGAATTCCTTTTCCCTATTTTGGGGGGATAACGGAATGCTGAAGGCTCTATGAATCATGCTATTGAATGCAGATAATTTACATTTCATTGGGGCATAGGCCTGCGAATGAATGTAATTGAAGGTATTTGTTGGTTTCCTAAATATATCGAATTCAAATCTGCCGTTGCTATTTATTATTAGAATATCTAGGAAGGGCAAGGAGTTGTTGTTTTCTAGCTCGTAGGTGAAGTTAATACTGTTATAAATGTTATTCAAAGAGGAGAGGAAGTCAGGAATGTCGAAACTAGGTTTAACAACAGCAAAAATGTCATCGACATATCGAAACCTAACATCCGGAAAATGGGAAAGTGACTTTTTGGCAATATTCTCGAAATGATTTAAAAATATGTTGGCAAGGAAAGGTGACAAGGGGTTTCCCATGGCAGTTCCAAAGGTTTGTTTGAAAAATGAACGATTGAATTCAAAGACATTGCATTCCATCACCAGTTCTGTGAGTTCTAGGTATTCGTTCACTTGATCATTTGGAATTTCATTCTTCCTTAAAATTTGTTCTAGGATAGAGATTGTGTCTTTGATTGGGATGCTAGGGAAAAGGGATTCAACGTCAAATTATACAAGTTTATGATTAGATGTGATTTTTAAGTTTTCTACTCGTTTTGTTAAATCGATGGAATTTTTAACTGAATAATCGTTATCTATTTTCAGCGTCTGAAACTATTTAACTAACCATTTGGCAATTTTATAGGTTGGGGATTTAATATTGGAAACAATAGGTCTAAATTTGTTTCCTGGCTTCTGAGTTTTAGGTAAGCAGTAAAGTTGAGGTATTCTAGGATTTTTTACTTTGAGTTTAAAATTCAGTTTTTTTGTCTATTAAATTTGCTGAGGCTTTTAATGTATTATTAATTTTTCTGATGTATGTGTTGATTGGGTTTTTTGTTTGCTTAATGTATGGCCCTGATTCTAATAAATTATTCACGCTGTTGACATAGTCTGTTTTATTGATGATGACTATACTGTTACCCTTATCTGATTTTAGGTAAAAACAATCCTTTTCTTTAAACTGCTTGACAATGTTGTGGGGGTGGAGAACTTCTTGTTTCTTAGGGATCTTCATAGTTTTCTTCAGAGTATTCTTGGCGGAAACGCGAAACTGGCTAGTTTCATCCTGTGTTATCCTGGTGGTTGCGATGTCCAGGTCGTTGATAACTTCTTCGATGGGAGGTCTCGTAGGGTTTATTGAATGTTTTAAACCTTTGCGCAGTAATTGATGTTCCTCTTCAGAAAATGAGATGTTGGTCTTGTTTATCACCAATGATTGTGTGAGTTCGACTATTTTGTCTTGTGGCAACTCTTGCTGGTGTTGTAGTTTTTGGCAGAGAAGTAATTTCAGTTTTCTCTGTAAAACACACGACTTATTTTTCACTTTTTGTTGTATAACTGTGTGCATCTTTCTCTCGAAATCCTCCCATGTTTGTGGAGCCGCTGTCTTTGTTAGGCGTAATAATAATAATAATAATATTTATTGCGTGCCAGTACATAGAGTTTACACTAGTCATATAAGAGTATTTGAACTATAAAATAATATTAGACTATAAATAAAACATTGATATTAAGATTAAGTTAGTTTACGTACATAAAAGAGACAAAAAACAAAGAACAATAATGTTAAAAACAATGAAATAAAATGAGCTTAGTCTAATACATAAAATTCAAAACAATGGTTTACTCGTAACCCGTTGGTGAGATATCACAGAATTTGTGAGCTAAACATTCATCAATGCTATAAAATGCCTGAATGGACAAGTATTCTTTAATTAACTGTTTAAATTTAATATGAGGAAGTAACTTCACTTGTTGGGGGAGTAAATTAAAGAGTTTCGGGCCATAAAAATGTATTCCATTTTTGCATTTAGTCAGTCGTATGCGACATGGATGGATGTTACTTTTATTGCGCGTGTTATGAGTATGTACTTGGCTATGAGTTGTATAGGATTGAATATTCGTGTGAGTGAATTTAAGGCATTCTAGAATGAAAACACACGGGACAGTGAGAATCTTCAATCCAATATAAGCTGATCTGCAGTCCGCTCGATAGGGTATAGATGCTAACACTCTGACTACCCTTCTTTGAATAGAGAATATGTTCGAGCTTGCCGGAGAATGTCCCCAAACTAAGATGCCATACCTTACATGTGAATTAAACCATGCGTAATAGGCTGACATTAGGTATTCAGTTGGCAAAGATTGGCTTAGGTTGCGTATTAAGTAAGTCGTTTTACATAGTTTATTACAGCATTCTGTGACATGCTTATGCCAATTCAACTTGGAGTCAAATTGTACTCCAAGAAACCTACAATTACCAAGTTCGCCTGCACATGATCTTAGAGAGAAGGTTATTTTTTCAGTTTTGTCTATATTAAGGGAGAGGCTATTAGCATTGAACCAATCCTCCATCTGCGAAGCCAAACTTTCACTCATATTGAGTGCTTCTTGCAGATTATTCGACTTACAGATGGAAGTTGTATCATCTGCATACATTATTACCTTCGAATTACAGAATTGAGGTGGTAAATCATTGGCATAAATTAAAAATAGCAGTGGACCCAATATTGAACCTTGTGGAACACCGTGGATTACTGTAGCCGCGTCTGACAATAAATTATTGAATTTTACTTGATGTGATCTACCAGTTAAGTAAGAATTTAAAAAGCGACAACTAAGAGGTTCGAAGTTGTAATAATAAAGTTTTCGTAATAATGTACAATGAGGCACACAATCGAACGCCTTGCTGAGATCGAAAAAGGAGGCGACTGTAAATTCACATAGTTCAAAGCCTGTTTCAATTTCTTCAGCAAGTGCCCTTATTGCATCAGTTGTAGAACGACCTCCACGAAAACCGTACTGGTTATGATTTAGGACCGAGTTAGAGTCAAGAAAACTAATAATTTGGTGGAAGATAATTTTTTCTAATACTTTAGACACAACAGGTAATAAGGATATTGGTCTATAATTTTGAACGTCATCTTTAGATCCTTTTTTATGAATAGGGACAATAACTGCCTCTTTTAGGCATTTTGGAAAGATGCCAGATTTTATGCATTTGTTAATTAACTTAGTAAGTGGGGAAATTATTACTTCACATAGATATTTTAGTAGTACACTTGACATTTCGTATTTATCGCGATAAGTTGTATTTTTTAAAGCTTTGATAGCATCTCTGACATTGATAGTACTGACCTCATGAAAAACAAAGCTACTGTTATATAATGGTATTTTGTGCATATATTGAATGGGATCAATGTTACCTGGGGCCATGTCTAATAAAATGTTATTAGCAATATTGTGAAAGTAGTTATTAAAACTATTAGGATCGATATGACTACTTGTGTCACTGACAGAGTGCTTATTTGGTTTTAATAGAGACCACATTGTTTTTAAGTTATTACCGGATTGTTTAACGAATTTGGCATTAGCAGAGACTCGTCTATCTTTAAGTGTTTTATTGTAAAAGTTTTTGTATTTAATGTATTGAGGTTTTATCTCTGATAATCTACAACTCGCTTCCTTCATTAAACAAAGCGTTTCCCTCATCTGCCTTAAGTCCTCCGTAAACCACCTTACATAAGTAGTTGACTTATGTTTTGATTTATGTAAAGGAAAACACTCATAGACAGACAGTTTTAAAATATCTAGAAACTTACCAAAGGCAGTTTCTGCACAATCAATGTAATCAATAAAGGAGAAGTCAGAACTACCAATTAAAGAAAACAGTTTTTGCTTACCTTTTTCTGTGAAAGGCCTCATCATTCTTACAGTTGAGTTATTTATTGTCTGATTTAGTTTAATTGTGAATTTAATTCCAAGGTGATCCGAAAAGCCAGTATCAACACTGGATGTTGTTATAAAGTCAAAGTCAATATTGGTAAAAACATTGTCTAGTATGTTATTATTTCTAGTTGGAAAATTCACAGCACCGTACAAGCCATAACACGCTAAAAGTTGACAGAAATGTGCAGTCTGGGAATCGGTCGTTTGAAACTTTAAATTGAAATCACCTCCTAATATAATACTCTTATTAATATTAAGACCATCCAACAGATCAGTTATAACATCAATGAATATATTAAAATCACCAGTCGGGGATCTATAAACATTAATAACAATAAAATCATGTGAGGGGATGAAAGATGCAGCTAATTCACAATGCATTTCAATAGACATTTTATTTATGTCATATAGATAACTGAAGGGTAATGAGTGTTTAATCAACTGCATCACGCCCCCGTGTATAAATTTCTTGCGTGAGAAAAAAGATGCGAGATTATAATTACTATAGACTGACGCAACAATTTCAGCTTCAGTAAGCCAATGCTCACAGATGCAAATGGCATCAAATGCGTAGTTGTTTTCACAGAAAAGGCATTCAATTTCATGTAATTTATTTCGTATACACTGTATATTTAAGAAGAAAAAATTCAGGTGGTTGCCGTTAGGTTTACATTTGGTCTGCCCTCGAGTTGTTGTATTTTTCGTTTTGTGTTGGAGTTTCTTCCAAGATGGAATAAAAAACGATCAACCATGACACCTCTCGGCCAGTTTTCCGGGTTTTCAGCCACTTCCAGGAAGTCGAAAGGAATTGAGATTTTGAACGATGCATATATATCTGGGTGTTTACTGTGTAGGTCTTCAACTGTAGCCCTTTGTATATTGATATTAGTTAGGTGCTTGCAGACATTTTCCTTGGTTGTTCCAGGTGCCATACGGTATACGTGCAGATGGGCTTTTCTCTCCACTCCAGAAATAGAAATAGCAGTTTTCGAAGAGGACGTATCCATAACACCATGAATTTTTGTTTTATTAATCTTTCTTGATTTTTTATTAGTAACATATTGCCACTCATTATTCTTATCAGTATGAGTCTCATTTTCGTGCATTCTTATACTATAGCTGTTTTTTAAGGACTTTGATTGACTATTTTTAGTACTTGAGTCAGATGTTTGCTCCTTAACTGCTGATGCTGCCAGACTAATATTTTCTAGTCCGTTTTCATTCGTTAAGTAAGATTCTACGTCGATGTTATTTTTTAAAGTTTCTGATTTATTCGATTTATTGTTCTGGATCTTTGAATTAGATTTTGATTTTGGCGCTTTTGGCGCTTTAACTGCTGCAACTGTCGGTGCAACCTTTGCTGGGGTGCGAGTTAGATTGCCTACATTGTTTACGTTCGTTAATGCAGCAGTGGTGATTTTGGTTTGTTTACATTTGTAGTGATTAACCTCCAAACGTAATTTTTCATTCTCGGCTTCTAGACACTCCATCTTTTCAAGTAATAGTGCATTGTTTATATTCATCTGATTAAGAAGTGCTTTCAAATTTGTATAAGCTTCCATTTCAAAATTTAAAGGAATATCAGAGAGGTTAGTACTTACACTCTTCATTATTAATGATGTGTCGTTGCCACAGCAGCGTTTTATTTTCTTCATGCAGCTTAAGTGATAATAAGAACCGCAGGTTGGGCAAATGCCTCCTGATCTTGCATAATTACCACAGGCGCACTGTTTTCTCACTAGTTCAAGTAAACCGTCTTGCACAGACGCCATTACTTGAATTAGGTGTTGCGTAGGTGTTGTTCGTACGCAATCATTTCTATGTTTGCGCGTTTGTGAAGAAAGGAGAAAAAGTGTTTTATTTCAAGTTATTATCATCTTCACGTAACTCACCCAAACTCATTTAATTTGATGATGTTCCAACACCCAATCAGCAAATCCTCGGCGCTGCTCATGGTCTTTTGGCTTGATTTCTTGCACCAATTGAATCTTGTACGCGTGCAAATGCAGATCTTTTACCAAAATTCGTTGCATAGTGGTTTTGGAAATGTTTAATTCTTGACCACGATGCCGAATGGAAGTTCCTGGATTCTCGGCCACAGATTCCCTTACTGTGTCTATATTTTCGAGTGACCGACAAGGACGACGACGAACAATGGTCTTTTGATCCATCAGCGTAAATTTGGTCTCAAATTTTGTAATTAAACGCCTTAGTGTCGATTCATTTGGCGCATAAAGGCGACCGAAAACTTGACGTAATATGCGAATTGTTTTCGCAAAACTCTCACCATTTTTCTAATGTGTTTTTACAATAATTAAACGTTGTTCGTTTGAATACTTCTCCATATTCTTAAATCGCGTGGTCTGTACTTGACAACTGTCAAAAAAAATCACCGTACAACTCGTATTAACAAAATGGCGGCAAATTTAAATCCGGCGCTCTTGTTGGGACACCCTTTAGAATTAACTCTAAAAGTGGATTTTAGCTAAAATTATACACTTCTTTATACGAGTTCTACCAATGACTTATTGTATTACATTCTATGAATTTTTCTTTTAAATATAAATAATGTATACGCTGTAAATGTAAGGCAATCGTCGATTTTGTATAAAAACGTGCAATATAAAGTTTAGAAAGTGTATTTCCACTCCCAGACTAAGCATGAAGTAAAATTTCGAGATTAGAAAAGCCCCGCGTAGAAAATTTGTCGAGGGTCGCGCAGCGACCCACGACAAATTTTCACGGGGCTTTTCTAAACTCGAAATTTTACTTCATGCGCCACACGTATAAAACACTGAAATATTGTGAAGTTAGAAATACAGTGAAAACATTTTATTTAAATAAGTAATAATCAAGATATTTAAATAACAAAATATTTACGTTTTTCTTCACACATTTTCAAGTCAAGTCAAATAATATAATAAATCAAATTAAGTTATTTAGTAATTTAATTAACATAAAATTAATAATATTGCGTATATACATCAATGGCACATAATGGGTTAATAATCAAGGACCGACAGTACAGTATTAGAAGAAACGCCGCAGTGAAGAATTAAATGTATTTAATTAATAAATGAAAGTCTCTTTTGTTTATATTTTAGTGATGCTAAAGTTGCCTACAATTAATTAAGGTTTCTAATTTTTATTCAAATTTTAATTGTATTAATTAGTTTGTTTCATTATATTTTTCTAAATTCTCAAAAAAACGAAGAGTGGAAAACGCGAACGTTACAATACTCACTTGATTAACTTTAAATTCAACTGGCATAATTATAGTAGGTTAAGTGGAAGAACAGTAACAGATAATGCTGACTGAACTTCGTCTATACTTTTATATAATTTTGTTTTGTGAAATTATTATTAAATATCCATTGAAACAACAACTTTTCGTGCAAATGCACCGCCGGGAAAATGCGGTGTATTTGCACGGTAGGCAGTTGTTTCAATGGATATTCATTGTCTTAGTAGTCTTATTAATTATGGCTTATTGTGTGCAGTTCATACTAACATTCTCGTAATTGTATATAGCTTTGCAAACTAAAAGATTATTCATATAATATATAAAATTACTAATACTGGGTGGGCCTGAAAGGCGTACGATTTTAAAAACACTCTTGCGTTTGAAGCTTCAGAGATGGGACTGCGCGGGTGGTGGGGTTAAGTAGCCCGGTTCTCGGAAATTTAGTCGCGATGGATTACTTCACCGGAGCGCAACGTGCATTCTGCGTTAAATATTATTACAAAAATGGCGATACGTGCGTTATTGTTCGGCGTTTATTTCGGCGTGAGTTTGGATTACATGACCTAAATCAGTGTCAGTGAGAGTTCGAAGCTACTGGTTCGACTCTCAAACAGAAGCCTGCGGGACGTCCAAGGTCAACGAGAACAGAAGACGCAATTGAACAAGTTAGAGCTTCAGTTTAACGTAATCCTGCTAAATCGACTCGAAAGCGTTCAGCTGAACTTGCGGTATCCAGAACATCTTTGCGTCGCGTTTTGTTGAAAGATCTGAAATTGCACCCGTATAAAATTCGAGTTGTGCAGGAATTACAGCCAAATGATCTAATTTTACGACGAGCCTTCGTTCAAACAATGTTGGAACGCTTTCGGAGTGTCAACAATATTCTGTTCTCCGACAAAGTCCATTTTCACACAAATGGGCATGTGAATAAACAGAATTGCCGTTACTGGGCTGCAGAGAACCCACGTGCAAAACACCAAAAGCCTCTGCATTCGCCAAAAGTAACCGTTTGGGCGGCCATGTTAGCGCACGGAATTATCGGACCCTACTTCTTCGAAAATCGACAAGGCCAATCTGTCACTGTAAATTTTGACCGATACATAGCCATGTTAAGGGATTTCTTGTTTCCACAACTGCAACAATTTGAAGCCTATAATCGTGCGACATGGTTTCAACAAGATGGCGCGACATGCCATACAGCTAATGCCTCTTTGACGGTCGTAAACGAGATGTTTGCTGGGAAACTGATATCGCGCCGAGGTGACATTGCATGGCCTCCTAGAAGTGCAGATCTAATGCCACTGGACTTTTTTTTGTGGGGATATCTAAAAAGTAGAGTCTACTCCAATAACCCAGCCACGATTAACCAGTTGAAGACCAATATCCGGGAAGAAATGGCAGCTATTCCCCGTGCAATGTGCCAGCGAGTTTTTACCAATTTGAGGTTCAGATTCGAAGAATGTTTGCAGCGCGATGGTGCACACCTGGATGACGTTATTTTTAAGAAATGAATTTCCCAGATGTAAATTTTTATAGAAATAAAAATTTGTATGTGAATTGTACTTAGTTTTTTTAAATGATTTTTTAAAATTCGTAATTATTTCTGGCCCACCTTGTATAATAAACTAAATATAATAATTAATTGTTATCTCTCCTTTCATTTATAATTTGTATTTGTTAGTTGGTTTGAAAAGAATTTAAACTAAACGTTACATATACTTTAATAGAGCGTTGTAACAAATCAAATTAAATAAGATTTTAAATATTTCATTGTATAATTCAATATTCGGAGGTGTATTTGCACGGGAAGTAGTTGTTTCAATGGATATTTATCTTCTTAAGTTGTCTTATTAATTAAGACATTGTTTGCATTTTCACGAATAGTTTTTTCGTAATTTTATATATTATTATTATTATTTATATATTATTATTCTCTCGAATTCAAATAGTTTTGAATTTGAATTTATCTTGCTTAAAATTGTATACTCTTAACGTAAAATTCACAGAATTAACTTACAATTAATTGTACTTACATCTTATAAAATCGAAATTAAATTATCTCACCACGTTTTCTTAAAATATTCAGCCAAAGTTTAAATTATGCAATAAAATTAATGATTTTTGGGGAATGTTTTCTTTGAAAAAAATATAAAAAATTAAAATTGCATACCCTTAACGTGAAATTTACAGAATGTACTTAGAATTGATTGCACTTACATCTTAAAGAAGGAAAATTAAATTGTTTTCTTAAAATATTTAGCTGAAAGTTGAAATTATGGAACACAATCAACGATTTTAGGGGAAGGTTTTTTTTAACAATTGTAAAAAATTAACAGATTAAGAAATCAACATGAAATTTCAAGAATCTACACGGAAATTAATAAACTTCTATTGGTTTTAATTGAAATTTGAATATCTTTACTGGATTTCGCTAAAATATCAAATGAAAGTTGAAGTTTGATGTAATGTATATTAATTTTATTAAATTTATTTATTCATCAACGGGATCCATATGTAATGTACCCATCTGTATATTTATTTCATTTATAAAATTTAATACTTTAGTATCGTGCATTTTTGATAATCATATTTAAAGTTATTTATGTTTATAAATGAAATTGCCAATTCTTGGTTGCAGAATACTTGAAACATTAAAAGTGCGATTCTTTTCGCAATCTACAACAAGTTAGTCTTACAAAGACTATATCAAACACTCATTGAAACAACTACTTCCCGGGCTAATACCCCGACGGACATTGAATTATATTATAAGTGTTTGCTGTTACATACAGTAACCTACTGCATATGTAACAATTTGGGTCAAATTATTCAGGCCATCTATAGACGCGTCTATAGATGGCCTGAATAATTTGACCCAAATTGTTATATTTGCAGTAGGTTACTGTATGTAACAGTCAAACACTGGTTGTATAATTCAATGGCCGTCGGGGTATTAGCTCGGGAAGTAGTCAATGAGTGTTTGATATAGTCTTTGTAAGACTAACTTATTGTAGATTGCGAAAAGACTCGCACTTTTAATGTTTATTTATGTTTGTTTCACTTATTGATGTTTTTTGTTTATTTTTACTTAAATATTATTCATTGCTAAATGTTATTATCAGAATGCATTTGCTAATGCTAGAGCACAGATAAGCCTGGGAAGAATAAATAGTTAATTAGAATTTGTACTTAATGGAAAAATTCCGCTAAAGATGATAAAGTTCACCCCGGCTTATGCGTGCCCCTTCTTACGCATTGTTTGCTTAACAAAGAACCATTATTCATTACTATTAGATCTAATTTCGGGCACTTCTGATTTGACTCTCGAACACAAGACAGTAAAAATATTACTTACTCCGATTAAATTCAATAAACTTATTTAAGCAAGCTAGTTAAAGTTTCTAAATATATTATATTGTAATATTCACAAGTTTCTCAGTTAAGAAAATAGAATTGATATTCGTTATATAAAAACATCAAGTTATTTTAACCTCACCCAGAATAAAAGAACCTACTTAATATTAAATAAGTGTTAAATATTGAAAATACTAAATAATTAACTTTTACACATATACAATATGAGACTACAGTTCTTGATTCTTAAAACTAACCCAATTACATATAAGTCTAAAGTATTAAAAAAATATATATTTCCTAAGCTACAAACACAATGATAATTTACAAGTGGCAAACTGAACAAGTACACAATAAACTATTCATTTAATAAGAATGCACGGAGGTGTTTCAATGTTCCACTAAATATGTCAAAATTGATAGTCTTACAATTAGCACAAATCCTTTTGAGACCAAAATTAGTGCAGTAATTAGTTCTGTACATTTGTTCATAAAATGACTTACTGCTCCGTAATAGGCTTGGAACATGAAAGTTCACTAAACTTAAAAGTTCTGAACACATTATCACACCTGATATTAATTTGTAAATAAAAATGAGATCTGCATTTAACCGTCGCTCGAGCGATTGCAAATTAAATTCCATTAATTTTCAATAACCACTGATCGTTTTGAACGTTTGTAATTATTATTTCTGATTGATCGTTTAACGAGGGTTGCCACTCCCAGGTGAAGCATGAAGTAACATTTCGAGTTTAGAAAAGCCTGAAAATTTGGATTTGCTGGGGCGCGCAAGCGAAGCGAGTCGCGGCCCAGCAAATCCAAATTTTCAGGCTTTTCTAAACTCGAAATTTTACTTCATGCGCCACGCGTACTAAACACTGACTTCAAGTGACATTTTTAACCGATTGGTCACAGTGGAATATATTTAGTTCATTGATTATCAATATTTAGAGTGACGGGGAAAGACACATCACCATAATTTTTATTTTAAAATTTCAAAATTTGGACTCATTTCGTTTTTCCTCTCAACCCCTGAGAGGAAAAACGAAATGAGTCCAAATTTTGAAATTTTACATTTTTTTTTAACCCACTTATACCCAGTCTGAATATTTTCAATGCATGCATGTCATTAATGACTAAGTTTACTATCACTTGTGCACAATAACGTATTCTTCGCTGTGTATGTTAATCTGACAAGTGTTCTAAGTTGTGAAGTTTATAACAGTGGCGGCCGGTGGCTTTATGTCAAACAAAAATGCCTACGTAATGCATTCCGGAATTAAAAGCTGCGCTCGTTGTGTTGCTAAACGCATGTATTAATAACGCAATTCCGTGACGTAAGGAGCATTGATAAACAAAATGGATCGGTAGTGCTTTCAACCTCATTTTTTGTATCTTGGATTTGAGCCTCACATAAAGAGAGGCCGCGGGCCGCTAGTGGTTTATAATCGTGGTAACTATTTTCTTTCAAAATTTGTCGTAGCGTACTATATTTTAAATTCAACTCAAAATAGTGGTAACAATATTGTCAAAATTGATACTTTAAGCAGCTCCATCAAGCTGAAAGATCCATATTTGCACAACCAAATGAAAATATTATGGACATTTTTAACTATTTTTGAACTATTTAACTACCACAATTTTAATTTTTTAACCTAATTAAAAAAAACAGTGGTGATTGGTTAATAATTAGTCAATAATTTGTAGATCCAATTGAGTTCAGTTTTTCATGGTTTAGTACTATGGTCGGGCTGGTTTGATATCAAGCTGGCCCGACCACTGTATTTTTTTTTAAATTAGGTTAAAAAATTAAAATTGTGGTAATTAAATAGTTAAAAAATAGTTAAAAATGTCCATAATGTTTTCATTTGGTTGTGCTAATATGGTTCTTCCAGCTTGATGGAGCCACTTTAAGCAATTTATCTTGCCTTTCGAGGAGAATATGCTTTGTTATTTGCACGTAAATTGCGTTCCAATCTTGCAAATATTTTTAAGGCTGGAATAACACGTTCAGGGCATCTCTGGGCGAATAAATGAACTGCTCTTCTTGGGTTCTTTTGAGATTCTCCACAAATTAATATGTCGACTTTTTCGTTGTGTCTGAACATTTTATAAAAACAAATGACAACAAAACAATATTTATTAACCATTAGTTTAATTATTGACAGATGCGACTTTGTTATTGGCTTTCAAAGGCTACTTTTTTAAGTCGTAACAATTGTGAATTTTTGATAATACTTTTTTTAAGTTTGCTTATATTTTTTTAACGGAAGAAGATAGCAAATTTTCTTCTCTACAAAGTTTAGTGAAAAAAATTAGCTCTTTATAAATATCCAAAAAAAAGGTATGTTTCTGGAAAAAAAAATACTCGATAACGTCATTGCTTCAGTTTGTTAATTTAGAAAAATATGCAATTTTAGCTTAAAATGGACCTTACTCAATCCCATTTATGAATCTCTTTTCCGATTTTTTCTATCGTTTTGCCTTTTCTTATAATGGACCTCGAGTTTCGCTCACCCTATACATACATCTGGTATAAAATACATTTGTCAAGAAAGGTTCAATGCAGTGGCGTAGATAACGAGGAATTTAGGGGATCACCCCCTCCCCGCCATGAGTCTAGAATAATATTAGAATTTAAAAAAAGATTAAACAACGTATGAAACATACAAAAAAATTATTAAATTCCTATTATTAAAACTAAGAAAAATCATTAATTTTGTAAATAATTATTGAATTTTAACAAAATAGAATATTCTATTTATCACTATATTACGATATCTCTAAATTTTGATTAGATTTTATTGTTTGAAGAATAATTGTTTTTGATGATTTTAATGGAGTTACAAAAACAACCCCCACATGTTATATATCGTTGGAACGAGAAAAAAAAATTACCTAATAAAATAGGCCAGTCAACTGTAAGTTAAATTTAAAAAACACAACTTTATGTTATAACTTGAATATTAATGAAGTTATCATAATTCTGTTAAGAGGAAGTCGACCGCTCTCTAAACGTATAAAACTAAGCACACTGCCGTCTTAATTACATCCTTGTTTAGGGATGAAATATTTTGAAAAAATAGGCATACTCTAAGAAAAGTGGAATCTTAATGCCTGTCTTAGTAAAATATTTCCCACTTTGACCGTTTTTATATAAAAAAATATCAATCATTGTTAAACTAGCGTAATCGCATCTTCAATATAATTTTTTTCTGCAACATTTATAAAAAAATATTAGGAAACTAAATCAGTCACATTGTAGAAGAATTCTTTTCGAAGAATTTGAATTTTTTCCAATTATTTCTATCGCACAATAAATGTACTGGGATGTCGCGCGATATTGAAGTTTCAGAAAATTTGAAAAACTGTTTTACGCGCGACACCAAATAAATAAATGCAAAAATCACATATCTTTGCAAAGGAATTATCTAGAATGTGACTGATTTAGTTTTTCAATATTTTTTATAGATACTGCAGACAAAAATAAAATTAGTATCGCGATTTCGCTAGTTTACCAATGTTTGATATTATTTTATAAAATAACGGTAAAAGTATAAAATATTTTATTGAGACGGGCTTGAAGATTGTTCTTTTCCTGAAGTATACCTATTTTTTCAAAATATTTCATCCCTAAACAAGGATGTAATTAAGACGGCATTACGCTTAGTTTTATACGTTTAGAGAGCGGTTGACTTCCACTTAAGCTTATTTTATTCTTCTCAAAAAAGTGCATTTATAAGTGCACCAACTGGATCTACATTGAATCACTTAGCCTTTTTACCATTTAATATACAATGTATTTTTAATACTTTAAAACTTATTTGAGATTAACATGGCAACAAAATGAAAATTTATAACTCTGTATATCTCATAGGTTATTTATATTATTCGTCGTGAATAATTGGTGACCCATTTGTTTGTTTAACGTTAGGTTTATGCGGGGCTTTTCTAAGCTCGAAATTTTACTTTATGCTTAGTTTGGGAGTGGACAACACTCATTTAAAGCTTCAAATTGAACTTTTTTAACGAATACCCAAAGATTTAAGTATATACGCTGTAATTGGGGTATGTATACTTTAAAGAAAAACTTTTTACTTGAATTTTTTTAAGAAACAACGAAAATTGTAAAATTTACAGCGCATATACAGGATGTCCCATGAGTGCGTTCTCGGAGGATATCTCGGCTCGTGTTAAAGATAGAAAAAAGGTTTTTTTAAGAAATTTGCTTGTTTTTAAAAGCTGCATAACCTAAAAATATTTGCATGTATACACACCCTGTTATAAAGGCAGTAGCAGATGCAACTTGCTTATATCAAAAGGATCACCCTATATATTATTTGGTTCTTAAATTGTTCCTTAAAACTGCGTATAATTTTATTAAAAACATTTGGTCTAAATTGTTCCGTTTCGGAATCAATTGACATTTATATATAAAAATCACGTTTGCGGCAGTTTTGGAAACCTAAAATTTCTCTAAAAATAAATAAGATAGAGAGTTGCAGTTTTCGCCACTCTCTTGAGAATAAAAGGCGCTATCGAATGCACTATAAAGTTATCGCGATCAAGTTATTTGACTACAAAACAAAAATAGTCGAATTTATAAATTTTCAAACAAAGGTAACTTGATTCAGTGGTTAAACAAAGTAAAAAGGGTTTTATTTACAAAGGTAACTTGATTTTTTAAAATGGAACCATATAATTTTTTAACGGCAATCGATTCAAAATTCAATTCTCTTTTAATTAGGTTCATAATTTTTACCCGTAAGTTTAAAATTATTAAGATAATTATATTACATCTACAGATACAAAATTATTATCAAATTAGAAATAGAATTTCATTTTGAGTCGATTGACATAAAAAAAGTTACATGGTTCTATTTAAAAAAACGAAGTTACCTTTAATTTAAAATTTATAAATTTAACTATTTTTATTTTATAGCCAAATAACTTAAACGCAACAACTATATAGTACAGGTGATAGCGCCCCCAATTCTCAAGAGAATAGTGAAATCTGCAGCTCTTTATCTCATTTAGTTTCCGAGATATTTTAGCTTTATAAAACCACTGCAAATATTATTTTCGTCCATAAATGTCATACTACATAGTACATACTACATAGTGCATACTACATAGTGCATACTACATAATACATACTACATAGTGCATACTACATAGTACATACTACATAGTGCATGCTACATAGTACATACTACATACTACATAGTGCATACTACATAGTAAATACTACATAGTGCATGCTACATAGTACATACTACATAGTGCATACTTTATAGTACATACTACATAGTACATACTATGTAGTGCATACTATATAGTAAATAGTACAGAGTATATAGTACTGTAGGGTGTTATTTTTAATTAATTTGATAGATGTCAGTCTAGTATTTTTTTTATCAAATATGGGTGATTGTGAGGGAAAAAACAAAACTGAGGTTGTTAAAAAAGGAAAACAAAGGGGTGGAGTTTTTACGAGAGTGAAAACATATCTTTGTCGATACGATTTTTTAAGTTTGGGTATCGCTTTGCGGTTTGGTGCTGCACTTGAAGTGGCCGAGTTTGTAGCCCTTGACTGCAGTTGCCGTCCGACTGAACGATAGAGAATCAAGAAAGAACTTGTAGCCGGGAGCAGTCAATTTAAGATAAGTGTTAATTCGAAATTTGAAGAGCTATCCTCGATTTGAACATTATTTAACCGTCCTACAACGGATTATTTCTAGGTGGCGCCCATGTATTTTCGTTCTGATGTTTATGTTATTAGAAATTAATTTAAAAATGTAGTTATTAATTATAAATTTATTCCTTGTGTTTCTCTTGTAATTTACTCAGACCCGCCCCACATATTACAGCCGAACGTCTCAGTACATATTAGATAGAACATAGTACATAGTAAATAGTACATAGTAAATAGTACATAGTAAATAATAGTACATAGCATAGTATGGTGATGAGCTTTCTGTTCACTGTTTTTTTTAATATTTAGATGCTTGACTTGCTTATTAATATATTTTACTTGATATAATCTGGGAGTGGAAATGAAGCCACTGTGTGGCGAAACAATTGTTGCAGTATCAATCAATAAACAGTGAAATCACTGAATAAAACACTTACTATGTTTTTTTCCACAAAATATTTTGTGGTAAAAAACATAGTAAGTGTTTTATTCAGTGATTATGAATTACCACGTAGTTACGGTCGCAACCATCATGATTAAACAGTGAAATCTTAACCAAGTGTATTATTTACTAAAAGTGTTATTATTTTTGTTCTTAAAATGTGCAAGTAATTCAATTGAATAATTTTGACAAATCATCACTTTTAAAACCAGTAAAAACTTTTCAATAATACACCAGCGAAGACGTTCCAAAAATTTAAGTTAGTTTATAAGTCCCGGGGGGTAATGCAGTTCAAAACTGTCTCTCAAACTGGATAAAATCCAGATGGTGCGATCGCAACGAAAAGCATTCATATGAGCACACGTCCCCGAATCCCGGCGTAATCCTTCGAGTTCCTCTTCATTACGACCAAACAAGTTCGCCTCAACCGCTGAAAGAGACCGCAAAAAGAAAACCGATGCTGTAAACAAACGGTTTCTTACGATACGACACTTTATATAAAAATCCCCGACGTCGTATCAAAAAATCCGCACACAAAGCGTAAATAGTTTCTATTTAGAAATAAACGAGTTGGGAAAGGGATAAAGAATGAGAGGAGGTGTTGGGTAATCGTTTCGTAAATGGATCCCATTTTACAACGTATATATTAATGATTGTGTTCATAGTGAATGAACAGCTTTTTTTGACAATTCTATTAACTAAATGGATGATACTAAGAGGTAACATTTACGTTTCTGTTACTTAATTTTCTTTAAAGTAACAGAAACACAAATGTTACCTCCTAGTATCATCCATTTAGTAAATAGAATAGGCGTATATTTCTATAATATCATATGTTCAATAAAAAAAACCTCTGGAGTGCCATGATTTTATCTTTTTTTAAATTTAAGTTGGATACACACTTTAGGAATTAACATATAAAACGTCAGACATAATAATTATTATGTATATTTTCAAAGTTGCCTACCTCGAATATTTTCCATGGCACTCTAGAGATTGTTTTTGATTGATCATACGATATTTATATTCTTATACCGTTCCTTTGTTTTATCGTGCTTACTATAGGGTCGGAAACTGATGACGTCGAAAGTGAGCGAAAAATTCAAACGTGAGTCATACTACCGAAACTGTCTAAATATTGGCAGTGTTGACAAGGTACGTAAGGGCGAGAATAAAATAGGTTATGTTTACAGCTTACTGTACCGTAGTGTTAAATATTTAAAAATTCAATTGCTCGGATTTGCTAATTATAATGCATTATCTAATGTCTAGAACGAATACATTTGCTGTAAATTACGGAAATATTTTTTAACCAGTAAATGAAAAATATGCAACACTTCGTTAAAGTTGTGGTGTTTTTTTAGTATTTAATTTCAGTAAAATAATTTTTAATTTAAGTATATATATTGAATAAATCGGTTAGGTTAATTTGTAAAGTTCCAGAGGTGGTTGTATTCTGTAAAGTTTCAGACCGCTGAAAAAGGTGATGAACGAGAGGAGAGCGCAACCTCGAAAACCCTGTTCAGACCACTAACGACCTTTACCGCCCACCCCATCCAGTAAATGGCGAATGGAAAACCGAATTCAGGAATGCCCCTCGCGTAAATTTTCAATTCGGTCAAATAAATTTCACCGGATAGGGCGTCGCTGGCAAAGATTGAAAACAATTATTTCACTTTATTTTAAGTAATTGATTTTTATCGTTCTCGCCATTTCAACCACTCTTTCCACTAAAGATACGTTTTAGTCTTATTAATGTTAGTAGATAGTTTAAAGACTACTAATGTATCGAAATCTACTCTGCTAATTCCCGGCGCATTCACCACTGTTATATAGAGCGTTCATCGGCAGATATTAGTATATTTCATTAGGAGTCCAGAAAAAGGGATTTTTTCGTGTGCGCGTGACATGCAAGTCACGGAAAAATCCATTACTGGACGTGTAATGAACGCTATTTTTTATTATACTTATCTGAAAACAACAATATAAAACCAAATATTTTCATATTTTTTTTTACTTTCAAAACTATGACTTTTATAATAGTAAAAATAGAATTAAAATAAATATTATCGAAAATCAAATTTAATTGGAACTGGTATTATTAATAGTAAGGTTTATCGTACAATTAGTATTATTGCTCAAGTTTATTCCCTTTAGCATTTTACGATCCTGAGTTATTTTTCAGATGTATTTTCCGCATGAGAAGGGGTAAACAATTTCCTTGACACTTCTATTTTTCTATGTATTCTTCTTCTATGTATCCTTCTGCTACATTAGAAGATCGCCATCCTCCGTGCCTTTTCAGAGTGAGCAAATAACTACCGCTTTCGACCAACATGGTTGCCGAAGAACGTCTTAGCCCGTGTCCAGTATATTTTTCCGGATCTTTTAGTTTTAGGTATTTTGCAATAAGTTTCAGAATACCATTGATAGTATGGCATCCAACATGTTGAGCGTAACATTTGCGGTTTCGGTATGCAACAAATAATCTTCTGCTTTCTATTTGTTTAGGCTGTAAATCTGCATATTTGCGGTAAAGTGTGCAGGGCTCGAATGTACATTCTTTATTTGTAATCGTAAAACTTATGATTATGATTTTTTCCATCTCGAAAAAACACGACAAGAAAACGGCCATTATCTTCCACATCATCTAAACTTAAACGTATTAAATCATCTCGACGGCACGCACCGAAGATTAAAACACTAACATGACTTTTGCTAATAGATATTGCTCATCTGAAGCTTCGCATACAAATTTGGTAACTTGTTCTGCTGTAAGAACTCCGGACTTTTTTGGTACATAAGCTACAGCTTGACGCTTCGATGAAGCAACCGTTTTTCGAAAATTGTTGGGATCGATATTTTCTTTTACAACCAAACAACTTCTTATCATCGAGAATCGACTCCACAAAGTTGACGATTTTAAAGATTTGGACTTTTCAGAAAAATATACTACTAGTACATCGTCGCTCACACTGTTTATATTCTTCTGAGTCCGCCATTCATTAAACATTTTATATTCTTGTTCATACCTGGATCTTGATTTGGCCGGTAGTAAATCTGCACTAACTTGTGCCGCTTGCTTCAATATCTCATCAGGAATATTAGCTACATCAGGATTATCGTACATTTTAAACAATCTAATGGATTATTTCAATGACGAAAAAAGAAAAGTCAAACGTCAACCGTTGCTATGGATACATTTCGTAGGCGCACGAAAAGAGCGCACAAACAAATACTTTCCGTGCGGTGGCTTGAAAAAGCGATGTTTTCAATATTCTAGAGGCATATGGAAATGAAGTGTTTTGAGATAAGTATAATAAAAAATGAATTTCAGGTTTTCGAGCGCGTATAAAACAAACTGAAGAAAAAACTAAAAGTAAATTTTGTAGACTCATATATACCCCAACAATAATTAATAAATATATATTAAATTATTTAGAAATTTCAATTTATATTAAATTATTTAAAAAATTCAATCTATGTCCGGCTGTTTATATAAATACACAATTAAAATTATTATTAGAAAACACGTTTAATAGTCCGGCCATTCCATAAATAAGTGCACACTTTTTGGGGGTACATCAGGGATTTTAGCGAATTTCACATATTTTATAAAGGTTATCAAGACATGGTTTTTGGTTGTTACTAGAGGTTAAACAAATTATTGTGTCAAAAGTTATAACAATATAAACTTTTAGTACACTTTTATTTTGAACTTAAAAATATCGTAAACCATCACTGATACATAAAAAGTTCTCTAGACATCTAAGCCGACGGGCGGACATGGCGGGTCGTCCCGAACGGTCGCTATCTGAAAGCGAATTAAATAAAAGCGTAACAAGTGTTTCAAAAGAATGTGTTATATGTAATAACGACAAAGACAGTGAGTTTTTGAAGTGTAGTATTTGTGATGGTGAATATCATACAATCTGTGCCAAATCAGAGGATAAGTTTGGTATACAAGCATGCCTCAGATGTGAAAAAAACTCATTGCAAAAGTGCTCACTCCAGATACTAATCGCTGTAAAAATGGAAATAGCAAAGCTGACACGTAAAGTAAGTGATCAAAACATAATGATATGCAAACAACAAAATGAAATTAAGGGTCTAACCTCTGAGATAAAGGACCTAAAAAACAAATACGACAATAATCTAAACATTAAAAACAAGATTCCTGCAGACTGCAGAGACCTTCAATTAAATTCTTCTGATAATATACCCAAAGATGGAGTTAGCTACACCGAAATTAATAATTCAAAATTATCTACAACATTGAAAAATCCGATAAAACAAAAAGAACAAACATCCAAGCCAAACGTAGATAACGAAATTCCAAATGCAGAAATCGGGGTCAATAACCACAGCGATCAAAATAAAACACAAATAAACAACGAATGGACTGAAGTGGTAAAAAAACAAAGAAAACATAAAATAAATCCGTATAAATTCAACGGCGCGGCTATAAATTCCAGCCTTCCGGTAGCAGAGCACCAGGCAAAAAAATGGATTTTTGTATCAAGACTTCGAAAAGATGTAGGGCGAGAACACGTACTGGAACATCTCCAAAAAGCGGGAAACTTCCCTTTCATAGTTGAGAAGTTGAAACCAAAGTATGAACAAGCTGCTTATTCATCTTTTAAAATAGGAATTCCGATGTCGATAGAAGACAAAGTAATACACGCGGATTTCTGGCCACAAAAGACTCTAATTAACAGATTCTTTTTTAAAAGAAGTGAAGGAAAAAATTTTCAAGAAATCGGGAACCCGAATGTGAACAGATAGTGCATAAAAACAATAAAAAAAATTTAAACTCTTGCATCAAAATATACAATGTTTAACAACTTCCTTATTTCAATTAGAGTCCGTAATAGAAGAAATAAATTGTAACATTATGTGTATTTCTGAACATTGGCTATCTTATGAACAGATTGAATTAATTAATATTCCAAACTTTACAATAATATCAAGTTTCTGTAGAGAAGAGCGACAACATGGAGGGGTAGCAATTTTTGTAAAAAATTCAATAAACTATCTTCCCTATGACGTATCCAAGTTTACTCTAATCAAAGTTTTCGAATGTGCGGGTACACAAATCAGCATGGGCGATGAAATATCTATAATAGTAGTATGTGTATATAGACCACCCTCGGGGGATTTCTGCCTGTTTTGTGAGTTATTTGAAAAACTGTTATGTAACCTATTACACCAAAACAAACCATTTTTCATAGCGGGTGACTTTAATATTGATATTTTGAAAACTAATAATATGAGTCATGATTTTATTAATATATTAACTTCTTTTAATGTACATCACCTTATAAATGAGCCAACTAGACTTTCAAATCGAAGCCAAACTTGCATAGACAACATTCTAACTAATATAACTACCAATAATTATAATGTGGAAATAGTACATACTAATATTTCTGACCACACCGCTCAACTTTTAATATATGAAGGTAACATTAGCACAAAAAGAAACTTAATTAATATAAGGGACTTTAGACAATCTAATATAATCTCATTCTGCGTAGAATTATCTCAAATCTCTTTCGACTCAATATTCTCTGAAACATCACCAAACATGAAATATAAGAAATTTTTACATCTATTCACAACACATTTTAATAACAAATTTCCAATTAATAAAATGGTTAATAAAAGGCAAAACCAAAAAATAATCCCTACAAGTGAAGATTTAAAGATAAGTAAAGACAAAATGCTTATATATCAAACTATTGGTACCTACATTTCAGATTTTGAAGCACTGTATAAGAAAGAACAAAAAATATACAATAATCTCCTAATTACTGAACGTAAAAAACAAATACAACACAAATTGGAAACGTCACAAAACAAATCTAGGGCCTCCTGGGCAGTAATTAGAAAATTTGTAAGCAAACAGAAAACTCATACTTTACCAGACCATGATAATCGAGACATTCTTGCAAATAATTTCAACAAATTCTTTAATGAAGTAGCAATTACGTTACAAAAAACTATAGATAATTCACCGACGAAAAAATATTGTCAAAAAATTCCACTCAATAAAAATTCGGCATATTTTGAACCAACTAATTACACTGAAATTTTTAATATTATAAACAGTTTCACAAATAAAAATAGCGCAGGTATCGATGACATTCCTATGCAGATAATTCAGCATTGCATAAACTACATCAGTGCACCCTTAATTGATATTATAAACTCTTCACTGGAAACAGGAATTTATCCTGAACAACTAAAAGTATCATTAATCTCACCAATCTTCAAAAAAGGCGATAAGAATCTTTTAAATAATTATAGGCCAATAAGTGTAATAAATTCCTTCTCAAAAATCTTTGAAAAAGTAATTTATAATAGATTATTAAGTTTCTTTTCTAAGAACAATTAATTATCAAAAACACAACATGGTTTCCTTAAGGGTAAAAATATAAACACTGCAATATTTGAATACATAACTTCTGTGTTTGAAAATTTTGAAAATAATAACCTTTCATGCGGTGTATTTGTAGACTTATCAAAAGCTTTTGATACAATCGATCACGATTTATTATTAACAAAATTGTATCGTTATGGAGTAAGGGGAGTTCCTTACGATCTAATTAAAACATATTTACAAAATAGACCCCACTATACAAAATTAAAAAATTCAGATAACGGATCCATTATACTGTCAAACCCTTTAATAACAAACAGAGGAATTCCTCAGGGGAGCATACTCGGCCCTCTCCTCTTCATTATCTTCGTCAATGATATCGAACACAATATAGAGGGAAATTGCAAATTAATTACTTATGCAGACGATACAAATCTGCTCATACAGGGTAAAACTTTTCCAGATATAGTCTACACTGGAAATACAAATATGTATAATTTAGAAAAATGGTTTGAGCAAAATAATTTATTTTTAAATAAAACAAAAACTGCATGCTTGCTCTATAAAACAAATCAAGGGTTAACGACACCTAATTCAATTAATTTAAACAACGAAGATTATAAATTTACCAGCCATGTAAAATTTTTAGGCATAATAATTGATGAAACGCTAGGTTTCACCGAGCATATAAATAAATTATGCAATAGAACAAGTAGTACCTGCTACGGGTTACGTATTCTTGTTAAAAATACTAACACTGAAACAGCAAAATTATTTTATCACTCAAATATTGAATCACACTACAGGTATGGAATTGTACTTTGGGGTGGCTCTGTATATATGAATAGAGTATTCACCAATCAAAAGAAAACTTTGCGCATATTACTAAAATTAACATATAACCAGAGTTGTAGAGAAATGTTCAAGAACAACAATATTCTTACTATTTATGGTCTATATATTTATGAAAGCATGAAGTTTGTATGGAAAAACAGTAGCTATTTTGAAAATATATACACTCCGTCAGGATATAATACAAGGCGAGGGCCTCAATTTAATCTACCAGCGCATAGGCTGACAAAATTTCAAAGAAGCTGTCTGTATTCCAGTGTAAAAATATATAACCACCTTCCTAGGTGTACCAAAAAAATTGTAAATTATAAGCAAATGAAAATCACTTTATTTAATTATTTATGTAAGCTGGAACCATACTCTATGGAAGAATACTTTAAATTTAATTAATATCTGTATGTTGCGTTTGACGTTTTACCTATACACTATTATGTAAATACTGTATTATGTAAATAAAGTTATTATTATTATTATTATTATTATACTTGACTTTTTTATGCTTAAATGTTCAAAGTTTAAAATACATTTTTTTCGAAACGAAAAAACTTTATTTAGATAGATTTTTTTTATTGAATAAAACAAATCTCAAAAAATAGTCAAATACTCATGTTTTAATTTTCTTAAAAGAAATATATGATATACCCTAATCCTTCCTTAAAATATTTCCGTTTTCAAAAAGATGGGCACTTCAAAACTTTTTGAGATATGATTTTTTTTAACAGAGCGCTGCATTGACGCGAGGCGCTCTCGCCATTGGTGTAATGGCCTGGATCGCGGTGTGCGCTGCGAGTCCCTCTTAATAAACACAGAATACTTTATTTATTCATTGTTTAATGTAAAATTAGGTCACTAATATAGTTTATTTAATTTTATAAAGGATTTCCACTCTTAGCCGTAAAAATTATATAACGATAAGGTCAGTGAAAATGCTGTTAATAGCATTTGCACTGATCTTGTCGCAAAATAAGTTCTTTTTTAATCTCTTGGTGGAAATCACTTGAATATTGGAAATTAAAATGGAAAAAGGAGTGGGCGAGGGTAGAGGTAATGGTTGAACACTACAGAAAATACAAAGATAATTATATAAAAACGACAGAAAGGACCTTTGAAATTCCCCGATACCTGAAATGCTGACAAAAATTGGTTCTAAATAGTAAATACATAAGCCGTTTATTTGAAAGTGGCTTGACTCCATTTTTCAATTTTTTGTTGTTGACTGTAATAACCTTTATAATTTGAGGTTTTCAGTTAATTTTTGGTTGTGTATATTCACAATATAATATTTTGAATATACTTAACCACAATCTGATATTTATGTCAGAAAACCTCAAATTATATAGATTATTTCAGTCAACAACAATAAATTGAGACATGGAGTTAGGTCACTTTCAACAAAAAACAACAATTTATTTTATGTTGTATATACATCATTCTTGAAAATTACATTAAACCGAAACTAGTTAAAAATAAAATATTTTATTAGTAAAACAAATCAAGTGAATTTAATTAAAAACCTATACAGGGTGTCCGTATTTCGACAGAATGTATGGAGATCTCAGTTATTTGAAGAGATAGGGAGTCGGTTAAATTAGGGCAAAGTTGCGCATTTTAGGGCCTAACAATAATCTGAAAACAATTTTGAAATATCATTTTTTGTTTTCGAGATATCAACAAAAAACTGATTTTTTGAAAAATCGTTTTTATTTTTTTATTTAAAAACTACAATATCCAGACATTTAAAATTTTGACATTACACAGGCACTTTTTAATGAGGAATCTACAAGCATATTTTTTTCTAAGATAACTATAACATTTACCCAGGGACCATGGCCAACTTTTGTTTTTCTTATGGGCGCCATTTTGGATTTTCATATTTTTTGAAAGAATATTTTTTTCTGAACTCACTGATATATCACAATCATAATTTATTTTAGATTTGATATTTAAAATTATGATATTTTCTTTTTTGCAAAGAGTGCCTTGGAAACAATGACGTCATATCTGTTAATCAATAAAATCTTGACAGCAGTCAATTATTCTTAGCACTCAAAATTAATTAATAACTGTCAGTCGATACTTATGATAATTATTACAAAAGAATTATAATAAGTAACGATTATCACACAAAAGTTGCACAAACTAAATGTATTCTACTTTTATTATTATTATTCCAAAACTATTTACAAAAAAGGAATTTTTGCATTTTTCGCTACATCTCAGTAAATATTGATCACCATCACATCTAAGCATTATATATTTTTAACTTTACTATAAATCAGTGGATTATACACGTGGCGCATGAAGTAAAATTTCGAGTTTAGAAAAGCCCCGTGAAAATTTGTCGAGGGTCGCTGCGCGACCCTCGACAAATTTTCTACGCGGGGCTTTTCTAAACTCGAAATTTTACTACATGCTTAGTCTGGGAGTGGAAAACACTCGTTACTTTAAAATAAATCACAATTGTTAAAATCTGCATCGTCAGATGCCCGTCTTCAGGGGTGATATGTAAGCAAATTATGGGTCCCAGGAGTTGTCAAATGAGTGAGTTACTCAACTGTTTCCAAGGCACTCTTTACAAAAAACAAAAGATTAAAATTTTACATATAAAATGTACAATAAACTATAAGTATGATCCATCATTGAATTCAGAAAAAAATATTCTTCCAAAAATTGTGGAAATCCAAAATGGCGCCCATAAGAAAAACAAAAGTTGGCTATGGTTCCTGGGTATATGTTATAGTTATCTTAAAATAAAATATGTTACTGGATGTATCGTTAAAAATTGCCTGTATAATTTCAAAGTTGTAAATGTCTGGATTCAATAGTTTTTGAATAAAAAAATAAAAACGAAATTTCAAAAAATCAGTTTTTTGGCAATATCTGAAAAACGAAGAAAGATATTTTAAATTTGTTTTAAGATTATTTTTGGGGGTTAAATTACGCAACTTTGCCCTAATTTAACCGACTCTCTATCTCTTCAAATAACCGAGATCCCCATACATTCTGTTGAAATACGAACACCCTGTATATTAAGAGTGAATTCAATTAAAAACCTATATATTAAGAGAAGTGTTTTACCAAGTGATCAATGAGAAACAAGTTAATGATATGTATTGGGTAATTAAAGAATTAATGTTAGTATGAGTTCATTAAGATTTTGTTGTAATCCGCAAAAAAGCGAATCATTGTAGAGTAAGTTAAAATGTTTCACTGACCTTATCGGCATATAATTTTGATAGCTTAAAGTGCAAATCCAACTGTATTAGTGACTTTATTTCGGGTAAAACAATGAATAAATAAAGTTCTCTTGGTTAATTACGCGGGACTCGCAGCGCACACCGCGATCCGGGCCATTACACCATTGGCGGGAGCGCCTTATGTCAATGCAGCGCTCGGGTAAAAAAATCATATCTCAAAAAGTTTTAAAGTGCTCATACTTTTGAAAACGGGAAAATTCTTAGGAAGAATCAGGGTATAACATATATTTTTTTAAGAAAATTAAAGCATGAGTATTTGATTATTTTTGAGATATGTTTTATTTATTAAAAAGAATCTATATAAATAAATTTTTTTGTTTTGGAAAAGATGTATTTAAACTTTGAACATTTAAGCACAAAAAAGTATAGAATAACTTTTTTTGTATAGGTAACGGTTTACAATATTTTTGAGTTCAAAATAAAAGTGTACTAAAAGTGTATATTGTTATAACTTTTGACACAACAATTTGTTTAACCTCTAGTAACAACCAAAAGCCATGTCTTGATAGCCTTTATAATATATGTAAAATTCGCTAAAATCCCTGATATACCCCCAAAAAGTGTGCACTTATTTATGGAATAGCCGAGTAGTAATTGTATTTGCTAGGATCTTCCTAACTGGCTATCGACCGCGAGGCACATCACACTAGTACTACTGGCCACACATTTTCGAAAAATAATTTAAAATTAGTAAAACACTCATCTAATAAAATATTAAATATGTTGGAATCTATACAGATAAAAAAAATACGAAAACAATTTGCTTAGTTTCAATTTTATTCCCTTGAATAATCCCTTTTTAGAGGTAATACCGAAAAACAACCCCGACAAACACTCGCCCACCTATTTTTCCATTATCCCTTTAGGTATACGTATCCCGCACTCGTTTCGTATTTACTCAGTAATCTAGTGATAATGAGCACGTAGTGCTCGAAATGTAGATTTTTAGTGAAGAAAGTGTTAGTAGTTTATAGAGTTTAACACGTTGATTGCCGCGCGGCATTTACTTGTACCGCAGTTAAATTTGTGTTTAGGTCCCGCGGCGTGTACCTTGTGCCGCATCCAGAAACAACTTTTAAAAATCGCGGAACTAGTACGGCCTGATTGTTTAATAACGTTAATGACCCTTTAAATGTTTGCTTTATTATCCTGTTATAATTATTAATATTTCTATAATGAGAACAAAAACTTAAGCTGCGGCTTGAGGTAATATTTTTAATTTTATAAAGGTAGCGATCAACGTGTTAATTATAGTAAGTAATAACTCTTTGAATATTGATAAGAGCAGAGTAAAACATTCTCTTATTGTTTTCGTATAAATTAACGGACAATGCGGTCATAATGCTGCAAAGAAAACAAAAGACTCTTTACACTAGAACATTAGTTATTGATAATGAGTGCTTAGCACTCGAAATGTACATCTAACACATAAAAATAAAAGTGAAGTAAGGAATAAAAACAGTTTTTTCATTGTGATTAAATACTCCACATAACTCAAATCAAACAATTAGTAATCCGGTTTATTTAAATGAATTTTATTACGCCATAAAATGCAGTCTGCTAGAAATTATTATCAGCGTTTCACAATCCACAAAACTCGCAAACTGTTGCTTTATTCATTTACCTTCCAATAATATAAACTGAAACTAATTTAACCCAACAAACTAAAAAATAATGGTACAATATTATTAATTGAAACAATTATATATATATATACCGGGTGTGACACTTAAGACGCCTCGGACCATAGCTCCTTTACGATAAAAGCTATCGAAAAAAATCTAAGAGCAAAGTGGCGCATAATTACCGTCGCTATGTTTCAAAAATATTTCTAATCATCAGTGGCGTGCCGTACTCCAGTGGCGTACCAAACTTATGTTTTTTTAAATGGAATGCCCTATTTTTTATTGCAGATTTGGAAAGTGTTCGAAGAGTACTTATTTTTTTATTTAACATATTATACACTTCACTTTAGCGGTTTCGCTGTTATAACCCCTTCTTTCAAAATTTCGCCCCATTTTTGAGATTGTTTTGTAGAGAAACTAATTGACACCGGCGCCTAAATTTTGAATTGAGGTGCAGGTTAAGACCTCGTATACCTTCACATAATTTTTTTTCGGGTAATTTATGGAAAAAAAATAATTTTTGATTGAACTTCGCATGTTGTCATTTTTTTCGAAAATTTCAAATGGCACCCCCCTAAAAAAAATTACAGCGTTGTACAGCCAAAACTCTAAATTTTTCATTAATACAAAAAAAAAATTACACATTGCATAACAAAATTTCAGAGAAAAAAGGAATTTCATCGCAAATGTCGGGAAACGTTCTCCGTTCCCAAGAGTGCCATGAGAAAACAAAAACACAAATACGGTCAACATAATAGTATGTACCTATTTATTCACCACTTAAACTAGATGTTCGAAATGACGACCTTCCTGCTGGAGGCATAACCGCAACTTCGACTCACAGGCTCTAGACACTGCCCTAAGGACTTCTGGTGATATACCGCGGAAAGCCGCGCGGATTCTCTCCCTCATATCCTCGACAGTAGTTGGTACCGTCCTGTAAACCTCGTCTTTGATATGGCCCCAAAGGAAGAAGTCAAGGGGAGTGAGGTCTGGTGATCTTGGCGGCCACCTCACAGGACCCCCACGACCAATCCAGGAGTCCGGAAACGTTTCATCGAGAAATTCCCGAACGATACGGCTATTATGTGCAGGAGCTCCATCGTGCTGGAAAACTATCTGTCGTAGAGCGGCTAGAGTGACATTTTCCAAAAGAGCATCCAAGTCGTCGCGAAGGAACCTCAAATAACTGTTGCCGTTCAGGTGCCCCTCGATGAAATAAGGACCCAAAAGGTGTTCTCCAAGTATGCCTTCCCAAACATTCAGCGACCATCTTTGCTGGTGGTTTATCATTCGCATGGCGTGTGGGTTT